>ML682026.1:8879292-8926770 GCA_007922195.1 Podocnemis expansa
TGTGTGTGTGTGTGTGTGTGTGTGTGTGTGTGTGTGTGTGTGTGTGTAGAAATCAATGTTTACCAATATTTATCAATAAAATCAAATCCTTCTAAGCCTACATACAATGTTAGAGCAATGTTTCATTGTGTGTATCCACTGTCATTTGGTGGAGACATTTTCCACACAAATTGTAATTCTTAGTGGAATTTCCTTATCTAATGTCTCATTGCCAATTTTGCCTTTGCATTTTCTGTAAAATTAAATATTTTCTGCTGATCTAGAAGTTGGATCATACTCGTTCTGCTATACCCAATTTTCTGTGCTTTTCTTCCTCCCATTCAAATCCCTTATTTATCTAGGTTATTTATTTATTTGCAGAGGAAATTAACTGTTAGTTTATTAGATATTTTCATCCCCATTGATTTATAAACAAGGAGTCCTGCGGCACGTAAAGACTAACATTCATTTATTGCATGAGCTTTTGTGGGAGAAAATCCCACTTTGTCAGTGTACGAAGCAGGATTTTCTCCCATGCAAGCTCATGCAATAAATAAATGTGTTAGTCTGTAAGTGCCACAGGACTCCTTGTTTGTTTTACCAAGTACTCCTTGTTTGGCAAGTAAGCCAAACCTGCACTGATCTTAAAGAAAACAGGAGTCCTTTGTTGTTCATACCTCAGGAAGATAGAATAATTTTCTACTCAGGGTTTATGTAATCAAGACATCCAGCTCCATGTCCCTAGCCTTGTCACCCTGACATGTCCCAATACTTTACTGCCATAGTAGCTCATGGCACTACAAAATAGTTAAAAATATATTGAGAGAGGAAAGAGTTTCTTTTAAAAGTGTGTAAATTACTGCTTCTGTCTTTAGTTTTATAACACTAAATTTGCTGCCAGGCACCTTGTGAAAAACAATCAATTAAGCAGCTCTGGTGATGTTACAGGGACCAAACCCTTCCAAGATATGGGAAAGTGAGGACAGTTGTCAGTGTTACTGGGCACACATCTCACAAACTTGAAATCTGAAACATCTCTATTGGTAGGTAAACTAATGCTTCACAACAGATCTGCTAAAATGTGAAAGTTCAGGATTAAAAAAAATTAGGAAGATATTTATTGGGACTTTAATTGTCCATAAAGGATGAGAACAAAGGTATATTCTTTGATTGCAGGATGATTATGAGCTGCCAATGTGATATGGCTGTGAAAATGGCTAATGGAGTCCTAGATTGTATCAGGTGATTTATTTCCAGCGATACATGGAAATGTTAGTACCAGTATACATGGTACCTCTTTTGGAATACTGTATGCAATCCTGGTCTTCCATGTTTAAAAAAAATTAATTCAAAACAGAACAGGTGCAGAGAAGGGCTACTGGAATAATCCAAGAAATGGAAAACCTATCTTACAAGAGAAGACTCAAATGGCTTGGCTTATTTGGCACTTAAAGACTAACAGATTTATTTTTTGCATGAGCTTTCGTGGGAGAAAATCCCTGTTAGTCTTTAAGTGCCACATAACTCCTTGTTCTTTTTGCTGGACTAGACTAACATGGCTATCCCTTTGGAAATTGGCGTATTTGGTCTAACCAAAAGAAGGCTGAGGAGAGATATGACTGCTCTCTAGAAATACTGTATATCAGGGAGGGAGAGGAGCTATTTGAATTAAGCACCTATGTGGACACAAGAACAAATGTATATAAATTGGGCATCAAAAGCTGACACTTGAAATTAGATGAAGGTTTCTAATTACCAGAAAATTGAAGTTCTTGAACAGTCTTCCAAGGGAAGCAGTGGATGCAAAGACCTAACTCACTTCAAGACTGAGCTTGGTATGTTTACAGAGTAAATCGTATGATGAGACTGCCTACAATGGCATGTCATTGATCTGCAAAGGCTGTTTACGATGTATTAGATGGGGAGGGCTCTGAGTTACTACAGAGAATTCTTTCCCGGTGTCTGGCTCATGAGTCTTGCCCACATCCACAGAACCTGAGAGATCACCATATTTAGGGTCTGTAAGGAATCTTCCCCAGCATCAGATTAGCAGAAACCCTGAGGATTTTTTGCCATCCTCTGCAGCATGGCAGCCTAGATCACCTGTAGAGTTAAATGGTGGAATCTCTGTAGCCTGAAGTTTTAAAATCATGATTTGAGGACTTCAGTTACTTGGCCACAGATTATGGCCTATTACAGGAATTGGGAAGTGAAGTTCTGTGGCCAGCAACACGAAGGAGATCATAATGGTCTCTCTGACCTTTTAACCTATGACAAACATCATTGCACCAGAACCGCCTTCTGACAACAATTACATTACCCCAGAAAAGGGAACCAAAACCTGCCACCTAAAGTGAGGGAGCTGAAGCTCTAGCTTGAAACCTGATGTCCCCAGTGTGAGGGCTATGGGATGGGACGACACAAATCGCAGCCCCGCTGCCCAGCACTGATGTAATTTCCAGTCCCAAGCCCACCAGTTTGAGAACTGATGATCTACGAGTTTCCTTCATTGTGCAAAACATCTACTCTTCAACAATTTCCTGTTACAGGCGTTGTCCCACAACAGCAGGCACAACCTCCTGGCATCCTTCCATAACATGAAATTGCAGCTGCTTACAACAATGCCAACCACATTTAATGGCTGCCTTTACCTTACTTTTCTTGTCACATCTTGCAGAGGGTTGTTTTTGTGTGGTGCTCGTTCTATTTATAAAATGTGCATAGGTTACTTTAGTCAAACTGAGTATTTGTGAGGTTACCTTATTTAAGATGGCTGCATTAAACAATTATTCGAACCGCTGGGGCAACAGGCATTCAAAAGCCTTCAGATATACAGGTACACAGACACACACTTCAGAAACAAGACAATTTCAGATTCTGAATGATTATTTCCCCCACAATTCAAATAATGATTTAATAGCTACAGAAGATACATCTAGCTACAAACTCAGATTTCACTAGGTGGCCAGAAACAGAAAGAATAGATTTTAGAATAAATAAAAATCTTTTAAAATTAAAATTGTGTTAATTGCACCGATAAGAAAAATTCTGTATGAAGAATTTTCATCAGACTAAAATTTTCTTTCCCTGTTATATAACAAAACCAGACTGGGGAGGAATAGCTAAAACACTTCATTTCTTTCCCCAACTTTTGGAGGAGTCAGGAGGAGATGTCAAGTAGCTGACTCTTCTGCACAGAACCTCATGATGAGGGGAAGGGGGCCAAGGGAGAAAAGCAAGAAAAAAAGAAACTAGGGAAAGAGCAGTGGCTTCAAATCTGTCATCCACAGGCTGATACAAAAGAGGTCCTCAAGAAGAGTTTGCAGACAACACTGTTGTAGGAATCCCAGTATCTTCCTCTTCATTGCAGCTAGGGAGGCTGTTCCTCTCGCTAGGATACTGCCCGGGTTGGTGGGTTCCCATTTTTAGTGGCCTTCTTGGCTGATAGGCTACTAATTAATAAGTGTCTGGTAAATGATTCAAACTCTTCAATAACCCTAACTCATGCAGGAGTAGATACTTCCTTTTCCATATAGGTCCTCAGATGGCTGAAGTGGCCTCCAAGTGAACTCTAAGTAGAGTCTCTTTGCTGAAACCTGAAGATATACTTGGACAGGAGTAACTTGTTCCTGCTGAAAAAACTTTTATGGAAAAATAGTCTCTTTGGAGTAGATTTCATCTGTCAGTCCTACGACTAATCAGATCACCCACTGACGACCACTGGAACACTCAATCCAAGAATATCATGCTGAGCCCCACGCTGTGAGAAAAACAACATTTCTGTAAAGCTTGCAAAGAAGCCCCATGCTCAGCACAGGGTGCACAACCCTCAATTCTAGGTCAATTCTAAACAATGCATCAAGGACTGTGGGCCTTGGTAAGACTGACTGCAGAGTCTCTCTCAAGGAGGCTAGCATATGTCATTTATATCATGTCCAGGACTAAATACGCCACAAAAGACTTAAAACACAGTTCTTCCAAACTCTTAATCAAGGAGGTTGTTCAGCAATATTAACTTGATGGCACTAATGGTTAAGCTCTGAGGAGGACAAGAGAAACAGAAACAAGCCAACCAACCAACCAAATGCATGGTTTAGTATATTACTCAAACCCTGAAGTTCATTTCAATACGATCTTTTTGTTTTATGAAGCCCCATGCATGTGGATGACATACCTAAGAGAAGGTTGACATTTTATGAAAGAAAAGGTCATACAGCACATACAGTATGTGCCGCTGAGATGTGATATTTAACATCTTACAGCACCTGTACGTTAGTGCTATTGGTTATTAAGGGCCCCGTACCAGAACTCTGTATACAGCAGCGGTTTTCAAACCACGGGTCGCAACCCAGTTCTGGGTCACAGACCCTTAGATACTGGGCCAAAGCCCCTGTCCGCGGTGTCCCAGGGACCCATTCGCAGGCATGCCCCAGAAAGATGTCACCCAGAGTGGCCCCCCTTTGTGGTATGCCGGGCGATGGGTCCCAAGGTATGTCATGGAAACAAGTCGCCCAGAGCTGCTTCTCTCTGCAGTGTGCCTAGAAACCCCCATCCCAGCTGAAATATGTCACTGGGAGTGGCTCCTTTTGGCAGCGGATGGGGTGGGATTCCCAAGGATGCTGCAGAAAGAAGCCACCCTGGGCTTCTTTCAGCAGCATGCCTGAGGACCCCCCACCCCCAGACATAGCCCCTGCTGAATTTGCCGACAGTGGCTGCTTTTTTATGGTGGAGGTGGCCACCAAGTGGCTGAGGCGTTGAGGAGGAGGAGCTGGCACAGGGATGGCAAAGGTTACTAACCTCTGTACCAGGGCTGGGCCGTGGCTATACATGTATTTGTTTTATTTATTTATAACTGGGTCCTGAGAGGAAAAAAAAAAATCGATAACCTCAGATATACAGAACTTCCTTTGAAGTCACTATGTTTCATGCTTTGAATGCCTGCGGCGGTTCTTTAAGGTATGTCTAAGGCCATCCCTGTACTTTTTTCTGACTAACAGACTTCCAGTTCAATCAAAGTAAGAAGAGCGCAGCTTCAGAACTACTCACATATACTATTTTTAGACTGCAAATACACAAAAATACATAAAGTATGTGTCTTTCTCAAAGCAGTTCTCATCCAAAAGTTCTTCAGCTCTTTATCTGTTACCTCTTTATTTAACAATTGTTAAATTTTATAAAAGCAAAAGAAAAACAAATATTTATAGCATAGGAAAGCAAACAAAATGAAGCGTCACACCTAGGATTTTCTTCTTTTTAACCTTGACGTTGCTAAGGATGTCCAAACACACCCCTCCATTACACTCACTTGCCTGCTTAAATTGGAAAGTTTCAGAAGACAAAGAGTTAAGAAAAAGCAGAGGGTTTTTTTCCCCCCACATCCTTCACAGTGCTGTATCTGCAACACAGAGGTTAAAGCCACAGCAATACTATTTATAATCTAACACAATCTTGTTTCTACAGATCTCAAAGACTGGTTTTACTTCCTTAAAAGGCTGCGTCAGAGCAATGAAAAAAACAAATTCAGAGCAGCTCAGGCTTTCTTTCATTATTATTTTACAAAGGACATTGCTGCTTCTGAATATACAAGGGGCCACTGCAGAACAAACAAGTTAAGGGAAGCTCAGGCTAAGCAATAAATGAAAACATTTCATGTTAATATTTAACTCATTTCACATGAGGTTTCTACATAAAGAACAAAATGAAGGACTTAGTCTGAATCTTCCCCAAAGGGCAACGGATTAAACGTGATTTCTTTATTAAATTCTGCTGCAAATATCTAGCTTCTGTGGTACAAGGTAAGTTTACATAAAACTGGGTTTTAAGATTTATAAAAAATCTATGAGAACTATAATGAATGCTTTAAATTCGATGAAAGCTATGAACTTTTTTAAAAAAATGTGTTTCTCTATATATAGTTTTTGTCTGAAAAACATAGTTCCTGTTATGTATGTTTATGAAGAAAGATCATCCTATGTAAAATCAAAGCTTTTAAATCTTTATAAAATCCAAGTCTTGTAACTGCAAGGTTTCTAGCAAACCACATATTTTCTACCAACTGCACATCCTGCTGGCTTTCAGCTGCAGTAGTAGTGTTTGCATTGAATTGTAGAGCTCAAAATTTTTGTTCAATATACAAATGAAGAAAGCAGTTAAAATATTAGCCTTCATAAACCTTTGGACGTTTTAGCCAATACTGACTCAATATTTCATCTTTTAGAGTCAAAAAGGATTTTAATTTTGAAGAAAATATTTATTTGGGGTCCAATGTGACAAATTTTCATTCATCTCACAGAATGTAAGACAAGACCCATATCGGGAAATGTTTCAAAACAGTTTATTTTAACAAACAGTCATAAGAAAGGATACGAATAAACCAACGCTCACTTCTGTTACTTTCTTACTTTTCTACGCTTACACTTTGAAATATTTTTTAGACTTGCGATTGCTCACTTTCTAATATAACACTACCAACATCTGTTGTATAACTTCCTTTTTAATCAGATAAAATCTTAAGTACATATTAAAAAAATTATTCTGGAAAAGAAATGCAAGTGCTTTAACCCCTTACTTTCCGTATAATGTACGTTCTCGCTTAAAGCCATTTGACTCACTGAATTATGAACATGCATGCACTAAAGTGTCACTAAACTTTAACTTTACAGAGATACACAAGTGCACAGGCAGTAGCTGATTCAGGGATACAGTGATGAGCCCAAAAGATGAGGCCAGGGAGAGATGCTAAAGAGCAACATTGTTTTAACTGAACTGAATTTAGGTTTCATAGAATCACAGAAGCCGGAAGGGACCATGAGAGGTGTTTGTGAATACGCAATTAAGACCCTGTTTGTGAATACGCAATTAAGTATACTAGAATATACAAAACGGGGTATTCTTGAGGAATTGAACTGACTGGCATGTGAACACATGTCTGCAAACAATGTTATGCAATAAATTCACTTTGGTTTTTAGGTAGATTTCTCCAATTCAGACATTTGAATTTTGCCTTACCCATCCAAAAATACACCATAAGCAAAGCTTAAAATCTTAACATATTAACCAAAATTTTCAACTGAGTACTTACAGTTCAGCCCCTAAAAACTATATTAAGTGTCCAGAGGTGCCCAGCATCTCAAGGAACCATCAACTACAGTACCCCTGAACCAAGACACTTGCATGCCTCAAGTTTGAAAGTACTGGCCATAATGTAATAAGGTACTCTAAATATCAGGTATATGATCATGGTAACTCTTTGATTATTATTTATACCTATAAAATTTGTGTCTACATCAGTGGTTTCAAACTTGCGGTCAAGACCCAGTACTGGGTCATGGCACCCTCTGCTGCCACCACCCAAAGACTGGAATGCATTGCTCAAAGATGTAAGTGTTGGGTTGTGGGCATAAATGATTTTTTTCAGCTACGTCCAGAGGAAAAAAGTTTGAAAACTACTGATCTAGATTATACGAAGATTCAAGTTCATCCAGGTACAGAGGGCTTAAGCAAAGGATCTCCAGATACACTACTCTCTTGAGGGCAGAGGGAGGCATGAACGTGCTCAGGGTTTCACTGATCGCCATATTTGGGGTCAGGAAGGAATCTTCCCTCGGAGCAGACTGGCTAGGCCTCTGGGGAGTTTTCGATTTCTTCCATAGCACAGGGCCTGGCTCATCTACCAGTGAATTCTCTGTGTCTTAAAGTCCCTAAATCATGATTTGAGGAGGTAAATAACTCACTCATAGGTTAGAGCAGGCATGGCCAAACTGCGGCTCGGGAGCCACATGCAGCTCTTGAATGAAAAACTGTGGCTCCCAGAAGAACACCAGCAAGTCAATTTAGGAAAGCAGCCCCAGCCTAGGAGTTCAGGAGGGGATTGGGATGGTGGAGTGAAACGCAGCATGCTCAGGGATGGCAGGAGAAGTGCAGCATGATTGGGATTTTTAAAAAATTTGCCACTAGCCTGCAGTCTTCTACACTGAGCAGCAGCTAAGTTTTTACTGTATAGGGCTAATTTTTGTGGTAACCTTAAGTAATTATTAGAATCTGACATTAGTAGGATCAATATTTCTCCTCTTTCTACGATAAAATTAAAGTGTGCAGTGAATTTTAAACTTGGTGATTTTGGAGTACGTAAACGTATATGCCTCAGTGCGGCTCTCGAAGTTTTAATAATCAACTTGTGTGGTTCTTGAGTTCCATAAGTTTGGCCACCCCAGGGTTAGAGGTTTATTGCTGGAGTGGGTGGGTGAGGTTTTAAGGCCTGCATTGTGCAGGAGGTCAGACTAGGTGATCACACTGGTCCCTTCTTATTTTAGAGTCTATGAAACAGAATGGTTTGGCCAGAAACTCTCCACCCTGGCTCAATAAATTGTCTGGGAGGTCAGGTAGGGCCTACAGGATATTCATTCATCTGGTGGCCCAAACTTCCATAGAAAGGGAAACACCTGTTATTTCAACTCTCAGGCTAGTATGGTTACTGTAGAGCAGGGGTCTCAAACTCAAATCACCTCGAGGGCCACATGAGGACTAGGATATTGGCCAGAGGGCTGCACCACTGAAACCTTTTCATACAATGATGTAGAAGTACAGTAAAAAAAAAAAAGAGTAATATAGTACGCTATTAAAAGTCAATTTATTAACTTTTTTGAAACTGTCACATGAAGTCTGTGCTAATTTTAGTCTTTCCAAAGCCAAAACACACATTTCCTTTTAGAATTGCTTCCATTCAAGATGGTAAAATCATCAAAAAGGCAAAAGAGTAACCAAACAGACTTAAAATTTTACATTATAAATCAGTGGTTCCCAATCTTTTTTGGTTTGAGGGCAAAAAATATACCTTTTCAAACCCTGAAGGACCACTGGTTAATTTAATTAAAATTAAATTAAAATTTAATTTATTGAATTCAAATCGATGTTAATTGAAATAAATTAATTGTAGTTTGATTTATTCAAATTGAATTAAATTTAATTGAAATTAAATTTTTATAAAGGTTTTAGTTTTTTAAATAAAATTAAATTGTTTTAGAAGATTTTTGGTTTTTTTATTTTAAACAGAGGGGGCTGCATGTATCCCCAAGCCAGGAGGGGAGGAGAGCAGCCACATCCCAGGATGGGCTGCAAACAGGTTGGTCAGAGCCCTCCACAGGACTGTAAATAAGCAGCCCCCTGCCTGGCCCTGGGGGCAGCACTAGGACCTGTGGTGGTGGGGAAATACCCTCCCCACCACCTGCTCAAATTTGGCCATGCTGGGGTTTGCAGACGGGTAAAACACTCCCCGCCCACCTGCCCACCCGAATTTAGCCACTCTGGGGTTGGCAGAAGGGGAAACAACCCCCACCCACTTGCCTGCCTGAATTTGGCTGAGTGGGGCCAGCAGAGGAGAAAACATCCCCTGCCTGCCAGAATTTAGCAGCACTGGGGTAGGTGGAAGAAAAAAAAAAACCACTACTCCACCCTCCTGGGGGGAAACACCCACTGCCTGTGCCAAGACCGGCAGCAGGAAAAGCCTTGGGGGCCGTGCTGTGGCTAGTGGTGGGGCTTTCTGGTGCTCCTCCAAAATGGAGCCCCCTGTGAACCCTCCTTACAGGCTGCTCTCCTTTAAGGCCCCCTCCCACCTGAGCCTTCTCCAGATAGCTCAGCCTGCTTCAGCTGCTCGATCAGCTGCTGCATGTGAACAGGGCAGCTCCCTGGCAGCAGTTCAGCTCCTCCCTGTCAGTGGCTGATAACACAGGGGGGAGGTGAAGCTGCTTGGTTTCCGTCTGCAGAGAGGCTCAGCATTTGAAAACTGCAAGGTTGGAAAGGTGGAAGCCTCAGGATTCTGGGGGTTATCAGGGGCCGCAGGAGGCAGCTCTGCAGGCTGCATGCAGCCCGTGGGCCGCGTGTTGGAGACCCCTACTGTGGAGGGCCTCTGTTTAAGCCCCATGGCCTGCCCCCAGAATGGGTGATGTAGGATTCTGTCCCCTCACATCTTCCTATATTTCCACGCAAAGCTTGACAAGTCAAACCTTGTGCAGAAAGCAGAAAATTTCAACCTGACCATGATTTACTTGCCTTTAAATGTAAGTACACTTAAGAAAGTTTATGATAACTTTCACAAAAAAATTAACTGACAAGAAAAATGTGATTATGGCGAGAATAAACCACTGACATAATTACTATAATTTAAACCTAAATTTAGTCATCTTTTCTAATGGGACATCATCAAGTTAAAATACAGCTGGGTAGCTTGTTAGCAGAGACTTTTGATATTTAATTTATTTAGTTCTATATAAATCCTATGTATATTCTTGTTACTGTTCTCTTGTTTCCTTCCTACTCTTATTCCTTCTGTTTGTTATACTTACTGTACCATTACATCTTTCTTAGATTGTAAACTAGCAATTTTTTTTTTTGCTCCATACAACACCTAGAACACTGGGTTCCCAATCTTGACCGAGGCCACTTCCAGATACAATCAAAGATATTATTAATGTCTCTATGAAAAAAATGCGAAAGTGGATTTTTCGCTTTTAATGCTTATTTTTTTACATTGGGAGTTAAAATACTATGCATATTCCTAAAATGCCTAAGAAATATTTATATATTGGGTAAGGAATCTCATCTTCTTACCTGTTAGTGAACCTCTATGTATATTTATCATACTATACAAATCCCAAAACTGTTTATAGTATTATGATACTACGGTGCTAAGCACCGCAGAAAAACCCAAGGCAGATACACAATAATCCCATGCAAAAGCCCCTAGAGAATGCCATTTATGGAATGGACTGTTTTAAAGACAGTTTAAACAAAAGTAATAAACTATAGTTTAATTTCTCAGTAACTACCCAGTTTTTAAAACTATCCACTAATATGCCAAGAAAAAATATTCTTCCTCCTACAGAAATGTTGCATTTCCTAAGCAGGGTCTAACGCATGTAGACAGTAAACCTATAAAAATGTATATGCTATTGGATTTTCAAAACTTTTAACACCATTGCATTTTCTGTCCTTCACTGCAACATTTATGCTGACGTTCCACACAGTGAATGTTCCATGTGACACATGCCTGAGAGATCTCATCATTCACTAATTCAGAAGTGACTAACTACACTGTTCACTTTTTAATCATTCACTCATTATAAAACAGTTTTTTTTCTGGCTCTCGGAAAAAGTCAGAGCCACCCTAGTGTAACAAACCCCTTGGTCCCTAACCCCTGCTACTGGGTATATAATCTTCAGTATACTAAACTATTCTTGGATCCATTAGTCAGTTGGCAGCAGGCTACACCTCCAGTGCCTGTCATATTTGATTTCTGCTGTGAAAACGTTTGCATCTACCTTTCAAAGCCATTCTTCTCCTCCCTCTTCCTCTACAACATCAAGAGGCTGATGCTGATGTGAGTGCTGAACTGATCAGCTTCAAGAGATATAACAGGCTCACTCAAAATCATGCTTGCATCTATCTATATGTTTACACAGTAAACATATCCCTTATGAACCACTAGGAAAAAAATATTCTTCTGGGACCTGATTGCCTAACATTGTTCTTAGGCCTGCGTGTTCAGTGCACTCCGAAGAGTACTGCTGACTGATACACAGCTACAGCATAAAGGCAAAATGGATGAGTCTTCCACCTAGCGTTCCAGAAAATGGATTAATGTGGTGAAGGGGGAAAATAAGACTTTTTTCCAGCTTGAAATCCTGCATTCTCCAGTAAGGATAATATGATAAATACATTATTTGCCAAAAGCCTAAAAAGTTCTAAAGATATTTGTTACTGAAGATCTGCAATTTTTTCAACTTTGAGTTTTAAAAAGCTTTCTGTTTCTATTTTACCTGACTTGGTTATCCTCTGTTTGTAATGCTTTAAAAGCCTGAAAACAAAATTACTTTACTGGATCTTCCATTTGAAGGAAATGAGAAACTTTTTTTTTTTTTTTTTAATGAAAGTATGACACCTTGGGATGATAAGAAATAGCTATGGAAAGATCTAAATTAATAAACAACATTGATTTTCTGTTCTTTATTCATGAGATAGTAATGAGAAATCCTGAACCCAACTGATGTTAACATATGCTAAATATCCTATATTTATATGTGAAATATCAATATTCTGCCACAGGCAGTTGCTAAAGGTTAAAAGTGCTACATAAAGCAGGAAAAAGCAAGAATTGTCTATTCAATTGTAAGTAAAACTGTTAGGAGTCCTAAAATAATATTTATCTTAACTGTTGATTTAATCGACTGTCTTTTCTTTTCTAGGAATGTATACATCCTACACTAAATACTTCAAGGATAAGGACTAATGACTGAGAGACTGGATTGCAGTAATATCAGGCTTATGATGTAAGGTATCAGTAAAACAAAATATTTTCATATCTAAAATCAAATTCTGAACAAGTTTGCTGAGACAGAACTGAAATGGCTGATCTATACATGTTGAAGGTAAAGTACAGCCATTATTTTTTAAGAATAGGTTTAAGGAGGCTTAAAAATATATTGTGCTTTCAGGTTTTGTATGCAAAAGCACTTACTTAAAGATGCTACTGCCAAATATAAATGAACCATGGCTCATTTTTTAATTTCAATGAACTTAAAAAAAAAAACCCTCGATAGATATGATATTTTTGTGGATCACATTTTGGTCTTTGGCTCTTATTTTAATAGCTTTTCTCCTGCTAAACATATTAGGTAGTCAAAGAGAGATGACGGTTTAGTACTGTCCAAACATATTTATTATATCCCTACATATCATAGGAGCACTATTTATCAACAGTTGTCAAAAGAAATTAAAATATTTAAAAACTCATGGGCTGACACAGGAGAGAAAACAAAAAATACAGCTAATATAAGTAATCATTAGAATTTGCAGAAAATGCAACAGCAGAGATGTTCCAAATGTTGTTGCCAATAAGGGTGAACACGATGTGAAGGAACAAAGATGAAGTTTATTTTAGAATGTGACATTTTTTCCTAACTACCTTCCCATATCAGTGCTTGTGGGACCTAGCACTTCCATGCAACATGAAGAATACAATTTCTGCATCTACAAATGCATAATTGCTTCATCAGATTAAAGAAATTAAAACACTACTTTTTTTTCCCCTCCCCTTTAGGTAAACTGAACTATGGTTAATTGAAGTATGATGAGAAGAAAGTTTCTAGAGAGCAAAAAATGAACCAACTTGATGCAACAAAGTCAGGATTTTTAGCATGCATTGGTGTCTCTATTTTCATCTTCATTTTTACCTCTGTAAAAAACAGATTTCCTGGGGAACCAAGTGAACAAAAATTCTCCCCAGATACAGCAGAATGTGGCTTTTATCCAGATGAGCTTTGTTCAGCACTTTTTGAGGGGAAAACTGTTGCAACTCAAATTGGGAATTTTTGTCAGACTATTCACCAACATGAAATGCCTGATTGCATACAGACTCCATGCAATTGCTCTACTATCTTGAACAGTCTGCATTTTATTACAAGACCACTTTCTGAAGAAGAAGGAAACTTTTCCTTGGCATACATCATCACAATTCACAAGGAGTTAGAAATGTTTGTGAAGCTACTCAGAGCCATTTATCAGCCTCAGAATGTTTACTGCATACACATAGATGAAAAGTCACCACAAGATTACAAAACTTCAGTGCAAACCTTAGTTAACTGCCTTGATAACGTTTTTATTTCATCAAAAAGAGAAAATGTTGTTTATGCAGGATTTTCAAGATTGCAAGCAGATATTAATTGTATGAAGGACTTAGTTAATGTCAAAACTCAGTGGAATTATGTTATTAATCTGTGTGGCCAGGATTATCCCATCAAAACAAACAAAGAAATTATACAGTACCTCAAAAGTAAATGGAATGGTAAAAATATAACCCCTGGAGTGGTCCAACCTCCTCATATGAAACATAGGACACATTTTAGTCACAAAGAATATGTACATTCAGGAACATCCTACGTGTACCCAACTAAGAATGTGAAAGATGATCCTCCACATAACTTAACTATATATTTTGGTAGTGCTTACTATGTACTCACTCAAAAATTTGTTGAGTTTATACTCTCTGATGTACGTGCAAAAGATTTGCTTGAATGGTCAAAGGACACATACAGTCCAGATGAGCACTACTGGGTGACACTGAATCGTTTAACTGGTAAGTCACATGTTATTTATACCATGAATTGCCTCCTAGTTCCACTGTATTATGACGTCTGCCCAGGAACGTGATGTGGTTACCTCTGGATCCCAGCAATGCCATTTGTCTTATCAGCTGCAAAGGTTATTTCCTCCATCCCCAGAGGATGTACTGCAGTGTCCACATCCCTGATAAACTGGGAAACAAAAGATGGAATCCAGAAACACAAGTCTCACAAATTGACAGGGCAGACCACTGGTTATTGGTTAGAATAAAACTAGTTTTAAGCATATCCCTTAACTTCCATGTATAAACTACTTGTTCTAATGGAGCAATAAACTGGGAAACCTGCTAGATATTTATGTTTCAAGCAACCTGTTGTATTTAGTATCTGTAAAATGAAAAACAATAAAAGGTAACACTTTAAAAAGATAGCATCAAAGAAAAACAAAATGATTTGTGTTGCACAGAAAAAAACAAAACAAAACAAAAAAACTCTTTTCCATTTTGATTTCCTTTTTTAGATGCTCCAGCAGCCACACCAAATGCAGAGTGGGAAGGAAATGTACGAGCTGTTAAATGGAGAGATCAAGAAGGAGTCTCACATAATGGCTGCAAAGGTAATGTGATACCGGAACACAGAACACACTGGATTTCTGAAATACCACTAATAGATTTAACATCCATTGCAAAATACTTCTTGTTTCATAATTACCCATGAAATGTCTCAGTTGCAGATATTTTATTTTTAAAGCATCAAATAAAGGGCACCATACTAAATGACTCCTATCAGTCCAAATATCTTTTGACATCTCAGAATAAGTGCAGACTGTTACAGTAACTATTTACTAGACCTGCTCCTTTAGCTGCCAACTAGTGGGATCTTTCTATGATTGAGTTAGGGCAGTGCTCTATACATTTCACATTCCAGCAGCATTACAGTTTAAACAACTACATTTTTTACAGGCCCTTGCACGCTCCCATAATTCTTATCTATTAAATGAACATGCTGCCAGTGCACTAATTTTACAGCTCCAGTCTTAAACAGAAGAGAATAGATTTACTTGAGATCCAGTCGACAAATATGCCTGCTGAACAGAGGAATCTGCATATACCCACAAGGCAGCTCAGGGTATGACAATATGCAGCCTAACGATACCAGCAAAAATATTGAAAGTGGGTGACATCTGAAGAGCAGGTTGCTATTTGATCACTTACTTTCATTTAAATCCGTAACTGTCATAAACAAAGAGCAGAGGAAATTTGGGCATAGGAAAAACCCAAGAAAAATGAACTGTTGTACTCCAGATAGGAGCATGAGATCAGACTTCCAACAGGCCAAGTGAGCAACTTCAAGCACTGCGATACACCAGTGAAGCAGTAACTATGATCAGTGTGTAGCCTTTGTGTTGATAAATGAACAAAACAGTAATATTCTTTACATCTGCTTCAACAGTGCTGTGCATGCAGATCTAGCTATTTGTCATTTATGTCAGTAGCATCTTAAAGTATTTTTAAAATCTCTAATTCACTGTTCCCACTTTGTGTACCTTCACTCAGCTTGGAACTGTTAAAGTATTTACCTTTTGTCTTTGCAGGTCACTACATCAGAGATATTTGTATCTATGGATTGGGGGATTTACAGTGGATCATCGAATCACCTTATTTATTTGCCAATAAGTTTGAACCTGCAACATATCCACTTGTTATGGATTGCCTAGAGAGACGCTACAGACTTAAAGTACTGCAGCAAGCTGAGGTTCCACTAGACGCACACTGGCGTTTTCAGGACAGTAACTATTTTAGTATGAAGCTGAATGCTGGAGCCCATTGACCATCCAAAATACTGAAGAGAAAGAATGGCAAGAAATTAGCAATGTGGCTTTTAAAAGAGCAGGTTTCTTTCTGTATATTATACTTAAGGAAGGTGGTGTCCTCAAACTGGCTCCTGTTCTGTTGTCCACCAATCACCACCCCTCAGAACTACAACTTTTAAGAAAGTTCCTAATGGTGTTAAGAAATCCATAACAACTGAATAGACTGAATACAATCAATATTACTTCACCACAAACTTCTTCTCAGAAATTTCTGAAAACAAAAAGATCAGAAGACAAATTTGATACGACTTCTTCCCTGTACCCGCAAAACCCACCAAATGTTTAAATATGAGATTTATCAAACAAGCAGAAAATTCAAGCAACTCTGAAAGTGATTCATTCAATGGGAGAATTATTGTTCCATATGCCTCTGAAGAAAGCACCTTTCAAGCTGCTTAAACAGAAAAGAAGCAGCTGAGACTGAACAAAGAGAGAATATTAAGATATTAAAGTTAAAGTGGTATTTAATTATATGTCCTAGTAAGTAACTTATTTTGTGTCAGGAGAGAAGTTTACATAATAAAGTCTTAAAGGGACAGGGCAGTAAAAATTTTATTGAGTTGTTTTAACCTGATAGCGTTACAAGTAACACCTAAATTTCTGCGACTGAAAGAGAGATTTTTTCCATTTATTTTGTGCATTTCTTAGCATCTGGTACATAGTCAGTTTCACTGTTTTGTTGATGGAATGTTGCACCCCTGCCTCACGCACCATAGCAGGGTAAGATCACGCTTATGTACTGGCCTGGTGGAAGCTTATGTGCTGTTTTCCACTGGAGGACATTTGTCAGTAACAGAGCTGCTACTAGTTGTATTTGAAGCTAAGGAGACTATTTTCCTGGGACCCATACATGGAACTGGGGACCAAAGATGCATAGGCAGGGCAAGGAGCTACAGACTATACCTGAGGACAGAGAGCAACTGAAATAGTAGATAATAGGCCCATACTTCCATCGCATGAGGTATGTTCCTGGGAATGGGAACATATGCACACCCGCCACTTCTCTCCAACACCTACACTGCAGAGCTGTAGGGGTCAGAGAATATCTAGCAGTATATGGATATGCATCCCACCTCCACATCCATTTGTGGACCAATGGAAACACTGGTCTGCATCAGGAAGGTGATGTTCCCATCTAGACCCTATGCATAACCAATAAACACAGGCAGCAAAGCAAGGATTTGGCACAATTTTGGGCAAGGTATGGTCTTCACTTCCTAGACCCTGCCACTGATTCTAGAAAACAGTGCATTTCTTCACTTTTTGAGCCACTCCTGGCAGGTCTTACTTCACTTTTGCTGCTAAAACAACCAACTAGAGTGCCGGGGTGGTACTGTTCTCAGGCCTGCCTGCTCTGCTCTAAGTCTTATAAGTACCAGCAAAAGAGGAAAAAAAAGAAAACTTGAAAGAGGACCCTAGAAGAAACTTCCTTTTTTCAGTTCCCTTAAAAATATCCGAGCTGTCAGAGTCTCTGCAAAAGAGCAAATTGTGGAACCTCATTCCCATGAATCCACTGCTATATTTCCTTGAAATGAATTTTGATGGGACCTAATGAAATATATACTATTATTTATACATCTAGAAACTTCCACCCATTCTAGATAATACATCTTTCTACAGCAGCCAATGGATCATTTTTTTGAAGACGTCAGGGGTATTCAACAGACCTTTGCTGTGCTCTGCCATTTATATCCATGGCATTTGATGGACTTCTCCCATGCTTTGCCTTTTTTTTTTTTAAATCACCTAAGAGCATTCACTGGAGCTCCTTTTTCACCCAGCCATAGTCTCCTCATAATATATCTCTGGGGAAGTCGTAGGATTTGCTCCTAAATTTAATCCATTCTCCTGCATGGCACTAATTTCTTCACATTTAAACTCTTAAAACTCTTTTAATGTTACTTTCCTAAATGCTAGTGTGTGACCTCCCCACATTTAAGGGTATATATATTGCTACCTCCAGGTGGGTGGACCCATTTCACAGCATGATTATATTGGGGTTCTCATGAAACCTCTGCCACTGGGTTCCCCAAGAACTTAGTTTGACTCTAGTCTTGTCACTCAGCTTCCTTTATCAGGCATACAGCAGAGTGGCACTGAGTGGATCAGACTCAAGGGAACAGAAATAGAGCATACCACACACCTGAAGTTACATGGCAAGCATTCTTCTTTTACATACATTAACCTACTGGTACTGCATCACGGTTTTCACACTGGCTTCATCATTTGGGTAGGAACCAATCCCCATACAGCATTCACTGCCCATGCATAATTTACTCTTTACCTCATTTTACATTCCAGGTTTACCTTACCCACTTAGCGTGTCCACTGTAAATGGTTCCTGAGGTGCTCCCTTATCTTAGCTAGTACAAGCATTCTGTTTCCAGCTTGCTGGTCCATCTACCTCCATAATCTTGCCTCACAAGAAATAATTCATGTCAAGTCAGGCCTCTGTGAAAGTATTATTCCCCTTCTCCAGAGACAAAAACTGAGCCGTAGAAAGGTTAAGTGATTTACCCAAGGCCAAAGTGATTTCTTATCCTGATGTATAACCACAAGATCACGGAAACCTAGTTGAGGCTGTTCCCCTATTTACTTAGCAAATCAACAAATTCAGTCTTTGTCTCCATAGTTACCCATGGTGTAAAAAAACAAAACAAAATAAAATGTAAAATAAAAAAATAAAATAAAACCAGGATACAACTCAGTTATTTAAAAATACATTGCAATATAAATCTTTGAATTTCATGCTTTAAAGTCACAGGGTAAACCAGCGAATATCTTTTCTCAAAAAAAAAAAATTCATCATTAGAGCATTTTTCACTCTGTTTAGACTGACTAAAACCTAGGGATTTTGTTAGGTTCACAGGTCATCACAAAATAAGCTTTCAACCTTTTGCCTAAATACCATTATAAAACAGCAGAGATATTTATCTGCTCTGCAGATTTTTTTAAAGAAAAATAAATGTTATGATCACATTCATTTCATTACTAGATTCACCAGAAAGGATTCATAGTGCTTAGCTTGCAAGTTACAAACTAATCTGTTACCCTTATTCATAATAATACCTTTCTCCCTTGTTAATGAAATCTGTAGGTTACTTATGCAGCAAGGAATCACTTAAAATATATGAGTAGCAGACTATGCCCCTACGTGAACAAAACAGGGAGGGGGAAAAAATCTTAGTTTACAGCTGTCATATACACATAAAAACCCCATGCTTGTTATGATGTAAGAACTAGCAAGCTGAGAAGTTCAAAGTTGAGACTGATCCCTCCTTAAACGGCTCTTCTATATTTTACATAGTTTTAATACAAAACTCTACACATAAAACAACTGGGGGGAGGACAAGAAGTCACAAAATGCTAACACAATGAGGCAGTTTAAAATACACATTCCACCCCTAATTCTGAATTGGCATAACCTTATTAAAATAGAAGCCTTAATATTATTTTAACTGAGTTTTTCAACAACAATTTTAAAACAAGTCATTAACAGCACTGAGGGCTGAGAACAATAGTAACATATGTAGGAAATTTATTAAATATACATTGATTTTTCACGAACAAATTATTCTGGGTTGTAATCTGTATTTTCTTACTTTTAAAAACTGTTACCCCAACCATCTTCAATGTCATTGTGATTACAAACCAGTAAACTATATGCTATAAAAACTGTATCACACATTATTCTACGCATGGAAGGCATTTGTAAAACTTCTGAAAGAAAGTTGTGGCACATGTGCAATGGCTGCATTTCCAAAATATGCATGTTTGTGTATGTGTAAAACGTTCAAACAGTTCAGGTACTATGTCAAGAGTGCACTGTAGTCTGCTGAAAACAACACATTTTTCAAAATAAAATGTTAAATGCAAAAGGCGCCATATAAAACCACCACCTTCTGTTTTTTCAACTTTAATCTACAACAGCTTATGATAAATACTATATTTTAGAAGTGGCCACAGTATCAATTGTGAGTCTGCAGGGTAAGAACAGAAACCTAAACATGGTTTTGAAAAACAAAGAAACTTGCATTTCACTGATTTAGCCAATCAATGGACCAGAAATACATTGTTCAAGGTTCTGCCCACTCCCTCTCCCGTGCAATGTACACATTAATCCACTTGGTCCCTTCAAGTTGCCTTTGCTCTCCAAGAACAGTTGAACTATGGTGCATACATGGCAATATTGTCTTCCTCCTAAGGGCCAGTGAAGTTGTGATTGCTGACTGGTGGGAACCCACTCCTTAATTTGCTCTCTGCACTTGTTAATCATAGGGGCTTAATCAAGTTATGGTAAGAATCCTGGTATAACTGATCAGGGCCTACCCATGGAATCCTGCAACATAAATGACACCGTAAAATAATTGCTTTTTTGGTTGTGAAATCTGCATCTTACCCATTTAGTTATCTCAGAACAGCAACACAGATGCTAAAGCCTGGTTTCTGTCGAACCCTTGCTAGTCCTCTCATGGCTGCTCCTTCACCTACCACCAGACTACTTGTTTGTTTCCCTCATCCGCAGTTTCTTTACAATGTGACATCACAATTGCGTGGTGGTTCAAGTTACCATGATCACTTTATGCGCTCCTTACATGCCTTACATTCAGTGGCTAAAACAGAGCAAAAAACAAACAAACAACCCAAGGAGTCGTGTGGCACTTTAAGACTAACAGATTTATTTTTCGCATGAGCTTTCGTGGGAGAAAATCCCACTTCGTCAGATGCTTCAATGATGGGTGAACTTACAGATCTTCGAAGCATCTGACGAAATGGGATTTTCTCCCATGAAAGCTCATGCGAAAAATAAATCTGTTAGTCTTAAAGTACCACACGACTCCTTGGGTTTTTTTTGCTGGACTAGACTAACACAAGTATTCCTTCGAAAAATACAACAGAGCAGATTAAAAGCCAGCATCCCAGTATTAAAATAATTGACCCTAACAATTTTGGATCCTGATTACATCAAGTCCTACCAGTTACTGGAACTAATAGCACTTACTAAACTCCTTTGAGATGGTGCTATCAACTTGAAAACAAGTCGTTTTCCAAAAATGGAATTAAAATTTCAGCTATTATACCTGTTGCTAAATCTCTCCATAAATCTCCGCAGTTTCATAATAGGCTCCTTTTAATAATGTCTGTTCACCCCTGTTGTTGTATGAAACATTGACATAAAAACAGTAGACTAACTGGCTATGCAGGAAGAGAATGAAAATGTCTGCTATATCTCATCAGCATACTTTCATTAAACTGTGGAACACAGCTGGGGTTGAAAGGAAGCTCATGTACAAATTGCTGACAAATGAACAAAATAAAGAGGATTCTTTCATCCTTCAAACTCCAAATTTAGCAATCTGAGGTACTACTCGCAACTTTAGTAGGTTAAATGATTCCAGATCAAAGTGCAATTTTGAAATGGAAAGTCTCCCTTTTATAGTGAACTTCAGAAGGAACTGTGTGACAATCCATACTGCTGTTCTGTTGGATCCTTTGTGGTGGAACAAACCTCAACAAAACCTCTTTTTGTGCTGTCCAACCACTGAAAGGTGCTTCTCTCCAAAAATGTTTCTGTTCTTCCAGTTCCAATTTATCCTCCTGAAGACATGCTGTACAACTGCTGTTTTAGAAGTGTGGCATTTTACTGATATATCTTTTCTCTTTCCTACAGCACTTCCACAGTTTTGGAAAATACTATTTATTCTACACACAGCTCAATCAAATGAAACTCTTTATAAGTATTTAGTCATTGTCTATGCTTGAAGTTGCTCTGGTTTAACCATAAATTGAGTCAAAAATTTATTTAAATAAACGAGTACAGTGTGGATAATCTTAATTTAGTTTAAATCAGGTTTATATCAACGGTCTTAAATGGATTATATTTAAATTCAATCGATATGTAACAGAATTAAATTGTATTAAGAATATTCAGTTTTTCACTGATTTAAAAATCATACCTTTGGCTAAAGTGATGCAAATTTTCATAGAGACAAGAGAGACCAATTTCAAAAGAGCCTAAAATGATTTACGTTCCACAGGGGCAGCCATGTTAGTCTAGTTCAGCAAAACAGGCAAGGAGTCATGTGGCACTTCAAGACTAATTTATCTGGGTGCCCCTTTGGAACTTGGCAACATGCAAGGCACTGAATACAGCCATTTGAAGTGGAAATCCATCAACTTCATGCCATCCTCAAAGCATCTGACAAAGTGGGATTTTCTCCCACGACAGCTCATGTGATAAATAAATTTGTTAGTCTTTAATTGCCACAGGAGTCCTTGCTTGTTTTGCTAAAATGATTTAGATGTTCATACCCGCCTGTCACGAATGAAAATTTTATCTAGTGTCTTCATCTGTTATATTCCCTTTTTACATAGATAAAGTTATCTTTTGGGTGCATTTCCTACCAGTTTTAGAAAAAGTGTTCAAAAGAAGGTTTATCATTCAAGTAATAAGAGAAAAGAGACAATTAACCTGTTTCTTAACAATACAGACTTCTTGTGTTCGAAATGTTAGTTGTTCTACGGTTTCATGTTTTCAAAGACAACTGACTTGAACCCTAAGCAGCAGAAGACAAAGTATAGAGAGAGGAAACACAGTTTAAAAACAACTAGTGTGTGTGTAAACCACTTCAAAAAAAGTTCTCGAACATTAACCACCGTATAGTGTCTTTCATGAAAAATAGCAGCATTGACAGTTAGCTCTTGCTTTCCAGTCTTGTTAGCAAAACAAAAATTTGAACCAGGACTTTAAAGGTTTCCAGCTACAGCAGAAGAATTTAGATGCACAACACAATTGAAATTTACTTCATACAAGGTTTTTGCTGGGAATTAATGAAGTTATTTCAGGGTCAGGGGACCCTTGTCCCCTGAAAGGAAATACAAAAACTACCATTCTTTCCTGTCTTCTTTCCATTCCAGAAGACTCTAGAACACATACAAAATATGTACCTTGCTAAAATGAGCTAATGCTACCTGAACTTACTTTCTTTTGTTGGCTTAAAAAAGGTTATGCTAGTTATTTTTATGGACATGCATTTCAGAGACACCATACAACAGGTGTGGCCAAACTGCGGTTTGGGAGCCACACGCAGCTCTTGAATGAAAAAGTGTGGCTCCTGGAAGAATGTCAGCAAATCAATTTAGGAAAGCAGCCCCAGCCTAGGAGTGCAGGAAGGGGTCAAAACGGTGGGGAGAAGCGCGGCATGATCAGGGATGGCGGGGAGAAGCGCGGCATGGTCGGGATTTTAAAAACTCGCCACTAACCTGCAGTCTTTTACATCAAACAGCAGCTACGTTTTTACTGTATAGGCCTAATTTTCAAGGTAACTTTAAGTAATTATTAGAATCTGACATTAGTAGAAGCAACATTTGTCCTCTTTTTATGATAAAATTAAAGCATGCAATGAATTTTACACTGAATAATTCTGGAGTAGATAGAAGTATATGGTTATATGCCTCAGTGCAGCCCTCGAAGGTTTAATATCAACTTGTGTGGCTCTTGAGTTCCATAAGTTTGGCCACCCTTGCCATACAAGAAACAGTTTCCAAATGAGCTGCCTGTGAAATTTAGCACGTACACCGTCATGATGCAAGACAAACACTAAAATGCAAACCTGTGTTCAGAAACATTCACCCATTGTGCCCGTGTAAATAATGTTTTTGCGTATTTGTATTTTCGGATACAACTTAAAGCTCCATGTTAGAAAAAACAATGGCTCCTTCCAAACAAACAAGGACCCCTGTGGCTCTTTTAAAGACTAACAAATTTACCTTATCACATGAACTTTCATGGGTAAAATCCCACAGGATTTTTACTGACAAAAGCTCATGTGATAAATAAGTTTGGTAGTCTTTAAAAGTGCCATAAGACTGTTCATTTCGCTGAATTAGTAACATAGCTACCCCTCTGCAAAATGGTTCCTTCTATTCTTCACTTTGAAATCAAGTGCAGCAGGGGAGATACATTTGGCTGATCATCTGGCTTAGAAAAGGGAAGACAGACTTTAAACAGTAATATACACAGTGCCTAACACCGAACAATTGCTTCTATAATAAAGGTAAGATTACCGCATGTTCTGGGATGCACAATATTTGTTTCTCAAAAGGAGATGATGACAACCTTTTGATCAAGAAAAAGATTTTGGAGTTCTCTGAAAATATCTGTTCAATGTGCAGAGGTAGGTAAAAACCTAAGAATGTTAAGAACTGTTAGGAAAGGGACATAATAAGACAGAAAATGTCATAATTCCACTGTATAAATCCCTGGTACACCCACACCTGGAATAATGTGTGCAGTTCTGGCCACCCCAACAGAAAAACCAAAAACACCAAACAAAAAAAAAAACAAAACCATTAGAAATGGAAAAGATATTGGGGGGAGGAGAAGGGGTACAAAAGAGATTACATATATGCCATAGCTTTCATTTAAGGAGAGGCTAAAAAGACAGACTATAGAACTTGGAAAAGAGAGACTCAGGAGCAATATTGGAGGGATATGTAAAATCATGAATGATGTAGACAAAGTGAAAAAGGAAGTGTTATTTACCCCTGCTCATAAGGCAAGAGCCAGGGGTCACCTGATGAAATTTACAGGTAGCATGTTTAAACAAACGAAAGGCAACACTTCTTCATACAACTCACAGTCAAACCTGTGGAACTCACTGCTAGGCCAAAACTATAACTGAATTCAAAAGAGAATTAGATGAGTTCAGGTATCTTATCACCATGATGCTCATGGATGCAACTGCAGGCACTGGGCATCCCTAGGCCTCTGACTACCAGACATTAGGACTGGCCAACAGCATATGCATCACTTGATGATTGCACTGTCCTGCTCATTCCCTTTGAAGCACCTGGCATTGGTCAGCCTGTGTCAGAACAGGATACTGGGCTATATGGATCACTGGTCTGACCCAGGATGGCTGTTTTTATGTTCTGTTAGTAAGGTCCCATACACAGTCTGCATTTAAAACCAAAGAAGATCCATACGTGGTGAGCCATCATTACTCCCATGATTTCTATTTGTGTGAATGGACCAAATTCTTAAAAGAAAAGCGTATGACATGGTATCCCAGTGTTCAAAAGAAATTTATGAAAAAGTGTATGCTTCAGAAAATTCTTGCAGGACGTGACTTTGCTATCTACTTAGCAGAGGATTCATGGCAGAGTCACGGGTTCACAGAATTGTGGTTCTATTGGTCTATCAGATATTTTCTCTTACTAGTGAAACTAGTTTTCTTCTTTCTTTTTTTCCCATTGCAGTTTATCCACAAACCATGATAACTGGTTTAATGTGGTGAAGCAGGAAAGAGTGCTGCGGTAGGAGAGGATCTACCAGCAACATCCAGGGTGGCTAAATCTTGAAGGGAAGTTGGGGGGCAGGCAGCAGGAGATTGACTCAATTTCCCCTTGTCTATCTACATGTTTTTATTTTAGTTTGGAGAGGGGAAATTATGAATAGAAGGAATGGAAGAGAGAACTTGTTTCTCTTGCCCATGTATGCATCCTGTCTGATGAACTAGCCAAAGGCCGTTGCATGCTCTCAGAGATTAGCTGTACAAAACCCAAGGTTTCAGAACGAAAGTTTCAAGCTATTGTATTAGTCATAGGCTATGTCAGTGTTTCCCCAAGACAATGAATCTTCTGAATCAATACTAAGTCAGAAAGCATCTTTTGAAATTTCTCTGTGAAGAACTTGGTTCCTGTTTCCTAATTATCACGTATCCAGGCTAGTCTGTGGGCTCACAATTTAAGTGGTCAGACAAAATAGATTTTTTTTAAAAAATTTTTACACAGTTGACGTTAGTAAGGAATAGAGTGACTACCTAACTTCCCAATTTATGCTCAGTGGGTATGTATTTCTGCTGCCTACAGTGTCCTCAAAGGGTGACAGGAATTACGAGGTTTTAGGATTGTCACCTAGAATTTTATGGTAGAATGCAGATTAAGACACCCATCTCTAATAAAACAGTGGAGACGTGGACATTTATTCACGAACAATGGATTTATTTTAGTTTAATTTCAAATAACCTAATTTTTGATTAGTAGTCAGTCAGGTGAAAACTGCTTCAATTACTCAGCACAACAGAATATATGAAATTTGATGAGAGGTTTTTTTTAACTTAAATCATAGTATTTCTATGTAAATATCCTCTTCTTAAGAAAAATAAAGTTACCCACTGATCAAATGGAGGAAACACTGAATATGAAGAAAGGGAGCAGAAGCAAACACATGACCAATAAGTTACGTTGTACTAAGCTTACATTTCCCTGATGCATAAAAAAGATCAATTCAATTTTGCAATCAGGGTAATCATCAGAGCCAGGCTAGAGCTGAACACTGTTGCATCAGCAGTTGCCTCTTCTGAGAGCATGTTCTCATTTCTCTTTAAGATGCAGGTTAACCAAACAGAATGTCTTTAAATACATTAGTTAGCACAACAGAAGCTGGTCACCATAGCCACTATTTAGAATCTAGCTGCCACGATGGTCTCTGTGGGAACTGGTAATACCTAGAAGCCAATATTGTGGAAGGTCTAGTGTCCGGAGAGATGGCCCACACCAGATATTAACAAACAGTATTTCCAATAGTGAATCACTAATCACTGAACACAATGTAGATACAAAACCACAGCATTTTTGCTTCATATTCTCACATTCTCCTCAGTATGTTCCTGGCTGCTGCATAAATAAAAAGACTGCATGCACAAGGGGAATACAGCTAATTACTGCTATCATTATAAACAAACCATTAACTACCAGAAGGCATAGAAACCAGCTCCCTTAGGACCCTTTTTACTAAACTTCTGTTCACCTGAACTTAACGCAACTGGACCAAAGCTGTCTTGATATATATGTGTTTCTTTGCTGAACATTCATTTGACTTCATTCTAAATATTCAGTCTTAACCACATATCAAAGGAAGTGAAACCAAAATGTAGGGCCTGATCTACGCAAAGACTTTGCTACATCAGTGAGGGGTCTGATATTTTTTAAACTAAAAATCATGCCCATAAAAGTCCTATTGCATATACTGGGGTGGCCAAACTTATGGAACTCAAGAGCAGCACAAGTTGATTATTAAACCTTTGAGAGCTGCACTGAGGCATATAACCACATACTTTTACCTATTCTAAAATTACTAAGCTTAAAATTTATTGTGCACTTTCATTTTACCTTAAAAATGGGACAAATATTGATCCTACTAATGTCAGATTCCAATAATTACTTAAGGTCACCATGAAAAATAGGCCTATACAGTAAAAACTTAGCTGTCACTGTATGTAAAGCACTGCAGGCTAATAGCAAGTTTTTTAAAATCTGGGCAGTAACTTGTCAATGCAGTATGTAAAAGCTCTCACAGGTGCTGATCTCTAAGTATTCCACAATGTTTTGATTTAACAAATTTGATTGTGGAATACAATGCTTCACAGCAGTAATTTGTGCTAAAAATTGAAAGTTATCTAAATTCACTTTTAAATTTTTCTCCTTTGTATTTTCATTTCTTAGTATTCCACGTCATGTTTAGGATTTGTAAAACACAATTTTAACAAAGAAAGCAAGCTGCATTAGGGCCTATGAGAAAATCTAAACATGCCACAGCTTTCCCGACCATGCTGCTCTCCCCTACCCCCTCTGCCACATCCCTGCTGTCTCTTACCATGCCGCTACTTCTCTGCTGTCCCAGACCATTGCTCACTCCTCCTGCTGTCTCCCACCATGCTGCCCTTCCCTGCAATGTTCCCTCTAAACTGATGATGTAGCTTAGCAACTTTTGGATGCAGCTGAGTAAGCTCCCTCCCAGGTCCCAGACCTGGTGCTTGGCTCCTGCTCATCGGCTCCCCAAGTGCATCCATAACTTGCTCAACTGCACCATCGGCTTAGAAGGAACATTGCTCCTTTCTCGCATGACAGCTCAACTGTTCTGGGAAACACTTTCCTACTCCATACATCGCCCAACACTTGTCTTTCAAAACAGGCTTGGTGTTGTGGATTAGGATTCTGCATAAAATAATTCTGAAGGGGGAGGATGCTATGGAAAACAGCTCATCCCTAGTCCCAATGCCTCAGGAACTCTGAATATCCTCAACCGTCCGAGCTCCAAAGAGCTAGCCATGTTAGTCTAGTTCAACTAAATAAACAAGGAGTTTTGTGGAACTTTTAAAGACTAACCCATTTATTCATCACATGAGATTTCATGGGAGAAATCTGGTAAATAAATGGGTTAGTCTTTAAAGGTTCCACAAAACTCCTTGTTTAACTATCCGGAGCTCGATCTAAAGGTTTCTGTAGAGTTGGCAAGAAGGAGTAGGATTCTTCATTGGCTTATTCCTTCTCCCTCTGATACAATGGAAGACTTTTTAACCTGTTTTCCTGACTATCATACTTGTAAAGGGAGTGCATGAAGTGTCCCTAAGTTTGTAAAGTACTGTGGACAGGACTGAGACTGCCATGGCATGTGGTATAAGGTGAATGCAAAACAAACAAACGAACCAACCCACCCAAACCAACCAGACCAAAAGAAGATTAAAAAAATTATAAAAGTACACAAAAATAAATAAAGCAAAACAAACTAAAATCCACACTGAAATCAATGCAACAGAAAATAACTAACAATAATTTGTTAGTCTTTAAGTCCTTAACAGCTTGTCTCCTCCCTGATCCCCTCAGTCACTTCCCTCACTGCCTCCATTCGCTGAAGTGCCTTTCTGATCTAAGACCCCCGACCTCCCGCCATCGCTTCCCTGAGCTGCCGGCTCCCCGCATCCTGAGCCAGGGCTGCTGCCCTGAGCTCCCTCCTCTCCAGCCCCGACCCCCTGCTGGCTCTGCTCTTGCTCCCCACCCTCCTCTGAGCTGCTGGCTGCAGAGCTGCTTGACAGGCCAGAGATTTTAACTCCCCCCAGCCTGAAGTAGCTCCCTGCCCATGAGCCACACTTTTTCTTTGAAGAGCTGCATGCGGCTCATGAGTAGCAGTTTGGCCATGCCTGGTATACAAAGTTACACCAGTATATGCTGATGTTGGTTTCCTGAACAAGCATAAATTAACTGGAAAAAAATCGCTTTTATACTGGGACATCCACAGTTGAGGGTTTTGCTGGTATAATTATACAAGTAAAACTATACTGGTCAAACCCTTCTGGCGCAGACGAGATCTAGACTGCGTACACTAAAAGCCAATATTAAGAATCAGCCTTCTGATGTACTTAAGTCAAATGTGTACGTACATTTTTGAGAGTCAAACTACTAATGCAGTTTCTTTGCTATTCACTTACAGTTCACACAGGAGAAAATATAGTACGCTGTTTCTTATTAAGCATCATGAATTAAAACCATGAAAGCAAGAAAATTTACAGTTAAGGATTAAACAAAAACACAAGAGAGGCAATTTAAATTCTGAAATTTTAATGCTTCGGGCTTGTCTACACAGGGGTTTTAAGCTAGATCAGATTTAATCAGTCCAGTATGAAAATCCTTTGTTTACACATGACATGATCCACTGCTGCACATTATGCAACATCATCCAAAACTCTGGATTATTTTGCAACGCGGACTAGGTTTGCTTCTTATTGAATTAGTACAGTCTTTTTGTTTGCATGCAGGCAATTGCTGAGCACCACCTTTTGCATGTCTCAATAGCTACACTACAGGGCTTTGCAGATCAACCCATACTGACATTTTTGTTTACTTATATAACCTCCATGCTCTGGTGTCAAGTTCCCAGATGAGCCTTTCCCTTTTTTAAATAGTGGCACAGAGCCAGATTTGGCCCACTTATTCTGGCAAACAACCAAACTAGCACTCCAGAGGCCCCATAACATGCTTCATGCAACTGTGGGGAGTCATCCTGAAACCTGGTTTTCATATAAGCTCCCCATCTTTAAGCATCTGATGAAGTGAGATTTCCCCCCGCCATGAAAGCTCATGCAATAAATAAATTTGTCAGCCTTTAAAAGTACTACCAGACTCCTTGTTTGTTTTATCTGAGGAGCAGCACTATCTCAGGAAGCTGTCGTGGTCAGCCATAGGAAAAAAGGCTTGTGTGCAAAACAGATGTCTGTGAGGGTACATAAGCCCAAGATGCCAACTAGTACTGCAAAAAGTTCAAGGTGCTCAGGTGAAAATACATTGAAACAAGAGATAAAATAAAACAATATTGTAAGTAGCAAGTGACCTGTCTATTTTTGGATGAACTGACAAGATTCTCAGACCTTCAGGCAGTGGGTCATGGTGCCCGCTGTTGCCATCACCAAAAGAATGGAATGCGTTGCTTGAAGATGGAACTCTTGGGTCGCAGGCATAAATGATTTTTTTCCAACTGCGTCCCAAGGAAAAAAGTTTGAAAACCACTGCCCTTGACCTAGACAGCATTACAGACAGGACAAGGAGCAATGGTTTCAAGCTGAAGCTGGGGAGGTCTAAACTGGATATCAGGAAGAACTCTCTCACTACAATGGTGGTGAAGCACTGGAATGGGTTTCCTAGGGAGGTGGTGGAATTTCCATCTTTGGAAACTTTTAAGACCTGGTTGGACAAAACACTGGCTGGGATGATTTAGTGGGAGTAGTTCTGCTTTTAGCAGGGGGTTGGACTAGATGACCTCATGAGGTCCCTTCCAGCCCTATGAGTCTATGATTTTAATACATGAGTAAAATTGAGTAGTCTTAAAAAGGGAGATAACTTGCCTTTTCAGTAAGTTGCAAAAATGCATGTCACTTGATTGTATCAAATACAAGTTGTATAAGAATACAATTCATGACCATCTAGCCTAAAATAGGAGACCACCACCCCATGAACTAAGGAGAATTTCCATTTGCTGACTACAACGCTAAGGCTTACGTCTTCCTTATAGGCCATCCCCCTAGAGAATAATATAATCATAAAATATTCAGGTAGTTTCAGTTCCTTTCATTACCAGATAATAGAACATGTACACACTAGTCAGTATATTGCTATCTACCTAACACAGTATAGCCCAATTAGCCTCCTACTAATCCTCAGATATGACACAGCTTTGTTCCCTCCCCCACAAGCCAATACTAACAGTCCTTTGTGACATTTTCTTCCTGAAACCTGCAACTGTGCCTCTCTGATCACCCACTCCCGGGCCCTGAGTTGCCCTGCCATTTCAGGCACATTTGAAGTCTACTGCCAGCCCTCTTGCCGTACTGAGCACTCCTCCCCTGCGTCATCAGAGGCCAAGCCCCAGAAACCCAGGCAGAAACTCAGGCCTGAAATGAAATCGGATATCCTGGAGGGAATCTTGACATCAGACTAAGAGTATCTATCTTTGCAGGGGTTTTTTTTCAGTTAGTGTCAGAGCATGCGGGCTAGGAGCCTCCTACTTAATTCTCACTCTCGTTGTGCTGCTTCAAAATAGCATCCACCTGCATGATGCAGTGGATGTCTTTACCCTACTCCTCCCCTGCTGCTCCCTGACCCCTGGAAAAAATCCAGGATTGGGAATCAGGAGCCTAGCCCCAGTTCTGTCAAACATGCTCTAAACAGTATTAAATTCCAAAGAGGTAGATGTGTTAGTCTAGTTCAGCAGAACAAACAAAGACTCTTGCAGCATTTTTAAAGACTAACACTTACAAAAGGCTTTTAAAAGACTAACACTTGCACCATCACAGGACCTAACCAAACCAGCTACTCCACCAAAGGATTCATTCACCTGCTCATCCCCAATGTCATTTATGTCATCATGTGCCAGAAATGCCCCCGTGCCTTATATGCTGGACAAACGACAGTCTCTGCACAAAAGAATAAATGGGCACAAAACTAATAAATAAATTCATTAGTTTTTAAAAGTGCCACAGGACTCTAAATAGCATTGAATCTGTTCAAACTGAGCCAGCAAGGTGTTAACACTTAAATGTAGCTCCAATAACTCAATATCCTTTTCGAATTGTTATCAGAACTTGACTTGCTAGTACAAGACTGATTGCATCAGTACCCAATAAAAGCAGTAAAATAACTTCTCTACTTCTACTTGAGTTTCCCAGTTTTTGCATTAGCATCTCCATAACATCTTATCAATGGAAAACCATGACATAAAGAAAACATTCCTTTTTGAAACAATGTCTTCAAGCACAAGTCAAATAACGGAAGTATAGAGTAAATAATTTGCTTGTATATTTGTATCATAGATTCTAGAAAACTTTTGTGAGAAGAAAGGAAATCCATCTGCATCCTGAATTTTGTCAAGAATTTGCATAGATGTTTATGTACAAACATAAAGACTGCATTACAATGTTAAAATCATGAACAGTAATAGGTAATATCTGCAGTGTGACTTTTTCATCTGGTGCAATTGCTGTGCAAGGCCATATTAATTTTCCAAGCACAAAAATTCCAAGTTAACTCACCTTTTAGTACAAAGTGAGTACTAAATGGCATAATTATTCATTTAAAAATTTGGGGATGTTATCTGACACAGTTAATTATATAATTTTTAATAAACTACTTCCAGAAAATAACTAAGATACCCATCTTATGGGAGAAAAAGTCTGCATACAGATTTGAGAAATCCAAGGATTTTCACACTATTTATTATACAGCAGTGACCACATTTTAACAGCTAATCTAATTTTGGATTTTTTTAAATGCTGTTTTGCAGTTGGAAGCAAGGAAAGCCAGTACCATGAACACCAGCATTCCACTGACCACAGTCAGAGTCCTTGCAGTAATAAAAGTCAACTTCCAATTACTACAGAGTTCTATAGACCCATCTCAACTTAAAGCAGGAAGGGAGAAGATTACAAAATCTGCATCTAATAAATTGGCATTAAAGGCATAGATACAGATACTCTCACTTGCTCACTCCGCATGTTGAACAAAGAAAAGAGAGGGGTTTCACAGACACAAGAATAAAAAAAGTGCCTGTGTAAAAGGAGGAAGAGGAGGAAAAAGACAGAACAACAGAAAGAGGAAAGAAACAAGGTGGAATGACAGCACTACAGAGACAAGAGAGAAGGAGAGAAAGAGGTTCAATGCAATGGTACTGAAACGGAGAAAAAGGAGACACAAAACCAAGTGTCATTAACAAGAAGACACAGTAAGGAAGGAGACAGATGGCTAGTTAGCCAAAATAACTCTCTCTGTTTAGTTCCTGCCCTGATGGGGTAGGTGGGGAAATGTGGGTCTGATAGAAGCCTAATTGCCAAACAAATATTACGTACATAAATTATATTAAGTCCACAATCTTCACCATACACTATTGTCTTTAGTTACCTCTTTACTACAATAAAATGCAACTGAAAGAAATGGAGAACAAAACTAACAAGAATACTGCATATGTCAATACGTTATTAGGCACAATGCATTGCATCAAATATCTAGAAATATTGTTCAACAACATACCCTACAGTTTAAAACTGCAACTAGGAAATATTACATTGATTTTTAAAGATGTTGCCATGTGAAAAAGGCAAACTGCCTGCAAGCTGCATCACCACTTGGCTAAAAATAAAAGAGATGGATCTTATTAGACAGTAAACTCCCTCAGTCTATTTCGTATTACAGAGTTCCAGCCAATACAGAGCAAGTAAAGTTAAGTCAACATTTAAAGCCATATCTCCTAACAAAGTGTGCTCAAACCAGAAAATGACATGGAGCCACCTTTCAAAAACATTGGAGCTGAAGTAGACCTATAAAATTTAATCAGTTAATTTTAGTGCTTATACCAGAGCATAAGCAGTGCCAGGTGCTTTCGAAGACACTTCTCTCCTAAAGGACAATTATGAAATCACCTGCCAACAGCAGATGTTTCTTTCTAACACCTGGCAATTAATAGCCAGTTTTTGCCTGAGGTCTGAGGATTCAGATGCCTTCTCTTAAAATTGTGTAATGTAACTTTGCACTTTCATTAGTTAAAAAAATGTTTATTGCCTTTTTGAATTTAAACTCTTAACCTCAATATTTTGCAGTAATGAGATTTCCATAGGTTAATTATGTGTTTTGTAACAGTACTTTATTTTCTTTTATAAATTTTGTTTTAAATAGAAACACCTAATTTACTATGTTCACTACTTGTAATTCCAAGACTTAATCACAGAACGTTTTTAAAGGAGATGCACGATATTGTCTATCCTTCAGTCCTCGGTTGTAAGAAGCACAATTCAAGCATTACAGTGCTAATTTGCAGATGTAATCACTCAGTTTGTATACTGAATCTCTGTGGTTCCACACAGACTTTTCAAAATCTAGCTCACGAAGATGAAGCCATTTTTTAATTTTAAGATGTTTAGTTTTGCTCAGCCCAGAAAATTTAAAATTATAAGTGGGTCAAAAGATGTTTTAAAAATAAAACTACAAATTGAAAATATATAGCAAATTAAAAAGAACTTTTTCTTGAACTGAAATTAAAAAACTAAAGCAGGGGTCTCAAACATGTGGCCCGAGAGCCACATGTGGCCCACAACTCTATTGTTACCAATATTTGCAATGTTATTGTATGAAAAGGTTTCAGTGGTGCAGCCCTCAGGCTAATGTAATAGTCCTCGTGCGGCCCTCTACTTGTCCTCGTGTCGCCATTGTGATGGTTTGAGTTTGAGACCCCTGAACTAAAGTGTCTGGGAAAACCAATAAAATGAACAGGACATTTGGCTTTTGGGAAGTTATTGTAAAGCCAATTTTAAGAACAGGGGTTTAAAATGTGCATCTGAAAACATCTCCCAAGATAATCATAGAAGGAGCAATACAATCAATACAATTATACAGATAAAAAACATCTATTTTCAGATTATCTGAAAAGTTAAGCCTTTGAGTTTTGCAAGTACAATCTCAATTTGCATGTGCAGTTGCTTAAATTTTTGTGTAAAGAATTATTTACTAAGGCTTATAACATCTGCATATTTACACATACATCCAAGCTACGGCCACATATACTTCCATGTGTTTTTAAAACAAAATTTAAGGATTAAACTTACCCTGTGACAAACTTCTGTTTTAATTTCTTTAAGAGCACGTTCAGAGAACACACAGCCACAATTCCGCAAAAAACAAAACCTTTGGATAAAAATAAAAGCAGAGTAATTTGACACTAACAGCTGAGAAAATTTCATTTACAAATAAGACATTTATACATTTGGTGTAAATAAATTAAACCAACACTAAAGATCACAAGTTATTTTACTTGTGAGCTGTCTGTATGCCCCCTTGTGGCTCATCGTCAGAAATGCAAGTATAATGTAGCTAATTTGTGTTTATAACCAAGTCATTACAATCACTAACAAAGCAAACAATAAAGATCAAGCATTCTGAATTACACTATGTACTTTGTTACTTTATTTTGACCAGTATAATTCAGTTTTTATTTTTATACTGTTTCAGTAAATATTAACAGGTTTAGCACAACCTCGCAAAAATTAATTTCCAGGGGGTAGCTGTGTTAGTTTAGTTCAGCAGGGGAGGAGTTAAAAAAAAAAAAAAAAAAAGTTCTCTAGCACTTTTAAAGATTAACAAATCTATTTAACATGTGAGTTTTCATGAGTGTAATCCCACTTCATCAGGTGCATCCTAAAGTGACTCACCCTTCTCTGTATTTATTTATTCACCTGACATGCTACAGCTTCCATTTCATGAATCTGAGGAAGTGGAATTACACCCACGAAATCTCATGCAGTAAATAAATTTGTTAAATCTTTAAAAATGCCACAGGACTCCTCGTTTGTTTAAAAAAAATTAATGAATTTTTATGAAGCCTCAATGCACTTTGCTACTGATTCATGCAGGCTCCCCAGATCTTCTACGCATCCAAATACTAATCAAACATGTAGCATATGCATGATGAGCACTTGGATGGGTGATGGACATTCTCCATCGTGACTCTTCCTCATTGAAGCTGTTGCAAAGATCACTTCCCCAACCCATGTCACTCCTTTCATGTCAATTTCCAAAGGGATAGCCGTGTTAGTCTAGTCTAGTAAAAAAACAACAAGCAGTTGTGTGGCACTTCAAGACTAACAGATTTATTTTTTGCGTGAGCTTTCGTGGGAGAAGATCCCACTTCCTCAGATGCTTCTTCAAAGCTCATGCAAAAAACAAATCTGTTAGTCTTAAAGTGCCACACAACTGCTTGTTGTTTTTTTACTCCTTTCATGGCCTCCCCATCTCTATTTACATCAAACATAAACTCTTTGTATTCAAGTTCAAGATCATTCATTGTTTATCTACATTTAACCATCGTATTTGCTAATGTGCTGTCAACATTCGCCTCAATCAACCCAAGATGCCAGCCTGTTACTTGTTCAATTTTCAAACACCTTCATATTTTTTTCATATGCTTCCCTTCACTCTTGTGAGGTGCTCCCTGTAAACATTCACTAACGTACCACATTATCCATATTCAAAACCCTTCCCAAAACTTCCTTTTGCTCTGTCATTTGTGTTTAAGAACAGATTAGACATATGCATTCTTAAGAACAGATTAAACACAGTCCAAGAAAACTGGAGAAAGGTAAACATAGTATTTATCTTTAAAAGGGTGAACAAGGAGGACCTGGGAAATTACAGACCAGTCAGCCTGACTTCAATAACTGGAAAGATATTAGAGCAAATTAATAAACACAATTTGCAAGGACCTAGGAGATAATACAGTTATAAGGAATAGTCAGCATGGATTTGTCAAAAACAAATTTTATCAAGCCAACCTAATTTCCTTCTTTGATATAATTACTGATCTAGTGGACGGAAGGAAGCTTTTAGTAAAATCTTAGATACAGAGCTGCATGAGAGTCTCATAAGCAAACTAGGGGAAATGTATTTACACAAAATTACTATAAGAGGGTACACAACTGGTTGAAAGACTGCACTCAAACCTATTTTATCAAAAATTTGCTGTCAAAGTGTACAGGCATATCTACAGGGGCCACAGGGGTCAGTCCGGGGTCTAGCACTATTAATTATTTTAATTAATGACTTTGACAATTGAGCATGCTTATAAAATCTGCAGATGACACCAAGCTGAGAAAGGTTGCAAACATTTTGGAGGACTGGTTTGAAATTCAAAGTGACCTTGATGAATTGGAGAACTGGTCTGAATTCAACAAAATGAAATTAAATAAAGACAAGTGCAAAGTACTTCACTGAAGATGAAAAAAAACAAAAGCACAACTACAAAATGGGGCATTATCATCTAGGTGAGAGTACTGCTGAAAAGGATCTGGCAATTAGAGCAGACCACAACTTGAATATGAGTCATCAATGTGACACACCTTTAAAAAAGTTTAATGTGATTCGGGGGTGTAGTAACAGGAGTGTTCTGTAGGTATGATACAGGAAATAACTGTCCTGTTGTACTCAGCACCAATGAGGACCCAGGTGAGTACTGTGCTGATTCGAGGCACCACAATTTAGGAAAAATATAAACAAACTGGAAGGCATTCAGGGGAGAGCAACAAGTTTTAGAAAAGCTGGCTTAAACAGTTAAAATAACCAGGCATGTTTAGTCTAGAGAAAATTAGACCGAGAGGTGAACTGACAGTCTTCCAATATTTTAGGGGCTGCATAGAGAAAGAATCGCATTCAGTAGTTTTCCATGTCCACTGGAAATGGGTCAAGAAATAATGGGATCTCTCTGCAGCAAAGGAGATGTAGGTTAGATATTAGGAAAACCTTTCTAACTATAAGGGTAGCTAAGGTCTAGAGCAAGCTGCCATGTGAGGTCATGGAGTTCAGATCGCCGGACTTTTTATGTTTTTTTAAAGTTGGATGAATACCTTTCAGGGGTTGTCTTGGTTTGCCTGGTCCTGCCACACTGCTGGAGGCTGGACCTGATGATTTCCCAAGGTCTCATCCAGCCTTACATTTCTAGAATGCTTACCAAAAAACCGTTGCAGGGCAGACCTATCCCAATGGGGCCATGGTATGTTACTAACATTCCTAGGCACTACGGGTGCATTAAATTAATTAATTAATTAATTAAACAACACACACACACACACACACACACACACACACAGATAGATAGTGTGGCAATTCACATTAATTCACAAAACATTTGATTTGAAATTTAATGTGAGAAGCAGATTAAACATAATGGCCATCTTTAAAAACTAGGAACCTAAGTAATATGTTGAGTCCAGGTGAGGTTTAGCAAAATTTATAATTCCCACCATTATTCAGTTTTCCAGTGTTGGATATAAAATTGTCTGATGTTAAGCCAAACATCATTCTAATTTTTACACAGTTCAAAATAATCATGTAACTAGTGCATAAACATACATTGCTGCTAACTACTAAATGAGCAGTTCTGCCAGTGGGAGCTATAGCTTTATCATTGTCTTTGTGGAATAAGTGCTGTTATACCTTAACTTTAAGAGATACTCAGGAGAATCGCCCAGTGTGCCAAAAAAAGGTGAGTAACGGGTCTGGTAATGTTCTGTGTACAGTTTATTTGCTTGAGGAAAGAACACAAAGAATTCTAGTAGATTGCTGAGGTATGATCTCCCATTTGCAAAAAGCATGTTGTCTCCTCACTAAGAAATCATATTCCTCTACATGTTTAATAATTCTTTTCTTTACCACAGTTTCAACCATTTTACCTGGTAGTTAGGATTACCGCCTTCTAATTGCAAGTATTTCCTCTAGAGCATTTTTATAAAATTGTTGTCGCATTGACTCTCCTCCAGAAATTTGGTACAAAAGCTGATTTGAATGGTAGGTGACATACTACAGTTAGTAGTTCTGCAATTTCACATCTCAATTCCTTCAGAACTGTTCGGTGGATACCATGTGGGACTGGTGACTTATTAATTTATCAGTTTGTTCCAAAACCTCCTCTAACCATACTTCATCAACCTGGAACAGTTCCTCTTTATCTGTCACCTAAAAAGAACGGCTCAAGTTTGGGCATCTCTCACATCCTCAACAATAAAGACCAATGAAAAGAATTTGTTTAGTTTTTCTGAAATATCCTTATCTTCTTTGAATTCTCCTTTAGCATCTCAATCACCCAGTGGCCCTACAGGTTGCTCAGCAGGATTCCTGCTTCCGATGTACTTAAACCATTTCTTCCTGTTACTATTTGAGTCCTTGGCTAGCTCTTCTACAATGTCTTTTTTGACCTTCCTAATTGTATTTTTTCATTTCACTTGACAGTTTGTGCTCCATTCTATCTTCCACAGTAGGATATAACTTCCACTTTTTAAAGCGTGACTTTAAGCCTCTACCTGCTTCTTTCACTTTGTTGTTTAGGTACAGAGGCACTCTTTAGGTCCTCTATTTTTTAATCTCAGGTATATATTTAAATTGAGCCCATATTATGGTGTCTTTAAAAATTTTACAACCAGCTTGCAGAAATTTCACTTTTGGCACTATACTTTTAACTTCTGCTCAACTAACTTCCTCATTTTTGTGTAGTTCTTCTTTCTGCTGTGGTGGGCTGCTTTGGTGTTTCCTCATCTTCCGTCCTCCTAGGATGTCAAATTGTATTATTTTATGGTCACTATTACTGAGAAGTTCAGTTATATTTATCTCTTGGAACAGATTGTGTGCTCCACTTAGTACTAAATCAAAAACTGTCTCCTCTCTTGCAGGTGCCAGAACAAGCTGCTCCAAGCATGTCAAGAAACTTATTTCTGCATCCCATCCAGAGGTGACATATGAGGATAATTGAAACCATCCTCCCCCCCATTATAATTGAGTTTTTTGTTATTACAGCATCTCTACTCGCCCTGAGCATTTCAGTCATCATCATCATCCTTATCAGGAGGTTTATACTATATACCTACTGCTATAGTCTTCCAATTCAAGCATGGAATTACTATCTATAGATATTTTACAGTTTGGTGCATTTAATGGTTTTATTTCACTTGACTCTACACTTTCTTTCACATATAGTGCCACCCATCAGCCCTTGCCACCAAATGAACTATTCTGTCTTTCCAATATATTTTGTACCCTGGTATTACTGTGTCTCATTGCTTATCCTCATTCCTCCAAGTTTCTGTGATGCCTACTGTATCAATACGTCATTTAATCCAAGCAAGAAGTCCTGTGGCACTTCTAAAGACTACCAAATTTATCTATTGCACAAGCTTTTGTGGGAGAAAAATCCCACTTCATCAGATGCTTTGAAGATGGGGAACTCATAGAATAGGAAGAAAACAAAAGTGGGGAAACATACAGTTAAATAGGGACTATGAATTTTTTTTCTCATTGACCTCACCTTCCTGTATATACTGTTCCCCAGTGTTTAAAACTTTACAACTGCTTTGATTTGCTATAACAGTTTGACCTGATCCTACAACTTGTACTTCCCTGCATTTATTTTCCTCCCATTGTGTAAGTTCCCCCATCTTTAAAGCGTCTGGCGAAGTGGGATTTTCTCCCACAAAATGTCATGCAATAAATAAATTTGTTAGCCTTTACAAGTGCCACAGGACTCCTTTTTTTGTTTTGCTAACTAGAACAACACAGCTACCCTTTGGAACTCATTTATTATGAGACACTCAAGTCTGCCTATCTTTTTGTTACTTTTTAGCTGTCTGCCATTTTGTGATGTAATTTAATTGGCCTTTTTTTCCATTTGATTGTTTCTCACCAGATTCTCCCCATATTTTATCTCTTCTATCCTATCCCTCTTACTGGGACACAGAGAACCTCCATTAATAGATCCACCCCAAATAGATCTCTATCCAAACCACATGCTCCTCAGTGCCTGTTGGCTTTCCCCCATCTGATTGTTGGTTATTGAATACAGTACAATTTAAAATGGATTCTTGGAATGAATAAACATTAAAGAAGAAAATTCTTCTTGCCTGGGGTAAGTATTTTGAGAAGTATATTAAGTCATTCATCAGAAAGAAAATGGATGAAGAGATTCTGAACATAACTTCGTAGACTTCCATTGTAATTTCACAGACTTGTCATCATTGCATTCCTCCAAGATAAGATGACATGAAAGGACTCCTTGGGGCTCACTTTGTAACACTGAATAGGAGATTTTCAGTAGTCTTTCAGTAGTGGGAGAGGCATTAGAGCCCTATAATGGAACTATGGCAATTTACTCCTGCTTTCCCAGTATTTAAATAGCTTTTACAATATTCATTTACACAGTTTTAAACGAAGTTCAGCTAAAGCTATATACACAATACTAACCGATGCCTTCCGTTCATTTCCAAGCCCACCACAGGACAAATAAAGCGTGCACACTGGATGTCGTCATATTTATCACCTTTTGTATTTCCTTTATCACCATTCCAAGCTGGATTATCTGAAAGGTTCAGTTCTGTTACATTCTGAAAGAGACAAATGGAAGTTTTAAAGTCATTTCTAATGATCCTTGCGACATATTGAAGTGGTAATGCTCCTAAAAATACATTTTCCTTTATACTACATTATAGTATATTATATTCATCGGCGATTTAGATGATAGCATAAAAGTAAGTATGCTTATAAAGTCTGTAGATCATATCAAGCTGGGAGGGGTTGTAAGTGCTTTGGAGGATAGAATCACAATTCAAAATGATTTGGACAAACTGGTGAAATGGTCTGAGGTAAACAGAAAGGAATTCAATAAAGACAAGTGCAAAGTACTCCACATAGGAAAGAACAATCTATTGCACACACAAAAAATGGGCAATGACTGCCTAGGAAGGACCACTGAGGAAAGGGATCTAGGTGCCATAGCAGACCACAAGCTAAATACGAGCCAACAATATAACACTGTTGCAAAAAAAGGAAACACCATTCTGGGATACATTAACAGGAGCATTCTAAGTGAGATATGAGAAGTAATTCTTCCGCTCTACTCCGCACTGATTAGGCCTCATCTGGAGTACCACACCCAGTGCTGGGCACCTCATTTCAGGGAAGCTGTGGACAAACTGGAGAAAGTACAGAGAAAAACAACATGAATGATTAAAGATCTGGAACAACTGATTTATGAGAAAAGATTGAAAGGTCTGGGTTTGTTTAGCTTGGAAAAGAGGAGGCTGAGAAGGGGCATGGTAACAGTTTTCAAGTACCTAAAAAGTTGTCACAAGGAGGGAGGGAGAAAAATTGTTCCCCTTAAGCACAGATGATAGGACAAGAAGCAATGGGCTTAAATTGCAGCAAGGGAGGTTTAGGTTGGACATGAGGAAAAAATTCCTGTCAGGGTGATTAACTACTGAATTAAATTTGCCTAGACAGGCCGTGGAATCTCCATCATTGGATGTTTTTAAGAGCAGGTTAGACAAACACCTGTCAAGGATGGTTTAAGATGGTACTTGTTCCTGCCATGAGTGCAGAAGACTGGACTCAATGATCTCTCATGGTTCCTTCCAGTTTCTATGATTATATATGAAGAAATGATAAAATTCAATGAAGACAAGTGCAAAGTTCTACAGTAAAAAAGGAAAAATCAAATGCACAACTACAAAATAGTGAATAACTGGCTAGGCAGCAGAACTGCAGAAAACGACCTGGGGTTATAATGGAGCCCATATTGAATAGGTGTCAACAATGTGGCACAGTTGTGAAAAAGGCCAATATTCTGGGAGTATATTAGTGTCATACATAAGATTACTGAGCACTGATGAGGCATCAGCTGAAGTACTATGTCCAATTCTTGCCACCACGTTTTAGGAAATATATAAACAAATTGAATAGACTCCAGAGGAAAGCAACAAAAATGAAAAGGTTGAGAAAACCTGATTTTTGAGGAAAAAATAAAAATATGGGGTCTGTTTAGCCTGGAGAAAAGACTTCTGTGGGGGGAGCTGATAATATTCCAATACGGTAGAGGTTATATATAGAGAGAACAGTCATCAATTGCCCTCCATGGACACTAAAGGCAAGACAAGAAATAATGAGCTTAATCTGCAAGGAAGATTTAGGTCAGACATTAGGAAAATATTTCTAACTATACGGATAATTAAATCCCCAAGAGGCTCTCGAGATAGGTTGAAGAATTTTTAAGAACACCTGTCCGGGATGGCTTAACTTTGCCTGGTTTTGCCTCAGAATAAGGCACTGAACTTGATGACTTCTCAAGTCCCTTCCAGCTCTACATTTCTATGATTCTAATATTCTATATTAAAGCCTACAGTATAATTATTAAAGTCAATGTCAATTATATTTTAGCAAAACAAAGGAGTCCTGTTGCACTTAAAGATTAACATTGATTTATCACATGAGCTTTTGTGGGAGAAAATCCCACTTTGTCAGATGCTTTAACGTCGCTGACACTGTACAAAGTTCTTATAAGTTCAACTATATAACAGCTCTGCAATTCTATGTTTAAAATATTTTTGATCCATTTGGCAGGAAGACTCAGAATTCTACTCCTGACCATCAGTATTCTAACTGGTAATCTTCTGGTGCAGTACAAAGATTTACAAATAAAGAACTTAAAAATTATCCATTATGCTCAGCATCAACTAGCCTCTTTCCCAGTTTAGCTTCCCTGTGCCTCGCTTTACCTACTGTTTAAAAAAATGACAATAATACCTATGTTACATAAGTGGCAGGGGGCTTGGTTATTAATATTAACATGGAAGGTCTCATTAACAATTCACTGAGCAAAGGATGATCCACATATACCTCTAAATTCTGTAAGGTCAAATGGACAACTCTCATGTTTAATGCAGAAGTGCAGCTTGTATAGGTGACAGCATGCAATGCTTCACTTTAGCATGGGCTAAATGTCCATTGGGATCAAGATGACATATGGCATGCTAGGAGTAACAGTTTCCACTGGCTGCATCTTCATAATACAGAAGAAAATGACTGAAATCGGTTTCATTTTATAAGGACTGGGTACAAACTTTGACTGCCTAGTGATTTGAAACACGACCACGAGTCAGACAATATTCTAAGCTGACAACTAATACCATAATATGAGATTAACTGAAAATAAAATGCTAAATTTACATGCTATGTAAGAATTTGCATAACTATTCACTAAAGTTACCATTTTGAACTGAAAAAAGTGCCAGAACTGTGATCTACAAATTAAGATGTTAATTGATTGCCTTTTAGAATCAGATTTTAATTTTAGGATCTACTTACTTTAATGCTCCTGATGTGTGATGCAGCCTGCACAGGGGATTTATCAGATGATTTGTCCAGCAAAAACTCAATGACAGCATCTTTGTTATATAGCCTATAGCATAAAATGTGAAGTAAAAAATTGTGAGACTTTCATAAACTACATTTATTCAGAAATTAGCATTTTTATCAAGCAAGCTAAAGAAAAAAAAAGCAAACATACCTGCCTAGCTCACAGGCTACAATTGGTCTGCTTAGTTTTTCTTGACTCAGTGTGCAGTAGTACCACTGCGCCACTAATTCTGCATTTTTGTCAGCCTGGAGGAAAAAACATTGGTTTATTATTAATTTCAGATAGACACTTTTTCCCATGAGTAGAATTATGACTCATACTTTTGAAACATTTGAAAGCAGCACTCATACGCTACACAGAAAGGCAAGCAACCATGCTCTGGGCTCAAATTCACTGGTCAAAATGGTTTTTCAAACCTTTTCAGTAAAAATCCTACACATTTACAAGGTTAGACTTTTATTTAGTGTTCTAGGAAACAAGCCTTTTGCCCATGTCTGATTTGGAGCCCAATCCTGCTAACTCTTATTTTTGCAAGTAGCCCTATTGATTCCTGACAGGCACGTCTGTCTGTCTCCATGTGTTACCTTTGCACGGTCACAACATTACATTATAAACTCAACCAGGAAAGGGGGCGGGACTGCAGGGGGAGTGTCTGCTAGTTCAGTGGTTTTCATCTTATGGTCCACTAACCATTGAGCGTCTACAGACTATGTCTAAGAGATCTGCAAAAGTGTTATCACAGAACAGTTTTCAACCTGGGTAGTCTATGTCTAAGACTTGCAAAGGGGTCCAAACCTTCCTTTGAAATTTTTTAGGAGTCTGCAAATTGAAAAAGTTTGAAAACCACTGTTCAAATGATTCCCATTGTTTTTGACAGAGTCCCATCATTCAGCTGAATTGACAGAGCACAATGTTTTCCCTTATCTTCTGTTTATTCTCATCTACGCCTGTCTTTTCCCTCTCCTTTCTCTTCCCCCACCCATCTTTCCAAAATTGTTTTGCTAATCTCTTTTCCACCTGGTCCTCTTCTCTCCCAAGGTTGTGGCTGCCCACCAATACCAACCAATGCTAAAACAAATGTAATGAGAACAGAAAAGCAAAGTTTGGGCTGGCAGGCTCTTGCCTGGGTGCCTGAGCCTGCTACACGCAAATATGAACCATTACCTTAGTTGCGCATATTGTGGGCCACAGGAAAAGAATGTAAATAGATTTCAAAAAGCTATGTGGTGTTTTATATATGACAAAATGTTTGTGTACACTCATTAGGTGGATATGAGGTCCCGTATTTTTTCCCATTCACACCGATACTCTCCTCTGATCTGCCTCTCCGGGCAAGGGCAGACAAAATCACTGAGAACACTGCACATGCTTAATACATTAAAAACCAGAAGAGAACTAACTAGCTGTCAGAAAGCATTAATGGCCATACTGTAACATGGACATCACAGGGTCAGAGCACTGATCCATCTAGTCCAGGCGTCTCAAACTCAAATCACCACAAGGGCTGCATGAGGACTAGTACATTAGCCTGAGGCCTGCATCACTTATAATATAATGATATAGCATATATCAGTATATATAATGCTATATAATCATATAATGGTTTTTCATATAATGATATAGCAAATATCAGTAACAATACTGTTGTTGCAGGCTGCAGCAAACAGCTTTAGTGCCTGCATGCAGCCTGTGTGTTTGAGACCCCTAACCTAGTCCATTCTTCTGTCTCCAGCAACAGCCAGTATGGGATTTTGTCAGAGGAATAACTACCCACAGGTGAAGTTTCTCCCTAACTCCATACTGCTAGTGGGTTGGCTTACCCCCAGAAACACCGGCGCTCACATCCCACAGGACAAGTCGGACATAATGTCCCCTAAACCGTCATCCACAAAAAGCCCCCTACAAACACAGCAAACCTCCCTTCACCCCCATGAAGCAGTGAAAGAAAGGCAGGCCCCATGCCGTGCAGCAAACAGCACTCGCTTCCCCTTCTGCTGCCCTGATGCTGAGCATCACTTGCACCACAAGAGAAAGACAACCCTGCCCAAGAGCATGCGCTGCAGGAACAGCCCCCTGCCAGCATTTTCCCTAGATCTTGAAACTGGGGAGGGGGTGTAGGAGGGGTGTTGGCTACTCTCACTAAATTGGTATAACAATGTGACTAGCTGACAGCTGGGGGGGGGGTTGGGAAATACTCAGGGGGGCTGTAGCTCTCACTAAACTGGTATAACACTGCTATGAGCTGACAACTGGGGGAGCTGGGAAATTCAGCAGGGGTGTAGGGGGTGCTCACTAATTTGGTATAACACTGTTACTAGCTAACAACTGGAGGAGGGTGGTGAGAAATTCGGGGAGGTGTTAGGGAAATCCCTGGCCCCCATGCAGGCCGAGTGACTCCAGAGGGACCGGCCCTCGCCAGCTCCACGCCCCAGGCCATGCCCGCGGGCGCCACTGACAAGCCTGGGGGTAGAGTTACCAGCAATGCTCCCTCTAACTACTTGCACACTGTGTGCGCAAACAATTTCTTTGTGTGTGCAAAAACATTTCTTTGTGAGCCCCAATATTAGCACTACTGAAATTTTGTGCACCCTTTATTTTGTTGTGTGTGCAGGCTTCATGACCTGTGCGCGCACGCACACAGCTTAGAGGGAACAGTGGTTACCAGACGTCAGGCAAAAGGAGGACATGTCCTCCTTTTTACCTTCACGTCCTCCATCTGGCAGGCAATTAAAAACACATGGTTTTGTCTAGCTTTTTACTTATAGGGGGTTAAACTACACTGGAATGCTCCAAAATACCTCATTTTTAGGGGCAAGCGTTCCAGGGCTCCCTAAAATTAGAAAAATATTACATTAATGCTACATTTGCTCCATGGGTCCTCCGATGTCCTCCTTTCTGTACTCCCCTGTCCTCCTCACCCTACCTAGGGGTCCCCCGGCTCCCTGCTCGAACCCGGCCTGCAGCCCCCACGTCCCCCGGCTGCCCTACCTTCTCCACCTTACGGGGCCCCTTCACCAGCTCATGCCTCTTGGGGATCGTCCCCCCGTCGCACCCCATCGCCCCGCTCCGCGCAGCTTCCTCGCCCCCGCGCCACAGACGTACTTCCGGCCGGGGAGCAGCACTTCCGGCGCACGGAGATGACGTAGCCGCACCGCGTTGCTAAGGCCCCCTAGCAACCAGCCACGCAAGGGGCGGGAGAAGGAAGGGAGGAGGGGTGGAGGCTCCAGCTGAGCTACAGCCATGCTAGGCTGGTGCAGAGCTGCCCAACATTTTCTCTGCCATGGCACACCTGGATACCTCTAATTCATCTGAGGCACCCCACCATATCGTTTCCAAATGAGCTCATGAATATGCATGAGCTAATCCAGCACTTTTTGAGTGTTTTTCAAAAAATTTGATGGCACACCTTGCGTGCCACGGCGCACTGCTTGGGAAGCAGTGATGTAGTGCAGTGGTTCCCAACATT
>ML682026.1:8926780-9190143 GCA_007922195.1 Podocnemis expansa
CTCAGACCTGACGGCACACCCGTGTGCCACAGCGCACTGCTTGGGAAACAGTGATGTAGTGCAGTGAAGCAAAGCAGGAGTCCTGTGGCACTAAAAGACTGAGATTTATGTTTTAAAAACTCATGCAATAAACACATTTGTGAGTCTTTCAGTGCCACAGGACTCCAGCTTTGTTTTACAGGACTCCTGGTCAGTCATCTCAGGCTCCCATGTGGCCCCAGTGGCTGGTGGGAGGGTCCATTCTGCTCACACACTAGGGCTGTGGGGCACACACACAGCACCACTGAGCAAGGATTTCCCTAACAGCATCCCTACACCCCCCTTAAACCCTGCCTGAATATCCCAATGCCCCACCCAGTTGTCAGTTAGTAACCGTATTATATCAAGTTAGTGAGCGATGTAACACCCCCACACACACCTACGCCTACCCCCCCAATTTCAAGTCCTGGGGAGAATACTGCCACTGAGCCCCCACGTGTCAGCCCAAACCTGTGCTTGCAGGCACATGGGGATGGGCACTGAGCTGCAGGCACCAGGATGTGGGGATGGGCCTTAGCACAGAGGGATGGCACCCATGGACCCGCATAGAGATAACGAGAAAAGCACTGACATCAGCACATGATAATAGGCACTGACCCACAGGGATGGGCACCAACCCATAGGCACACAGGGACAAGCACTGACCCATGGGGATGGGCACTGACCTGTACGTGTTCAGTGACAAACTCTGACCTGCAGGGATGGGCACCAACCTGTTGGCACATAGGAATGAGCACTGACCCACAGAGATGGGCAACAACCTGCAGCCCCACAGGGATGAGCACTGGTGCACAGGGCTGGGCACTGACCTGTTGGCACATAGGAATGAGCACTAACCCACAGGGATAGTCATTGATATACATGCACTTAAGGATCATGGCAGAAACCTTTGAGCGTGGGTGCTGGCAGGAAGGCATACACAGGGACATCACAGACACCCTCAGTTTGTCACTTGTCTAGGTTTTCCCAACATGATCCCTTTTCTGAGAAACCTGTCCCGGGGAACCTGTAATGGTCCTCAGTACACACTGCCAGCTGTCTAGTTTTTGTCAGGGTCATGATCATCCTGGATGTTATAGTTTTTTGTACTTCAGAAATGACAACCCTCGGGCATATGAAGATGGACATTGGTACAGAGATAAGGACAGCACAGGAACATAGGTGTGACAGATTGCTCCCTGGTTCTGGTCCTGTGTGCCCCTGTGAGCCCCCCAAAACCCTACTCCTGAACCCCAACTTACCCTGCTTTGCCAGGGGACTACTAACTCCTGAGTCAGTCCACACTAATCTGCTGGTGTGTAATCAGCCCCAGATATTGCATGTGCACCCACTCAGCACCTACAGGGCAGTCCCCAGGCAAGCACCCTCAGTTCCCAGACCCCACACTAAGAACCCCCATGCCACAGAGATTGGAACCCATCCCCAACTTCTATAGACACACTTTAATCCATTTAACACTGAAATTGATTGACCCAGCCTTCCTCATTCATACCCCTAAAGTCCACACAGCTTTAGGTAAAACAAACACTAGTTTATTGATCAGGATATGATTTGAAGTGAGTATATAGCAAATCAATGCACAATTATTTAATAAAGCAGTCAGCAGTTGCCACAATAAAAAAATAAAGGACATAACCCACATGCTAATCTAATAGCATTATCTAGGTATCACACTTTAGCTTGTTCTCATCTTTCTTACCTCCAAATCTGGCTGTTTGGTGGTTTGCAGCCAGATTAGGCCCTCTTGGCCATTTGGGTAGGCTGAGTAATTTGCAGTTGCTTCTAAGATGGTGTTTCTGTGGCCCAAGCTAGCAGCTTCTCTCCTGTTCAAAGTGTCTGTCCGTACTCCTCTCAGCACCCCCCCACCCCTTCCTGGGCAGAGGGGATCCCTTTGTTCCATCCGAGCCTCTGACCTCAACTTACATTGTCTTTGTTCTTTCCTCCAGATACTTGCTTGCAGCTTTGACTGTTTACATGCTACCGGTAGAGAGTTCTGTCTCTGTCTCCCTCCCCTTAAACCATGCAGCCTGCTTCACATGTGTGCACATACATGATGCTGAAGGAAACATAATACTGTAACTGTGTGGCAGAGCATTCAAAAGGGAGTCTTGCATGGCATAAATGGCATTATACCACACAATTACACTGCAAAAGTGAACAGAAAACTTATGTAGATCATAACCAAGTGTGCACGGATGTGCATCCTGTGACAATAGGGATGGGTGCTGGCAATGTAGGCACACTGAGTGACATAAGGACATGGGGAGCGGTACTTACATATAGGTGTACTGAGATCACTGTTCCCTCTAAGATGTGTGCATGTGTGGGTGCACACATGTCACGAAACCCGTGCACACAACAAAATAAAGCCCGCGCAAAAAAATTCAGCAGCTAATATTAGCACACACAAAGAATTTTTTTTTTGCACACAGCCAATGAAAAATTAGAGGGAACATTGACTGAGATGGCACTGGTATAAGGACCAGACACTGGCATATAGGGATAGCACAGGCACATAAGCACAGTGGACTGGTACTGGCATGCAAGCACACAAGGGTGCCATGGGCACTTGGGGATGGACATGGGCATATTTGCATGCAGGGATGACACAAAGACAGCCCCTGGCACACAGCAGTGCTGGCTCAAGGTGCTTTGGTGCCCCGAGTCAGCTTTTGATTTTGCATCCGCCCTGGCAATGGGGGGGGGGACTGCAGGGGGCAGAACCCGGCATCCACTTCAGGCCAGCTCGCCCTGCCCCCAGGGAAGGGAACAGCTGGCCCAGGGGCAGAGCAGAACCTGCCAGAGGCTGGGCTCCACTCTCTCGCCCCACTTTGGGGCCAGCAGTTCCTCTCTAGGGGCGGGATGGGCCAGCCCAGAGGCGGGGGCAAGAGAGCGGAGCCTGCCCCATGGGCCCACTCTGCCCCGGAGGGAGAGTGACTGGTTTGGGGAGAGGTGGGAGTGTGAGTGGGTCTGGCTTTTAGGCCAGCCCAGCCTGGCCCTCCCTGCTGGGGCGCCGTGGCCACCCTTAAGTAAATAACTCCCAGAGGCAGGGCCTCATTTGCTTATGGGTCGAGCCAGCCCTGACACACAGGGACATGTGGAGATGAGAACAGGTGGACAGAATGCATTCATGCACTGGCATGAATGAAAAACATGTTATGTAAATAGTACAAGCCCTTTTCTGAACCTTTTTCAGATTTGATTGTCTAGTCTCAGAGTCAGAGGAACAGATTGCCTTTTGGGTATCCCTTTGAACTTGATTTATGTCAGTTTGATTAAAAAAGCTACAGTGCAATAACATTTCTCCTCACCACGTGCGCGCACACACGCACACACACATGCTCACTATGCACTCAGTATTACCTTCATCTCCATAAAACTAAAAGGTCAAATTTTGCTGCCCTTATTCTGGCAAAATTCCTAGTAGCTTCAATAGGAATTTTGCCAGGGTTAAGAGTGCAGGATTGTGATCCATTGTGATTCCATGTGTGTCCATCCAGTACATTTCAAGGTCCATTCAGACCTTCTAAGATTCTAACAAGGATGGCAGATTTAGAAATAAATTCTAACTGAGACTAGATTTCACATAGATCATGCCAGTTTTAGCTTTCGGGCTGAATTTAAACAAGTAGCCTAGAAAGTGAAAGGGAATATATCCTAGTACCAAATCTGAGGCCAGTCTCTTTAATAAATAATTTTCATTATAATAAGATCTTGGCACGGGCTTTTTAAAACAGTTTACTCTAATGGTAACTGGATGTGATACTTACAATATTGTTTATACTAAATGAAATTTCCCTTTAAAACCCCACTAACATTTACTGTTGGATTTTGTCCAGTAAAATTACTTAGCCATTTTGTATCTGTTCTAATTCACAGAGATTCTTAAACATGCACTGTTCATTATTCTTTGATCTGTAGAGTGTCACTTCTTCAGTTCAAGGAATTTGGGGCCTAACCATTAGCTTAATTTTGCTCCCCCCAGACTTCAGTGGGAGCAGAACTGGGACAACACAGAGTGCTTTTCAAAATTCTTACCCTAACATCTATCCTTTTCCTATGCTTTTTCATTCTCTTTTTACATAAATATAACTTTAACCGATAGTGGTATTTATGTTGATGTTCATTTTCTTTCAAGAAAAAAATACTACTGGAACTTCCACATGAAAGGGCCCACTTCTCCCCTGGACGTATACATATGCTATATTGGACTTTTTTTGTGCTTGTTTCTTAGCTGCTCTTCAACAATCTATATCTCAGATTTACAAAAGGTACTTAATTGATACCCATATTTAAATAATTTAAAGCCATATTTGATTCTATTTCTATTTCTGTTTGTTTTTGTTTCAGTAAGAAGATTCTAAAATTTAAATGTTTTCAGAAAACACAGCTAGGAAAATATGAGAAAATGAACAAACAACTAGTTGAGATAGGCTGAATTGACAGGATCAATAACAGCACCATCACTACTTGCTCCTGGTCTCTCTCCCTTTCTTTGCACCAGATAACTGGTAAGAGATACCCAAACAGTACCGGAAGAAGAAGCAACAGTCCTGTGGCACTTAAAGACTAACAAATTATTTGTTGCATGAGCTTTCATGGGAGAAAATCCCACTTTGTCAGACACTTTGAAGATGGCGTCTGACAAAGTGCGATTTTCTCCTATGAAAGCTCATTTGATAAATAAATTTGTTAGTCTTTAAGTGCCACAGGACTCTCTGCTTCTTTTGCTGGACTAGACTAACACATATGTGCCTTTGGAACTAAACAGTACCGCATCTCCTGCTCTGCACAGTTAAATCTGTGTGAGAGCTATTAAGGACTAAGCACAAAATCATTTTTGCAATGGTATATTGATAAATTTAAAACATTAACAATGGTATTTATTAATGTTTCATAAACTATGAAAATGGCACCACACATTTAAAAGGGAAAATAGAAGAACAAAATTAAACATGAAATATGCAGAGAACCAATTTCTGCAGATATCAGGTTGGGTCAAAATGTGTACAATGTGCTCAAAATAAAGAATGGCTTACATATTTTGTCTTTGCACTTCCATTGTAAATCTGTCTGAATGCAGCTGTTTCAGCAATGGATTCTGTTCCATGTTAGAACATTGCAAGTGATTCATGAGTGAACTTAATGTAAAAGAAAGAAGATTATCTTAAACTGCAATTAGCTGCATTTCAGTATTCAAAGACAACACTATTTAACAAGTCTTACATTTAAAAAACATAAAGCATAGGTAATGTGGTCACTGCAATGAATATACAAAATTAGTTCATATAGGGATAGATTACAGCAGGGGCATAACCCAAATTTTCTTTACAGGCAGAAATCACACCCATGTTTTTGCATCCACAAATGAACTGCAGCTGCAAATACTGGCAAAACTAAGTGCCTGATTATTAAAAGCAAAAAAATTATATAGACTCAATTTCTACCTAAAAAAGAAGGCTGGACTCAAAAATAAAACTTTAATTTAAAAAAAAATAAATTAATCAGGAAAACGATACAAAACAAAACACAAAAGACTATCTAGATCAGTATATGGCCCCCATCACTATAATATTTGACCATCAGAGAGAGCAATCACACAAAAAGCATTAGATCAAATTCTGGAATTATACAAAAATATCCTCAAAATGAGCACACCTGTTCTGTGCAAGAGCACTCATATTCTGGCTGGCAACAACCTGATAAACGGATTATTCCTGTCAACACTCATCTCAATTTTGCAGGAACAACCTGCATGGAGCTTGTGTGTGTTTGGTTATCACAAACACACAAACCATGCTTCCTAAACTTCAAGGCCAATTTTGTAATGTTTCCTGAGAGCCTCTCTCAGGGAAGACTTCTGAAGCAACTGCTGTACAGGTTGAGATGAGAGCCAGAGTGGGGAAGATGGTTTTCTCTGTGGAGCTGGGTATGGGTTTTCTAAGGTCTATATACACATCTTTTTTCTGAATTTGTCCCATAATGAGTTCATACCACTGAAATATGAAAGATTTGTAAATTATATTTTATTAAAAAATCTGTAGGTTAAAGCAAATTCAATAAACAAGCCACCGGAAAAGAGGGGATGATGGCGGCTTCATATAACAATATATCACAATGTATAGCTAGATCTGTTATCAGCAAAGATAATAAAAAAGTTATATTTCCAAGTGAAAAAGATTAGAAAAATATATTTATCTGCTTTGCTTAGAAAGATTAAAAACAAGACATATAACAACATATAATGATGCTTGATGAATATTCTTGCCAAGCCACTCATAAGAATGATTGGAAGAGGTGACTGAACATACTCCTGGTAATACTGCAAACTGCTGTGCAGAGGGTACAGGGTCTACTCCTGGTCTTAATGGTGATTTCTTCTACACGCCTAACGGGACTTAGTCTTTTAGCCTCGATTCGTAGACTTGGGCTAGCTGTCTTTCACTAGCACTCTAAAATAGCTGTATAGACAGCACATTGTGGCTTGTGGCTTGGACTTGGAAGTCTAGGAAGGGCTGAACTTCACAGCCCAAGCTGCAGTCAAACCACAACTTCAAAGAACTGTCTAAACAGCTGTTTTTACAGCACCAGAGAAACCCCACTAACTCAGCACTGATTGGGATGCTCACTGCCACAGGCTGCCTAGACATTCGTAGTGTCTCCTGCTCTCAGGGCCTGATAACATCTTTAATTGCCCAACAGCAATTTCTATAGGGCAGGAGTCTCAAACTCAAACCACCACAAGGGCCACATGAGGACTAGTACAGGGCTGCATGAGGACTAGTACGTTAGCCCAAGGGCCACACCACTGAAACCTTTTCATGCAATGATATTGCGAATTTCGGTAACAATAGTGTCATTGCGGGCTGCAGGAAATAGCTTTAGGGGCTGCATGCAGCCCACAGGCCATGTGTTTGAGACCCCTGCTATAGGGTATGTCTGATTTAGGACTGGCATTTGGCTTCTTTGTGGAGTCTATCTTCTTCAGCCCTCAGGATACCACAGTGGTGTGGTTTGCTAATTGCGGTGCTCAGACGGATGAATACCAAATCAAGGCTTCCAAGAGAAGCTGCTGAGATCAAATTGATTTGCAAATTTGATTGCATTGCTTCAGCACTTAATGTGGACATTGGATTTTTCTCTCATTACAACAGGTGATCTGACTTCATCTTCCTCTGTATACTGTTCCCCAGTGTTTGAATCTATACAACTGCTTTGATTTGCTGTTCCACTGAGACCTGTTCCCATGATTTACACTTCCCTACATATATTTCCTCCTGTTCTATACATTCTCCCATCTTCAAAGTGTCTGATGAAGCAGGATTTTCTCCCATGAAAGCTCATTCAATAAATAAATTTGTTAGTCCTTAAGGGCCACAGGACTCCTTGTTTGTTTTACTGAACTGAACTAACACAGCTGCCCCTCTGGAACTTAAAAATACGGGGAGATCTCAAGGATTTCATCCTGAGTCATCTAAGAACTGAAAGACATCTTCATTCCATCATTCCCCTAAACTGCAAAGTGAATTTGGACAGTTCATCAGTTTGGTTTTGAAGTTGCTGCACTGCATCCACATTTGGATATTCCACTGCTGCCTTTTTGGTGGCAACAGCCAAATTCTTCAGCATGCTACAAAACTGACTACTTCTGTATAGGATGTCATTTCGAACATCCTTCTCCTGAGTTTCCTGACAGAGAGAATCCACCAACCTTTGTCCCACCATAATGATTAGTTTGCTCTGTGCTATAAAGACTTCAGGTGGTTGATTATTGCTAAGACTACTGGTAAATACACTAATGGCCTTGTGAAGGGCACCAAAATACAGTCTACAATTTTCTGAGAGAGTGATTTTCTTTGCCAGCACCAGATTGTTCTCAATATTATCCTTTTTTGCAGGTGGGACAGCCTGGAAAGGGAAAAGAAAAACAAGAGATACGTTCAGCTTGGTACTGCAGAAGCTGTTTTCTTACCCCCTTCATCTTGTGTTCTCCTGTAGTTTCAATTAAATATATTATTCTTCACTTCTCTACATCTGACTTCTCACAGCCCCAAAACTGTCACAAGCTGGAGAACTTTTGTAATGATAAAGCACTATTTTCATCTTCGGTAGGCCATGAAATACCAGATTTTAAAATTATTGTATCCTAATTGCAATCTACCTTTTGCCCACAAACACACCCTTCATTTATAACATGATTTTAGTAGCTGATATCATAAGAACTGTTGGCGTTAAAAGTCAATGCTTTAAAAAAGGCTGGGCACTTGGAACTCTAGTTTTCAAAACTAAAAATCCTTTGGGCCTGATCGTACAAACTATTTGCTTCATGGGAGTTGTAAGTAATCGGAACTCTGAAAATCAAGGCTTTCATCTTTTACAATGGCCTTTGAAATATTAGCTCGTATAGCCATATCCAAAATAAAGTGAAAAAGGCAAGATATTGGATAATGTTATGATTTAAAATTCTAGGACCTCATCATATAGGGATTAAAAGCACTTTACTGACTAATACAAATGCTTTCAGGACTTGCACTGTAAATTGTTCCAAGCACTAGTCCTGGATAAAAGATCAGTTAAAAAAAAAAAAAAAGTAAAATCCCTATTTTATATTTATTTATATTTATATTTATATTCTAGCTATTTTATATGGTAACAGAATGTAAAAGCCATGTATAAGTTCAGGGACCAAAAGTCTACGTTAGTAACTATTTTCAGAACCAGAACTACCTTTGTTTTTAAATCTTCATTCTTCTTTGCCACCTCTTTAATGGAAAGGGGTTTTTGTGCCTTTTCCAACCCATGTGATTTCTGAAAAAGAAAACACTTGAAACAATTTATGTAATACATTAATATACTAAAATGTTGGTTTTGTTTTATATAGTGGTGTAATAATTCCTTGTCATACAGCCTAAATGGTATTACTGTGTACAATAACACCCACTGCTGGAAGCTCCCATTCTGTAAGTTCACCACCTTCAAGTGTCTGACGAACTGGGATTTTCTCCCATGAAACCTCATTCAATAAATAAATTTGTTAATCTTTAAGTGCCACAGGACTCCTTGTTTTCCTGAACTAGGCTAACATGGCTGCCCCTTTGGAAATGATCATCTGTAGACTTTTCTCTATGAAATTTAGTAGCTGATCCTGCAAGGGGTAGTAGCATTGGACTGGTATCAACAAACTATTTCCAGCTAATGTCGGTATACTTTATAAAAGAGCGATATACTGTCTGATATTTGTTCTTTTGACTCCCTTGCCAAAACAACTTCCAATATTGTTTAAGTCTAAATATTATTTCCTGGCATTTGGTATTAAATTCTCTCTCTCTCTCCTTGTCTCCCCCCCCCCTTTCTCTTTTTCAGGGATTTACACTGCAACTAACTCATACTATGTGAGCACCTTCCATGTAAAAGCTATAGCAAGAGTAATGCTCCTAGTGAGCTTCTTGGAGTCTCTGGTATTTCTCCCTTTCTGGGAGAAATTATACAACTAACAAGCACCTGCAAAATTGAGAAATAGGCCAATTAATTTACAGCATGAGATTAAGTAGTTTAGATGATTTGGTTTATGTGTTAAATTCTTTTGTAAGTTATCCCTATACCACAGACACTTTTTATTACAAATCATATACACAGAAGCTGGTATTTCCTGTTCCTGGGAACTATAGTTGACATGTACCCAAAAGACAAAATAGTGTCTTAACCATTGAAGTTAATATGCTGGCCTGAAACAAATATCACCTTAAAGAAACGCATAGGAAACACATAGTTTGAAGCTGGTCTGAAAGTTTAGTCCTAAGTAAACCTTGTGAGGTTCAAGAATTGCTCTCTAGGTATGTCCACAAGTCTCTTTTATTTCGAAATAACACTGGTTATTTTGAAATAAAAAAGATTAGGTCCACATAACGTTTTCTTATTTCGAAATGACGGGCTTTCGAAACAGCTTAAACCCCATTCATTTTGAAACGGCTGTTATTTCGAAACGGTTATTTCGAAATAATGCCGTTTGGACATGTTGTTTCGAAACAACACCATTGTTTTGAAACAACTGGTTTGAAACAACACCATTGTTTTGAAACAACTATTTTGAAACAACATGTCCAAACGGCCTTATTTCGAAATAACCATTTCGAAATAACAGCTGTTTTGAAAGCAGGCTTTTCCTTAATTCAAATTAACATTTTCTTAATTCCAATTAACTTATTTTGAAATAACTTATTTTGAAATAATGATGTATGTGTGGACATAGCCTAGGACTGGACAAATCCACTTTTCTAATCCTTTTATAGTTCACTGACTGTCATGGTTGTGGCTGCGATGGCACTTGAAGTCATAGCACTTCCAAAAGCCTAGAAGCAGGCAGTTAGACTAGCAGATGAAACAAAATATAAACCAAAATGTGCTTTCTCATAAAGGAAAGTTGAAATTGTGCAAGTTAGCTTATATGAAAACAGCATGAAACAGAAATGTGGCAGCAAAAATGTTACGCTGACCTGTAACTGAACATAATCACAGTCTTCTGTGACACTTTCTCTTGATTTCTCTGAAGAGATTTTGCTTTTGTTAAGTTTATCCAAAGCATTTCTTTGGAGTGAATCAAGTTCTATTCTTCTAGGTATTGGGATTTGTTTTGCTATCTTATATTCTGTGCCAGTTTTTGATGGCTTGGTCTCTGGTTTCTCATGACTCTTTCTGAAGAGAAGCTTTCCATTAGCTATAATGATAGATACGAATCTCTTGATATCATCTGGAATTGTGCGTGCTACCATAACAAACCGGTCAAGATCATCTGGGTTATTCTGAGGTTTCTTGATGACCAAAACTGGTAGTGACCAATTGGACTTATTCAGTGCTTCCCTTGTTTCTAACAAGATCTGATATGAGTCTGCAAGAATTTTTAGTTGATTTTTAATTCTGGTTTGAAGGCTATTGTCAGTGATGGAAGAGGCATTCACCTTGATGGCTCGAGCAAAGTCCAAGAATTCTCCCATTGATACTTTTATGTGATCAATGGCTCTATGGATTTCCTCAATGTTTGCCTCTAGGTATTCTTGGAATCTCCACTTACTGCTTACAAAAATCATCAAACTTGCAACTGAACTGGATACACTGTGCTGAAGCCTGGTCAGTGTCTCTATGGCTAAGTCAAGTTCCAGTTTAATTTCTTTAGCAGGTTCTTCTTCCGATGGCATAGAAGAGGTCTCAGTAGAGGTGCTTGATGATGTAGACAGGGTGCTAGTTCTACTATCCATACCAGAAACTGAAAATCTATCTTGTTCTAATTTGGCATCTTTTGACAGCTGTGGAGGAATGTTGTAAGTATGGTTTCCAAAACTACAGTTGTTTTTTTCAGTCCGTTTCCTATGTTGTAAAGTAGTAGGCAACCCTTTTGGAGTATCATAAACATTTTGTTCAGAGTTCTGTTGTTCAGCCCTTGGAGCTGGAGTAACGTTGTGGTTACCATTTTGCTGAAAAAGTAGCATGTCACGTGAGGACGGTACATCATAACAAGGGATATCAGGAAAGGCTAATTTTCTTTGCAGTGGTGGAACATGATACTTTTGTGGGTTCTCCAATTTGCCTTTGATATTTGTTGGTGGGACATTGCGCAAACTAGAGCCGTATCTGGCTGGTGGTATGTCATAGTGCACCTTTTTCTCCAGGGAATGATTGGAAGGCTCTTTTTCAGGTGATACTGGAATATCATAAATCCATTCTGACTTCCGAGGATTTGGCAAAGTATTATAATGACCCAAGCATACTCTTTGAGGCTTATTTTGTAGTAATATATCACGGTCTCTTGCAGTTGTGGGGGGGACATCATACACCTGGAAAGCAGCACACAAGGTTTACAAGTGGCATCTGGAAATATAAGGTTAGATCTTCAGCTGCTGTAAATTAACATAGGTCTGCTGACATCAATGAGGCTATGCTAATTCACACCAGCTCAGGCCCTGGGACACACTAGTTCTAATTCTGCTCCCTTTCTGAAATACATAATCATAGATATGTACTACCTAATATTTTAGCCAAGTATATTTTTGTCATATCCAAAGAGTATCAAACTGTGAGGCAACATCAATCAAGGACAGTCTTATATAGTGCAGCAAACAAGATTTTACAGGCCTCTTAACCAGTAGAACTGATTCCAACCTCTCTAATTTCCAGTAGTCACACACACAAGCAAATTAAAAAAAAAAAATACACAACTGACCACAGTCAAATAATTGCACTGTGCTTATATTGTAAAGGGTTCCTGAGATGCCAACTGATCTTATTCAATGCCATATAGTGGCTGATAGGGCACGGCTGATCTCTGTGCAGCCTAAAAAATGCAGACTGATTCTGGAGCAACAGAGCCAGTAGAAAGAATAATATACACTTTGGGTCAGAGAGTGCCTGACTGCCTCAGAACAGTGATGGGGAAGGAGTTCAAGATGCATCCTGATTGGGTGGGTGGAGTGGAGGCAGAGCAGGAAAATGCGGAGCAAGGACAGGCATCCATGGCAGACGCTGAAGCAGCTGGAGCTTCCAGCAGCAGCAGCTGTTTCGATGGGGGGCTTAACCTCCCCAAGCCTCTTACACCCAATGCCAGTAAATATAACATCAAGTAATGCTGATTTTGCCTCTGTTGCTCCTGGCAGTTTAATGGCACTTAGCTATCATGCTGGCACCCCACCTCACATCAGGGGCACATACAGCATGATCATATAATCATACATCTTTTCATGGGTTCTTGTGTACAAGTGTCACAATTAACGAGGAACTATTCTCTGCCATTCAGTAACACTTACATTCCCCAGTGGAGAGTCTTGCTGGACATGGATTTTGGCCTTTTCTGGGCTGGATGGAATGTCATAAAGCTGTTGCTTCTCGTCTTGGAAATATTCTTTGGAGAGGACCACCCTAGAGCCCTTGTGGGCTGTGGCTGGAGTGGCACAGCCCTAATCAAATACAAAAGTAAAATTGATTTAAAAACAGTTTATTACAATGCCAACTTGAAGATTTAAGGTCATAGTTAACGCACAGAACACCCTCTGGCAGCAACAGATATTCTGTGTTGTGTGGATTCTGAGTAGGAAGTCAAACAAGGAGGTCTGTGGCACTTTTAAAGACTAACTAATTTATTTATCACATAAGTTGTCATGGGCATAATGCCACTTCATGAGAAGCACTAAAAAAACCTGCACTATATACACATGCAGAGAAGGGTGAGCCTCAAAGTCAGTTCAAAAAGTTCCAGTGGGGCAGTCTGCTAGTCTATCTTGGCAAACCAAACAAGTTGTTTTAATTGGAACAGTGTGAGTGTGGGCCTTTAAACAACACTAGGTGAGAAATGAGACTGTTAAAAGAGGGGAAATTACCTTTTGTTACCTTTGGTTGAAGTTTTTTTGCTGAAGTACTGAGGATAGACATGAAAGTTACAGTATTTCAGAAAAAAAGAAACAAAAGCAAAAAAACCCCCAACCCTTCAAAAACAGACTTCAGCCTGAAACTGCAGAATTAGAATTCATATGAAAACTTGACACCATCAAGCTGAGACTGAATAGGGCCTAGAATGGCTAACTCATTACAAAGGTAATTTCCTGTCTCTTAACATTATCATCTATTGTTTAAAGGCCCACATTCACACTGAGAATTAAAACAGCTTGTTTGGTTTGCTGAAACAGACTAACAGACTACTCCTCTGTAACTGTCTGAATTGACGCTGTGACTCACCGTTCGCTGCATGTGTGTATACACACCTAACATACTGCAGTTTCCACTTCATGCCTCTAATGAAGTGGCATTATGCCCACAACAGATTAGATGATAAATAAATTTGTTAATCTTTAAAAATGCTATAGGACTCGTTTGTTTTGCTGAAATAGACTAACACAGCTACCCCTCTAAAGCAGGATAGGAGTCTTAAAATATACTGGATGACTGAATGAAACCTTCATTTTATAATAGCACAATAGGGTGGGAAGATGGCCACTAGGTGGCGCAGTGGGATGTTGCACAGTCAATTTTTGAAGATCTGGATGCAGAGATAAGATTTAAAATATCAACCAGAGTTAAAAGCAAATGAGATTCTTATTGGCTTTTTACCTCTCCTATAGAATTCTCTATCAATCTTGACAGCAGAGTTCAAAAATATTTAATAGTAAAGTTATAATTTAGTTTTAAATTCTCTAAAACTGCTGCATCTAATGAAGAACTCAGAAGTCCCATCCCATTTGATGGACCTGTTTAGGGGCATGGCAAGACTCACCTGAGTGAAAAAGGGCACTTGGTGTTGTGGTGCTGGAACATCATATACCTCACTTTTCATATTTGACACAGCGGTCCGACATACTCTGGGAAGAGTAAACAGGTGCTTGAAGAAGGGAAAAAAGGAAGTAATGAGAAAGCTGAAGTGATCTCAGGGCATCTGTGAGAATGTAACGAGTCTGATGACCATTGCTGGAAGAAATTCTTTCTGGGCCGTTAATTAAAAATCTGTCAAATAGTCACTGGTCTTCATTTGAATACTACTCATTGTCTGCCTGTTAAACAGACAGGTTTTATATTTCCTATAATCCCCCTTTACCACTATCTCCACTCTACTTATTACTGACAGATTAAGAGCAATCTGCCCCACATATAACCCAGGAAATGGAAAAGATCTGAAGTGAATCAGTCCTGAGACAAATACCAGTTAAATATTTTGGCTCCCAAAAAGGAGAACAACTGCTGGTACATGGGATTTCAACTCCAGCTTCCCTAGGGGCACAGGAAGAAACCTGGTGAAACCGGATGATAAACATCACTAGCATTAAAGTATACTATAAAGGAATTTTAACTTCTCTCAGAAGAAGCAAATCTGATAGCCTCATCTCTTCCTCTAGTCCTGTCCAGCTCCAGAGGGCATAAGTCTGATGAAAGATTCTAATGTATAGATCAATTATAGCTTTATTTCATTTTTAACTTAAAACATTTTTTTAAGGGATGCAGGAATAAAAATACCACCATGACAGGGCTGTGATGTGTTTACTTAAAACACCAGCAGAATGTGAATAGATACAAATACTGAGAAAAGGATGTTTCCCTCACTCCAAAACTACCCTGAATTGTGCTATTCTGCAGCGACATTCCTGGAACTCCACAGACCATTGCAACACCAGACTTTTGATTTGAAAAAGCCTGCATTGAAAGTAAGAAACTTTAACTGTCACACCCACCAAGTTCAGAGCAAGGTAGTGACTCATATTGTGTGCTGGAAGGCAAAGGCCCAAATTTTTTCTCTGCCACTTTCACCTTTGAAAAAGACCTGGCTGATTGAAACAGTTAGTTTCTTGTAAGGAAAGAAAATAAATTAACATCAATTCTGTTGTTATTCTGCAAAAGGAGCTCTCTCTTTTACAAAACCATCAACACTAATAGAACTATAAGAAAACAGGCTTTATTTTTCTGCACCAAGTAGGTAAGACGGTAGGTAGAGCCCAAATAAATGGTTTTGTTTTGGCCCAAATCTACTTTCAAATACAGATAATCTTATATGATTGATAGTAAAATATGAATCAGTGAATTTTACACCTTATTACCAGACTTGCTAAAGCAAGAAATCCCTTTGCGTAATTTCAGGGACAGGAGGGTTAAAACAAATGACGGAAGCTCTTACTGAATGAGAAGTAAAACAATTACAATGCTTTAAAATAGAGGAAGAGAGTGCACACAATTTTTTTGGAGGGGCTTATTTTTCTTCAGAGTACCTCAAAGACTTGAAGTAGCTTCCCTCAGCTGCTCTGAGAACAGCTGAACAGATCAGAAGATATGCCAGTTGTCCCACACCATCTACATGGGTAATCTATGATATTTCATTTTGTACTTCTGTGCTCAGCTTGGCTGTTCACTTCAACCCCTTTAAATATGTGTGTATATGTGACTGCTGACTTCTGTGATACAGTTGTTCTTTGTAGCAGCAACTGTGGTGTAGCTCAGGCAAGCCTGAAACTGTAAATATTAGAAACATCTTACAGATAGATAGAAAGAAAGGTAAGCAAAACCCTGTAACTCTCAGCTTCTACTCCTAATTCACTGGAAAATGGGTAGGTGGCAATTTTAGGGCCTGATTTTTTAAAAGTTGCAGGACAACTGAATATTCAAAATATTGATGAAATGTCATGTCCAGTTTGTGTATGTATTCTTTGTGTTGAGGTGCCTATATCAGTTCACTTCATGTATAGAGAGCTAATTACGTTCTTTTGAGTATTCAGTTACCCAGCTGGATTGTACAATTACAGTAATCACACATGAAAACTAGGAATGCGGTTTTGAAAATGGACCTCTATCTTCACAAATACACCAAGTTCCCTTTGTTTTCCAGGATCTGTTCACCTGGTAGACACAGAACCCTGTTGTCACTGTTCTGCCTTTTGACGCAAAGGTTGGGATGCTGGCTAAAGAAGGTAAATGGAGCAAAATGATGGCCCAGAGTAAATGATTAGATGAATTTCCTGCATCCTTTACAGACTTAGTAATCTAAGTTTCTCTCTTAGATCATTTAAACTTTGCAACATTGAGTTTCATTAGGGGATGGTTAAAGTGAAGCTACTGTACCCAAGGCTCCAGGAGCCTGTGAGACAAAACATAAAGTAAAATAGGCAGTAGTGAACTGCACTCATAAATTCCGGATATTACCGCTCATTTTTAATTAGGAAGCCTCCCAGATACTTATTTGTTACAGGGAGCAGTTTTCAACTGCCTAAGTTAGGACACTCAATTCATATTTAATAAAAATAATACTTGGCATTTACACAGACAGTGTGAGTGCCTGCATCTTAATGGGATCATCCAAACGTGAACTTGGTAATCATGCAGCTAAGCATGAAGAGAAGGTGAGTAAAGAAAGAGAAGACTCCCTCACAGAGAAGCTGAAACCCATTTTAAGAAACAATGCGATGGGGGGGAGGATGGTTTTCATGTGAATCCTGAAATAGAAAGGGAACCAGTGGGGTTGTCTGGAGATGGAGGTGATCTGGTTTCCAGAGAAGACTGGCAACAGCATTCTGAACTTGTTGGAGAACTAGGATGTGGAGAGACAGAAGACAAGAGAGATCTAGCAGTCCCAATGGCAAACAGTGACAGTCTAGGTGAGAAGTTCTATAATATGCTGTTACAAATTATCTTCTATTTATACGACCTGTGAGGTAACTGCCAAAATCCCACAAATGTGAAGAAATGCTTATCTTAGTATAAACCACTGAAGGATAGACTCACAAATTCATAGACTTATCTGAAGGGACTACCATGATCATCTAATCTGGCCTCCTGCAGAAGGCAGGCTTCAAGCCATCACCCACCAACTCTGTAATAAACCTCTAACCTATGACTGAGTTATTAAAGTCTTTAAACTGTGCTTTAAAGACTTTAGGGTACAGAGAATCCACCAGCAACTAAGCTGTCCCCCACGTTGGAGAGGAAGGCAACCCCCCCCCAGGCTTTGCCAATCTGCCCTCGGGTAAAATTCCTTCCTAACCCCAAACATGTCAACCAGTTAAATCCTGAGTATGTTGGCAAGACTCATCGGTCAGACACTCAAGAAAGAATTCTCTGTAATAACTCAGAACTCACCTCATCTAATGTCCCCTCTCAGGCCACTGGCATATCCACCACCAGGAGTAAAAGATCAGTCAACTGCCGAACTAGGCTGTCCCATCATATCATCCCCTCCATAAATTTATCAAACTCAGTTTTGAAGTTAGCTAGTGTTTTTTGTCCCCATAACTCCCCTTGGAAGGCTCCAGAACTTTACGCCTCTGATGGTTCAGGAACCTGCATCTAATTTCAAGTCTGAAGACAGTTTATATCCATTTGTTCCTGCATCTATGTTTGTTTTGAACTCAAATAATTACTCTCCCTCTCTGGTATGTATCCCTCTGATGCATAGGGAGCAAGCATAGCTCTCTTCAGCCTTCTTTTAGTCAGGCTAAACAAGCCAAGCTCTTTAAGTCTTCTCTCATAAGGCAGGTTTTCCATTTTGCAGATCATCCTTGAAGCCCTTCTCTGAAGCAGTTTGAATTAATCTTTCTTAAATGTAGGAGACCAGAACTCCACACAATATTCCAGATGAGGTCTTTCCAGCACCTTGAATAAGGGTACTAACACCTCCCTGTCTCTAGTGGAAATACCTTGTCTGGGACTGCATTAGCTTTTTTATGGTGGCTCATAGTCATCCTATGATCAGCCAGTATGCCCAGGTCCTTCTCCTCTGTTACTTCCAACTGATATGTCCTCAGCTTATAGGAAAAATCTTGTTATTGGTCCCTAAATGCATGACCTTGCACTTTCCACTATTAAATTTCATCTTTTTCTTATTATTCCAGTTGACAAGGTCATCCAGATCTTCCTGTATGAAATCATGATTCTTCTCTGTATTGCAACACCTCCCAGCTTTGGGTCATCCTCAAACTTTATTAGCACATTCCCACTTTTTGCTAAATAAAATTGGTCCGAAGACTGATCCCTGAGGAACTCCACTAGTAACCTCCCTCCAGCCTGGCAGTTCACCTTTCAGTATGACCCTTATTAGTCTCCCCTTTAACCAGTTCCCTATCCACTTTTCTATTTTCATTTTAATTCCCATCTTTTCTTAGTTAAGTAATAATTCCCTATGTGGAACTGTATCAAATGCCTTTTTGAAATCTAGGTAAATTAGATCCACTGCATTCCCTTTGTCCAAAAAATCTGTTATCATCTCAAAAAAGAAGATCAGGTTGGTCTAGCATGATCTATCATTTATAAAGCCATGTTGTATTTTATCCCAATTGCTGTTGACCTTGATATCTTTAACTACTTTCTCTTTTAACATTTTTTCCAAGACGTTACATACTTTCGAGGTCAAACCAACACGCCTGTAGTTACCTGGATCACTTTTTTTGCCTTTCTTGAAAATAGGAACTATGTTAGCAATTCTCCAGTCACACAGTACAACTCCTGAATTTACAGATTCATTAAAAAATCATTGCTAATGAGCTTGCAATTTCATGTGCTAGTTTCTTTAATATTTGTGGATGGAGATTATTGGAGCACCCAGATTTAGTCCCTTTAAGCAGTTCAAGTTTGGCTTCTACCTCGGATGTGGTAATTTCTACCTCCATATCCTCCATCCCATTAGCCACCCTAGCACTATTCCCAATCTCATCATTACCCTAATTAAAAACACAGGCAAAGTACTTATTTAGATATTTGGTCATGCTCAGATTATCCTTAACTTCCACCCCATCCTCACTGTTCAATGGACCCACTAATTCTTTCTTTGTTTTTCTTCCTATTTATATAACTCTAGAACCTTTTACTCTCGGTTTTAACCCCTTTCCAAGGTCCATCTCTTCTTGGCTTTTGACCTTTCTCACTTTATTTCTACATATTCTGACTTCCAAAAGATAGTTTTCCTTGCTGATCTCTCCTGTCTTCCACTCCTTGTAGGCTTTCTACTTTCTCTTAGTCACCTCTCTGAGATGCTTACTCATCCAGCTTTGTCTACAACTCTCACCTATGAAATTTTTCCCCTTCCTTGCAATGCAGGCTTCAGCTAATTCCTGCAATTTTGACCTTAAGTGATTCCAAGCCTCCTTCACTTTTCACAATTCACAATTTCACTCCTTCACAATTCATCAGCTATCACATCCAGGAAAATCTGGTCCCTATTATTACCAGCAGCACATGTCCTCCAGTCTATATCTGGGAAGTTAAAGTCTCCCATAATCACACAGTTCCCAGTAGTATTTACTTCATTAAAGGCCTTAAAGATATCTCTATCCATGTCCAAATCAGATCCCAGTGGTCTGTACCACATCCCAAGTACTATCCCTGGAGAAACTAGTAGTTTTCTTCCCCAGTGTGATTTTTACCCAAACAAACTTTGTCTTATCAATTCCATCACTTCTAATTTCTTTACAGTCTACCTCACCACTGATATAAAATGCCACTCCTCCACCTTTTTTTTTATATCTAGCTTTCCTAAACAGCACATACCCTTCAATACCTGTATACCAGTGATGACTACTATTTCTCCATATTTCTTTTATCCCTATAATATCTGGTTTCAATTCCTCTATCAGTAGCTCTAGTTTCTTCATTTTGTTACTCAGGCTCTTTGCATTGGTGTACAAACCTTTTAACTTTTGCTGTTTGACTCCCCCCATGTTCCTTACACAAGTTGGCATAATCATTCTACAGCCCATATCACCTAGTAGGCTGGTATTTACACTATTCTTCCTCCTAATGCCCACCTCTGTGTCCTTTCTTATTTTGTTTTCTCCTCAGTGCTAAAATCAGGCAGAGAGAGTACCTCGGCATCTCTCAACCATCTCCCACAACTCCCTAGTTGAAAGCTCTCTTAATCAATTGTGCTAACCACCGTCCTAGAAATCTGTTTCCTCCCTGTTCAGGTGAAGTCCATCCCAAGAGAACAGTCCTTGGTCCAGGAATGCCTCCCAGTGACCATAGATCTCAAAGCCCTCCTTATAGCACTACTGTCTCAGCCTTTTGTTGAGCATCAGAATCTTCTCATACCTTTGTTGCCCTCCTCTAGGGACAGCTAGAATCCCAATGAAGAACATCTGAGCTTTGATTTCCTTCTGAGTCCCCCCTTGTCTTGCATTGTCTCATTTGATATGTTCCCGTGAGAATCTAGCCGTATCATTGGTACTTCTATGAAGGACAATCAGAGGACTCTTTCCTGCTTCTGTTAGGATCCTCTTCAGTCTCAGGTTCACATCCTATATTTTAGCACCCAGCAAGGCGCATGCCCTTCTCTTCTCCAGATCAGCTCTGGTTACGGAGCTGTCTGTCCTTCTTTGCAGAGAGTCCCCAGTCACATAGGGTATGTCTACACTCAAGAGCTGAATTCAAATTGATTGTCATCAATTCGAATTCTATTAAGTGCATGGAACTCCTCAGTTCGAATTGATGAAAGCTGACTTCAGTTTGGTCAAACCTCGTTTGACTTTGAAGTCAGGGTCAATTTGAACTGCGTAATTCGAATTGACCCACTGTGGCCATGTCAATTCGAACTCACAGTTAGTTCGAATTAGCCACAGCTTGATTTTCCGTATACAATAGCACCCCCTACCTAATTCAAACTAATAAGTCCTGTTCATGGACATGCCAATTCGAACTGGATTTTCTAGTGTGGTCATGTCAATTTGAATAGACTGAATTTGAATTAATAATAACTAGTTCAAATTGACTAATTTGAATTCAGTCATAGAATCATAGAATCATAGGGTTGGAAGGGACCCCATGAGGTCATCTAGTCCAACCCCCTGCCAAAAAAAGCAGGACCACTCCCATTAGATCATCCCAGTCAGGGTTTTGTCCAGCTGGGCCTTAAACACCTCCAGAGATGGAGATTCCACCACCTCCCTAGGCAACTTATTCCAATGCTTCACCACTCGCCTAGTAAGGAAGTTTTTCCTAATATCCAGCCTGGACTGCCCCAGCTGTAACTTGAAGCCATTGCTTCTCGTTCTGCCCTCTGTTACTACCGAGAACAGTCGAGCTCCCTCCTCCTTGGAGCAACCCTTCAAGTAGTTGAAGGTTGCTATCAAATCCCCCCTCAGTCTTCTCTTCTGCAGGCTAAATAAGCCTAGTTCCTTCAGTCTTTCTTCATAGGGCTTGTGCTCCAGCCCTTTGATCATTTTGGTTGCCCTCCTCTGGACTCTCTCTAATTTGTCCATGTCCTTTTTGTAGTGGGGAGCCCAAAACTGGACACAGTATTCCAGATGTGGCCTCACTAGTGCAGAATAGAGGGGAATGATCACATCCCTCGATCTGCTGGTAACACTTCTTCTGATGCAGCCCAGTATGCCATTGGCCTTTTTGGCAGCAAGAGCACACTGCTGACTCATATCTAGCTTCCCATCCACCATGACTCCCAGGTCCTTTTCTCCAGTGCTGCTATTTAGCTGATCACTCCCCAGCCTGTAGCAGTACATGGGGTTTTTTCGTCCCAAGTGCAGGATTTTACACTTATCCTTGTTGAACCTCATGAGATTCCTCTTGGCCCACTGCTCCAGTTTGTCTAGGTCTCCCTGAATCCTGTCTCTGCCCTCTAGGGTGTCTACCGTTCCCCCCAGTTTGGTATCATCCGCAAACTTACTAAGTGTGCAATCTATCCCATCATCCAGATCATTAATGAAAATATTGAACAGAACTGGCCCCAGGACCGACCCCTGGGGCACACCACTTGTTACTGCCTGCCAACTTGACATGGAGCCATTGATTCCTACACGCTGAAACCGTTGTTCTAGCCAGTTTTCTATCCACCTTACAGTCATTCAAATTGAAACTCTAAGTGCAAACATAGCCATAGACTTGCCTTTTCCTGGCAATGATACAATTCTCCAGCCATGCCCAGTTATTTCTGACTGAAAGTCAACTCTTCTACAATTCTCCTTTGCAATCCTAACCATTCCTGTATCCTCCTAGAGTTTTTATTTGGTAGTGTTTCCCATTGGCTCTTCTACTTTTTGGACTAGCTGCTCTTCTCTTCTACCTTGCCCCCCCCAGCTTCAGTAACTTTCTGCTGTGCCCCTTCTTCATTTTCCAACCTTGCAAACGTGTTGGTGAGCTCTATTTCTTCTTCACTAGCCTATCTTTTCCTCTGCCAGCTTCTTACAGTCACACGCTTCCACCAGCCACTTTCTTCACCTAGCATTCTCCTCTCAGAGTTGGTCAGTCCTGCTTCCATCTGCAGGTCTGGGTTTTTCCCTAAATCTTCCTCATTCATCTGCGCTATCAGCTGCTCAAACTCTCTTCTAAATTCAACCAGAGTTTCCAGCTGAATCTTCAGTCCTTGAGACTTCTCTTCAATCAGCTCTACGAGGTGGCACTTCATATATATGAAGCTCTTTTGAGCTAGTCCCTCCAACACCATGTACATCCCACAGCTTCCACGTCCTGTCATCTTCATTGTGTCTTCCACTGCTTGAGGGATTACCACTGCTGCCTCTCTACCTGTCATTGCCTTTCCCCCTACTTTGTCAGTGAGACACAAAAACAGAAAAAAAACCCACTAAAACACACACCCAACAAGCACCACAACGCTGCAGATGACCTCTGTCCTTCACCACAACACACTTCCCACAACACACCCCTCCAAACCACTTAAATTCCCCTTTTCTCAGCCCTGTTGGCTGCCTCCTGTGTTGCTGCCTGCTTCAGTGGCTGCTTTTAGAGCCCCCTGAGTAGGGAAGCCCTGCACCTAATTAGGGTCAGCTGACCTCAGTACACCTACAAACTGAAGGGGGAGAAAAAAGGGAAAAAAGAAACACAAGGCCGCACAACTCTGCAAAGCTTACCCACTGCCCCTAAGGCCCACTCAAACTCCCCTGTTGGCTGCCTCCTGTGCCACCAGAGAATGGAGCTCTTGATCCAATTTCTAGAGCTTCAGAAATTTTGGGGAGTGGTTGTAGGAACCATAAACCATTTCTTTATTCCATCCAAAACAGTTATTATATTCTTTTTCACTTCCTGTCCTAAATGGCTGGGCACTTACACAGCTGACACTTACTGTCAGTAGAGGTGATGTGATTCCAGGGAGTACTCTATGTGTTTTATAGAAATATTTCCAGTAGAATGCTACAGATGTGTAACAGTATTTATTGGGGTAATCTAAACAAAGCAGCATTTACGTAAGTGACTTCACTGCAACTTCAGAATCAGAGGACATTCTTACGCCCTTAAGAGCTGGCTAAAAGAGTAAAGGGTATCAGGCTTTCCCTTGCCTCTCTCACCAACTTACTGGCATTTTTCAACACTTGGTACCTTAATACTTGCTTATATTCTTACCTGATTGTTTAAGCTATGGGTCTTTTCAGTGAATACTTGTGCTGCCAAAGCTGGCACTTGATATATCTCTTGAGTAGGAGGACAAGAAACAGAAGGAGGAGGTGGCTTAATCCAACTGTCCATTTTTTCATACGTAGGTGACAATGTGGAAGACTTGGCAGCTGATGGAACCTGGTAGATGTTCTGTTGACTGATTGGCAATTCCTGAGGATCATGCTGGGAGGAGGAGGAAGATAATGTGGCTGCCTGTGAATCAGCAAGGAGGTGGAGGCGATTAGCAGGAGCTAGACCTTGTCTTCCATGGAGGGAACATTTCCACCAGCCCTCACTCTCTAAGACATTCTGCTCAAGAACCGTGAGGATGTCTCCTTTGCGGAAGGCTAGCTCATCAGGGGTCTCAGCCTTGTTGTCATATAGTGCTTTTGCCAAGGTAGTCTAGAGAGGTAAAACAAAGCAAAACAAACAAACAAAAAACACATGCAGTAACATTCAGACTGCTTGTACTACACAGAAGTGTTAGATGGAACAATCAAGTTAATATTTTTCAGCACTTAAATCCATGCAACTTCTGAACTATTAATATTTATCCTAAGGGTCAGTTCTTAAGGCGTGGGTTTTAGGAAGTTAAACCTTTGAACATATACCTACCATGTTTCAGTGTGCTACAGAAATAAATAATTCTGTAATACTACTCTACATTTCTCTAACACCTTTCATCTGAGGATTTCAGTGCAAACGTGACCCACCTGAACACCCTCAGAAGGTACCTTTTGGCTGAGATTTACTGATAAGAGAATGGAGGCAGAAAGCTTCTAAGATCACACAGGAAGTCTGTGACACAAAGAATAGAACTAATCTCTCCTGACTTCTATCTAATCTATCTATCATCTGTTCACACATAGTATCTTTATCTTATATTTTCGCAGATCGATCTCGGCATTAACCACATAGCCACCACCCTCCCTCACTTTTTACAGCAAAGTCAGTGCTGGATGTTATTACTCATTTCCTTTCTTGGAGCCAGATATAAATAAACCCGCTGATGGTGACTATCCAGGGGATTTCAAGAAAGCACCCGCTGGTGCCAGGAGTGGTAGGTATGGCACCTGCTGGTGTTTCCACTGCTGTGTCTTCTAACCCAGCAGTTCTAGATGACAAAGAAAAGTAGATACACCAGCAGCAAGTGTACACTAGCATTTCCACCAGTGTTAGTGTAGCACCAGGACCAGCACACTGGTGGGAGATTTGCCAAAGGTCTTCAGAGTAGGCAAGACCCCTGTGAACGGGAAATTAAGGAAATTTCAAATCTGTTAGCATAGATCATCTTGGATTAGTGGTCCTGCGAGTTACTTTATTGATGGAAAACCAACAAGGGGTCAGTCCTGTGGCACTTTTAAAGACTAACAAATTTATTTATTGCATGAGTTTTCCTTGGAGAAAATCCCACATTGTCAGACACTTTGAGGATGGGGGAAATTACAGAATCTCTCACAGAATTTATTGATGTGATATCAGTCTCTGTGACCCTTAGGTACTTCTACAGTCCCCATTATCAGTGTCTGAGCAGTTCACACCTTCTAACGTATTTATCCTCACAGCACTCCCCTTAGGTTAGGAAGTGCTATTATCCCCATTTTACAGGTGGGAACTGAGGCACAGACACAGCACATGATCTTCCTATAGTCACACAGGACATTTGTGACAGAGCAAGGACTTGGACGCAGATTGCTTAAGCCCCATACAAGCATTCTAACCAGTGAACCATCCTTTCATATTAGCAGTGATCATATGCATGGGCTTAAACATGCTTTGTTTTAGAACTTTTAGGTTTTTAGTAAGCAATTCATTTGACGCTCATTAAAATAGCCAAAAGTAAAAGCAAATGTGTTCTCGATCATTTGAGACCTTTTTTGTACAATTTACTATTTCTGATGAAACACATTAAAAAATATGCACATACTATTTCCCATATAACTACATGGCTTTATTTTCAGCTTCAGAATAAGATCCATCACTTTCCTCATGGAGCTTGAGTCAGGAAAAACAGTTTCATGTTCAGAAGTGTAAGTAATGTCCAAAGAGATAGCGTCTGCTTTGGAAACATAATGCCTTGTATTTTTATCCAACACATTTGCCATAAAGCAACAGCTGGTTTGAAGTATCAGGAGAAGAAAATCAACTTGTCAGCTCAGCTGATGAAAGTGGCCTGTTGTCGGTGGCATAAATTTGTTCTTAGGGAGAGCTGGGAACAAAGGTCCTTTTATGATACATGGGTTTAGCCACACATAGTACATTAACAGCTGTCAGAGATGGACAGCAACAATCCCACCTACCTTATGTTATAGTTTGATTATGATTCAATGATTAAAATGCTCTCATTGCCTTGTATGTGTCAGACCCAAATTCTACTTTGACGATACCAAATTCTTGGAACCACCAGTGTTTAAGTGAGACCTCCAGGAATCTCATCATACAGCATAACCCAGAGAAGGATAAGTCATTTCACATTGTCACAATTATTAATAGAGCCAAGGCCAGATCTTCTTCATATTGTTCACAGTAATATTACAGCAGCACTAAGCGACTCCAGACAACATGGTGTCCCACTGTTAGGCGCTATATAAAACACACAGTAACGAAGGGTCCCTCTCCCTAAGAGCCTGTGAACTAAATAGATGAGATGGACAAAGGGAATATTTATATCATCATTTTGCAAATGAGGTGTGTGCAACTGAAGCACAGAGCAACATTGTCTAAGTTCTCACAGGAAACTAGTGCTAAAACAAGGAAATAAGGCCAGATAAAGGAGTTCCAAACTGTTAGCCACAAGACCATCCTTGCTCATTGCACCAATAAGAGGTGATACCCATGGTATAATTTGAAAACATGCTTGGTTATCAACCTCTCTGTAGCTAATTATTTATAGAGGAAAGCTCCATGGTAAGCATTTTTATAGCCCAAGACTGCTGTTGCAGTGCAAAAAAAATAAAAAATAAAAACTCCCTGCAGATTAGTTATTTCAAAAGGGTTGAACCCACTTTCAATTCTAAACTTGGTTCACGTACTTCAGCAGGAATTTCTGCAAACAAGTACCACCGGTGATAATCCATGTTATATGAATATATTAAAAAACATGATCAATCAACAGTGATTCTGTCTCTCTTAAACATGACTCTAACAGGCATTTCTGGCGGAAATAAGCTAAGTACTCTTTACTCTCCATGTACAGGAAAAGACAGGACTCCTACTGTAAAAGTAATCCTATGATCAGAGCAGACATTAAAGAATCCTTGAGCCACACCCTTTGTTTTATTTTTTTTTTTTTTTACCTAAAAGTTCATTCTTCAGCAAAACGTGTTATAAAACAGTTGTATTATACCTGGGTCAATAAATGCTTCATCTGGTGAATCATCATCAAAATCCAGTAATAACCGAGAGGGAACAAAAAAATTAATTGGCTGCTTAGCATAAATGAGGCCTTGTGGTTTAAATATAAGGGTCACATTGCCACAGATAAAGGGATTGTTAATAAAAACTGTGAACACAGCTCATGATTGTTAAGCAGACAGGTTTCCAAGCTGTGGTACACGTACTGCCAGTGGTACACAAGCCACCTCCCAATGGTGTGCATCTAAGCTGCCGGACACTTGCCGTGGCTTAAGCTTAGCTCAAAGGTGCGCTGCCGATATTCCACTTATGCCACTTGGGCAACTGGAACGTCAAGCAGTTAAGTGATTCTCTGCTGGTCACATCCCAAACTTCCAGCTCTAGCCAAGTGACTGGAATTGGTGCTGCTGCTACAGATTGCAGTGTTTTATGTTAGTAGTACACAATGTGGTAGAGTTTGAGAGCCCCTGACATATATGATTGCTTACATTCCATGGCTGAAGTAAGGTGCTGGTGCCAACGTCACAGTGTCACGCATGCCTAGCACCTCTGATTATCATGCCCAAGCTGTGCAAAATTGGCCACCCCAAACCAGAAGCACCCAAAATTACAGATTACTTTTGACCATCTGACTCATAAATAACAAATCCAGTGTTCTCATGGATCGTCTTGCATTGTTTCCCCGGACTTCATTCTTAACCGATCACTGTAAAAGGTGAATGTAAAAGAAATACCAGAAATTGCTGGAACAGCTTTAGTAGACAAGGTGTACTAATTAAACCAAAGCAGTGAATGATTCAAAGAGTTGGACCATGCATGCTCCAGATAAGTGGCCAATTTTAAATGATGTTTTTTAAAGTATATTTTTAGATTTGAGAAGGCAGTAGGACTGGAAAAAATAACAAAGATGCCTTTATATTGCATAAATTGACCTGTGGGCTTTGGCACCATAGGAAGTCACTATAACAAATATTTTAGTGAGATTTACAGAATGGCAAAGAGTAATTATGGCTATGTTCACACACAGGGGGTTGTTTCGATACAAGTTGTATCGAAATAACACCTTATTTCGAAATAAGTTAATTCGAATTAATAGTTTGTTAATTCAAATTAATGAAAAAAGCAGGAATCGAAATAGCAAGTTCAGACAACAGTTATTTTGAAACGAGTCACTGTTGTTTCGAAACAACATGTTCAGACGGCATTGTTTTGAAACAATCATTTCGAAACAACGTTGTTTCGTTCCCACATGGGGTTTAAGTTGTTTTGAAACAACGGTGCATCATGTGAACATGGCCTTTCTTATTTCGAAACAACCTCTGTTGTTTTGAAATAAGACTGCTGTGTGAACACACCCTATTATGACCACAAACATAGTTATCCAATCTAGAGTGGTGCTAAGTTTAACTTCTTGCTTCAGAGAATATGGTCAGTACCATAGGGCTCAGGAATGAATTCCTTTCCACCCCATATTCTACATGGCACACCCAAGAGGTATTATAGGATTTCTTCATGTTCCTCTCCTCTGGAGCATTAGGTATTGACTATATCTGTTTCCAGATTAGAAAGCAGTGATCTGACTGGTCTGATAAATCTTATGTTTGCAGATTTTATTGTCTGCTCATCCACTGGATGATATTATGTGGTTTACTTGTCACTGTATGTTCAGAAGGCATGGAAACTGCATGAGCATATCAGTGAGGATTTTATACCTATTTGCTTTTGATACTCATATTCGAAGAGATTTTAGCAGCATTCAGAAACACAAAACCTCAAAAATATGCCATGAGGTTATTACAGACCTAAACTCTGTTACTTCACTGTTGTTATTTTAACCTTCTGACTCCAATTCTTGCCGTAAATTGTAAAGCATTTTGCATCTAGAATTTGTTGCGAAAAACCCAACCTCTCTCCTGAAGGTTTTCCGCTCTCTCTCTAGTTTCAGCATCCACGACATGAAAGACCTAAGGAAAACCACAACATTATATTGTTAAACCAGCACTGGCAACGCAAACCCAGTGAGGTAGGTTATTCCACAGTGAGCACCTGGGCTTCAAAAAATAAAGAAAAAAAAACCTTTGTAGTACAAGAGCAATGGTCAGTTATACCAAAGCTTTGTCTTTTTCCATGTCTTGTGTTCTTCTTTGTCTCTCTGTTAACAAGTACAGTATCTTTTTTCCCTTTCATTTCCTTTATGACTAGGGTGGTTAGTCATCATGACTGTTAACGACTTTGACAGCTATGGAGTGAGGGAGTAAAAATAAAACTTTGCACTTACGGATAGCCAAGCCTTTGCAATTATTGCAAGGAATCTATGCAGCTTGACACATATATTATTATTACATATTCTTTGCATCACCGAAGTACCTTGAGGCTCCAGGAATGGACCAGGACCCAAATGGGTGATGCACACACACTTAGAAAATCATTTGCAAGTAAATTTAGTGTTGGTGAAATATGTTGAATTGGCAGACCAAAAGCCCTCCGTAATACCCTGGTGAGGAAGACATTATTAGACTACTGCTATAGGTGGCTAAACTGAGGTGCAGTGGGATTAAGAGGGTCACTGATAGAATCAGGAATATACAGGAGGAGCCACCATTCTCAGGTCTTAGCTCCGCCATTCACTAACTCTCTCACAGCATGGGACTCTGCACTCAGATCCTCCCTTCTCTGATTTACACTCACTGAAATACAGTGAATTACTAAGCCACCATTGGTTGCTCTAGTTGTTCCAAAAATCTTTATAAAGATGCTGACTCTTAAAAAGAGTGCCTGATACCTGCCTCGTATGTGGTTTTATGCCCACAGTAACTGCATGTGCAATTTTGTGGCTGCAAATAACTGCAGACCCATTTGATGAAATTTAGACATTTGACTATCAGATCTGCCAGTACAGTTGGGCTGCTAGATATTTGTGTGTCAATCATCGACAGTATCTGCAGTTATTTCCACCAGGATTATTTGTGGATGAAAAACTGGGGACACCAAACTAGAGATCACTTTTCAAAACCAAACCCAAATGATTCTTTCATATTTGACTGAGACATGTGCAAAGACTCACTGTCACTGGCCCTTTCTGTAATACGACCAATCATTCCCACGATCACTGAGACCTCTGCGGGCTGCTTGGGCAGAAGATAGTTCTGCTTTGAGGCAAATGGGAATTGACATTTTTTGTTAGTTAGCAAAGTACCGGAAACTGGCTGTCTAACATCATCAGCCACACAATGCGGATTATGCTAGCTGTGTACAGCTCTTGTGTAGTTTTGTATGATCTCTATACTGCTCTTTAATGTGCACTTGTAATTATGAATGCATTATAAACAGTAAAGCAACACAGATGAGATCAAAGTGTTTTTCTCTATCTTGCTTCTTCCTTTTTTCAAAGGCCACATCTTCCCTAAAAATGCAATACAGTGCAAGGACATTAGCATTGCCCCCCATAAACATCATAGCTGCCATAAAAAGATAAAGGAATCAAACAAGATAAACAAATAAATCATGATTTATTAGAAATCAAGAACAACATCCCATGAAGGCATCCCAACAGATCATGCATTAAGTTACTCTTTCCCACTGCCAGGCAAATTTCACATAGTCAGTCCAAAAACTTAGCCCTAAAATGTGGCTATCAACTCCAACCACATTTTGAGTTTATTCTCTTCTCAATATGTATGTATAGCCCCTATTTCTAACCAGAAGAGTTATATACAGCTATTGAGGGGAGGGAAGTCACAATAAATGCTGACAAAAAATAAATGATTTTGCAGTCTAAGCAGCAGTTTTAACTCTCTGGCAACACAGAGAGTCCCAGTTCAGTCAACACAACCCTTCACCCATCTGAAGAAGGTTAATTAAATTCTTCCTTACCACATAATACACTTGATCAGACAAAATCTGAAACGATGAGGTTTTGCACAGACATAGGTCCCATGATCTGTCTGGCTGCTAACCTCCAACCCCACTACCCCTCAGCCTGATTCATAGATGTACAATGCAGAATCTGGGATGCACTTTGGGATGCTTCAGGATGAAAGTTGGCTGTGTAACTCTATGTTTATGATAAGTCAGAAATAATGTTCTTATAAATTCACAAAGCTGATAATGCAATAATATAATCTCAATTAGCCGTTGCATCGACTATATGGACAACTAAAGAAAAAATGTTATTTTACAGCAGGATATAGAATTCATATTCCCATGAATTAAATGACAACCATTTTACAAAAAAGAAAATCTACTATAAATATAAGCAAATGTTGTTAGCAAAATATTGCATGTTACAGTAGTTATGTGGTGGGCTTTCCAGTCAGACAAGTATGTCAAAATTCTGGCATTTCATTTACAGACACCTGCAATTCAAATATTGTTATGTATTATTTAGTAAGTTCCAAAAGCATGGTTGGCATTTGACAAAGTCTTAATTTCTAAAGAAAATAACCCCAAATATTTTTCCTTTTATTGATTTTAGCTTGTTTCTTTTAAATAGCTATTAAAAAAAATCCAAACACAGATTTTTAATCATGGGAGTTTCTTCTTTAGATTGAAATATACATTCTTAAAAGACGTTGTAGCCACACTTTGAGCATCTTTTAAAACCTTTAAAATATTTTTTCTACGGAGGAAAATATGGCTTTAAATATTTGAGCACAGGAAGAAGATAAAATTAAAAAGTTATCAAAACAACGGTTGTCCCTTTGAAAATTAAAGTAATGGACAATTTGCAATGTAATTATGTTGATGCATCAGTGACACCTCTTGGAATGTTTACTGAATTGTTCCCAGTTAATCTATTCACCTCTGAAAAGAGCTGAACAAATAAACATCCTCAACACGTCTTTTGAAATGTGGAATGAGGTTCCCAGACAAGTCCTTTTTAAATAATAGTCTAAATTAAGTCAATTTAGTCTGACAAATTCAATTAATTGTAGACTACCAAGAGTTAGTGTATTTTAATGCATGCAGAGGAAAAAAATATCCTCAAATTGTCTCAAGTTTTCTAAATATATAAGACTTCAATCTGACTATGTGTAGATCAGTGTTTCCCAACCTGTGTTCCGTAAAACACTGGTGTTTTGCACAATGTGAATACACGTGTTGTGAAAAAATTTCAGTGATAGCGATATTTTTCTTCTAACGCCTTTAAATCAATTCTTGAGCAAAACACATAGTAATTTTTTTAAATGACCCTTTCCCTCCTGGCCAGCATGTATGTGTTTTGTCAATATATTCCAAGCCTGAAAGTGTTCTGTGGCCAAATTAGTTTGGGAAACGCTGGTATAGATGATCTACGTAACATTTTTGGTGGGGTACACCACAGGTGATCCAGGATGCTTTCATCTGCTCATCTGTTTGTGGTTAATGCAACTAGAAAATAACAAAAATGAAGCAAGCACTAACTATTTGGCTTGATTCAACATTCATTCCATACAGAAGTCCCATGTTTTTGCATATGGTTTTCCAAGGTTGAAGATATATAAATCTTAGAGAGCTAAGAATGGAGAGGAATGCTATAGCCGTTTATTTTCTATGTGGAGGGTTAGCTAACTGTCAGAGTACCACTTAGGTATCTAATTTCTGGTTTGAGAGGTTCTGAAAAGGCGACACACTACAAGGCAACCATAACTCTGCATTAATGAAGATTTGTTTTGGGGTTTTTTGTCAGCAAATCCAAACAACAGGTTTAAAATTCCAAGAACTACAAATTTCAAATCCAGAAAGATCGGCTCAGCTCTTGGACCTACTGAAGTGGAAAAATTGGCTTCCATTCTATGGGCAGAACCTCTTGGAGGAGACTTTATAAATGAAATCCTGTTTCCTCAGTATAGTGGGGATTTAGTTGCTGCTCCATAATTAAGTTAGCTTCCTATTATAAATTTATTTTTCAACTCTTCTCAAATTCCTTCCTCTCCAACCCAAACTGGTCAAATTCTAACTCCATTGAAATCAATACCAAAACTCCCACTGACTTCAGTAGGGACAGATTTCATCCCATATCCTGAAAATATCACATACCACACCTCATGCCAGAATTTTTCAGGAAGTCTGGGGACCAAAAATAATAAATGGAGTTAAAAAATACAATACTATTTTAAAATTCCCTGCACTTTTTGAAAACATTCATTACAATTTTCTAACATTTCTTTTTTTTATTGCTCAGTCTGTCTCTAAATTGTCTCGTCCTAAAGCGTCCAAATGTGTTTGTTTTGCTAGCCACACTGAAGATAGGTAGGCGCCTGTTAATATTTTAGGTATGTGTCATGGGGAAATTACCAAGATTAGATCTCAAGACACTGAGAGTTTCGGATGGGTTGTAAGTACCCATCACCAGTAAGCAGCAAAAGAGCTGGAGTTTTCGCCTTTTTCTTTCTTAAGCCCTCCACCTCCTCTTCCCCCAACATGCTTTAAAAGCATCATGGGCTAAATATACTCTCCTCGCTTACAGACAGCTCCCCAACCTTAAACAGACACTCACCAGCAACTACAGACCTAACAACAGAACCATTAAAGCAGGCATGTACCCCTGCAACAAACCACGCTGCCAAATTTGCCCCCATATCTGCACAAAAGACACCATCACAGGACCTAACCCAGCCAGCTTCTCCATCAAGGGCTCATTCGCTGTCTCAGCCACCAATGTGATTTATGACATCTTGTACCAGAAATGCCTTTTATATTGGACAAACAAGACAGTCCCTGCACAAAAGAATAAATGGACACATGACATTAGAAATAACATTAAAAAACCAATAGGAGAACCCTTCAGTCTCGCTGATCACTCCATTAATGATCTGTTAATAGCCAAACTCAGGCAAATGGATAACAAATCAAACCTTTAAAGAGAAACTGCAGAATTGGAATTCATATGCAAATAAGACTCCAAAATCAAGCCTGGGTTGTTTTCCCATTACAACAAGTAATTGTGCTTTTCCCCCACCCGCTTCCTTGCTAATTGCTGTACTCCACTCGAATCCTAACTGCATAGATTTGCTGTTACAGTCTGAACTGATTCTATGATTTACATTCCCCTGCATTTATTTTGTTCTAACCCTGTAAATTCACTGTGTTCAAGCATCTGACAAAATGGGATTTTCTCCCATGAAAGCTCATGTGATACATAAATCTGTTAGTCTTTAGTGCCACAGGACTCCAGGTTTCTTTTGTAATTTAGGAGGCAATTCTTCCCCATACCACATAAGAGACATGCTAACACAACCCACTTGCACGTGTTATAACTATGTTTCCTGCATGTGTGATTTAGTGATATGAGGTAGCCACAAAAATCCGTCTTTTTTCCTCCTTCTCTCCCCCTTTTTTTTGCTAGTGGAAAAACTAGGTTTCCAACTAAATTAAAAGTTGCACAAGTACCTGCTTTCCTAGGTTTTTTTTTTTAAATTATTTTTAATCAGAAAACCCAACCTGTAAGTTCCCCCATCTTCAAAGCATCTGGCAAAGTGGGATTTTCTCTCACGAAAGCTCATGCGATAAATAAATCTGTTAGTCTGTAAGTGCCAGAGGAGTCGTTGCTTTTTCTGCTGAACCAGACTAACACTGCTGCTCCTTTGGAACTTGGCACGATGCAAGGCACTGAACACAGCCATTTGAAAGGGAAATCCATCCACTTCATGAAACAACTCGCACAGATTCAGACAGACAGACATCATCTTCCTTTCCAAATGCAAACAACTAGGCATTTTTATCCCATCCTGTAAGTCCCCCCCCCCCATCTTTAAAGCATTTGACAAAGTGAAATTTTCTTTCATAAAAGCTCATGATAAATAAATCTGTTAGTCTTTAAATGCCACAGGACTCCTTGCTTCTTTTGCTGGACCAGACTAACAGGGCTGCCCCTTTGGAACGCCTAAACTACAGCATCCATAGCTTCCTATGCAGGACTGGAAAACCAAACACAGTTTTCCAGTACGGGGCAGTTCTTACACCTTAGGTCACAGAGCTAATAGAAAAATGTGGTCTGTGGAGTGTAATCTTTTTAAAGCAAGAGTCTGATTCCCTGGACATCCATATTGCCTTCCTTGCTTGGCTGCTTTATAGGCAAACATTTCATTTCACTATGTCTTATGTTACCTGCTTATGAAATGGGGGAGCAAAATACTGTTCGCAAGCATTGCTATGAGAATTAAATCTTTGCAAGGTATTTTGAGATAACCAGATGAAAGGCACAAGTGCAAAGGATGTTTATTGCTAACATCTGTGGCTCAGATTTCGGAAGCCCAATTTCAAACATTATGCCCTGGCTGTCAAACTGGTGGTTTTTATATGGTATTACTGAAAGCTTATGCGTGCGATGCTTGACACATTCCAAAGGGGTAGCCAAGTTAGTCTAGTTCAGCAGAACAAACAAGGGGTCTGGTGGCAGTTTTAAAGACTAATAATTGGGACGCTGGATTTTTCTCTCATTTACAATAGGTGATTTGACTTCATCTCCCTCTGTATGCTGTTCCCCAGTGTTTGAATCTTTACAACTGTTTTGATTTGCTGCTACAGTGTGACCTGTTCCTTTGACTTACACTTCCCTGCATTTATTTCCTTGCATTCTGTAAGTTCCCCCAGCTTCAAAGCAGCTGACGAAGCGGGATTTTCTCTCATGAAAGCTCATGCAAAAAATACATATTAGTTTTTAAGTGCCACAAGACTCGTTTTATAAATACATTAGTTCGTCTTTAAAAGTGCCACAAGACTCTTACGAGATACTTGGGAAAACAGAACAAGCACATACCAGGCTACCCATGAAAAATGATCATATTTGAAACTTTTTAAAGACAAAAGGAAGCGTATGAGCTATTTGCTCTTTTTAATTTCAGTCATTATTGCAGAATAAGATTAGGATGTGTTTAATCACTCCACTGTATTTCATCTGCTCTATACAGCACTCATGTAACTCATTCACATTACTTAACATTTGTACATCAAGGAGAGAATCAGCTGATAGGCTGTATTTGCAGTTTCCAAAAATCAAACATTTGTCTTCTAGTATGCCCCACATACGATTGTATGGCTCCCCTCTTTCAAGCAAGATCCAAAGTGAAGATGAGATGCAATCACTTCTCATTAAAAATGCCCTGGTGATTCTGAAGGCCAATTAAACATCTAATAACCAACCATTGCCATAAATATTGCTTAGCACTACAGAATATAACCGTGTAACCCTTTACTTACAACAGACTGAGTCAAACCTAACTTATTTAAACTGGAAGTTTTCCCCTCTTCTTTGCTAAAATAGGGTAGTATGTTTTACAGATCCCTGCAGAATGCATGTTAAAAATTAAAGCTTGTTCATCACAAAGAACTCATGTTAGTAACAAGCAACCAGGAACAGAGCATGCTTTATGCATAGATTGTAGCAGATGGGGATATGAATGCCACATACATACATTCGCACAAGGAATGAGATGCCATCAAATAAAACACAGCAGAGGTCATAATCTAGTACTTACATTGACTTTCATCTTGGCTTTTCTCTACTGTTCCATTACCTACATGAGCACATACATCCCCTTCTCAAAGCGAAAGCTCTTCATTCAGCTTGCTGTAAAGTTTGGCTAGAAGCCTGGGTGTTAAAACCTCCCAGTGAACCCTGTGGAGCCAGAACAGCCACTGAGATGAATGGACTAAATTACATAGTAAATGCTCCCCGCGGTCACATGGCCTGTAGCTAAGTTCATGTAAAGGAGGGACTGACAGGGGGGCAAGCCTGGGGAAGAAAAGGCAGAACTTGGCAAGAAAGTCATGTTGACACCGAAGTGAGAGTAAGCCAGAGAGCGCTTTGAGTGTTTTTGGGGGCTTTTTTGCAATGCAGTATCAGTTCTTCTTCCTGGTCAGTTTGCGTTTAAAACTACTTTGATTTTGAAGTGATAGGTGACTAGAAATGTCATGGCTCGGCAAGACCTCTGTGGCTACATAAATCACAGCAGTATAATCAGACATTTTAAAGGCAGACAATGCGAGAGAAGAAAGATAAAACAGTGCATGTTTAATATCTTCTGTTTTGTACAATTTTCCCAGGTTCCTTTACACAGAAATGATCTTGCCCAACAGATTTGTTTCCTTCCTCTTTCTACAATAAGTACATCCTCTCTCTCTCCCTGAAATACTTTTACAAGAAAGCTGCATTTTGAAGCAGGAAAATTGAACTTGTAATTATTTTTTCCCTAAAAATAAATGCAGGGAAATGTAAGTCATGGGATCAGGTCAGACTATAACAACAAATCAAAGCAGTTAAGATTCAAACACTGGGGAAGAGCATATAGAGCAGGGGTCTCAAACTCGAATCACCACAAGGGCCGCATGAGGACTAGTACGTTAGCCTGAGGGCCGCACCACTGAACACTTTTCATACGACACTGCAAATATCAGTAACAATAGTGTTGTCGCAGGCCACAAGACTAACTTTAAGGGCTGCAAGTTTGAGACCCCTTATCTAGAGGAAAGTGAGGTCAAATTACCTGTTGTAAGTTCTGTAAGTTTAAAGCAGCTGCTGAAGTGGGATTCTTCTTCCAGGAAAGCTCATCTGATAAATGCATTTGTTAGTCTTTAAAAGTGCTATAGGACTCCTTGTTAGTTTTGCTGAACTAAACTAGCATGGCTGCCTTTTTGGAACTTGGCACAATGAAGCTCACTTGGAAGAATTTCTGATCCTTTTCATGTGACTGCCATTAGTTGTGACTGTTTGAGACGAGAAGAGACTAGACAAATTGCACAAATGTTCTCAACACAGATCGTAGACAGTCTTTGTTTAGGAACAAGAATGCAATCTGTCGCCATAAGACTGCCCTAAAGATGGTGCAACCACAGGAACTTTCTGTGGTGTAGAGCTTGCACCAATCCACAGCTTCCTTCTATACCAGAGGAGATGTTATTTACAGAAAGCGAGCAGGGCTGTAGAGTCCATAACCCATACCTGCCTGCTGTTCCTCAAAGCCTTTGGTAAGTAGGGTAAGTTCGGCTGCTGTAAGAACTCGCTGCTGGTGGCTGAGTGGCACGTAGCCAACCTAAGCTCCAGGACCTCACAGGTAACTTAAAGGCCTTGAACAATGCTCCGCAGCATTTGCAAGACTGCTGCACAGTTTGTAAGGTAAGAGTTTGTACATACAATTCTAAGCACGAGATGTGCTCACCTGTGCTCACCGGAAATGTCTTAAGCCTTCTGCAGGAGGAACCATTTGCTTGCAAGTATGCAAGTTAAAAAGAAACGTATCTGCCTATACTGGCTAGTTTGTTAGGAGAAACAAATTTAAGGGTAAGCTTTGGCATGCGTGACAAGCTTAGCTACATGTATCTCTCAGCTCTCACTTCATGCTGCTGCTAGACAGGATCAGTCTGGCACCCACACACTAGAACTCATTAATATAGGATGGGGCTCTTGTGCACAGGCTGTACTTCCTTCCCAGCACTTTTGACTCTGCTCATATGACACTCCAGCTGCACAATCTACAGGAGTCCTCAGTACATGTTCAAAAATCCAAATTAACAACAAGATTCACTAGAGTCCCTTCAGGAAGGAACACAAACAAGGAGTCCTGGAGCACTTTTAAAGACTAAGAAATTTGCATGGGCTTTTGTGGGTGGATGGCACACTTTTAGCCACCGCAAATCACTAAATCTCACATGCAGGAAACATAATTATAACGTGCTGAAAGCAGCTGATGTTAGCATGCCCCTTATGTGGTAACGGGGAAGACCTGCCCCCTAAATTACAGCATCCATAGTTTCCGGTGCAGGACAGGAAGCCCAAACACAGTTTTCCAGCATGGGGTACAAAGGAAACTAATGGTAGAAGTCATTACACCTGATATCGCAGAACTAACAGAAAAATGCGGTCTGTGGAATGTAATCTTTTTAAAGCAAGAGTCTGGTTACCTAAACATCTGCATTGTTTTCCTGGCTTGGCTGTTTTACAACCTTGGGCATCAACTCCATGAAAGCTCATATTATAATTAAATTTGTAAGTCTTTAAAAGTGCCACAAAACGCTTTCTTTTGCTGAACTAGGCCAACTTGGCTACCGCTCTGGATCTTTTCAGGAGGAAGTTAAAAGTTGCTAATGATTAGCTATGGTAGCAAAACACATAACACTAGTAACCTTGGAGCTGGAGGGAGGGTTGAGTGTAGGTTCTCATGGGCTGTGATAGAGGGACAGCCTACTGGTGGGGAGGGGGATGCTCAGGAGACACTTAACACAACTATTTAGTGCTTTCATAATGGGACGTGAAGCATGTTTGCTGTCAGCTGTGGCCATGCAGCAAAAGGCTGACTCCAGCCATAAAAGGACTCATTTTTTGCCCACCCATCTTGCCAAAGTGTAGCTAGCTTGGAGTAAATTACAAAAATGATGCAAGGTCATTGAAATGACATTGCCCCAGAGGTGCTGGGGTAATAGAAACTCAGGCTATGTCTACACTACCAAATTAGTCCAGACTAATTTTGTCCGTGTCTACACTAGCCTTTGGTGAGTTCGAACTGAACTTTTTTTTTTTAGTTCGAACAGTAAGTTTGAACTAACCGCTTAGTTTGAATTTTAGTTCGAACTAGGGCGATCTAGTAGTGCTAGTTCAAACTTAAAAAGTTTGAACTAAAGCCTTAGTTAGAACTAGCCACTTTTTCTAGTTTGAACTGACTTTTTAGTTTAAACTAGCTGCACTGACTAGTTTGAACTGACTTTTTAGTTCAAACTAAGCTGTGTGGCTAGTTCAAACTAAAAAGATGCAGTTAATCCGAACTAGCCTGAGGCTAGTTTGGACTAAACCCTGACTTTAGTTCAGACTTGCAAGTCTGAACTAAATAAAGAGATGTAGACATAGCCTAATAGATCATTTCACATATTGCATTGAAAAACTTGAATGTTTTTCTGACTTACCATACTTCACTTCCGTAAAATGTCTGTATTTGTATATGGGCACTGCTCAGAATTTCCAAGTCAATTTGATAATCACTAAATTCAGTTAACCACTGTTAAACCATTTTAACATCTGTGATTAAACTATTTTACCTGGAAATTTGCTAACCTGAAAATAGAAGGGTTAGAAGCCAAATAAGCTTCAAATAACATACAAGCTTCAAAACATAAATGGGCCAAGTAGTCTTCTAAGCAATAGAGGAAAATGTGTCCCATTGTCTTCTGATGAGTTTAACTTTGAAAGATTTGTGCTATCTTGTTCTAAGAGACTTTGACAGAAAACCGAAGACAGTATATGCTCCATGTAAATCCCATTGGGTGCTTCTCCTTACATTTCTGGTATCAAACTCCAACCCAAGGGGAAAAAACCCAACCAGAAATCATATTAACATTCAGGATCAAGATCAGGATTAGTGATCGACACACAATTACACTAAGTACCTGGGGAAAAGCTTACACAGGAGACAGGCTAGCAGACTGACCACTGAATTTGGAGCCAGCATTCTCTGACACTGATGCACTCTATGACTTTTGATAAGTTAAGTTGCAATCACACAGAAATTGTGTTAGGTGAAATACAAACACATAGGCAAGTTTCCTAGCCTGAAAGGCTTACAGATTTCAGCCTAATTAAAAAAAAACCAAAAAACCCCACACAACGCTCAGCAATTTAACCTCTTATTTTTTTATCCTGCCTCGAAAACAGGGATCAAGCTTATCAATTTCGCAAATGTGTTGTGCAGAGTACTTAGTTAATGATAGTACATTATTATACAATCAGGCTTTACAAAGTCATATTTGAACTGGTAGTGAGAGATGGTACATTCAAGACAGTAGCAGGGGCTTATTTGATTTTTTTTTTTTTTTCAGACTCATTACTTACAAAATCCCATATGTTTCCTTTTATTCAGAATTGGGTCCAAGGAAAAATTTCTTTAGACTCTAATGATATTGCTACAGCCAGGACTCCAAGAGCAGAAATACAAACAAACAATCAGGTACCTTAGCATCCAAACCAAGAACTCCCTTTTCTTTTCCACAAGTCGGTAAAGATATAAAGCATTTATAACACTACAAGAGTAATTCTGAACTAAAACACACCACTTCCTCCAGCTCCTCCTATTTGAAATCACTATATTCTCTTCTCATAAACCATCCACCTACCTTTACAGCTGTGTTGATTCTGATATTTTTATCCATGGCTGTCACCAAACAGCAGTGTCACTTGGAGTGCAATAAATAACCACCAGAGCTAAACAGCTATTTTGCAAAGTCACAGTGTGTCGGGAACTATTTCTCAAGAAAAAAGAAGACTGACAACTCCTGTCTTGAAATCATTTAGGAAGCTATACAAAAGGTCTTCCATAAAAGTCAGTTTCTGTGACAGCAGATAAGCTTAGAACAAATAAAACACTCTAATAGTGTCTGCAGCTAGAAATAACACATCTACAAACTGGAATTTTCCTTCAGCTGTCTGTCACAGACTTGAAGCAAATAATCACACAAAAAAAACCCACCCTTCTGCTTTGCTACATGTTCCCGTAGTTCCTAATTTAGAAACTTGATAGAAGAATGGTTTACTACAGGTTTGCATAACACGTTAATAACAAGACTACCACAATCCTATGAATTATTTTGTGTCCCGCATTTTCCATATCTTGCAAAGTTTGCTCACCATTTAATACAAAATATTTATTATAGTTTTGTGCTGTAATAAACCGTAAATTGTGGGGTAGGGAAGTCACCAACTGTACTACCGTATGTGTGGTGAGGTACATTTTGTGCAAAAGACATTGAAAATTTTAAGCACCTTTGACTCCTCCCAGGAGATAAATTGATCCAATGTCTGGTTTGCAGCGATGATTCCTCTGCATTTTAGAAGAAATAGTGTTGGACTATGACTGTTCCATGTAATTTACTCTAATTTGCTGTCCAGCCACCCAGATAGTTTTTGTGTGATCATCCAGGCAGGTGTTAACCAGGCACAGCATCTGTGCATACAAAGTATTAATTGAAAAGTTGAACTAAACAAGATGAATAGAAAAATCTGTTGAACTAAAGGTAAATAGAAATTTTCAGAAGTTATTTAAACTGCTTTGTTTCGTGTTGTCTACATGGATTCCACTTTTGGTGAGCATGTGCCCTGTGAAAATGAAATCCAGTTCCTTTGGCCTCTAGTGGCTCTTGCAGCCATGCCCGTGCCCTGCTTCGCATTCCCCTCCACCCCCGTTCCTTTACCAATACAGAATCCCACAGGTATGAGTAAAGCAAGAAAGGAAAGTGAGCCACAGACTCCATCTGGACACCACTTCCTGAAGTAACAGTTACTGTAGGATAACCATTTATTTTGGAATGACTGCAATGTCGATATGGATTCCAGTTCTTGGTGGCTAACAGTCATGTATCTGCTTGGAGGAAGGAATCCTATTGCATTTAGAAAACCTGAGTTTCTGCTTCTTAATCTCAGCAAAGGCCCAAACCGTCATCTTTGGCTTCAACATTAGACCCAAACAAACCTCTACAAGTAGCGCAAAACATCTCCCCGAAAGTGCCTCCATTGCCCTTAGTGTATAAAGCTTTTAACCTATGCTTACCAGTGCGGTAGGCACAGCTGCAGTGTTGTGTGAAGACATTACCTAGGCTGACAGGAGAACAATAGACAGGGGGGTCTGAATGGTTTTGTCTCATCATTGCAGAAAGTCTCCTACAATATAACGCTTGTGAATGGAGTTGAATAAAACTTTGGAAAAAAATCGGTAGTGAGTGGACTAGAATCTAAAAAGAGATATGAGCAGGAATGTGAGATAAAAAAATAAAATGTCAGGAGGAGTTGATGTGGTGCCCCAAATCTTTCCTACTCTTCCAGCTGATATAAAAGAAGCAATATGGCATTTAGTAGGTGATATAAAGAAGACCTAATCAGTCCAGCCAGAACTAGAGCAGCACCACAGTCAGAGGTGGGGTACTTCTCAACCCAAGAGAAAAAAGAATAAAAGATCAGGCCCCTAAGGAATCTCTCCATTGTAGGGAAGGAAAAAAAGCATGGGGGGAGGAGGAAGGAGACAAGGAAAGGATGTTGGTGTGTAGATATTGCAGCTAAACAGACCCTTACAGAGCTCATAGAAAGTCCAGCTTCCTCTCTAGCCCCAAAACATGGCCCCAGCTTTATCTTAAAGAAAAAAAAAAAAAAAAAGGCAGCCTACAAAGGGAAGTTGTAGTTTTAAGTGTAGCAGCATAGCTAAAATAGCATACCTACCCTGGCATAGGCACTTCCACCACTAAAAAAAGTGGTTATAAAGACACAGCTTATTCTGTTTTCTATCCAGCAATAAACTGACATCCAGATGAAGGTCTGCACTGGTCTAACTCAGGTGAACATTGTGATTATTGCTTTTTATTGAGTTGACTCCATGACAGGCATCAACAGCACAAATCAGTTTCTCCTTAACTTCACACCCTATAGCATTGCCACTCCTCTTTGACAGTCAGACATGGGCTTGCAACTTAGGTCAGCATAATTATGCTACTCAGGAGCGTGGAAAATCCACTGCCAAGGGATGCAGCTGTACTGACCCAACTCCCAGTGGAGAGTGCTGTGTTGATGGGCAGGCTTCTCCTGTCTCTTGGGGTGGAGGGAGTACCAAGGCTGATGAGAGTGGCTTTCCCGCCAGCAGTGTGCTGTTACAGAGCTGTAAGCGTACGCAAGTCTTTTTGCAAAAGTTCACATGGTAGGAGGACTTCTTGGGAGACACTTTGTACTTGCCTTTAGAGGTCCACCTGAGACAATTTTGAAGCCAGACATGAATTTGTGTAGACTACAGCCAATGCCAACCATAACCCAAGCAGGTGAAGTTGTTTCTTACCCAACTCAAAATCTTTCCCAAAAACTTGCATGCTTCAACTTAAGGGTTTGTCTACAGCAATTTTAGTTCACAGCAAGCTGGGAACCTGCTGTGGACCAGCTGTCCTCACGCACCCTGCCACCAGCCTGTTAACGTGCACTCCGGTCTAGTCCTCTTTAAAATTGAGACCAAATCAAAGTGTATTAACGACAATTAACATGTTCATCAGCAGGATTCAGTTAGCTTGTGGCATGTGCGCACGTGAGAACGTGTGTATAAATTCACACCGCAGCTTGCCATGAACTCATTTTTCTTCCAAGCCCAGACTGATAAGAGACCACCTGAATCAAACTGAGACCAAATACACGCTACACAAATTACTTGCTCACAAAACTTGTAGTCGCATTCTGATGGGAGTCAAGTCAGTTTGCGACCACTACTTGCTTCAAGGTTACAACTGTTAAGAGAAGTTAAAATGAAAGTCAGCCACAAGATTTCAAGTCAGAGTTTTAATATAAGAACTAAAACATCGTCTGCTGAATTAATCTAAACCATTTAAAAATGGATGTAAAATTGTTATGGCACAAAATTCTGGCTCAGAGCTGGAGGGCCATGAGGCCAAAATAAAGTAAAGTACAATAAAAAAAAAAAAACCCTGGACTAAAAGATACAAAACAGAGGGTTTACTGCATAATGCATGAGTCAGAACTGAAAGTCAACTTAAAGCTTCATTAAAACATCTGGCCAAACTGAGAATTTGTGCAATCCATTCTTTTTAAAACAATCCCTGCAGTAAGGATTAATTGTATTCAAGAAAAATTGTGAGACTACTTATAAATTTGATGCCACAAACACTAAGGTCTGTTAGCGAGGGTGAACTAAATCTCAGTATTTCATCTTTTTCCATCACGTTTGACAAATTTAAATACAGACACAGCATGGCTCCTAAATAGGCATCCGCTGGCAGTATACGTAATATAAGACAGTGTAATGGATCAAAGTAATCACTGTTTTATGACACTGTCATTAGTCTGTGGTTGACCTTCTGTACCAAAATCGAGCTCTGTAGTCATCACTGCATGTCATGAAGCCAGGATTGGTAGGAGAATGAACAATACAGCGAACAATGCTGTTATGCCCTAATGATAGAAGATTTCGCCGTTCTGCAGTTCTTGAGTCCCAGCAGCAAAGACTTATGGTCCTTTCATCTGGAAGTAACACGTAGTCCTCCGTGTGGTTGAAGACTGCCTGTGTTCTGTGTACTTGTCGCCCACTCAAACCGGCACCTGTAAGATAGCAGGGACATGATACTCGTTAATGATGCATGTAAAACATGTAGCCTTGCAGAGGGTGGGGAGAGAGATTTTCAACAAAGTCTTTCATTTAGATATTACTTGCTAAGAACCATCACCAGTCAGTCAGTTTTGTGTTCATTATTAACCTTTAGAAGGTATGATGAAGGGTTCTTTGAAAAGATTGTACTCTGGCCTTACTCCACATGCCCTCACTGCAGAGAGGCTATTTGCCAAATTCTCAGTAGCACTAAAGGAAACACCAAGTTGCAGGCCTGAAGAACGAATGAAAATATCCTTGAAAATTGTGCACTCTCATTCAAAGCAACATATTTGCTGGTCATGTAATAAACAGATCAGTATTGGAGGCTGAATGCAAATCAGGCTGATCTGAGAATCAGATCACTAAAATTCATCTAAACTTGCTGAATCCAATACTGGACCACCAGAACCAGAGGATGGCAAGAAGAAATGGGAAATGAAGACATACCTTCATGCTATTTTCTAAATCTTTCTAGGTAGTGGGGCAGCTACACTTCAGGAAATCACACGTCAAGTCCTGACTTACAAAACAAAAGATGAATTTGGGAATTAGGAATATTTAGAACAGCTGGCAAGTTCTCCTCAAGAGCATTTTAATGGGGATGTCAAGCTTCTTGTAATCTGTGCAAGCTTGCATAGCACTCACCAACTCTAACTGACTCAAAAACAAGTCTTACTCCCTCATGAGCACAACTATTAAGTTCAGATACTCTGTGAAACCTGTATGTACTCAAACAAGTAGTTTTCCTGAAGGAATTCCATATTACTCTAGGTATTCACACCATTTCTCAGAAGTACAGAGAGGACTTAAAGACTTTCCCTCCTCCCCAGAATCAATCAAATCAGAAGATATTCACAGCAGATAAGGCATGAGCACAATGGGAAACTGCTTTACTTCTCCCGCTGGCACTCTTAGTGAAAAAAACTTATGTAACAACTGTTAATTAAAACTGGAAAGAGCACAGGTAATGGAGGCAAGAGCAGGTTCATAGTGGCTGCATACAATATATAACCCATTACCTAGCTAGGGCATTACTCCCACTGCAGAATTCACTGTCCAGTAAAAAACTCCATGCTTCAGATATAACATGCCATACACAGACTTGATCTGATTAGAAAAAGTATGTTTCTCTCATTTCCTATCAAGTAAACTAGCAGCACTTTAGGGACCTTTTGTGATTGTTTATCAGGCTATGCTGCACCCTGCTGGTTAAAAAGATTACCATTTTATACTTTGAGCAACGAGATCACTCTGTTAAGTTATATTGAGTTCTTGTGCAGACAAGGGCTGTTGCTTTTGCTGGGCTCATAGGACTTCAGCCCTGCCCGTCTCCAGCCCTGATCCTGCAGCGGCTGGAGCCAGATCTGCCAGCCATTGTCCATGAGCTGCTAGGACTGGATCTGGGCTGAGGCTGCCTCCCCCTGGCCAGCAGCGGCTGGAGCTGGAGCCAGACCAGGCCACCAGTGGGAGGAGCCCAATCCAGCTCCTGCGTAAGGCCCAGGGGAGGCCTGTGCTCTGACCCTTTGTTCAGGGCAGCAATGGCCCTATGTGCAGATTAAATCAATTGTCAGTTTCTGGTTTTGGTGGATCAAAACTGACCTAATGTTTCTGGAAACTATAATTCACAGCAATAAAATCTCCTTTGGAGCTTGTGGATGACTAAAAGGAGCCGGTCAGAAATTTCTTGCCAAGTTGTTTCTGCTTTTCTTTTCTGTTCTGGAGAAACCCAAGACAGATGTTTTTGATGATGCTTTCCCCAAACAGAAAGTTAACAGCTAGCAAACCAGACCACTAAGTAATAATGCAGTATATGAAAAAGCAAAGGGAGAAAACTACCCAAATCCATCTAGATTAGTGTAAACTGGCAACCAACAACCTAAGAAAGTCATGAATGACGTGAAGTGACTTTTCCGTTACCAGTGACCAAGAACAGAAAGAAAAACCATGAGAGTCCTAGCATTTCATCTGCAGAAAAGGGACAAGCAATAAACTTCAGAGAAAAGCTTGACAAACGTGCTGCCCAGTGAAGAGCCAGCCCACAAGCTAAGGTGACTAGCTGTGACACAGCACTTCAGAACGTTCCTTCGGTGGCTCTGTGGTGCAAAAAACCCCACCGCCACCAGGTTTGGCAGCACTGCAGAAGTGCTGCTGAAGCATTGGCGGCTTTTCATTTAAGGTGCCGAGAGCATTTAGCTCCCTAAGTACTGCAGGACAGCTGGATGCCACAGTCAAATTTCTGGGTGCCACGCTGAGCCCTGCTTTAGAGGTTACTGCTCAACAGCACAAGGCTATCAGAATCTCAGCAGTAAATTCTGAAATTTTTTCACATATTTAACTGATTGTGCACCAGTCATTGAACTAAAAACTTTCATGTTTTTACTGTACCAAATATTCATTCCCATCACTAGCTGACTACTGCATGAGCAACTTTTGTTGGGTAAGTCATCTGCCACATACCTGTATATTTTACCAGTGTACGACCTGTGGATATCTCCCATAGTTTAGCTACAGAGTCTTTTCCACTTGACAGGATATACTTTGAATTTTTGGAAAAGATTGCAGAACAGACTTCAGCTCCATCATGTGCTTTCTCAAAAGTAGTGATGCATCGATTTGAAACACCATCCCATAATTTGATGCATCCATCTTTACTTCCGGTCACATACATATTAGCACTTGCATTGTAGTTTACCGAACATATAGCATCGGTGTGTTGATCTTGAGGGTTGCACGACACAAAACACTGGAATGTGTTGATATCATACAGCCGTAAGGTAGGGTGCTGGGTACCAACCAGTATAAAATCGCCAGACGGATGAAAAGAGATGGAGCGTAACATTTCTGCTTCCTGTGTGATGAGAAAAATACAAACCAACATAAAAGACCTATTTACAAAGAGAAAATCCTTGTGAATTCAAGTTTGAAGTTCTATAATACTTTTGTATTAAAAATGGTAAACTTCAAATCTTAAATGATAGTGTTTAGGGCAAGATATAAACTGGAAAACACCATTCGCTTCTCGCCTATGTGACAGTAACACATTTAGATGGATCAGGGTTGTATCCTGAGTCCTAGATCAATTTTCACAAGAAGAGGACATCTTCCCTTCAATCAAAAAGAAATCCAGAGGACTTCAATGCTTTCCACGAAGGAAATGCCAGAGGCATCACCCCTGGTAGTACACATAAGAGAGGAAAGCAGACATCTAATTTTCAAACAACACAGTCAGACATTTTATGTACCTAATCTGTATGCATACTTACCACAAGGGTATTTGCAATTTGGATACTTGCATAATCCTGTATACCTAGACATTTCTAATACAAATTAGCTAACTGCTATCATGGTAGCTGACAGACCTGAAGTTATTTAAAAAAAAAAGACTTTAGACTCTAACCTGGATATACTTGAAGGCTCGTTTGGCAGAAGGTTTTGAATAGTCGAACAATTTAAGTGTATAGTCCCTTGAACCAGAGGCCAGGATTTGTTCTGTTGGATGGAAAGCTAGACACGTAACCTCATCCACGTGATCATACAAAGTCCGAATAACAGGATGATTCTCCATGTTCTGCTGTGCTGTCTCATTCATCATGACCTACCGAGAACATTCAAATACGTCAATGGGAGCGTCTCCTGACAATGAATGAACATTAAACCACTACCCAACCCTTGTTTTTACTCCGCGCGTTAAAAAAAAACCTGCAGGATCTCCTGGAAGATACTTGTTTTAAAGAGGAAAATGAGTTTTAGACTTACACCAATATCTGCCTGATTTGCCAAGCAAATGCTAATTTTTTTTTTCACAAACTACTATGCGTATGCTTAGAAGAATGATAATGTTTATCTCAAAGCTCTTGGCAAATATTAGCCATAAACATCCCCACCATAAATATACAATCTTTCTTTCATAGTGATGCAAACAGAAACTGATAGGGGTTAGTGACTTGCCCGAAGTCAAAACAGAATCATCAGTCTGAAAAAAATAAAACCCTCAATGGTCCCAAGTGTTAGTCCCCTGGTCCAACTCACAATACTAGCCTTCTAGAATAAAAATCACCATTATAATTAAGACAAGCGTTGCACTGATTTTGCTCAATGCAGCATTTTTAGGGCTGTGCACTGCCACTAGCTGTGTGCAGACACCAGACAACAAAAGGTATTTTCCCTGAAGAATGCCATCATACGCAGAATGATCTAAAATGGATGTAGCATCTATCATTCAGTGACCAATCGATTCATGTGATACTTTACCTCAATGGGCATAGCACTTTTTGCCAACATTCTCTCTGTATCAAGAATTTTTATTGAGGCATCAGCAGATCCCGTTGCTATTAACTGCCCATCTCTGCTATACGTAGCTACGCGACATGGTCCTTTATGAGATGTGACGTAACAGGTCTCATATTCAGATGCCTCAGGGGACATAGTCTGCACATCCGCATCAAATTCTAAGTCAATCCCTGTTCCTGGGGCTACGGTATCAGAGCGTCCAATTGCATACTGAACTGCACTGTCATCGTTCTCCATTCCTGAAAGAAGGGAGATTAAATGTGTTTACTTGCTGCAAAAAAAAGGTTGACTTTTCTCCACAGAAAGTCTTCATAAATACAGGAGTAACTATTTAGAGTACTCATAGGTATGTCTCACTCCCAGAAGAATTTACACCACTGTGCACATGCAGAATTCATGACTCCCCCCCGAGTTGTTTCCCTATAGAAAATGATGGGGAAGCAAAAGGAAACCACATGGGGTACATGTGCACCTGGGGATGCTCACAAGAATAGATGGGGGCCGGGGGGGGGGGGGGAAGGAATGCTGCCCTTCCAGACAGAGGCACTGCATGGAGGGGCACATGGGATCAACCCCATTTCTTCAAGCACAGGCTAAAGGAGCTTGCTACACCTACACCACCTACTTGGTTCTATTATTCATCCTGCTCCTCTTCGGTGTGCTAGCAGCCATCCTGTTTTCTGTATGATATACTGAGTGCCCATGGCGGGGTGGCACAGAATAAGTGGGGAAAGGGGTGAAAGAAACAGAGGGGGGAAAAAAAGGGAGTGTAAGAAGGCAGTGGGATGTAGGAGTGGGCAAAGGGGAAGTAGGAATGGACTAGACATGGAGATGGGAGAAAGGGGGAGAGAAAGAAGAGAGACAGGGGCCTGGCATGATGCATCCCCTTAGCGAGGAGCTGATCCCCCACCCCACCCCATTAAAAGCAAGGCCGCTGAACCCCAAGCCTGACAAGCCCCATTCACCTGAACCCCTACTCAACAAAGCTCAGCTTGCCCACATCCTACCTCCAAATCCCCACACCCCTCTTGCTGAGCCCTAGCTCCCTTCATTTGGGCCCTCCTACAGAGTCCAATCAGCCTTTCACCTCGAACGCCCAAAGAGCCCCTTGTGCATCCAGATCCTCCACTGAGCCACTTGCACCCAGACTGCCCCACAGAGAACCCTCTGACCCCACACACCAGGCCTGCTGGACTTGGCCTGCTTGCCCCCACCAGGTACACTTGGCAGAGAAGGGCACGGGCTCGGCTGGTTTCTAGGGCAGATCCGGCCCTCCCACTGTGTCAGAGTCAGATGCAGCCTCATCACTGAGTCCCTGTTCCACGGGGCAAAAGAATCTCCCATTACCATGTGGACAGTGGTCTATACACCCCATTCCCACGCTGGAACCTCCCCATTTATTTACTGACAAATAAATTATGCAGAATCTTAAAATATTGTACCCAGAATTTTTAGAATTCCCTGAAGAGTAATGCCTACAGCCAAGTTTCACAGGAAACAGTAATGCCTACATTTTTATTTTTTTTCCCCAAGTACAGACATTTACATTTTACTTTGCAGCTCAATGAAAAATACTTAAGAAAACAGATTTATGGTTACCATCATCAACACAATGAAGCAATATCATTAATGAGGTCCTGATCCATGACTGGGGCTCCTACACACCAGTAATTCAAACAAGAACCATTAATTCTTCCATACCATGTACACTTTATAAAAGACTACTTCTCTTCAAAGTTGCATCTACACAGGCAAAATGAGAACTCAGTTCATCAGTGGAAGCTGCGGCTTAGACAAGGCACAACCATTTTTATCCGTATCACTGACTTACTCTGAGCAGGGGAAAATAGTTAATTTTCCTAGTTTAGCTAGATCTGCAGCTTACCAGATTGACACTCTCAGGGTTGTCTGACACTCTTGATTATTTCAGTTTGCCGTGCACCCTGCTATTATGTTATCCAAGTAGATCTTCAAAGAGATCATGATGAAAGATATGCAACTGATTGTAGTTATTTAGTATAGGTAATACTAAAACAACATATGTGAAGTTAAAAGTTGCATTTCAGAGCTCCTTGCAACTCCTCTGTGATTCGTGTTTTTTTAGCACAAGATAAATCTAGCTGAAATGCAGAGATTCAAATCAAGATATTATACAAAATAAAGGACTGTTAAAGCTTACTGTGCTTTAAACAGTTTTTCAGTATTTTCATTTACGTAGTAAATTTTGCAGCACAGGTTTTGCTAGTATAAAAATTCTCCCGGGTTTAGATTATCTCTGCTCCATGGAAAAACTGGAGGTTTTTTCAGTAAACAGAATAATTTTTATTCTTTATCACTTTAACAATAAAGTGTTTCCAACAGCAATACTGTAATGAACACACACACAAACCAGACTAATGTCGGATTTAAATGTACTCTGGACAACTCTTGGACACAATGCTTTTTGGTTTAGCATATTTCACTGACTTCGTATTGGTATTTTCCCACCTAACTCAATTACAAGTCTCTTTACAATATTTTGTTTGGCTCTTGGTAAAAATATAAAAATATTTTTATAGTGCAATATTATTTTTATTCCAGTAGTACATAGAGGCCCCAACAGAGTTGGATCCTATAGTGCACACTAAAACGCACTGTACATACTAGAAGAGTTTGTCATAGTAAAAAAAGAGTTCCTACTCCAAAGGCCTTACCATGTAAATAGAAGAGAAACAAAAAAGAGAGAAGATGCAGATGTACAGAGAGGTGAAGAGACTTGCCCAAGATTACAAATGAGGTTAATGGCAGAGTAAAGAGTAGAACCTATGTCTGAGTCCCAGTCCAGCATCCTATCCATTGGACCACTCTGCCTCAATTACAATGGATTAGAAAATACACAGCTTTTAAAAGAGGTTTTCTATTAAGTTCCATTCTCCAGGACATATTCATCTGCTTAAAAAACCAGTACATTGAGACCCACCTAGCATCCCAGCATTTGCCAGACAATGAACACCAACGTGCCAAGTAATGCCAATGCTAGTAAGAACCTTATTACAATAGACCGTGAATGACCTAGGACCTACCTGGCTCCCTCTCCCTGTAACAGTCCCAGTGACATGTGGCAATCAAGATAAAGCCTTATTAGAGACAGAAAAAAAAAGCCAGGAGTCTTGTGGCACTTAAAGACTAACAGATTTACTTATTGCATGAGCTTTCATGGGGGAAAATCCCACTTCGTCAGATGCTTTGAAGAGGAGGAGCTTACAGAATAGGATGAAAATAAATGCAGGGGAGTGTAAGACATGGGATCAGGTCATACTGTAACAGCAAATCAGAGTATTTGTAATGAAACTCTAGGAAACGGTACATGGACCTCTACAACAGATCATTAAGGACCTCCAGCGTATTTTAAAAGATGACCCCTCACTCTCTCTAGCCTTGGGAGATGGACCTCTCCTCACCTACAGACAACCCCTGGACCTTAAACAGATGCTCACCAGCAACTACAGACCTAACAACAGAAACCTTAAAACAGGCACAAACCCCTGCAACAAACCACGCCGCCAACTTTGCTCATGTATCTGCACTAAAGACACCATCATAGGACCTAATCAAGCCAACTACTCCATCAAATGGTCCTTCACCCGCTCATCCACTAATGTGATTTATACCATCACGTGCTGGAAATGCCCCCTCACGCCTTATACGTTGGACAAACCAGACAGTCCCTATGCAGAAGAATAAATGCACGCAAAACTGATACCAGAAATCACAACACACACACACACACACACACACACACAGAGTTGCTGAGCACTTCCATCTTCCTAATCACTCCATTGATGATTTGTTAACGACGGTCCTCAAGAAAAAAATCAATGCGACATCAAGACTTCAAAGAGAAACAGCTAAAATTCAAATAATATGCAGATTGTGTGAAAGCAGGGCTGAATTGTGACTATGGGTTCTTTTCACATTATAACAGGTAATTTGACCTCACCCTCCACGTGCTGTTTCCTATAGCCCGAATCCTTACAAATGCTGATTTGCTGTTGCAGTATGACCTGATCCCATGTCTTACACTCCCCTGCGTTTATTTTCATTCTATAAGTTGCCCCTCTTCAAAGCATCTGACAAAGCGGGATTTTCTGCCATGAAAGTTCATGCAATAAATAATTCTGCTTTTTGACTGCATTGTCTGTTACAGAGTCACAGAGCTGTAAGACTGGAAGGGACCACTAGAGATCAAGTCTCACCCCCGGGGCAATAACCACGGTGATACTGATGGGCCTTCACCCTGGGTGCACTGGAGTGGCAAGACGGAGCTGCTCTATTAAATGGTGCTTTTGACGGCGCTGGCCCCAAGTGCCAACGGCAAGGGGCGTGTGCCGACAGGAACGCACCCTGGGCTCAGGAGTGCCATGTTACGGCTCTGCTCCCCCCACCCTGCTCGGCCAGGACCCACAAACCGGGACTTGAGAAAAAAGTCTGCAGCCGCTAATTTATTTCCACTAATCCTGCGTTACAGCTTACCTAGTTTGATCAGATGCAGCAGTTGTTCCGAGGGCGCACAGACTGACTGCGGTTTTATCTCGTTTATCAGTCCGTTGGCAATGTTTATGTATCCATCGTACAGCAGCTGACTGATAATCAGTTTGTAGAGCTGTTGACGATCTTTCAAGCTTACTTTTGTCCTATACATACTGAGCAAGGAGTGCCTTGCGGGCGGCTGAAAGAGGGAAGAAGAGATGGTTAGGTTGCACTGGTTTAATCTTTTCCACAAAAGCTAACCCACCACCTTTCAGCACTGAGTGTGAAAGGGGGAAGGGATTTTCAGGCAGGAGGCGGCAGAGGAACAATCACTGGGGAGAGGAGGAGGCGGCTGGTGCAGACAGGGCCCGGCAGGTACCAGGACTGAGGAGCAGGAGGAGGCCCGAGGGCCTCCGGACTGTCAGGGCGGCGCGGGGCAGGACGGCGCCCACCGCCCCGCACCTACCTGCCCGTCCCTGCTCCTCTCCCGCTAAAATGGCGCCGGGAGCCCCGAGAACATCGATGGAAGCCGGAGGCGGCGGCCGCTCGCTCACCCCCAGCCTCGCGCGCGCCGAGCTCTGCGCATGCTCCCGCGCGGCGCGCATGCTCCCTGCCCGCTGGCGAGGCCGGCCCGTCCTGCCGCGCTGCCCGCACTCCGGGCGCCGCGGGCAGGAGCAAGCGCCGAGCAGGGGGAGGGAAGGGGCTGGCAAGCCGCAGGCAGGCGGTAGCGAGGGAAAACGGGGGGCCAGCGCCGGAGGCTGCCGAAATAGGGTACGGACGGCGGGGGGGCAGCGCCCCCAGCTGTCAGCTAGCAAGAGGGGTACACCGACTTAGTGAGCACCCCCCCACCTCCCCCTCATGTCAAGTTCTGGGGAGAAGGCTGGACAAGGCAATGCTTTGCTAGCTGACCTGCTGGGCCGAGGAGCTAAAGGCGACCTCATCCAGTAAAACCCAAGCCCACACGTCCTCGCTCCATAAAACTGGAATTCATTTTTAGCGTGTAAGTCTGCATAAACCTCAGAGCACCTCACTGCGGCCTTAGCTCCTGCTCTAATTGCCCGACTGACAGTCCCTTGTAATCCACTGTCAATGCTGCTTCACTTTTTCATTTTGAGAGTTTTTACTGTTCTCATTTAAATTCATTAACATAGTACTACCAAGTTAATATTAATGCCTGCTCGAGGTTTTAGCAAGCACATTTCACCCTGTTGATAGTACAAAGCTTCTATGTTTCTACTGCAATTTATAAGCTGCAGCTTTTAATAGCACAATTTTATTCATTTTGGAAATGACTTCAAGGTTGACTTCCTAGGTTAGTATCAAAACTTTAGGTTCCCCTGCCTTTCACAGATTGCCTCAAAATTGTGCACTGCATGGGGATGTAGGGTTTACTTGGTGATCCACATTGGGGGCCATTTGAACAAGAGGTTCAGGAGATACAGCCCCTCTACCCCTTCCTGCATTTCTTAGAAGTCACATGTTCTGTGAATGAATCTTTCATCACAGATCCCAATCAAACCAGGGCTGAGAGATCATCCACTAGTATCTCAAATGCTTGAGAGTTACCTGAATTGAACACAAAATTATCACTTTAGAGGAAAAATCAAATTATGGTATTAGCTGAAGATTTTAATTGTTCTGTTAGAAGCATCATTCTTTAAAATGTTTACTAGCATGTCACATGGACTATACTGAGCCTGTACAGATAGAGGGGCTATTTCAAAATTAGCTCTACATCACATCCTGAATAGCTCCAGAGGGACTGGTTGATCATAGAACCTAAGCCACCGCCAGGTGGCAAATCCAGCCCACAACAAGAGTCTCAGTTGGCTCTATTTGCCTCCATCAAAAGGAGGCTGCATTCTGTAACAGTGTAATTGGAGTACGGCAAAATATTCTGAAGGTGCTGAAACTTGTTTTTAAAGAAGAAAATAAATTACAATGCAAACTGGTCACTGGAGAGTAGAAAAGTAGATTGGAATAGGGAGCAGGGTTCGGGTTAGTGGTTTTCAAACTTTTTTCCTTGGAATCCACTTGAAAAAAAAAATCATTTCTACCCACAACCCAGCAATTACATCTCTTTTGAGCAACACATGCCAGTCTTTTGGCAGTGGCAGCAAGGGGTGCCACAACCCAATGCTTGAGGGTCTGCGACCCAGTACTGGGTCCCGACCCTAAGTTTGACAACCACTGGGTTAGAGCAAGGGGAGTGGATAAATGGAGATGGGTGGGAAGGAGAGGGGGAAAAAACAGTGGAGGAGGCATATGAGGTTACCAGGGACTGGGAGAATAAGGAGACAGTCACACCTTTCCCATGTACATGAAACTATCTAGAAGCCTCCAGTCCATCTTGAGGTGTGGACTCCCCCCCCCCCATGTGATCTGTAGGTACTTGTCTTTCCAAAGGGGTTGAGGCCCTCCCCTTCCCTCTGAGCTGGGATCTGACTGTGCGTGCTCCCAGCAGTCACGTTGCTGATATGTGTGTCTATCAGGATCATGGCAGCCCTGCCCATCTATGGAGGTCTGCCCTGTAGCTTCCCCCTCCCCTTTCCCTTTATGTGAGCCAGGTTCCAGAAGGTGGTGAGTTTGTGTGTGTATGGGGAGGAGGAGAGTCTCATCTCCTCTCCTTTCCTCTTCCTGTGAGCTAGATGGTTTTATTTTTTTTTTAGATACTTATGTTCATAGGCAATATCAGTGTAATACTATTTTGGATAAATATAATTAACAACCAGGTAAGACTATGTTCTTAAGAGCTAGATAAAAATGAAAGAGCACATATTATGCTCATCCTTTCCAACACTGGATATTGCACTGATAGAGATAGGGTAGGTGATTCAGTTTCAATCAGGCTGGCCCCAAAACACTAACATTCAGCATGAGTAGGAAGGGGTTACCAGTGGCAGGCTACACAGCAAGTATAGCACAACACTGTGGCAGGTAATATATACATACTTTAATATCAAACTTTGTGCATGCAAGCATGCTGATTCCAGGCATTCACTACCTAAAAGAAGTAAACCATTGCTAAATAATGAATGGCCTTATAAAAACATGAAGCTGACTTATGAAGTCAACTATTGGCAACTTATTCCAAGATTTAGATTCTTCATCCACTGAGAAACTGGAAAAATCTATTATGTGGCTCTAGATAAGACAATTTGTAGAACTGAAGATACTGCTAGACAGGCATAGGTGTTGGGCCACTGATTCTAAAAGTACTCAATGTCAAATTTTGATTACTTAATCATGGTGAGTTTTTGATTTTTAAAAAAATATTGGCTTGCAGAAACATAGCTGGAGCATAAACAGGAGAAAAAGAGCAATTATCTTAATGAAAAAGTCAGGTCTATAACTTGGTTGCATATTCCTAGTGAGGTCAAGTATAAGGGGAAGGTAAACAGGAAGAGGAAAATGTTGTAGCACAGCGAGTTTTTTTGGAATGTTTATTAAAATATGGCAAAGTTTGGGACTCTAATGAAAGTCATTGGCTTCTCTAAATGAACAATGTTTAATTAGTGAAAAAATGAAGAGGTTGAAACTGAAAGAGGACTGAATGATAATAGGATAGTTATATCTACCAGCATTAAACTAACAGTTTATTATGGCAAAAAGAGGAGGTCACCAAATACTATTTACATATGACCACTCAAAAGGAAAATATTTGCAAATCATTAATTCAACTCTTGAAATAAGTGACACTCCTGAATGCATCTATTTCTGTCTAGCACTTCTGTAATTATAAAATAACCATTTGATTAAATTATACTGATTTTGCAGAGAGCAAAAAAGTCTACTACACCAACCTTGTCATATCCAGAAGGAAAACACAGTTGTACAATGTTAAGAAAAAATATTATATTACAAACCCCATATATTTAAGCAGATAAGTAAATAAAATAGGATTGTTCACTGAACAATAATAGGAATTATGACCAAGTATCTAGACAGCTGCATATAAATCAAAGGGAACAACCTGGGATTGTGGTAATAATTCCACACCAATAAATATTTTAGCAGCAAGTTCCTTCTTGACTTCTGAAATGTACCTAACAATTTAAAAAAATCACTTCAGAAGTTTAAAATATATTACTTTACAATTTGGAGTTAATTGAAATTATATTTGGCAATTGGTTCAGTGTCACTTTTTCTTATATTATTTTTCAAAGGCATGGTGCGACTTCTGCAAGAGATGGGCACATGTGCCCTACTTACCGTTCACAGAGAACCAATAAAAACATCTTGTGCAATAGAGAGTGTATGCAAATTTTCTGGAACTGTAGTTGTGTTTACAATGTGTGTATATTCTAGAATTATTTTAATTATATATATATATATATATTCTAGTTTTCTTTCAACTGTACAATCAAAATAAGAAACAGAAGTTCATCTGTAATGTACACTTAGCTAAATTTATAAAAATAAGTGATGGCAACACTTACATCGGAAATCGCTAACTCTGCACTTCCTCACTTCATGGGCAAGGAATAGCAAACAGTGAAGGGAGTGCTCCCTTCAGCCATGATAATATGCCACTTTGGAACATAAGGAGGAGAAGTACAGACTTGTGACAGTGCAATACCACAGAATATGCAGAGGTCAGTAACAGCTATCAACAGCAAATTGCACTATGAGCTGTTTGCAACACACTGCATAGTAAAAAAAAACAAAACAACAAACCAAACAAAAAACCAACTAAGTGTCCACTATCATTTGCTAGGTGATCCTGTGCATGTATACCACAAAAGTGGGGGTCTGGAGCATGTACAGATCCCTGGCCAAAGCCTACTTTTTGCAGTGAGGAAAAGACAACACAGGGTGTCAGCAGGAGCCTTGAAATGCTGGTTCTATTCCTGGCCTGGAAGGGAAAAGCTCTACTGATTACAGCAGTGCAACCCAGGAAGGCACAATTAATTTATTTTCAGTTCTAGGTGAAGCAGAATCTAAGGCTTAGCTCAGAGGAGAAGTGGAGAAACAATCAAGGGAGCTACAGAGATCAATGGCAGCCTTGGATAGTACATTACTGAGAGACCTAGGCAGGCGCTAGGCACTGAACAGCGGAATGGGGTTTGCAGTTGAGCTTCAGAGCTCCCGGCATCAACTCCTACTGTGCTGGAGTAAGAGCAGCAGGATCTCAGGAAATTGGCATGGCTTAATTCTACTGGATTTGGGCTGGAAAAGCCTAGAAACACTGGCCCTGCGTCCCTCACGCCCCAGCCTGGCCCGAAGCAAGTGGAATTTAAAATTACGAGCCTCGCTGCTGCAAGCCTCCGAGATGCCTCCCGACTTTAGCAGGCTGCGGCGGCGCCGACATCCCGAAGCCAGAGACAACCCGACTCACCTCAGCCTCGAGAAAAGGCAGCCGCAGCGGCCGTGGCTCGGCATTGGGCGAGCTCAGGCTGGGGATGCCCCGGGGAGGCGGGCGTCTCTCACACAGTGCGGGAAGGCGGCGGCCTGACATCCTCTTCGCCCCGGGCCTCGCTGCCATCTAGCGCGCGTCGCCGCGACAGCTGCCTCCGTCCAACGGGCCTCCAATCCTCGCAGGCCGGGCCCGGCGGCCGCCGGTCAGACAGGCCCCGAAAGCCCCGTCGCCAGAAGGCTCGACAGCCGGGCACTACGGGAGCCGCCCCGCCGCCGACTCGCCTCCGGGCTCGGGGGAGCAGCCACCAGCCACACGTCGCCACTGCCCACTCGCGCCCGTGAGGCAGCAGCCCGGCCGCCCCTCCGCCGGAAGTAAGCGGCGCCTCAGCACAGCCCTTCCGGTCTCCCCTCCCCCGCCTGCGCAGGCACTGAGTCTGCGCCGCGCCTCAACCGCCGCCTGCGGCGCCCGCTGATTGGCTCGTCTTCAACCGCGCCTCCTGCTGATTGGCTCCGAACCCTTCATCCGGTTGCCGAGCTTCTCTCCCCGCAACGTAGCAAGACTAAGGCGCATGCGCCAACGCAGCTGTCAGGCGGGTGTTGGCTACGTCAGCAGCGCACTCTACGCAACTAACGCCGGGCTCTTGCTTCCGTACGCTGGAGGACCGTCGCTTCTGAGTTTCCTCTGCAAAATGTCCGCTCGCTCGGCTTCTGCGGACGCTGATCGCGTAGCTCTAAAGCAGGCAGCCGTTATTATCAGCGGCTTTGAGCCTGTGATTTTTCCCAGCTGGGATTTAATGGGGAGGCAAATCGCCGTTTAAAATGGTTGCTTCCAACCGATCCGCAGCAAACCAGCGGCAGCCATTTTGAAAATAAACCCCGCCCCCTCCAGGCCGGCATGAGCGTGCTTCGTCATCTCGCACGCACGTCGAGCTGACGTGCCTCGCCCCAGCGTAGCGACGAGCCCCCGCCTTGTCACGTGTCCGCCTAGACCAATCACGCGCCTCTCTTTTAAAAACTCCGCGGCTTTTAACTGGCTTCCGTCCTCGTCACGTGTCCCCGAGAAGCCAATCCCGGGGCTCCGCGGGCGGGCGCCTTAAAATGAAATCAAATCGGCAGCTGCGGCTCGGTTAATTCTGTGGGGGCGCTGCGCCAGTGGGAGCTGCTGCGTGGCGTGGGAGGGCGACGACGCGCGTCCGCTGCAGGCTGTTAAAGGGAGAGGAGCGGCAGGCGCCCCCCCGGTGAATGACCGTGAGGGGCTCTCGGGTAGGAGGTGGCGGTGCTGGAGCCCCTGGCGGGGTGGGGGAGCGATTGCAGCGCTCGCTGCCGGCCGTGTGGGCGGGGCTCGGAACTGGCCAATGGAGAGAGGCGGCGGTTTAAAGGGGACCGGTTTGAATTCAAACGGCTCTGGGGGGGTGCGGGGCGGCGCGCGCAGGTGGGGAAGGCGCTCGGCGTTCTATGGGGGCGGGGCTGCGTGACGTCCATGGGGGGGCGCATGTGGAGATTCGGAGGGGGGACAGAAAGGGTCCTGGAGCGCGCGTGGCTGCACTTGGGTCAGTCCATGAGCGGGGGGCTGCAGGGGTGAAGCGCTGTAATGGAGAGTGGCTGGAGGGGGGGCATGAGGAGAGTGGTTCCCCGCTGCGGGCCCCCGGGGGGGGCTGTATAGGATCTTGGGGTCCCAGAGTCGGATTTTGTGATCCGCTCTGGTGCCATGGGGGGAGATTGGATAGGGACAGTGAGTGGAAGTGGGAAGATGGCCTCAGTGGGGTGCATTGATAAGGGAAGCCGAAGATCCAAAAAGCACAGAGGAGCATGGGCGGGCATAGGGTGTGGATGAGGATGCAGGAGTGCGGGTTACGCAACGTTCCCTCTAATTTTTCGTAAGCTGTGTGAACAAAAAAATCTCTTTGTGTGTGCAAACAGAATTCTTGGAGTGAGCGAAAGATTCGTTTGTGCGCTAATATTAGCACTATTGAAGTTTTTTGTGCATGCTTTATTTTGTTGCATGCGTGGGTTTCACAACCTGCGTGCATGCACGCAGCTTAGAGGGAACAGTGGAGAAAGAGCAAGTTGGGACAAGACGGGTGATCTGAATACAAGATATTTGTGGTTAATTGTGTCCCTACATGTTTGCAATTAAATTTTGTCTGTTTAGGCGATATGGAGAAAAATGGTAAAGAAAACCACAGCGGGGGGCCTGGTCACAGCATCAAGGTAAAGCGGTCTTGCATGCTTGCTTACTAAAAATCAAATGCATTTTGCTTGGCTTGGTCATACAAGGAATATAGGCCTTCATTTGTTCACTCCACAAATTTTGTACTAATTATCACTGATTTTTCAACAGATAGATCACTCTTCATTCTTGAAGCAGTGTGCTCTGACAGGAAAAATATTCACTAAGTTATTCTGTTAGTAGCTTACTAGTGATTATGGTAGGTATCTAGAATACAACTTGTAAAGGAGAGGTGTCAAACTCAAATCATTATGAGGACCAGTACATTACCCCGAGGGCCACACCACTGAAACCTTTTCATATAACAATATTGCAAATATCGGTAACAATAGTGTTGTTGTGGGCCATAGGAAATAGCTTTAGGGACCTCATGCAGCCCACGGGCTGCGTGTTTGAGACCCCCTGCTGTACAGCTTCAGTGAGCTGCTTCTGCATTCTGCCAGTGTTCAATGTCCTCATGTGGAGTGGCAGCCAGAACTGGGATATGGGTCTGTAAATACTTAAGCCTAAACATCATTCTGGGCTGTATTAGTAGGAGTGTTGTAAGGAAAACAAGAGAAGTAATTCTTGTGCTCTACTCAGGTTTGAGAAGGCCTCAGCTGGAGTACTGTGTTGAGTTCTGTACACCATATCTCAGGAAAGGTGTGGACAAATTGGAGGAACTTGAGTAAAGAGTAACAAAAATGATTAAATCTTTAGAAAATCTGACCTACAAAGTAAAACTGAAATAAATTGGGCATATTTAGCCTGGAAAAGAGGGAGGGGTGGATATAAGTGTTCAAGTGCATAAAAGTTAGAAAGAGGAGAGTGAGAGATTGTTCTCCATCTACTGAGGACAGGACAGGAAGTAATGGGGCTTAATTGCAGTGAAGGAGGTTTGGTTAGATGTGGAAAAGCTTCCTAACCGTAAGAGTAACTAAGCACTAGCAGAAGTTGTCTAGGGACATTGTGAAATCTTTCTCATTTTCTGAAAATAGGTTGGACATACTTGCCAGGGTTGCCTACGCAATTTGACTGAAGTTGATGTACAGCCACTGTAGTAATTAAAGCTGTGTTTCATGATCATGCTGTTCCACTGTTACTGCATCTCGTCCTCAGGAGCATTTCCACAGACTTACTGTGTGCAGTATTGTGATGTACCAACAGCACCCGGCCCCTTAGCCAAGGGGCTCTAAACCCTAAGGATAAAAGAGTTCCAGGTGTGAGCCCTATGGAGGACTGACAGCCGGCATAAATAATGCTGTCTGTATATGCACAACGGCTCTCACATAGTGGAGCTACTAAGCCAATGTAATATGCAAATTATGTAGGTGGGAGCTACGTTTTAGTGTAGACCAATGGTTCCCAACCTTTTCAGTAATCCGGTACACCTCAGTGAAACAGACAGTTCCATTGGCACACCCACTTTTTTCAGCTAAACTGATTGCTCCTGAACATTACATTTACTATGGTTACAGCCTTACTAGAAGGGTTTGCAACATAGTGCCTGTGACACGCTAAAGGAGGATCAAATGCATTAATGTTTAAAATCCACTGGTGAAAAAAGTATACATCATCTCAATTTTACCCTTGGCCACCTGCATTTACAATGGTCACGTTTTAGAATTGAAAGACTGTTACCTTGGATTGGATAGAAAATTGTCTAAGATGAAACAATGTTTGCTTTACATTGATTTTCATTACCTTCGTACAAAATTTCACGGCACACTTGGACAGTTCTCACAGAGTACCAGTGTGTCGTGGCACATTGGTTGAAAGCCACTGACATAGATCTGTCTTTAGTGTAGACAAGACCTTAATCCTGCCTCAGTGCAGAGGACTGGACCAGATAACGTATTGAGGTTCCTTCTAGTCCTACATTTCTGTGATTTTTGCAATATCATCCTTTTTGTCTGATATAGTTTTTGAACTCTTAATGGGTATATTAAAATAGAGTCTAATGGAGCTACTTTTCCCTTAGGTGAATGGGACACTTGCCTGTTTGTATTAATAAATGAACAGCACCAAGGAATAAACTATGGGAAAAGCAGAACATCTAGTGTGATGTACCTGCCTTTACTGTAACTAAATGTATTGGATTTTTTAGACTCTACCCCCCATTGGGGATGGTCCAAAACGGCTCCCTGTGCATCAGCAGCATCCTCAGAATCGGGTACCTGCAAGTGGAGTCCAAGCACAGCGTATTTTGTGTTCTTCAAATTTGGCTCAGCGAGTTCCTGTGCAGTCCCAGGCTCAAAAACCTGTGATGTCAAACCAGAAACAGTCTCAAAACCAGCTGATGCAGCAGCCTCGACCGACTTCTCTAGTTCAGCCCATTTCTAGGCCTCAAGCTCCAAGTAAAAGCAGCGAAGAACCTCAACAGGCCACAGTGTCTGGTAAATATACTTGTATACATGTTTCAACTTGAGTAATCTGCAATCAGCTGCAGAAAATTAACTGAATTGGCACGTATCCTTTATGCATGCATGAGCTTTAGCTTGAACTATAATTCTTTTCTGTTATTTGTATTATCATAGTATCCACGAGTCCCACTTATGGACCAGGACCCAGCCATGCTAGGTGTAGGACAAATGCAGAACAAAAGGCCATCACTGCCCCAAACTCTTTATGGTATCCAAGAGAATGCTTTACCAAATGGGAATACAAGTTAGAAGAGTAGTTCAGACTCAGAGTTGTGCAGAAAGCTTTTCTGGATTAAAAATCCCTTGTAGCTGTGATGCACTAACTAGTGAGGTGCTGCTTGCTTGTCCATAGACCAGACAAGTGGTTTATTGTAAGAGGCTAGTGGTCACTGATTCTCAGACGGCATGGTAATGATTGCAGTAGGGGAACCAAAATAGGTTCAGACTGTCCCTGGAGTCTGAGCTTGACTTCTGTGCAAAACTTACCAGGTTAAGAAGAAAAATTTTGGAAGCAAATAATGGTGATAGTTGTGTTTATGAACTAGTTACAAAGGTATTTGATTCTTTTTGTGTACAGCAAAGAATGTTGAAAAAGAAGGAACATCTACGCAGAAAAATGAAGAAACTAAAAAGTAAGTTCAGGGGCATTGTTGTCATTAATGTTGGGGGGGCAAGATTTCACTCTTAGTATTCGGGACAAAACCGTGTGGCAATTTGGATGCAAAATATTTTGCAACTTAACTGCAACTATCGTTTTTGATCTGTTTCGTTACAAGGAACATTGTCACTGCATTTGTAAGTAACAAAATATTTTGGAGCAATGAATGAGTCACTTTCATGAAGTTCTGGGACATCTTCAAGTCTGATACCCTTTGAGAGCAAAAGCTTTCATAGCTTGCTTAAGAAAGGTTTGCATACTCTGGCCCAGAAAGAACTATAGTTCACTTGAATAAAAAGCATATTCTGAATGAAGATCACCCCCCCCCCCTTCTATGGAAAATCACAGCCTAATGGATTTTTTTTCCCATGAAACTGAACAAGATTTATATTTAAATGCAAAATGCGTCTTTCCAGACTCAAGTCTTTTGCACATCTATATGAACTTAAGAAAAAATATTAATAGCAGATGCAAGACAGATTTATTATAGCTCAGCTTGAAAGAGTGTGCACTAAATTAGGTATATGCACATTGATATATCCAAACCACCAGTATGCACACGTTGATTTGTGTGCTCAAATTGGGCATTTGTCCATGCATGTGTTTATCCTGGCACACTGAACCTGGCCATGTGCAAAATTCCCTGCACAATTGAAAATTTGTATATAGGAATCTGAAAAAGAACTGACCCTTCTATGTAACATTTCTTTACTGAAAGGTAGGTTTGCATTTCTTGGGTGACTGGCTCTTTGTGAACAAGAAATTCTTGTGCCTTGTGTGGCATCAAACAGCTTAAAACTATTTAACTTTCTCATAGAAGGCAGTGGTGTCTTGATGACTTCGAAATTGGCCGTCCTCTGGGGAAAGGAAAATTTGGAAACGTATATCTGGCTCGTGAAAAACAAAGTAAATTTATTCTAGCACTGAAGGTGCTGTTTAAAACACAGCTGGAGAAAGCAGGAGTAGAACATCAGCTGCGGCGAGAAGTAGAAATACAGTCTCATCTTAGGTAAAATTTATCTACAACTACGTTTTTTAGATAAGCTTCAAAGAACAGGAGAGACAATTGGACTCCATTGTTTCTGCTGGTCTTCAATTAAAGAGGAGCAGGAATATTTTTTTGAAGTTGCTCTTTTGGGATGGCTTGGGCAAACCAGTTTTTTGTATGATATTAGGGCAGCCACTCTAGTTATACAGTGCTAAGCATTGCTTTGATACCTAACAAAGGGTGATCCTGTACCTTATCACATGTGTGGGAACTTGCAATATGAATCTACAGGTTGAATTTCTATGCTTTGCAGGCCAACTTCTCAAAGCAGCAAGTCAGTTGCATGGCTTGATATTTTATGCTGATTCTTATGCAGTGCACATTAGGAAATAAATTAAGGAAATTGGTCTTATAACCTGCTGCCCTCAAACCCCCCCCCCCCCCCGTCAAACATTGTATAAAGGGACTTCTCCCATTGTTAGTTTTAGACAGCATAAGTTCATTACAACTCCTTTTAATATGTTCCTTACTCGTTCTAATCTTGTACTTCCTGGAGCAAGGGGAGATATTTAACATACTTTAGGCAATGGCTACACTACAATGCTGTAGATGTTCTAAGCTCATGGGAGAGAGCTCTCCTGTTGACTTAATTACTCCTACCTCTGCAAGAAGCAGGGACTACATGTTGATGGGAGAAGCTCTCCATACCAGTGCTTAGGTTGGTATAACATGTCTTGCTCAGGGGGGTGGATCATATTCACACCTCTGAGTGCCCCACGCTATAACAATAAAAGCGGTAATGCGTACTTACTGTGAATGCACCTTCATTTTGTACATGTTTAGGAACAGCAAACTTTAAGTGATGGTGAGGAGTTAGCCAAAATTAATTCTTCAGTAATTTGACTGTAAAGGGACAAATGCAATTCTGACAGCTGAAAGTAACTTTAGCATTACACCTATCCTGTAGACCCTCTGCCAATGCTCGTGGCTTTTGAATCACACTTGCTTAATTAAAAAGAGTAGGAAAATCATATTTCCCATTGTTGGAAAGACCCCTCAAAGAAGAGAAGACTAATAACTGGGGAAATGGTGAAGTTGCAAAGTCTGTCTTGACAAATACTTTAAAGCAGCTGTTTCCAAACTTGGTCACAAGTCAAAGTGGGGTTGCTTCACTAGCAGATGGGGTCACAGCAACCCCAAGCATGCAAAGGACACTATTTTACAAAATGCCTTCAGCACAGTGTGACCTCACGCACGTCATATGCATGAGATCATGTCACATAAAGGATGCTATTTTGTGCCACAAAATAGTGTCCTCCATGCAGCATGACATTGTATGCACCATATGTGTGTGAGGTCATGAAGTCAAGAGGACGCCATTTTGTAAAGCAAAATGGCATCCTCCCTGCAGTGGGACTTTGCATGTACAGTGCCTGTGAAGTCACACTGCATGGAGGGCACCTCTTTTTAAAAGGCAGCTTCCATGCTATTTGGGATAGTGAGAAGCAACACATGGCAAAAATGCAAGGAGAACATTTGGGAACTACTGTTTTAAAGCAAACTTTATTATAGATTAAAAATTGGGGGAAGCATTCTTCAGATAGGTAGTTTGTAAGCTGATGTTTTTCTGTTTAACTTCCAATATTTCTACAATACTGACTTTATGAACTCTATTGTGTGGCCAAAAGAGAAGAGAACCTTTTTATTTATTCCTTGGGTAGCATGTCTGGGAAGGCTGTCTAGATAAGAGAGGTGCACTCACGAGGTGTCTCTGACAATCTGTATGAAGACTGACTGAGGGAGAGGAGGAAGGGCTTAAACAACCTTGGCCTGTTAAGGAAAGAAGTTAAAAATGGGCACTATAATCTTTATAGCAACACCAGAATTTTACTTACTAGCCTTTGAGGCACTAAAACATACAGCAGGTTTGCTGAATACCCATGCTCTGAGGTGAAATGCCAGAGAACTACAATGGAAAAAAAAGTGTAGAATAAAATGACCAAGTGACTTAAAAATTGTGAAGTTAAATTAAGTCAAAAGGGCCATCGTACGGTAAAGTTGATGTGCTTTGTCACTGGTGTAAATTGTAGGTAATAACTCCATTACAATATGTAAAAATCCAGTAATCTAGCTCTTCCAGTGCATGAGACTCAAAACAGGTGCTAGTAAATACGTAACATCTATGTTAGTGACACTCCCCCCGCCCACCCCCCCAAGGTTTTGTATGTCTATGTAGAAATGTTGTCAACTAGGAAAAACATACACATTTTCTTGCAGGCATCCCAACATTCTCAGGCTGTATGGTTACTTTCATGATGCGACAAGAGTCTACCTAATTCTAGAATATGCACCTCGTGGGGAAGTCTACAAGGAGCTGCAGAAGCTAACCAAATTTGACGAGCAAAGAACTGCTACTGTATGTGTCTAACATTTTTTATCATCCATCAAATATCTGAACATGAAGTTAGACCTTTAGACCAAAATATAACATTAGGTGCATGACTGCATCTCCACTGAAGTCAATGCACTTGGTAACCAACATCGTAATTGATTGCTTAAGCTCTAGTTTTGAAACAGGCTACTTAGATATAGGTATGGGAAGTTAGTTGCTATATTCACTGTACCTGCTGCTGTAGGGTCTCAGACATTTCAAGTGAGAGTACAAGAGGGGGAGGGTGCTGTAGAGTACAGTACTAAATAGTTAAAAGGGCTTAAGAAGACAGCCCATAGTGGGCTAAAACTGACAACACTAAATTTCACTACATGTTTTCCAAAAGTTAAGCTAAAGAGCCTACAATGTCTTTAATATATACTATCTCATGGGATCACTCTTCACAGTACATGACAGAATTGGCAGATGCTCTCTCATACTGTCATTCAAAGAGAGTGATTCACAGAGACATCAAGCCAGAAAACTTGCTGCTTGGCTCAAATGGAGAACTGAAGATCGCTGACTTTGGGTGGTCTGTACATGCTCCATCATCGAGGTAAGAACTCGGATGATATATGCCATATCATGTCTTGATCCACTGCAAAATTTCATGGCTCTAAGTAAAATCTTAAAATGTATTAAGGAAATGCATGCCATTGTCGCAGCAATAATTGTGGAAAGATGGTGCATGGAGATTCTGACAACTACAATTTTCCTCGAAATATGCACACTGTCTTGAAAGCCCCAAAACTGATTGGTGTCTAAGATCAGTTCATTTACAGATCACTGTTATGCCATCATCCCAGTCCCCTTCAATGCCTTGCTGCAGAGTGAAGAAGAAAGTACTGCTTGACTGTATTTTGAGCCTGGCATGCACCAGGGGAAAACAGTCAAATTTTTGTTTTTAACTCTCAAGAGTACAGAGCTGCTCCCTCTGTCATTGTCCAGTGTTGGGAAATTGAAGTGAACTCCTTGTTGGAATAAAGAGAGCACAAACTAATACATGTACTTACACGTTTCCTGGAGTAACTGAACACCTCCAAGTTATCACTGCAGACGCTGCTCTCAGGGTTGTGTCCAAAAGTTAATATTCTCTTTGTAAGGACTTGATAATTAAGTATAAGTGAGACTAGAGGGCTTGGGTCAAAGCTTTGCTAGTACCAGTTAACTCTGAGTGACTCTTTGAAATGAAAAATACTGCTCCATAAAGTCCAACTGCAGTTTCTATATGAAGCCATTTATGTTTTTTAGGAGGACAACTCTTTGTGGTACACTTGACTATTTGCCTCCTGAAATGATTGAAGGGAGAACACATGATGAAAAGGTGGATCTCTGGAGTCTGGGTGTTCTGTGCTATGAATTTCTAGTAGGGAAACCACCTTTTGAGGCAGACACTTACCAGGAAACTTACAGAAGTATTTCAAAGGTAAGTATTGGGGTCACTTTCGTGTCTTCCTCCCAGGAAGTGATATTAAATAGTTATGGGATGACAAAACTGACATTTTTTCTGTACTGACTTGTGGGAAAGAAAATGTGATCTATGGGAAGCTAACTGAAGAGCAGTGTAGTGGCTCTGATCTATCAGGAATTACTCTTTTTATTTAATCAGCCTCTCTGAGGGCTGGATTCTTAGTGTGACTTTATGTACAAGCCACAGCAAAACTCACTGTCAGTGGGAAGTGGACACAAAAATCAATGTCCTAATCAAACATTCAGTTGTTTGTAACTTGTTTAATACACTGTTGGACCATTCATCATCCCTTCTGAATGGAAATAGTCACTTTTAGGACCATATTTCTGCCCTTTGTTTCTCCTTCTTCTCCCTTGCCAAGACTTGCCCTTCTTTCCCTTAGAGTAATTCCAAATGTTCTCTACCAGAGGCTTCTCTTTTTTTCCCCCATTTCAGCTACTGAAAATGAGTGAGTGAACAGTTCAGTTCTGGAATTTAAGGTGCCATTGGTGTATCAAATTAATGCTCCTCTGAAATTAAGGGATGTGAGGAATCTGTAATCCAGTCCATGCTTCAGGCTGTACAAAGGTTTCTACTTGCATCATGTATGGGAGGTTATTTTAGTAATCCATGAGGGCAACCAAATTTCTAGTTTGGTGTGTCTCAGACTGAATTGGTTCACGTGCTGTCTTATTAAAAAAAATCATTGTAAATATTTAAGTGGCAATCAATCAGTCATTTAAAACACTTAAAAGAGCTGATTACTGTTTAAAGTGGGAGAGAGGGGAGCAGTAGCAACTTGTAGCCCAGTAGGCAGTGGTAGATTGCAGTAGAGCCTGGTTTCCCCTCTCCACTTAACAAGGAGGTGGATGGGGTAGCCTCCACATGAGTTGTGGGGAGAAAAGCCCAGCTGTAGGTTACCACCTCCTGAGGCACCCTCTTCACACCTCTGGGTGGAAGGGGGAGGAGTAGCCCATCACTTGTGCTCAGCTTCCTATGAGCAACGGAGAGGCACAGAGTCCAGCAAGGGGGAGGAGTAACTGCAGCTGGGCTTGGCTTCCCTGAAAATGTTGGTCCTAGGTTTGTTACCACTGAACTAGTAACTTATTGTTTGTTTGTAGGTGGAATTCAGATTTCCTCCTTTTGTAACAGAGGGTGCTAAGGATCTAATTTTAAAGCTCTTGAAGCATAATCCATACCAGCGGCTGCCACTGAAAGATGTACTCGAACATCCATGGATTACCACAAACTCTACAAAACAACCAAGCAGCCGGAAGATTGAGGCCGCTACCAATAACAGAACACAGTCTTAGCAAGGGGCCTGTTTCCTACTATAAACAGTCTCAGATGGACTATAAAGCAAAGCAGAGCCTTGTAACCATGACTACTGTAATGCAGCCAGGAAAGGTTGCTTGTAATCAGACTCTAATAAAGGGCATGCTCCTTAAAACAGACTGGGAAAGACACAGAGCGAGCAGGGAAATGACTCAGTTGCATGAGCTAGTCACCATTTTAAACTCTCTCCTATTGTAATGGAGATAACCATTTATATATATTATATATTCAGAGCAGTTTGACAAGAAGTACTTAAAGAATATGATGGCATATTAGCCAATGTACTTGAAGTCCAATTTGCATATTGGCCACATACACTGAGATGAGGCAGAGCTAAATGGGTGGTGTTCTCACCAAGGATCCTGTGTTCAGTCTTAATTTTTGGCTCGTGCTTCCTAATAGCAAGAGACAGCTGTAGTTCTGGCTATCTGTCATGGTCTAACAAACAGTGCAATAATAAATCCTTGAGTGACCTGCATTCTAATTTATTGGCCCACTAAGGTTATCACCAGTGTGCAGTGATCTGAAGCTGAATGAAAAAGATGTGTGCCTCTTTATACGTGTCCTACAAATTGTGTGCATTTCTTGCTTCTGTGTACTTTTTGGCTTGCTGCTGTCTAGAAGGGCATTTGGAATTTGTTAAATAAAGACTTGATAGATAACATTCTGATTTGGTGCTGCTGTTCTCATTATTGTGCATGCTGCTCTATTTACATTTTGCTATATTTTTCTGGTTTAAGAATGTTGACATTCTAGGACCAAACTCAACTGTAGAAGTGTCTATTGGGTGAAACGTAAGTGCTCATTCTTACTGACTGTAGTAGGGTCTATACAGCCTAATGACTTGGCTGATGTCCTTCCTTGGAACTGTACAGTAATTGCATCAAATCTTTATTGCTCAGCCTAAGGATATGCTAAATTATCATATAGGTGCTGTAAAGCGCAAGTTGTGGGAGCAAGCTAATGACAATTCTTTAAAAACAAACCTGGCTTCTTATAAACCATCTGGAAGCATTGGTGCTACTTAACCCTTGTGCTACAAAACTCTCTCCATGTGCATCTGCGTTATATAATGTGTTAAACTTCCTTGGACATGCCCCTATACAGATTGAGGACCTAGCTGTGTTTTATAAACAAGTGACTGAACCTGTTTGCCCTAGCCAGCATTGAGGACAGCAGCCAAGCAGCAAGTCTCAGCCCAAAAGGGCAGGACTTAAAAATCTGGAGTATAAGAAAAGTAGTCTGCAACTTTGGACTCCAAAGTTGTTACCTCTCAGGTGGTAAATGCATGCTAATTTTCCTTTGCATATTTTCAGGCTGAGAGAAAAATCCAACATGTGGCAGAAAGGTGCAAGTAGACAGTTTACTTACACTACCCAGCTCTGTCATTGTTTGTCTAAAGTTTCTGCATTAAATTAACTAAGGTGAACAGCAGATAAAACTTTGAAGTAGGGCAGTGCCCTCCTATGGATACAGATGTGATTTCATTAATGCAGTAAACAAGATTTTTCAAAGGCTAAGGTGAACCCTGGAGTACCTGAATGACTCTTCTGGTTGGTGTGAGCTAAGATAGCACATGCTTCCATCTCTCCTCTTCAATTTCCAGTGAAGTAGCTCAGGCTGCATTTACAGTAGGGAATAAAATCCAAAGGGGGTATCTGTGTTAGTTTAGTTCAGCATTTATTTTTTCTCCCATTCATTTGTACTTCCCCATCTTCAAAGCATCTGATGAAGTGGGATTTTCTCCCACAAAAGCTCATACAATAAATAAATTTATTAAAAGTGCCACAGGACTCCTTGTTGGTAGGGAAGAAAAGAGTATTTTTGCCTTGTTAATGTGGCAGCAGCTACAGAGGCATGAAGAGGGACCCTGTGGAATTCATTAACTTTCCAAGATGCTGCTGAATTCAGTATCTTGTTTACGTGCCCTGTCGGACGGACACACTCTTTGGCATTCCTCACAAGGCAGGTGCACTCCGGCTTATGATCTACATGATTTTCCTGTTCACTTATACACTGGCATTGTATGATTTGTTGCCAATTACACCATGTAATGTTTCTTTACAGATGCTAATAACCTATTCTACATGATTTTTATGATGTTTGCTACAGTGTCATGTGTGTGAACAAACATGTAACAGGCTTTCTATGGCTCAGGGATAGGGGAACAGACAGGTCTCCTGGCAGCAGTGATCAAACTACTAGCTGAAAGGGATATAGGTATGCTTATGGAGGTGTCTGTGAAGAGACAAAGGGAGCAGCTTGGACCAGCAAGGAAGGGTTTGAGCAGGGAGATAAACAGACAGCTGGAGGCTTCAGGAGGCATTTGAGCTGGGACTCTCTATCTTGAAATAACATCAAACAAGATCTGGGCCCTGCCTGGCTTGAGGCAGAGCCTGGCTGTGCAACTATCTAACAGCCAAATACCTTGAACATAAACTTGTTTGGACTATGAGGTTAGTTTAAGTAGAATTAGGTTAGCATGTGTATTTCACCTTTTATTTTCTTGTGGTTTCTCCTGACTCATTTACTGTGATTCTGCCTTGATTAGCCATAGTCTCACTTAAAATGTATAATTAGATCAATAAACTAGTAGTTGTTTTCTCTAAAGCTGTGTGATCATTAGAGGGTGTGAGTAAACAAGGCTGGGCACAATCCATTTCTTTGTTAAATAGATGGACCTAACTGGGTGGTGAGTGGGAGTGGGTCCCAATCTCTGCAGACAGTGGCTCCTGGTGTAGTAAGTGGGGCTGGGGGGCGGTCTCAGTGGGGGACAGTCCCTCAAGCAACCAGGAGGCGTACAGCCCCTGCCTGGGACCGATTTCACACAAGAGGCTGGAGTGGACTAAGGAGTGAGTGGTCACTTGGCAAAGCAGAGCAAATTGGGGTTCAGAAATGGGAGGTCACAGTGGCACACTGGATGGGATCAGGGGAGTGGTCTGCCACAAATATCTTGTTTAAGTGCTGTGTTGGGACAGACATCTGCTCTTTGGCATTCCTCACAGGGGAGGTAAATTGAGTCTCAGCATGGTGTTGTAGATGTAGGCCACAGTGATAAAGTAGCTAACATTCAAGTCCAGCTAAAGTACAGGTGGGCAGAAGTGGAAGCTGGTGAGCTTGGCAACTTGAACATCAGGGCAGAAGCTGAGCTCCAGATCAAGAACAGCAAGTAATGAACAGATCTCCTTTTCTTGGAGCGCACAACAGGAAAGGAGGTTCTGAAAATTATTGCAGGGGTCCAGGGTCTTATCCAAACCCAGAACCTGTTATCAAAAATAATCCTACAATGTATTTTCTAGCTACAGTCCACCTGCATGGAATGGGGCAAAAAAATAAAAGGCAGGGCAGGACAATAAAGAGGGTGGTATTCACTTTTACAACATTCAATGATGCAACACCATTGAAGTTTCACATGCAACAGACTTTTCACCACATTCCTTGTGTGTTCTGGTATAGTGCAGTTTTTGCAATTTTGTACACAAGTTTACAGAATTACACTGCACACAAGCCTCTGATAGTTCTTACTGGAAAAGAAGTAAACACCAAGGAGACAAATTTTTTTTAGTGTATTTTCACCAGTTTTATCAGTTCTTTACCACTATTTCACAGACTACTTCATTATTCTCTATTTTTAAGTTTACAAATCAGGAAAAATTCAAAATATATTCTTGATCTAAAATACATTGCAAAAATTAATTAACACAGGTTGCAAACATATGTCTAAACAAAGTTGTTTTCTTAAAGTCCATCTAACTTAAAGGAGCCAAGTGTTTCAATTATTTCACTGAAGAAATTAATTTTTAAAATGTAAGCAGTGTATGTCATGCTAGTGATTTTTAAGGAACACTGTTTCCAGATATCACTGAAGCATGACTGCACTACAGGAAGTAGTTGATAGAAGGGCTGGAATGCTACCTGTTTTTCTAACAGCGATGATAGAAAAATATATTTTTCTTAGAAATGGAAGAATAAAGTGATGTGATGATTTGAATACTTTGAAAATAGATTTTTTTTTTTTTTTGCATCTTTCTATATTGTTGGTATCAAACAGTGACTCTGCAGCAGTACTCTAAAGATCAGAAGACTCCCTATAAAGCCCTAAAGGATTCATTTGAGAAAATAGCTCTTAGAAATAACCCTGGGAAAGGGAATAAAACCAAAAGTTTCCCCTTAAAGGATCCCAAATGTGTTAGCAACTTACATCTCACACAGGACGACTACAGGCCTTGACAAATCTATGCTTCTGGTCACAATGGTGACCAGTTTTAGTAGCCTGGGGCCTAGCTCCACTGCAGAAATATGATGATGTGCTCTCTGGTGACCAAAAGAGATTGGCTCACAGCTAGCTGCAGCAATTTTGTCCACCTGTGGACTACTAACATAGTTACTACCAATGGAAAACCCCTCTGCAACTTCAGTGGTTATTAAAAAATCACAGTTTTATCCATAGTCCATTATTCAGTAGCATCAGCAGATAGCAGTTTCCATTAAAAATGCACCACAGCAATTAAACTAAAATAAAATGCAAACTCTGCCTGATGGCTAAGTTGATTTCATTGTTAATTATGGACAATCACAAGCTGGTTTACACACCTGTGCAGTGACACAAGCCCCCCTGTTTTGCATTTGCACAAGCTACCTGCATCAGGGGCCACAGTGCAAGAAGGGATCTGGGAGAAACTAACTCTGTTGGCCAGGCAGAGTGTGGCTGGAGCACTGGCTCCTTCTGAGACCCTGCCAGACAAGTTAGGCAGGTGCAAAGAAGGTTGGCACGGTTCACACCTCCAAGGGAGCAAAGAGTAAGCAGGGACCAACCTGTGACACTCAATATGACCCCTGCTCTGCTCCTGGGATAGTGCAGTTACATGCCTTTACTAAGGGTGGCTTGCAAAGTGCTGATCTAGCCCTAAGTCATCAAAATCCCTTGAGGTGTACACAGTAGCTTGTTTTGGACCCATTCTTGGGCATTTTGTATTGTGTGGATATACGTACCAAGATCCACATTATGATAGGAATGCTGTCACAGTAATAAAGATTGCTTCTTAAATATTTTATCTGATTATTAAAAAGGAAAAATAAGTTAAAGTTTTATCATCATTTATAGCTCCTTAGTTCTTAGCACTTCCCTCAGCTTGGAGGGTGAAGCTAAACTAATCTGTTTGAAGTCAATTTTATTTGCATTACACTACCTTTTTTTTTTGTTTTAATTAACACTGCAAAGAAGCATACAGGGCTACTCAAAATATTTTATCTCATTTTGTAGGTTTTTCTAAAATTAAATCTTGGGCCTAAGATAGCTACTAAGTGTTCTTTTAGGGCAACCTCACTTATTGTTACTTCACAGTAATGGTTCTCCAGTGCAAGAGTGATGTAGCATTTTGATAAGCATTTAGAATTTACTGTAGGCATCAGAAACAAGGTATTTTTGTGTATGTTTAATATGCACTCACTGTAGGTAGCTCAACCCTGCAGATTTCTTGGCTTGATGAATTATAGACATTGCAGCAGCTTATGAAAACCCTGGATATTGAGTTGCGAACAGCTAGCCAAATGGGCAAGTCTGGCATTAAAGGAAATAGCATTTTAAGATAGTATCTAAAGTGAGCTATGCAATAAAGAGTCTTAAAAGCACAGTCCACTTACACTCCCATAGTAAGTCTTTATTGCTAAGGAACCTGCCACAGCTAGTTTTCAGTCGTAGCTATGTCTGCTAATAAAGGGCCTGATCTGGCACATCAAAGCTTATGGGAGCCTTGCTAATGACTTCAATGGGCTTTGGATGACACCCACAGACTGAAATTGTGGTCCTACTTAAGTCAATGACAAAAGTGCCCGTGATTTCAGGGGAGTCAGAATTTCACCCAAATATTTTACAAGATTTTAAGCAAGCATAAGATTCCAGTATGGCCAGCTGCCAGCCAACCAGGAAACTTAGTTTTAAGTAATGCTCTGCATTCACACAACTTAGAAGTATGGAATTAGAGCATAGGTCTTTTCAAAGCAACAAATTATATTAAAGGGGAAATAGATATAAACACTAAGTACCAAGATAGTGATTTATGTAAGGAGGTATTCATATGATAGGACAGAGTACTCCTCAGAGAATAATTACATGGGGATTCAATCTCAGTTTAGCTCATGACACGCTGTATTATGAACTAGTGCTGTACAGCAGCACTTGTGTTTCACCAAAATTAAGGCCCAAAAGCTTGAGCTGGAAGGTTAAGATGTATGTTCTAAGCTGTTTCCCCATTCAAAATTGCTTATGTTACCACTCACAGTTTTCAGACACCATTTTAAACAGAATTCTTAAAGAAACAGAAGGAAAGGAAAGAGGATATCAATATTTTCCTGTAAGTGACTTTTCCAGTAAAGGCCAAGCCAAAAGATGGCATCAGTGTTGCCATGAGACCAAATAAAGAAACTGCAGCACAGCACTTTTAAAAGCCCTATGGATGCAAAGCACTTCTTTCTCTAAAAAAACACCAGGATTTTATCATGGGTTTGAAGCAGGAGGTTTGAAGAAACCAATCTTACGGAAATATCGGACGAGGAATGGCACAGAAACTAAGGTAATGCTGATTCGGACTGGAGTAAACGCTTTGTGAATAGCATAGGCTAACACAAATGTGCTTGTACCAGAAGCCAATTTTGATTGCACCAATGCTTCATTGAATCCAAGTTTTAAGAGAACTGCAGTCATGTCCACACCACTGGGAAGGAAAAGAGGAAAAAAAAATTACTGTAATTTTTAAAAAGCAATATTAAAAAGTTCTACCATTTTCCTTAGGCTAGCAAAGAGATCTTTAGTTTTACCTAGGATAAAATGGGTACTTGGGTTCCTGTTCCCCAACTGGACATCTACCTTAATTATAGCAGAACAGTGTTAAAGCTTCTGTCATTACTTAAAAACCAGTTAAACAGCACGCCTGATTCTGATATAACACAATGGATGAATTTTTAAAGTTGAGCCATCCTAGATTTATAGTGCTTTCACTCAGATTAGATTCTGGCCTTGCAATATTTCTGAAGATTCAGAGGCCACATGATGTTTAACATTCCCCTTTCTCTATGTAAATCAAAACCATAAAGCACAGCTGCATTAAGAAATTTAAAAAAAAATCCCAACATACACTACGCTGCAAAATACAATATGCAAAATGTAATAAATCATCAGTAAAATCTGCCCTAGAGTAAACCAACAATATACCCATATATAATGTTGAAAGTTAGCTCAAAAGGCTGTTTGAATGCTGAATAACTTAAGTAAAAAGAGAAAGAGGAAAGAAGAAGTGATTTGTCTCCAACTCAAGTCATGTACACATTACAAACAAGGAGCCCCACTTCTCCCTCTGTACTTCTCCCACTTGGCCATATATTTAGGTTTAGCAGGATGTGATTTACAGCTGTAATCCTTGGTAATCATCAGTTCCACCTGACAGAAATTAAAGTAATTCATCAAAGCTTGCAAGCACACCTAGCACCTGCAGGAATCTGGTACCACTGGCCCTCTCGGCCATGCAAGGACCCCTCTGCAGTCCTGGTGACTCACTCCTTGCCAGGAGTGCAGGAACTAGCCCTTGAAAGGAACCAGTCAGCAGCTGGGCAGCATCCATCCCCACGCCCTTGCTTAAGCTCCAGACAAGGGCCTCTGCTCTGCCCAGCCAGGACTACGGGCTCCTGCACCATCTGCTCTGGTGCCACAGCCCCGCAGTCTGGTTCAGGTCTACCTCAGCCCTCTCTCCATTCCCTACACAAGTGGAAATTGAAACACAGTTTAAAACTAACAACAACAAATACTTAAAAATAAAAATCATTATTAACTGTTAAAATGGCAAAAGAAGATGGAATGTGTTAATTGCTTTGTAACGTGGGAGTCATGCATTTCGGATGCACCCAGGTGAGCTCTCCTGCCAGCATGTGTTCTGGGCCCGGTAAACAACTAAAAATAGGACATGATCCCAACAAAAGCCCCATGCAAATTCATCTCCCTGGCTGTTTCCCATCTGGCTGGTTTTGCTTTTAATTTAAACTATATTTGTTTCACTCTTTCTGTTTCTTCTGCCGTCATATGCAAACTTCTAAATGGTGTCTTTCAAGGCACCTCACTGGCTTCCAGCCTACATCAGTCTTTCACTCTCTTTTCTTGTATGCAAGTCCCTGAACAGATGTCCACAATCACCATGTTTTGGACAGAGTTCTGCTTTTATTTCATTGATACTGAACTAAACATAAAATCTTCAGCTTCTGGACAAAGCAGATTTATACAGATCAAGCCAGTGTTTCATACAAACTGCATGTCTCCAGAACATGAACATTGACTTCCATTCCAGATGGCTGAACTGGCACATCCAGCAGCCCTGACCAGCGCCTCAGAAATCCATGTCTGCTAGATATTTCTTATTCTATCCACAATATTACTGAAAACCAGAAAGTCTGCCAGATAGGCTGTACAAATCGCACCTTGAAACAGCCAGGTAGACCATTCCCAAAGATATTAACGAAATTCCAATGTGGAATGAAACTCCGACAGCTCCATATTCTTTAAAAACTTTTTTCAGCTGCTGGGTTTTGTTGGGTTTCTTCTCATCCTCATTACTGGGATCCGTGGCCTCCTTTTCAGGGGTTCTACTTGTGATCTATCCAAAAAGAAAATGATGGTTTAGAATGAACTCTCACATGGCAAACAATGTCCAGGTTCCAGCTAATTTTCCTCGATCTACTTATTAAGAAACAAACTAATACACAGAATCCTATGCAATACTTTTCTTGGATGCTTTGGATGGAGGGGCTGCAAGGCTAACAGTATTAAGGTACAATTTACTCATGGAAGGGAGTCCACACAAGGTCCATTAACCCAACTTTAAGGGATGACTTGAGTGCTGTGTAAACCAGGACAGTGGAACAAGTTTTCCCATTACAGAATAATAAATATAGACTGAGTACGGTCCCCATCATGCACTTGACTCAGTTCAGGCAGAGGTCCACCCTTAGGACAGGATCCGGAGCTTGGATGCTGGAATGATTTTTGCTTTGTACATCAGTGCACAGCTTCATACTGCAGATCCTTAAAGAGCACTATACTGCCGAAGGCCAAGTGATCTGGTAACATAAAAAGCACATTTGACACCACAGATGTCAGCTTAAAATAACTTAGCTCTGGATAAGACCCAACGTTTTAAGCTCTTGTAAATCACATTCTGTGCATCAGCAACAAGACAGAACCTGGGAATTACTGCTGTAGCTTGCTAGCAAGGAATATCAGTGTTTGCTGTAAAAATGCCCCTGCTACCATTAAGCAAATACAGATATGCTAGCAGACTAATCTCATGGACAAACTTCTGCCACAGCCAATGGGGAACCCATTTCATTTCTACTTCTGGCACTTCTATAACAGATTATGGTTTGAAATAGAATTTCACATTAAAAGTGTATTTCAAAGCAATCGGGTACTAACTGGGCATGCAAACAGAGCAGCCAGTACACTATTGGTGCTCGCTCTGGCAGTTTTGGACATGATCTTGTCTTAATGCCGGAGGAAACGTTGGCCAAGACAAAAAGGGAAACCTTCAGACCTTTCATTTATTACTGGACAATGGGATGGACAGAAAAATTCCCCCTTCTTCAAATTACTTAATAGCAGTGGTGCCAACCCAACAGTCATTCAGACTGCTGCCCGCTGTTTAGCTACAGCACGGGCAGTGTCAGGGGATGCTTCCAGCTCCCACCAGGCTAAGCACCTCCAGATCTGGAGGTGCGAGAGAAAATTTACATCTCCTTCACCCACTCTGTCTTAACTCTCTCAGATTCCCAATAAGGAGACCCAGTTAAACCCTGCATTATATATTCAGTCAATTTACAGAGCATCTCCAGCAGTCGTCATTCAACAAGAAGAGTATCCTCAGCTAATGTTGACACACACAATTCACAGAAACTCCAGGCTCATTATAGTAATGCCAACACAGCAAAAGGGAAGCACAGGATCTAAGATGTAGCCTGTTCTTGTCACCCAAGTAGCTTCCACTTCTTTCAGTTTTGCTCTCACTAATCTTGGGCATCAGACAAACTGGTAAATACTGAGGCAGCTTCTGAACCAAGACTGGCAGTGAGGCCAGAGATTAAACCACTACCATTTTAGCAGCAATTTATTATGAATATCCAGAGCAGTCATGCCCTGTATATCTTCCTAGTAAAGAAAGCAGAGAAAATTCTTGTTTGTTTTTAATCAAAAATGAGTTCTGTGGCACTTAAAGACTAATAAATCTATTATTCTTGGATTCTGTGAGTCTTGTAAGACCAGAACACACACAATTGATTAGGGCAGCGGTTCTCAACCACTGTGTCAGGACACACTACTATGTAAGTGTGTCATGGAGAGCCGGGAGATGGCTGGATTTGGCCTGAGGGGAATAGGCTGGTGTGTCCCGTTGGGTCACAACACACCACCAAGTGCATCGTGACCTGCAAAAGGTTGAGAACCACTGGATTAAGGTACTTGATGTGTTTAAGAATTCAGCTGTGACTGAAAGCAACCAAGAGTACAGATCTACGCCACAACCCTGGAGCTGAATCCTCATGAGCAGACCTTTGCCCCATCATGCATCTGGTTGATGGACTGGGACTTCAAGAGGGCAGATCCATATTCATGAAATTTTATATTTAGATTATTGTTTTGAGAGAAAGGAAATCCAGTGTTTACTTGTAGTCCTGCAGAAATGCAATGAAGGAAAAAATATTTTAGAAAGCTCAATTTAAAAAAACCTTACTAGAGAGATTATTTTGAGTTGTGAGCATCTGTAGTTGTAGGATGTTCTTTCACAAATACCAACAGGACTATTCCTCTTCCTCTGCCCCTCACCTCCACCCCAGAGAAACAAAATTTAACTGTATTAAGAATAAAATGTTAGACAATACCAGTCAGAGAACAGACTCCAACAAAATCTTTTAATCTAATAAGAGAAAAGTATGCATGGCTGGTAGCGTGCAGACTAGGGGTGGTCTCCAGGGAAGAAGAGAAAGAAGCTCATGTCAAGAGCTTTAAGTGATGGACATTGGCTCTCATTCAGGTCTCCTCACAGACTGCTCTCTGCAGCATTTCTAGTTAAAACAGTATCAGCATTTCCATCATAACTGCTATTTTTCAAGGGCACTGTACAGCTGGCACACCCACTGATCTCAGAAGGTACTAGCCAATACAAAAACCTCTGAAACACCAACAGAGATGCTTTTAATGCCATTTTTATGGCTAAAAATTAACCTGGAGCTGAATCTTCCCATTTAGGAATCCTGGCGTAAAACAAGTTTAAAACCAATTCCCCAGTCACCATCAAAAGGCAAAACAGAAAAAAAAAAATCCTTCATCAATATACAGTTCAGCCAAGTTATGGAAGTCTTAAAATATTATGTATTTTGTTCTAAAACAAACATTCATGTTGCATTTCTAACCAACACCATTCCTATTTTAAAAAACAAACACATACACTGAATGCTGAAAATGCATTTGCAGATAACAAGAGCATTTCCACACTGTCTTTGAGCTGAAATTGGGAAGAGGATACAAGAGATAAGAAAGGCCTTTACTCCGCCTCCAATACATTTTTAAGTATCCCATCTGGTGTAATTTTAAGTGTCCAAAGTTATTGGGCCTAAACCCTCTACCTTGGAAACCTGTTCTGCAAGCTGCCAGGTATCACTGTCTGGAACTTTCAGCCTAAACTTTCCAGCTGAATTTCATCCCTTTTCTCTTGTTTCTTACCCAGTTTTTCTGAAGTGACGGTTACTTTAGAACTTCTATAGAAGTCAAAATGTGCAGTCAACTCGCCGCAGGAAATGAGAATCTGTCTGCATTTTATGAGACTATGCTGTACACACTACAAACACTAGAATGCTTTCCTCTATTTTAACATCTGTTCTTAAACCTATCTTACAGAAAATGCAGTGGTTTGAGCACAGCCTCAAGCAACGTTTTGAGCCACTGTGTGCAGATAGGACATGATTATCTTTTTTTTTTTAAAGTTGTTTCACTGCCTGTTAAAACTGTGTCCAATCTGCACAAATTGGCACTACTAGCTCGCACAAAAATATAGCTAGAAAGATTGCAAACAGCAACAAGTAAGCTCTGTTGAATGAGATTATTTCCCTTCTTCTTTATCCTGCTGTGACAGTGCAGGCTCCTAGATACCTTCATTAGCTCTGTAAAAGCACAATAAACCTGCATCAAAGGGGTAGCCATGTTAGTCCAGTTCAGCAAAACAAACAAGGAGTTTGGTGGCACTTTTAAACACCAACAAAATTTATTTATCACAGGAGCTCTCCTGGGAGAAAAAACCCACCTTGTTAAGCATCTGATGAAGTGGGATTTTCTCCCACAAAAGCTCATACCATAATTTTTTTTTTGGTCTTTAAAAGGGCCACAGGACTCCTGTTTGTTTATAAACCTGCATGTGGGTGTAGAAAACTAACCCATTTTGGCAAGAAACACTGCAGGAGCTAAGATCCAAAGGAGCAGCTGTGTTAGTTTAGTTCAGCAAAACAAACGAGGCGTCCCTTCGCGCTTAAAGACTAACAGATTTATTTATTGCCTGAACTTTTGTGGGACAAAAATCCCACTTTGTTGGATGCTTTGAAGGTAATTTGAGGGTAATTGCCCTCATCTTCAAAGCCTCTGACGAAGCATGAAGTGGGATTTTCTCCCATGAAAGCTATGGCAGGAGCTAAGAAATTCTGTACCACACAGATTAGGGCCTTATAGTTAGCTGGGACACAGCTAGGGTTACCAGATACCAAAGCCTGGAAATGAGAACAGGGATGTACGAAAAGGAGGACATTGGCAGACACATGGAGAAAGTGTAGTATTAATGTCATATTCTTCTGTCTTTAGGGGGCCCTGGAACACTTTCCCCTAAAAATAAGGTATTCCATGGCATTCCAGCATGCTTTAACCCCTATAAGTAAAAAGCCAGACAAAATCATGTATTTTAAAATGCCTGCCAGACAGAGGACATGACAGTAAGAACGAGGTCATGTCCTCCTTTTGCCTGTATCTGGTAACCCAGGGGTCTCAAACACACAGCCCCTAAAGCTATTTCCTGCCACCTCCAACTGATATTTGCAATATTACTGCAATGTTACTGATATTTGCAATACTGTTGTACGAGAAAGTTTCAGCGGTGCAGCCCTTGGCCTGACGTACCAGTCCTCATGCTGATTTGCATTTGAGACCCCCATGGTAACCCTAGACGAGTGTTTCCCAACCAATGCGTTGCAGCACACAGATGTGCCGTCAGGCCTGAGCAAGCGTGCCACAGAATTTTTTCAAAAAACTTCTCCAAGAGCTCTGGATTGGCTCATGAATATTCATGAGGTCATCTGGAAACTATAATAATAGGGTGCCTCAAACTAATTAAAGGTAGCAAGGCCTGCCACAGCAGAGAAAATTTTGGGAAGCACTGCCCTTGACACAGCTCCTCTTCCTCTCAATGGAGACAACCCAGCCTCTCCCTGCAAGATGCACCCCCATAGCACAACTAGGCTGTATCCCAGAGATCTCCCTAACACCCCCCTGAATTTCCCAATCCCCCCCAGTTGTCAGCTACTAAGAGTGTTCTGCCAATTTTGCCAGCACCCCAAAACCCTGCCTAATTATTTCAAATCCTGGGTTGAACCCTGGCACCCGCTGAGTGCTCTCTGCCAGTATGCAGCAGAGGCGTCTCACACTGGGGGGCAAAGCTGGCCCCACCCGGCAGCTGCTGCTGAGTCAGCCTGAGTCACCCACCTGCCGGGAGCCGCGGCTCGGAGCCGCGGGCGGTACTATCGGGACCCGCAGATAAGCCGCGGCCAAGAGGCGCAGAGCGGATTGCCAGCGCGGGGGCCCCGGGAGGAGGCAGCTGCCCCCGGGCTGGGGATTGCACGGCTGCTGCCTCCGCTGCGGAGCCCTTCCAATGCCCCAGACCACCCCGCTGCAGCCCTGCGCCCGGGACCCCGCAACGAAGCCGAGGGGCCGCAGGCGGATCATGGCAGCCACTGGGACCCGGAGCCCGGCCAGGAGCCGCCCACAGCCGCCGCGATCAGCAGCCAGGCACCGCCCGGCTTAAAGAGACAGCAGCGCCCGGGCTGCTCCTGCAAATGCAAAGCCCCGGGGGGGCGGAGAGAAACCAGGTCCCTCCCCTCTGCTGCAGAGCCTGGCACTAGCAGGGGCTCAAACGCGCGGCCCGTGGGCCACATGTGGCCCCTAAAGCTATTTTCTGCAGCCCACAATCATTACTGAAATTTGCCATACGGTTATATGAAAAGGGTTCACTGGTGCCGCCCCCCGGTTAAGGTGCTAGTTCTCATGGGTATCTCATGGTGATTTGAGTTTGAGACCCCTGCAAGTGTAGCCTCTGCACCACTTGAGCCCCAGGGTGCTCGGTGTGGGAGGTGCGGATGCAGCGGGGCTCAGCTCAGCTCACCCTAAAGCAGGGGTCTCAAATGTGTGGGCCACATGCAGCCCCTAAAGCTATTTCCTGTGGGCCGCAACAACACTATTGTTACCGATATTTACAATATTGTTGTACGAAAAGGTTTCAGTGGTGCAGCCCTCAGGCTAAGGTACTAGTCCTCATGCAGCCCTCGTGGTGATTTGACTTTGAGACCCCTGCAAGTGTAGCTTGTGCACCACTTGAGCCCCAGGGTGCAGGGTACGGGAGGTGTAGATTCAGCAGGGCTCAGCTCAGCTCATCCTAAAGCAGGCGTCTCAAACACATGGCCCGTGGGCTGCATGCAGCCCCTAAAGCTTTTTCCTGCAGCCTGCAACAACACTATTGTTACCAATATTTGCAATATTGTTCTATGAAAAGGTTTCAGTGGTGTGGCCCTCAGACTAATGCACTAGTCTTCATGCAGCCCTCGTGGTGATTTCAGTTTGAGATCCCTGCAAAGGGGCTTGGGACTAGTGCAAGGTGTCCATCTTGTCAGCCTTGCATTTTAGTTTTTTACTGGTATGAAGAGCTGAAGTTAAGCGTTTTTGATGACCTGGTTTTACTGACATCACCAGAGCCGTAACATGATGAGCCGGCGCTGGGGGTGCGTTCCAATTAGTGGCGCTTGGGGCCAGCACAGTGAAACACGCCTTTTAAATGAGCAGCTCTATTGAGCCACTCCAGCACACCCAGGGCAAAGCCCCATTGGCCCCACCACAGTTACAGTCATGGACATCACTAACAACACAATAAACCAGGGGGGAAAAAACAAAAAAGCAAGGAGTCTTGTGGCACTTACAGATTAACAGATTTATTTATTGCATGAGCTTTTGTGGGAGAAAATCCTTCCCATGAAAGCTCATGCAATAAATAAATCTGTTAGTCTCTAAGTGCCTGCTTTTTTTTTTTGCTTTACTAGGCTAACATGGCTGCCTCTTTGGAAATAAATCAGGGGTAGGCGACCTCCAGCACATGTGCTGATGGTGGCACCCAAGCCCATTCAAAGCGGCATGCAGCACCCTCTGTGGTACCACAGAAATTGCCTGTGAAAGCCATGCTGGGTGGCTTCCTTCAGGTGCAGCTGCAACACAGAGGCTCCCGCACCCCTGTGTCTCAATGTTACACAGAAGAATACTGCCCGGGGTGGCTCCTCTCTGTAGTGTGATGCTCCCCAAAGGAGCCACTCCAGGCAGCTTTTTTCTGCAGCATCCCTGGGGACCCGCGAAAGGAGCCGCTTCGTTTCATGGCATGCCTGAGGACACCTGTCCCCAGACACACCACCAAGACGAGCCACTCTGGGTGACTTCTTTCCATGGCATGCCTGGGAAGCGCTCCCACTCCAGCCATGACCACTGCTGAATTGTCATGCAGCTGCCACATTTTCTTCAGCCGAGGGGGCTGCCAGCACCAGCTGTGGGTTGGGGAGGAAGGACTGGCACTTGCCAACCCCTGCAATAAACAGTATGGGAATGTCACAAAAGTGTGTGCATGCCTGTGATATTCTCTACAGAGGAATTTGGAGTTTATGCAAGTGTTTCAGGTGAAGTTCATTGCTCAGTCAGGTTCTTTGGAGGCATGTGCAATGTAGTAGAAATGACAAAAGCAGGCTTGCGGTAGTTTCATGATACAAGAAGCGATTCTGAGCAAGGACAAGGTCAAAATGTTTTATTTCTACCCAATTTTATGGATATTTTCATTTCTTGATGGATTTACTGACTGTTAAAATTGTACATTTTTTTTAGTGACTATTAGTAAATTTACAGATGACTGGCAGCCCTGTAAGGGTGCAGAGTCAGCCCGCAAAGCCTGTAAGTAGCCAGAATGCTCTGCCCTTTCATTTCTAGTAGGAAAAGTCACAGGACAAATTTATTATCTTGATTAATTATTTGCATCGTGGAAACACATCCCTGAGATCCTAAACCCACCCCTCCACCAGCAAAAGACAGGGAAAAAGGGGCTTGACAGTCTTATTAATCCTATATAAAGCTCTAAATATAGCAAGAAAAAGAGGAAATACAAGTGCTTTACCTTGCTCAGCTGGAACCTTAGGTTCTGCTTCAGTAACTTATTCCGTACATTTAGCCTATTATCTTCAGTGGAGCTCTGCATAGAGAGGTGTATGAGGTATGCCGACTGTGGGTCTGCTCATGTAAAGTAACGTGCAGTATCAATGCCTAAACTTGGCCTCTTCCAGGCCTTCTGTGATTTTTAGTTGTGCAACCTTAACATTATTGAACAAAGTTCAACGTTGGGTGTTTAAACAGCACTGTGCCCTGATGGATCCCACAATCTTTCATAAACAGAAATCACTTCATACTTTGCTGAAATGAATCTCCTGCTGCGTTGAAAGGTGCCTTCCAAATGGCACACAGCATACTGCTTAGGAATTGGGGAGGGGACATTTTGCATGTTTCGCAACAGTCACTGATCATCATAAACCGTATGGAAACACCTAATTTGTATGCTATGGCTCAGAAAGGTTTTTCTTCTTCCTGTTGCTTAATAACCCATTCTTTCTTCCTTATGCATCTTACTAGTTCTATAGCTCTGTATACATACATGGCACAGTACAAAGAGAGAATTGTATCACGTACATAGAAGGTTTCCTGCCCAGAAAGGCTTGAATTGTAGGGGCATATGCTGGAATTACACAGGACAACACAGAATGCTACAGTATGGAAACAGCACAGTGGGTGGTCATTATCTGTAGGATGCATCACAGAGCAGATGTGTTTTGAAGAATCTTTGGAAGGAAGAGAGTAGGAGAGCTTTGCATATATTAAACGAGTGTCTGTTCCAGACATCACAGAGAGAAAACACTTTACTAGCATTTTAGTCCTTGCTCCATAAATCTTGTTCTTTCTGAGAGCTTGGCATATGGATAGTTTCCAAGACACTGCAACTGTTTATATTTTTACAAGGTTCTTCTGTTACTGTGTCAAAACATTTTTACGTTTGTCTCCTGGGCCCAGCTACATAGAGGCATTTACCATATCGAGGGACAGAATAGCAAGTGCTCTTGCTGCTGTATGTCACACTCACAATTGGGCCTTGCCCATGTGAACGTAACTAGCTCATATAATCATGCCAGTGAATTATAGTACTGCTTTGCAAATACAAAGGGCTTGTTTCTGACCTCATTACAGTTTAAATGAGAATTAAGTCTGTTGACCACAGTACTGTTCCATATGCATAACCACGATTAGTATTGGGCCCCTGATCTTATAGGCCGATGTCTTCCATGCAGGCCTGGCCAACCCACACCATTACCATAGATTATACAGTCTAACTTTTTCTAATGATCAACCTATGCATCCTAATATTTGTTCATCTGTCTTTCTGTGGTTTTTTTTTAGCACCTGTTAACAGATGATCTACATGGATCCTATCTGTGATAGAAAAGTTACAAGAGGAATCTCATGAGGGTAGAACCTTGCATTTTCTTTAATCCTGTATTAAAATAGTCACATGTTTCTAATGTTTGGGGAGTTACAGAAATGATTACAATAAGGTTCATTTTATAGCTGAAGTACTAAGGTTGTAACATCTGTTGAAAACTTTTCAGCTGACTAAGCGGTGCTCATACCCTCCTCTCGGGATCTGGGGAACTGGTTGTCATTAGGGAAAATGTACATACAGCTTTATTATAGTGATTGAGCCCTAGAACAATGAGAACCTTTGCAAAAGCCACTCTGTATAATGCGCATAAAGGGAAGAGTCAGCTGAGATGGCACTGTGTTTTATAGCAACCTGCCACAAGATCAGGAATGGCCACCACTGACAACTTGTTGCACCCCAAAAGAGAGTGTAGTCTGTCCTCACTCAGGTGGCACCTACTTGTATCTAACAGATATGTGAGAGATCTGCTTCATTTTTACACTTTGGCAGCCCTTCTATAACTCGTCGTGCCAATAAAGTTTTACTGAATTGAAACGGAACAATACACCAAAAAAACATGCATTCTCTTGAGTGATCTTCCGTTCTCTTCCTGTATTTTACTTCCCAGTACAGTGCTGCCTTCTTAGAGCAGTGTCTGATATAATCAGGGGAAGGAACTTTGATTATAGATGACAGCAGCCACACAGGGGTTGAAAACATGAATGGCAAAAGGCATTGCCTTCCTTGTGGTCCCAAGCATGCTGCAGTCATGGTTGGCTCAGGAGTGAGAGACAAGAAGACCCTGGTTTCTCCAGGGGTAGTCTGATTTAGCCTGACAGCGTGGATGACACAGGGCTCTACGTGCTCTTAGGTATGATCCCTGACTTTGCCAGCTCAAAGGCAAGAGGCTGGGGCCAAGGATCACATGCAGAGTGGCTGTCTGAAATACTAATAACCACAGCATCAGGCACGGGCTTTATCATTGGTGAGACATATTGCATAGGCATTTCCAGGTAGGGAGGAATTTATGAACAAAATTAGAAGCAATAGTAACAATCACTGAAAAAGTAACAAACTTCCCCACTTAACGTGCCTTAAAGCAAAGAAAGCACACAAGTGACAAATGAAGAGAGATTTGCTCCAGCCTGCTTTGGGTATATTGGACTAGGAACATGGGGAGAAGACACACCGGTCAGAGCCAGATTAAGAGTGCAGGCCCTGTCCTTGGATTTGCAGAACCTGGTGTAAATTAACAGATGCAGTGCCCATTCCTTCCCTACCTGTGACTGCAATCCCCTTTTGTCCACAATCTCTTCTTTTCATATTATTGCAACCCAGCCTCCCCTCTTTAGGTCCAAAGGAGCAGCTGGTGTCAGTCTAGTTCAGCAAAACAAACAAGGAGTCCTTTGGCGCTTAAAGACTAACAAATTTATTTATTGCATGAGCTTTTGTGGGAGAAAATCCCAAAGCATCTGATGAAGTGGGTTTTTCTCCCATGAAAGCTCATGCAATAAATAAATTTGTTAGTCTTTAAGTGCCACAGGACTCCTTGCTTGTTTCCCCTCTTTAGGAAGTTCTGTAGTCTCTGATAACTGACCCATGCACCTGGGAATACCTGAATTCCTAACAGTGGAGCTGAAGAAAATGTACCATGGAAGGAGGTACGCTGGACAGTTAGCGGATTCACTCTCTGCTGTGCCTCTTGGGTGGGTCAGTAGGAATGGTGAGCCCTGGAATGCCGGATGGTGCCCTGGCTGGCAGGTCAGTTGTGCGTCTCATGGGTGGCCGCTGGAAGAGTAGGGCTCTTGGTTGCATAGATTTAATGGTGCCTCTGTTGAGCTGTGATTGTTACCCAGCCTACAATGGAAGCAAGGATTAGTGCTCTGCAATTTTAGCATCTGAATCATCTAGTTTGATGTCCTTTTAGAGTGCATGGTGCACGTGGCTTCCAAAGACAAGTTGGTGGTGGTGCAAAACACGCATGACTTAACTTTCAAAGTTAATCCTGGGGCACCAATAAGGAAAAAGTTTTGTGAACTTCAGGCTTCCAGCCTCTAAACACTGTGTTGTAACTCATCTCATGAATTTTTCACCTTTGGTTTGCTTTTCCTTTTGTCCCTTGTGTTAAGAGATCCTCCTTCAACTTGTAAAATATTTATTGGGTGTTAGTATTACAGTTCCCATGTGGGAAAGATGAAATTTTATCCACTGCAGTGATTGTGATGTCTACTGACTACAAATGAAATGTATTTGCTTCTGCTTCTCTGGTTTCTGTATTCTTCTACCCCAGGGATGTAGCATGTTCATCTGCTATATAAACATACATTAGACTACAGCTTGATAACACTTTTGATATGGACACTGATGTCGTCATTTCCATTTCGCCGGCACAACCAAAACATCTCACATTTGATCTAGTGCCTCAATGTAATAAATATGAGGGCTGTCCTATTGTATCCATTCCTCAAACAGGCAGCACAAGAGTGTCTTATGTTCATGTATCTCTGTCTCTATAACCTTTTCTTTCCCCAGCCAAGGCATTTTACATACACATTGTGAGGGAAATATTAGGTGATCTCCTTTGTAGAATAGTAGGGAAGGTGCCATAGTATAGGCCTTATAGAGGCTGCAGGTTGCTATGGTAGTGGGGTTGTTTCTCGGGCAATTTATATATCTAAGTTCTATTAACAAGCGGCCTAGAGTTAATAGTTAAAGTGTGTTAGCTCCTCTTTCTCATGCTTTTTTCTCCTGACCATCTGGACAAGGAACGTAAGCTAGACTGTCCCGTCTTTGTTCTAACTGAAAAGGAGGTATTACCTCCTATCTCCTGCTCACCCTCCTTGGCACCATAGCCTTGCAAGAATGTAAGGTCAGCATCTCTAGGCAGAAATTAATGAGTTTGCAGGGACTGCAGCTGCCCAGGATAATGCAAATGATGTCAACAGTAAACAGAGGCAAGGATAATTATATGCATTCTTTAATCATTAATATGCATTAAATAGGTGTTAATGTAACCATATAAGGGTCTCTAAAACAGTGTCAATCATGTAAGTATTATCATAGCATTATCATACTGTACTGGATAAAAGTGTTGTGATGCTGCCCCTCGGGGCTCTCTCTTGCACTCGAGTTGTTGGGGGAGCCTGCTTGGAGGGGCTAGCACTTCTTTGCTGCCCTCTGATGCAGTTCCTTTTGTTATTCAGCTGAATAATAAATCCTGAACCACACCTCGTTCTCTGCTAATTTGAGTCTCAGCTGGGAACGGGCCTTCATCACTGGGGAGGATCGGTGGTCTCTCTTTCCAGGTTGAGAGCCCTGATTAATTTGTCCCCCACAAATTTGGCGAGCCAGCCAGGAGTTACCCAGCTCGCCCAGGAGGTGCTGCCATCCAGCCCCAACCCCAGCCGGCCAACAGCTTGGGTGAGTTCACCTATGGGAACTTGGGGCAGGACTGCAGCTCCTTTGGGGCGATAAGGTGACTTCTTTGTTTGTTATTTTTGTGTGGTTCACATCTTTGTATGTCTTTGTGTATGTCTGTTTGTCATGTCATAGGCCTGTCTTCTTGTGGTTTCACCACCCTTGGGTGACACAGGCAGTTCTAGTGTAACTGTCCCTCCAACTGCAGGGTGCACAGGATTGAGCAGTTGGTAATGCTGTGTGGCAGAAGTTTATGTCTCCATTCCCTCACGGTGAAAGCACTCCTATCCCTTTGAACTCTGAATAGATCCACTGGTTTATCAGTAGTAGCCTAGAATTCCCCTTTCCAGGTTGGGGAATTGCTCCTGCCCTTTGCAGGTTGGGTGGGCTAGGCTAGATCTGTTTTGTGTTAGACCCAGAATTCTCCTTTCCAGGTTGGAGAATTTCTCCTGCCCTTTCCAGGTTGGGTAGGCTGCAGGTCCCCCGCTCTTTCTGAGGCAACCTAGAATTCTCCTTTCCAGGTTGGAGAATTGTTCCGGCCCTTTCCAGGTTGGGCGGACTAGGTTAAGCCAAGAAGGCAGGCTCTGGGAGGGGGGGACTAGAAAGGGACGTCCACCTAGGGTGAAAAATGGGATAGGGTCAGTCCATCCCGGAAAATAGTCCCCTAGGAAAAGTTCTGGTAAACTGGAGTCGACTCACGGGCACCGGGGTTTTAAAAACAAAAAAAACAGAAGCTGATCGATCTTTGTCAAAGAAACTGGCCAGATTTATAATAGCCCCAATTAGGTGATTTAAATTTGGAAAACTTGAGGTACCTCAGGAAAATCCTTGAAATTCTCCACCCTAAACAACTGGATTACTGGTATGTGTGGGCAGACATGCAGGACATGGAAGCCCGGCAGGCAAAATTGGCAATGACAGCCTGCAAGATTTCTGCACCCCCGCCCTATCATCAGGCCAGTGCTCCAGACTCTGATGAATGGCAACCTAACGCCATGCCTCAGTCTCCGGAGCCTTCTCAAGCTTGAGCAGTGCACTGTGAAGCAAGTGGTCTAAGAATAATGGGGATAGGCAGAACTAAAATTGCTTTCCCCCTTTGGGTACTCCAGGGTACTATATGTATATAGGGCCTGATTTTTGTTTGGTTTTGTTTAAATGGAGTTGGTATACCAGGGATAAGCATTTAAAGCAGTTTCTTTAAAAAATTTTTAAGGGGGCATAACCCCCACAAAACAGTAAAATATGTATTTAAATTGGTATATACATAAAAAAAATGTCTAAAAGGCACCAGAAATCAGTTGTCAGGAGTCTAAAGGACTCCTAGGACAGCTAAAAACTCATTTTAAAAGTTAAAAATCCCAAAATACTACTGGCCAGTCAAATTTGTTAAATAAACCCAGTACACCTCAAGTGCCATTGTATCCCCAATTTAAGCAATAAGCCCAGGTTCTTGTTTTCTTGGCAAAGGTGCATGCCCTGCACTGTGGAATCAGGACCCGAGACTTGTAACAGTAGTAATGTGAGAAAAAAGGGTTAACAACTGAGGATGAAAAGCTGAGACAGGCTGTTATCAGAGCGTTTCTGAAGAGAAGCTCCTTGCTGGCTGTGCCCTTGGAAGCTGTCCAGCAAAAAAAAGCCATCAAAAAAGAGGGGGTTGTGGTAATAATCCACCCTTGCTGCCCTCCACAGAACCACCACCCCACCATGTCCCAAGTAAAAGTTTGGGCCCTGATTGCATCAAATGGGAATCCTAAATTGCACAATGAAAATATGTGAAATTTCAGCAATAATAATAAGGGTATGAAAGAAAGAAGCAGCTGAGCCAGGAGATCATCGTGCAAAGGACATCTGACCCCTAGCTACAAATGAAGCTAAGGGACTATCTGGTGTGGCCCCTCAACAGGTACAGATCATGCAATTTGGTTATTTTGTGACTGCAATTTGATGTAATTAATGTGAATATTGATATTGGTATAATTTTGGTTGTGTTTTGTAATGTAAGCTGTTGGTTTGAGCAAGTGATTTGTGGGAGTAGTGCAGAGAATCTGTTGTTCCTATCTCCTCAAAGTAACACAAAAAGCATTAAGTTATGAACATCATCCTGGGGATAAGATAGAAATGGGAACAAACCTTTGGCATTTTGGTAATGTTAAGGCACTAAGTAGGCCTTCACGTGAGAGTAATTAAGTTGTAGCTTGATGAGGCTTCCCTTTGGAAGCCTTGGTCCAAAATTAAAAGAAACTATGGCAAATGTGACAGGCCCTAAAAAGCCTGTAGCATGTTAAAGTGGTAGCTATAAGTTTAAGTTGTATAATATTAAATACTACAAATAAGCTGCAGATGGTAGGTTAGCTAAATTTTGCAGTGCTAATTGTGGCCACTAACTTTCCCCAGAGTCCCAAAAATAGTCTGCTCAGCCTCAAAAAGGGGGGTGGCTGGTGTGAAAACTGAATGGCATAAGCCATCCCGCTGAATGTCCTGCAGTTGTTTGTTAATTATAGGGATGCTTTACCAATCGAATCATTTTTGCTCGTCAGGGGTGTAATGTAGGGCTAAAGCAAAAATTTTGTGACAAAAAGGTAGCATGGTATTTACACAACTCATGGGAGCGACCTGACTGTAAACTAATGCTGGGCTCCAAGCCCAAAGCACCAGCTAAGGTCAGTCTCCTGTAAAAAATGGCTGGGGCCTGATATAAGGTGTTTTGCTGTTTGCAATACTTGGCTGTAATGTATTTTTTTTCTTCTTTCGTTTTTGCTTCTGCAAGCTGTCTTAGCCTTGAGCCTGAGTGTGTGAACTAACTATTATCAAAGTATACTATTAGATCTATACCCAAAGTAAAGCAAACTGAAGGAGTAGGTGCTACATCAAATTTTAACCAGATTTTTAACATTTTAGATTTTTTTACATTAGTATTTTTGCTGATTAAAAACATCAGTGACTGCTCAAAATTATCATGAGGTGTCAATTGTGATTAGAATTCAAGTGTTTTGTAAACTATTATAATAGACTTTTTTTGTTTTGTTTCTAAACTGTTTATTGTTTTTAAAATGACAGATGTGCCTAAAAATACATGTTCGTCTATGTTTGCCAGAAAGAATATGTCCCTGCTTTGTGGTTAGCAATAGTGCGAGAATATGCAGTTGGTATGAATTTTGTAGGAAGTGCCTGCACTCTCCATCAGTATGATGATTAAGGGCCACATTCAAACAACGACTGATGATTTTGCACCAGCAGTTTCTGTGGCTGCTGTCAGTTGCTGGCACAGATTGTCATTTTTATGTACAATTGATTTATGAATATAAACTGAAGTGAGCCCCGTTGGAAGATTTGGCCCCAAATCTCCTCAGTTGAGGGGAAATTTAATTTATATGTCTTTTTCTAGAGAGTGAAAGGGCATAAAACCCAATAATGCTGTTGCTATTATTTAAAAGGCAAACTAGGTACACTTGGTCTGTAGCAACTGTAATAAAATGTAACTCCTCAATTTGAGATCTTGTATGTGACTGTGTATAGCTTTTGTGCTCGTTTGGACATGGTGCAGGTGTAGGTGTATGCAGAAGTCTTAGGCCTGGTCATCAGGTGAGGACGACAGTGGACACAGACCCTCACATTTTACTTTGCTCAGTGCTGCAGGAAGTTTAGGGCTAGGTCCTTCACTGAGCTCCATGTGGACATGGCAGTGCCATGCAGAACTGGTGCCTTTGAGATGTCCTGGATTTTTGCAACCGTCCCTGTGGTAACACGTTGTTCATTAAAAAAAACAAAACAAAACAAAAAAAAACCAAGGAGTCCTGTAGCACTTAAAAACTAACAGATTTATTTATTGCGTGAGCTTTTGTGGGAGAATATCCCACTTCGTCAGACACTTTGAAGAGGGAGAATTTACAGAATAGGATGAAAATAAATGCAGGGGACTGTAAGACACGAGATCAGGTCATGCTGCAACAGCAAATCAGAGCATTTGAAAGGATTCAAACTCCAGGAAACAGCACACAGAGGGAGGGTGAAGTCAAATTATCTGTTATAATGTGAAAAGAATCCATAGTCACGATTCAGTCCTGCTTTCACGCAATCTAATTTGCCTGCCTTTATTTTCATCCAATTCTGTAAATTCTTCCACTTCAAAGCATCTGACAAAGTGGGATATTCTCCCACGAAAGCTCATGTGATAAAGAAATCTGTTAGTCTTTAAGTGCCACGAGACTCCTTGCTTTGTTTGCTTTACTAGACTAACACGGCTGCCCCTTTGGAACGTTGTTCAGTGACTGCTTCCTAACAGGTGCTGAGCACCCTCAACTGCCACTAACGCCAATAGGCGTTAAGAGTACTCAGCTCCTTGCAGGACTATTGGGCCCAGAGCTACATTGTTCAGAGTAGCCCACACAATTGATAAAGCATTGATTTTATGTTTTTAAAATTTTTTAAACGGACATATTATTTGCAAACTTCATTTCTTAATAAATGCAGTGTCTTTTGCCTGAATACAGCCTGGGGTGCATTTCTTGAGCCATAGTTTACTGAAAAATCAGAATAATCTCTAAACATCACCCTTAACATTGAAAGTCCATTGGCAATCTGCAGGCTGTGTTTAGCATCTTCCATCTCTATGTTTGTGTGTGAGGCACGCTTTTTCTCCCTGCTGCAGTGGTTCTTCAAATGGGGTATGTGTACCCCTGGGAGCATACAGAGATGTGGTACCTCAACCCATCCAGGTACTTACCTAGTTTTACAATAGGCTACATAAAAAACACAAGTCAGTACATACTAAAGCTTCATACAGAAAATGACCTGTTTATACTGCTCTATATGCTATCTACTGAAATGCAAGTACACTATTTATATTCCAGTTGATTTATTTTCTGATTATATAAAAAGGAGAATGTAAGCCATTTTCAGTAATAGTACTTTGTGACACTTTTGTATTTTCATGTCCAATTTTGTAAGCAAGTAGTTTTTAAGTAAGGAGAAGCCTGTGAGGTACACAAGAAAGATCAGACTTCTGAAAGGGGTATAGTAGCCTGGAAAGGTTGAAAGTTCTTGCTCTTGTTGTTTCCTGTCCTGGAACTTGTTAATCTATAAATGCCATCTGGTGACAGAATCTTGCATGTGCATGCTAGTTACTTCTAACAGACGCTCGCCTTTATTCCTGTCCTTAGCCTTATGATTTGTGGGCCCCTAAACCAGAAGAGACTTCAAACTACTACAAGTTTAGGATCCAAGCTGCCATGGGTGGATTTTGGAGTTTTTCCTCCACTCACCCCCCGGCCCAAACCATCTCCTATCGCTGGGGTCGGGGCCAGAGGGGCGTTGGGTCCTGACCAGAGTCTGTTCCTGGATCCAGCAACGGATCTGGGTCCTGGGCCAAGTCTGGATCCTGTGTCATGCCATCAGTGGTGGCCTTGGGTCCCAGGCAGATCCCCCTCCTGCTGCTGGTGGTTGCAAGTCCCCAACTGGGGCCAGGTACTGCCACTGGTGGTGGCCCTAGCTCCCAGCCACGGTTGGTTCCCGCTGCCATTGGTGGCTCCAGGTTCCTGGCCAGGACTGGATCCAGTGTCCTGGGTCCAGGCCAGGTCTGGATACGGCTGTCACCAGTGGCTTCTGGTCCCTGGACAGGGCTGAAACCCACCGCCAGTGGTGGCCCTTGATCCTGGCTGGGGCCAGATACCAGCAGCAGCCCTGAATCCCAGCGGTGGTAGGTCTGGATCCCCTGCTGGGGCTGCTGCTGGCGGCTTCTGGTCCCCGGTGGGTCCTGGATCACACTACCGCTAGCGCCCTGGGTCCTGGCCAGGGCTGGATACTGCCACCAGTGACTGTCCTGGATCCTGGCCAGGACCCACTCCTGCTGCTGGCAGAAGAGCTAGAGGAGGCAGACAGCAGCCAGTCAGGGGAGGCAATGCCTCCCCCCAGCCTTTATAAACTCCAGCCCCGGAGGTTGCCTCCTTTAATCTGTCTGCCACTCGACTACTTGTTGCTGGATCTGTTGAAGACTATGAGCCCTGAGTGGAAATTTGCAGGATAGTTGCCAAGGCGGGCCCTGTCGACACTACATCTCCTGCTTCTGTCACCAAAAACTAGTTCATGTCTCTAGAGTGAAGTATTAGCTAGTTTGTCCAGTAGACTCATCCACAACTCAGAAACGATGTGAGTTGGACCACATTTTCAGTAGTGATTTCTGATTTTGGGTGCATTCTTTTTTGGGTGCCAACCTCGGGACATATTAGTCCTGGTTTTTCAGGTGCAGAGAAGTCCCAGCTCCTCTTGACTTTCACTTGACTTCTTGGTGCTCTGCAGTTCTGGGAATTATGCCTAAGCTATCTCAAGATCAAAAATCCAAACATCCCCATTTTCTGTCTGCTGTTGGAAACTTCAGCTTGCATGACCTGACAGACATTTTATTTATCTGCTGCATTCACCTTCTATCTATAATAGTTCTTGTTCATCTGGATTGAAGATAGCCAGTGTGATTTCTAAACTGCAGCTGCTGTTGTTTTAGGGTTGCTACATGTAATTCTCATCTTCAAACAGCTGCTCTCATTTTATGCCATAATCATAATTAGTATTACACAGATATTATTTATCTTCATTAGAAATAAAGAAGGCAATTGCAATATGACATTGAAGCATCTTTGAAGATGGTGGGTAAAATCCCAGCCTCACTGAATTCAAAGGGAGTTGTCTTCAATGAAGCCAGGATAACTTCAAAGGGGCCAGGATTTTAGTCTTCTAATTGTTCTCATTTAGAGGAATTCAGAAATATTTTCCTGCTTGTATTGGTAAAAAACATTTATAATCAAGTATTGAATCGAGTCAAGTGACATACAGTAGGATCTTTTCCTTTCTTTCTGCTGGCAATCCCAGCACTCAGACATTTTTAATGAAAACATTATCTACAAATGTAGTGTGGGGTTTTTTTTAAATCAGTGAACTTAAAAAACTTTATGAAAACTTCTTCTATTTGAAGTGTTTCTTATTCTTTAGTTACTGTTTGTAATTGAACTGGAAGATTTTCCTGCTGTTCCTCAGTTTTAATGATTTTGGTCAGGAGCACTGAATTCATCTGCATTCATTGTGATAGTCCCTAAAACAGATTTTCTAGCCAGCAACATCTCTTGCCCCTACCTACCCATCTGGCTTACCTAGCCATCCTCTAGGAAGCACCTTCAATCAATGCTCTACATCCAACATGCTTGCCTTGCTGTTCCCAATAGCACGGGAGCCCCGTACAGCTGGAGGTTGCCATTCAGGGAGTGAGAGTGAAGTGCTTAGGATGCAATCAGGTAGGTTCCTGGCTACTGGACCACGTTAAATGCAGGATCACTGCAGTCAATAAGTCCTGTAGAATAAATTGGCAGGTCTCACATTGTGTTCTGGAAAGCAGACTGGTTACATTGTGCTGTCTTTTCTGGTTTCTTGCTCTTTGTTTTCAAACAACTATCAAACAAAAAATTAAGTGCCCTAAAAGAGCCGCTTACTTATAAAGCGATTAATTGCCACACGGATATTATGTGACAGTCTTCTCAGTTAGATGTCATCCACACTATAGAAGGCCCTGCCAGAAATGTGATCACTTTAACATTGATATCTCTTGACTCGGTGATGTTGGGAATCTGCTAGCAAAGGCAGTGGCAGGTCCTCCAATGTAGCACTCTTTACCCTGATCTGCAGTTCTCGCTGCTATTCTTATTCTGTTTCAAAAGGGATAGCCGTGTTAGTCTAGTCCAGCAAAAAAACAACAAGGAGTTGTGTGGCACTTTAAGGCTAACAGATTTAGTTTTTGCATGAGCTTTCATGGGAGAAGATCCCACTTCCTCAGATGCTTCGAAGATGGGTGAACTTACTTCTCCCACGAAAGCTCATGCAAAAACTAAATCTGTTAGTCTTAAAGTGCCACTCAACTCCTTGTTGTTTTTTATTCTTATTCTGGGCTGCCAGATGGTTCTGCCAATGCTTTGAACCTGTGCAGCCTCACCACCTGCTGTTCTAACTTGGGACTTTCACTTCCGAATCCTGTGATGGGATTTTTGATGTCCATAAACCAGAGGTCCTTCAATCCCACTGGGAATTTGATTTCAAGAGCCAAAGAATGATTTTTCGAGAACCATGACATCCACAACATTGAATGGGATTGCTTAAGACTCTTAACTTTTTATATGCAGAACACTGCAGTAGGTAGACTCGATCGTATGAACTAAGTTATAGGGCTGTTGTCCCCCTGAGTTGCTTGTTTTCAGTGTTTACCTATGTTAACAAACCTCTTCTTTGTGCTTTCTGCTCTGCAGGTTCACCTTGCTTCCAATCCCATTCCGGATGTATGGAGCTAGGGATTGCACGCTGGAATATATGAACCATGAGGAAGGCTGGATAACCAGAAAAGATTGTGAAGAAAAAGGGGGTGACTATCTTAAGGAGCACTGTGCTTCAGACACCTATGTCTCCATTTGCCTCCCAAAACAAGTTCCAAGGACAACTGAAGCTCCAGCCGCCAAAGCACTGGTGGCTAGTGTTGTCAGTCCTTGTGACCAGGCATAGCAGAGAAAGTTGGATGGCAGACCCATTGCTAAAGAATAGTTGCTATCCCACTGAATAAACTCAAAAGGGACTGCAGATTGGAGCCTGTTGCAATCTTGAGCCTAGAACAGAACATTTAGCTCCGTGGGTAGCAAGTTTGTCTCTTGACAATTGGAAAAGGGAGCTGTTCTGTGTCTCTCGTGCAGCAGCTGGCTTTACATAGCATTGTAGTGTGGAAGCTTTTAGCAGCCCCATGTGGGATGTTGCCAACCCAGAATAAAACACTATGCACCCGTTCTGTGAGGAATAGCGCAAGAAGATGGAGGAGCACTAGTCATACAGAAGATAACTATTTCAGGGGAAAACATGATCAGGTTCTTGGCATTTGAGAGTTGTATTACAGAATATTTTGTAGATTTCTTCAAATAAAAGAAGTATTTCTGTTTTTTTCAAAATGCCTTATTCTGTAAACAGCAGATGTAATGCAATATTCCAGCAGGGGTCTCTCTTGCCCGTTACGGTAGGAGTGGTTTGGTAGAACCAGCACACATCACTGTTACTAGAGAAGAGCAAGCTAATGCACTGGATCCACCCCTTGTTGGTTTTACCTTCAGTTCTTGTCTACTCCACCTTCCCTCTCATAAAACCAAGAGCCAAGTTTTGACTCTGTGGCTATAATTGACTTTATTATTAATCATTTGTTTTAGTCATGGTCCCTTTTAGGAGACAAGCCACTTGCACTAATTGCTGTCTGTATGTAAAGCTACCCCTTGTCCTAAAGGCCTTAGAATTTGATGGATTTCCGGATCCTTAACTATCCTTTAGGATTGTAGAGCCCAACGGAAGAGTGTCCTGTTACAAGGATCTAGCTGGAGAGAGGTGGCAGGTCAGAGTGGACTCTTGACTTACCAGCCATTTTGAGACAGGAGTCCTGAGAGATAAACCGGACGATTCTCCTCCTCTCCTTTTGCAGACTCTGTCTCTACCCCTTTTGTGGCATACCAGCTTAAGACAATCTTGTTGTGCCTGTGGGTTTTAGAGCAGACTGAAGGTTAAAATCTCATAATGTCAGGGTCTGTTGGGAACCCCTTCATCAAATGACCCCACTTTTTGCACCGCAAGCTCTACGCTAGCCCTTTCTGCAGCAGAAGTCTTCTCTGCATGTAGATCTGAGAGCACTTTATTAAAGTCAGTGGGCACGGGGGGGGGCTGTATCTGGGGACTCCTGAACCAAATACCCCAATTTGCGCCACGAATTCTACCACAGCCCTAATGTGGCAAAGCAAGATTATGGCAGCATGGGAGAGCCACCACTGTTACGGTTCTGGGAAGATTTCTGCTGTAACATAAATTGTCTCGAGTTAATGGATCAACTAAAATTTATTGTAGTTTGTGCACAGCTTGATTTTTTTTAAACCCTTGTAGCCACCTATGGGAAGAAGTACTGAGGTATGCTGTGTCTGTTTAAAGAGAGGGTATGCAACTAAAACCTTTCTGATGTCTGAAATTTTTTCCTTCAGACCTCCTTTGACACCTAAGCAGTGTGAGCCTTGGTGTGTAGATCAGATGAATTAATTTAGGAAGGTGACGTTTTATTTTTCAGGATATACAAACTGATGTCTTGACTGGCAGTATCCTACTGTCATGTTAGTCAATAGTGATCCTAAGCCAATCCGTAGAATACAGATTTCTATGGGGTGTGCCTTTTTTGATGCTCAGAAACTCATTTGATGATACTGACCTTGAGTGGCACAGCCACCAGCTCTCTTGTTCACACAGTCATATGGTGAGGGTGGGGAGCGTGCCGCATGATGCCATTAGCCTAATGCTACATGCTTCCTTCTTAGTGTTTTCCTTGGCAATGCTCCTGAAGTAACAGTGAATGTGCGTGTGTGTGTTAGACTTTGAGCACTTTGGAAAGTCAGGTCTTAGGTTAAAATTTCCAGGAGCCTCTGCAGAATGCAAGCAACACAACACAGCTTCTGCGAAAACTGTCACATGCAGGAGTCAGACTCAGAGTACACAGGCGTTGCTCATCAGATTCAATGACTACAGCATCTTGAGCCAGCCACTTAACTGTCAAGCTGCCTGTAAACTCTCTCACAGCAGAACCCCAGTCCTGCACAGGTGCAAATTACTTTTCCACTTGGCTTGAACCCATTTATAGCCCCTGTATAACATTTTTGATATGGCTTGCCTAAAAGATAGGAGGTACCAAAGACTAGCTGAGCATACTACAAATGAGTGATAACAGTTTGGGAGGATCAGGTCCCTAATTTGAACTCAGGATAGCTTTTTTAAAAAGTGTAAAATTTTAATGTCATGCTTTTTTTGGGGAGCAAGGGCTGTATCTTGGGCATCCTTTGTTCAAGTGGCTTCCCGTTTGGACCACTAACCCAAATCCCCAGAAAGGCACAGACAACCATTTCCAAAACAAATCAGAAGTGCGATCTGGCTTGCAAAGGATATAGAAAAGCCAGCTGTTAAACAGCAAACTTGTGTCGGCCTTAACTACAGCTGTCCACTGTGATCTCCCCCATGAGCTGGAGTCACACTAATGAACTAGAGGGGAAAGGCTGACCAGCCCTTAGCTGGCAACTCAAGACCCTTAGCACCACTTTCCTACTTGAACAATGGTGGGAATTTGTTTAGATTTTCAAGAGTGAAGTAAAAGACTAGCTTTATATTACAGCCTTTTGCCCGTAGCTTTATTTGGAGCTACACAATAGTGTGATTTGGTAGATGCCAGATCAACTGCTCAAAGCGCTTAGAGGAAATAAAATTGTATTATGGCCCAAAATAGCAACTATTGACTTGTCACTTTATACCATCACCAGCTGTAGCAACCAGTGAGAGCTCAGAACAAAGGAGTGCAATCACTGGCTGCTAAAAATACAAGCCAGCCTATGGGGGTTGCAATGGGTTTGATTTCCACAGTCTGGGGAGGATTTAAAAAGCCTTCATTCTCATTAATTATAATGGGAATTGTGCATACCGATCCCCTAGGGTTCTTGAAAAATGTAAACCTGTGCCTGGGTGTTATGAAGACTACTGTTAGGGTGCAGTTTCCCTTTCAGCATGCTGTGCAGTTTGGGGGTCAGACACATGTCTGAAAATCAGGAGAAATGAATTCTGCTCTTGTCTCTGCCTTATGTACATGATGATAGGCAGAGAGGCTATTAGATTTGGGACCTCGGACAAGTCACTAAACTCTATTGTGCCTCAGTTTTCACTATCTGAAACCAGACCAAAAAAGTTAATTACTCAGATTGTAAGATCTTTGAGGCAGGGAATGACTTTTTTGTTCTGTGTTTCACCAGCACCTAGCACAATGGGCTCCTGGTTCATGGCTGGGTTGCCTTGGCACTATGATAATATAAATAATATCTAACCAACTGCTTTGAGATCTAAGTATCAAGTCTCAATTTTTTTTCAGGCCAAGCAGGATTATTAACAGTTGTCTTTTCCTTTTCCAGACACAGACACAATATACCTGCAGGTTCTCCTTTTTTGTTTATCATTTTCTTCATCAGTGTAGAGCAGTCTGCTTCATTTATCATTCAAATTATTGAAGTGAGCCTGTGTAAATGGGAGCATCCAAAGGAAAATGTCAAGTCACAGTGAACCCAATCCACCAATGAAATTCAAACCACCTTATTTTAAAGTGCTGGCTGAATTGCCAAGCTTTGCAGCATGCCAGGAAAACCTGGGCTTTGTTCAAACCAAACTCTGTTAGTAGTGAATTCATTGGAGGCGGGAGATCTTTCTCCAGCACACCCCTTCTCTCTGTGCTCAAATGCAATTAGTGTAGTGTGCCTGAGTTCAGCTTGGCTAGATAGTGAATCCAAAGGGGTGTCTTTGAGTGACGCAGGACTCCTTGTTCGTTTTACTGAATAGGGAGAGAGGCAGCCTGAATATAAGCAGAGCTCTACCTGTACCTGGGCTTTGTGGTTCAAAATAAAGACCTTCAGCTGCACTTGAAAACGGATTGTGAATCCATGTATCTGAGAGCGCGTTGGTGCAGTGAGAGAAATCTGGCTCTTATGGACTACCAGGGAAGTTTCCCACTTATACCCTTGGGATTAGTGGGAGGCAGCAAACTCCTAGAAACCCAAAGCTGTGAGACGTAGGGGCAACCTCAGATTCCCATCAGATCTTTTGATGTATGGAGAATCAATTTTATTAAAGGGGGCCTGCAGTAAAGTGGGGGAGACGCAGGGTCTGAGATTTATTTTGTTACTTCATGATTCATAATGGTAAAACCTCGGTAGTGGTGGTTTTCTTCAAGCTTGTTTTGTGCAATTAAAAAAATCAAATGTCATATCTGGGCTTCCTTATTTTTGCTGGGAGATTGCTAGTGGCCTTCGGCCGCATTGCAGCAACACCCACCTTTAATCGAAAAAGGAAGAGACCTTGACTAGCACTTTCATCTAGTTGTCTGCAGAGCAATCGAGTTAAGTCTGCACAGTCTAAAAGTGTTTCCTCTCTCAGCAAGTTCTTCTCTACACACTGGTTTTAGGATTTTAACTCTCTAGTTAGAAAAGATCTAGTTAAATCTTAGCAATGACCTAGTGTTGACTGAGCTATGCTGGCATAAAACATGTGTATAGCTTATAACTGTACATCTACCAGTGCCTGAAAGAATTAGTTGCATGACTATGAAAATGGTTTTATAGATCAGCTTTTAGAAGTTTTATTTCCTTGGCATTTGTAATATCAATCGTATCAGTTCTCTAGTCATTTGCAGAGTCATCCAGAGTAAACAAGGCCTAGGTTCCTCATCTGAAGAGCTTTCCCACCCCCAGTGGAATTCTTAGGCTGCTTTTATCCATCGTGCAGAAGCAAGAAAGAGCATAAAATCACTTATTTTTTCCCCCTCTGTAGGTCACCTTTATTCCCAGAAGGCAGCTGAGCAGTGGGGTCTCCTCAGCGTCCCCGGCTGCTTTCAAAGGCAGTAGCTGAAACACTGAGCTGCCATATTTATCTCTTTCACAAGGCTACAATGAACACATCAAGCATCCCATAAACAGCATCCTATCAGGGCCGTAACTTGGGCGGGGTGACTGGGGCTTTGCCCCAGGTGTGAATCGAGCGGCTCTATTTCACTGCTTGATTTGAGGACGCGATTTGTGCTGCTTGCTGCGAGTGCACCCTGGGCAGCAAAATATCTAGTTCCAGCACTGCATCCCACAGCAAAGAACGGATATCTCTGATGCAGTCACATTAGCATGCTGCCACTTCCACTGATTTACAATGTTTTAGGAAGGTTTTTGCAGAGTGGGTGCAGCCTGTTAGCACAGAGGTTTGCACTATTAATTCAGAGTGTCTTGCGTAAGGGCAGTGATTACTTGTCCAGTTCCAGGAAAAATGACTTTGCTTTCTGAACATGGCAAGTTTTTTTAAAACCTCATTTAATTTTCCTTTCCACTCTATTTGTAGCATTACAGTATGTTTAATAGTCTCTCTCCACTGACATGCTTGCAATGCACGCTCTTCCTTTGCACATCCTGAGACACAGCTTTGCTAAAACAGCTCTTCCCCAACACACTCTCTCCACACCCCAGATTCTTGTCACATACCTGGCATTCTTTCAATTTTAATGAGATAAAGGAGTGGGGGATTACACTCTCATGGAATCTTAGAGGAACAATAAGTGGATTTCTTTTCAAAAGCCCCATTTAGGGCAAAAAAGCTCCTTGCGAGACAGTTCAGGCATCCCCAGTTTGTTGTACAAAGGTGATCTTTTTGCTGTTCATTCAAAAATACTGCTGAATGAATCAGATTTATCATCTAAGCTGAAACAATTGTTTCAGATGGAACCAAAGCCAAAATGGTTGGTTTTCTTCCCGAAAGGAAAAACCAAACACAAATTTGTTCTAGGATGATCAATACATTTTGTTCAATTTGAAACAAAAGTTTCATTTTGGGGTGTTTTAGATTTTAATTATGTTTTAAAGCAAATATCGCTGAATTCCAAAATGAAGCATGGTTTAAAAATGAAAAGTTGACTTATTTTTAAATTTGAACCACTTGATTTTTGTATTTTTTTCCCATTTTTTCTTTGGCTAAAACCAATTATTGAATTTGAACCAAATTCAGAAATAATTTCAATTCTCCCAAAATCACATTTTTCACAGATTAAATTATTCAACCAAAAAATTTCAACCAGCTCTATTCAAAACCACATTTGATTTAGGCTTTGCCTAATTGCAATCATTGGTGAAAGCTGTGTTAACGCAGATCTTTGCTGTCATCAGATGAAGTAGCTTTTGGCAACATTGCTATTTCTCTATCCCCACAACTGAGGTAAGCAGCCACAGTGTAAATCCCACTTAATAGACATTTGATGTATTAAGCCAGAAGTTTCCACCAGTGCAACTCCATTAGTGGCTGAAAAAATCAGGACAAACTCACAGTATAGAGAAATTCAGCGATGAGGTCTCGTGGCTCAAAAATTAATTCAGTTGCAGGCTGGGGTTAATGAAGCCTTAGGAAGGATCTAATTTCCCTGTGCAATGCACCCTGTCTGCAGTGGTTCTCACTGCTGAGGGATATGGCAGATTAACATGCACAGATTGCTGTCTGCTAAACCAACTCCTCTCACTCTGGAAAGTGCCACATAAGATCATTGTGGGACTGAGATCTCAAGTTGAAATGTTGCAGCTAACTGCTGCTAATACAGTTTGTTGCTGTGTCCGTTCTAAGTAGCCCAGCTGGTGTAAGTTGATAGTGTGTTGACGTCATTCTAACCATTGTTGTACGTATCCACTGAGACACCTATTCTGTTACTCCAAGCACAGCTCCTTGGCCTTGGTGCCTGGCGTTGTGGCAGGTGGATGCTTGGCATCATCATCTATTGTATATGTATAAAACAGACATAGCAGATGTATAGTTTAATGTCCCCAATGCGCATGATATATATGTGATGTTCCCTTCCCGGGATCTGGTCTGGTATGCTGTTGTACCTCCCCTACTGTCTACTCCTAAACCCCAAATCACCACGCTTTGCTAGGTGGACCTTCACTCCTGGTCAGTCCATACCAGCCTCCTGCGTGCAATTGGTCCCAGGCTATGGATGTGCACTCTCCAGCCAGTTAGGGGACAGTCCTCCAGTAAGCACACCCAGCCCCCAGATATCGCACTGGGAACTTTTGTATTGGGACCATTCCCCAATCGCTGCAGGCCCATTGACTCCAGTTCACCCATTTCTCAAAGAAATGGGAATGGCCAGCCTTACTCGTTCACACACTCTAAAGTTCACACAACTTTAGATGAAACAAACACTAGTTGATTGATTTGAACATGACTTTAAGTGAGTATATAGCAAATCAATGCACAATCATTCCATAAGGCAGTCAAGAGGTACCATAAGCTAATAAAAGGTATAAAACTCATGCTAACCTAACAAAATTATTCAGGATTACTCTTTCTGTAGTTTGTTCATATCATTCTTACTCATGAGACTGACTGCTGGTGGTGGTCAGCCAGTCTTCAGCCTCCTGGGCATATGGATAGGCCAAGTTTCTTGGAGTTGTTTTCAGGATGGAGTTTCTCTGGTCAAAAGCCCTTTCATAGTTCCAAATATGTCCTTTTCAAACCCTCATTTCCCCTCCTTCCTTTGCCAGGTAATCGTCTTTGTTCAGAAAGGGCAGGAGATCTCCTCCTCTCCAGCCAGGGTATTACATGCATTTAGCTAGACCACCATCATAGGTATCATCTCTGGATGTGTCCTTGCAACACTGAACAGCCAAGTTACTCAGACCATACTCTCTGAGAGCTTGACTTTGTAACCTAATTAACAACCTTGTCAACTTACTCATAGGTATGCAATGTATTTTTTTCAAGGTTGGTTGCTTTGTTTGCCTTTTTCTTTTGAATTAGGTTGCTTGTGGATCCAGATATGAATGTGGCTATGGTTCAGATATATAAAGGAGAGATTACTACAAGGGAAGCCATGAGACTTAGCCTATGTCCTACACATTCAGTGATGACTGCTGCCCTGAAAATGTACAGATCTTTGGAGAGGGAAAGGAAAACCAGTGGTTTGATAGCAGTGTTGAACTGCCTTAAAAGGGGTTCCAGGGAGGATCGATCAGGTTGTTTTCACTTGTAGCAGATGCCAGAGCTAGGAGCAAGGGTCTCAAAGTGTAGTGGGGGTGGTCTAGGTTGGATATTAGGAAACGCTTTTTCACTAGGAGGGTGGTGAAGCACTGGAATGGGTTACGTAGAGAGGTGGAAGCTCCATCCTTAGAGGTTTTTAAGGTATGGCTTGCAAAACACTGGCTGGGATGATTTAGTTGGGGTTGATCTTTCTTTGAGCAGGGCGTTGAGCTAAATGACTTCCTGAGGTTTCTTCCAACCCTAATCTTCTATGATTTGATGGTTGCTAGAGAGTCACAGAGTGGTAGAGAGAGAGAGAGGATTTATTGTTGGGGAGACTGGGTGCAGTAGCTTTCTTGTGTTATCCGTCTTTATAACGAATTTAAATTAAAAGTTAGAAATTGTCAAAGATTGATAAAGGAAGCAAAGGGACACAAGGAGACATCTATGGTCTGCAGAGTTAAGAACAATAAGAAGGTGTTTTTAAAATATATTAAGAACAAAAATAATCTTGACAATGGTATTGGTCCATTGTTGGTGGAAATGGTAGAATTAGCTTCAATAATGCAAGAAAAACATGGAATAAATATTTCTGTTCTATATTTGGTGAAAAAACATTCCACTGGACTACGTTAAACAGGAGTAACTAAAGTCAGACATTTTTAACAGCATAACTTGCATCCAAGAGCTTTGAAAGAGATGCGTGAAGAGCTACGTGGGCCATTAATGATGATTTTTTAATAAGTCTTGAAGCTTTGAAGAAATTCCAGAAGATGGAGGAAAACTAATGTTATGTTAATTTTTAAAAAGGGCAGACAGGATAAGCTGGTTAATTAAAGGTGTGTAAGACTGACTTCGATCCAGGGCTAATAAGAAACTCAATAAAGACCTACAGGAATTAGTATAATTAATGCAAATCAACCTGAGTTTACAGAGAATTGATCCTGTCAGAATAAACTTTGATATCTTTTTATTATTTGAGATTACAAGTTTGAATGATAAAACTAGTAGTGCTGATGTAATAGAATTCGCAACTTACTTGACTACGTATCACACAGCATTTTGATTAAAAACTGAGAACAGTATAAAATTAACATGACACATTAAAGGGGTGAAAAATGGGCTAAGTGATCGGTTTCAAAATGTAATTGTAAATAGGGAAGAGTCATTGAGCGGTGCCTTTCCAGTTGGCTCCCACATAGATCAATTTTCTGAACTACACTATTAAACATATTTATCGATGACTCAAAAAAAAACCCCATAAAATCATCACTGACAAAGTTTAGAGATGACCTATATTGATGGGGCACGGTAAATAAAGAAGAGGGCTTGTCACTAATTCAGAACATTCAGGATTGCTTGGTTGGGTAAGTGTGGTACAATCAAGAAAATGCATTTTTAATACAGCTAAACGTGCACATCTAGAAACAAAGAATACAGGCTATACTTCCAGGATCAGGGACTGTGCCCTTGGAAACAGTGATTTTGAAAAAGATTTTGGGTGATGGTGGATAAACAGCTGAATTTGAGCTCCCAGTGTGATTCCAGAGCAAAAAGAGCTAATGCGATGCTGGGATGCCTAACATGGGAATCCTGAGTAAACTACAGAGGCTATTTTACCTCTGTATTTGGCACTGGTACAGCTCCTGCTGGAGCTCTGTGTCCAGTGCTAGTGCTCACAATTGAAGGAGGATGTTGCTAAATTGGAGAGGGTTCAGGGAAGAGCCACAAGAATGATTAAGGAATTAGAAAACATGGCTCATAGTGTGAGACTCAAAGGGCTCAACCCTTTTATCTTAACAAAAAGAAGGTTATGGGGTGACTTGGTGACAGTTTATAAGTAGGGTGCGTAGCTCCCTGTAGATGGCTGTGTAAGGTCTGGTCTATACTAGAGAGTTTTGTCGACAAAAGTCAGCTGAAATACACACTAAAACGCTCTTCCACTGATGGAAGTCCTGTGCCATGATGACATAATAAAACCACCTCACTAGGAGCCGTAAGGTTTATGCCAGCTTAGGTAGCGTGACATGGTGTCAGTATAGACAGTGCAGCCCTTACAGGGGCGGTGGGGCTGTCATTCTTGTCGGTGTTTGAGAACCGCGCAGCTGCTCTTTGCTCCTGACTAGGAGAAGGTTGGAAGCCTGGGCAGCTGGTCTCAGCTCCATGCTCCAAGCAGGGTGAAAATTTGGGTGCCTGGCCCCCACTCTGAGCTGCGAGTGGGATGAGTAGCCCTGGTGTTTCTTCATGTCAGCCAGGAAGTTGACAAGTCTGCCCAGCTTGGAACAGCTGAGGATGGGGAAGAAGCTGCTGCAGCTGGGTCCCATTTCCCCAATGGGAATGGGGACGAGAGAAGCCCAATGCTGGCTCCTGGAGGGGTGCGGGGAGAACGGCCCTTCAGGGGTAATGACTGTAAATTGACCACTGTTATTTTTCTAGTGTAGATGAGGCTTGAGTGTAGCTTGCCGACAGCCTCAGAGCGAGAGTCCACCTAGGTTAAGGTTCCTGGGGTCTAGCTGGGTGAGGCTTTGTATGCCCTAAATGTGCCTGGAGGGGCTTGCTGTGTCCCCTAGCAAAGCATTGTGAGGGTCAGCCCATGGCGGAGAGCAAAAAGAGCACAGTGTTCCCACAGTTTTTAGGTTGCATCCTAGAGGGACACTCCACAGATTCATAAGGCAAGAATGGGAGTAGTTTTCACCCTAGGATCTGGTGAGGGAAGGGGCCTTGTTACATGATCATGTCTGTTACTGCAACCCAAAAGAAAACAGTTCAACTATTTTGCCTTATGTGTTCCCTTAGCTAGCTGCCATAGCCCTTCCATGTCAATAGTCATTCACAGAACTCCACTGACATTATCAATAATAATGGGCAATTAAGTGTACCAGGAAGTAATGATGAGGAAATAAATAGATATGTTCCATTCGGCTCCAGTGAGACAAAAGAAAATTAATGTTTACCCAGTGCAAAAGGTTAAAAGCAATACCAGGGAGAGGAGGAGGGGAAAAGATTTTCAAGCTTTCAATGTTACAAAGGAAAAAGAACGAGAGAACGCTCTTGACAATGCTTTTTAGACCTTGCCAAAGAGCCAAATTGTAATGAGGCATTAGTATAGTTTCACCTGCTGGCTCCCATTCATCTGACATCTGAAGCATGATTATAAACCCTTTGTTGTGGCGTAGGTGTAAAAAGTGCCCGGAAGGTAAATGAATCCATGGTCTATTGTATTGTTTGAGACTGGAATGCTGTTTGGTACTAGGGATAGAAATTTGTGGCTGCACTTTGTTCTTTGAGATTCCAGGGCATGAGGGCTGTTCTGGCACTGGATGCCTTAGGGCAAAGTTTTTTGCTCTGTGAATTTGCTTTTGAAATTTGCATAATAAACTGCTATTAGGCAGGTACAGCAGGAACTACTAATCTCCTCCAGTCTAGCTTGCAAATACAACAGTAATAGCCTTACAGTTACAGAGAACTTCTTAAGTGGAAGATCTTTAACTCCTCCATGAGGAAATGGACACTAGCTAGTGGTTCCATACAGCTGAGGTAAGCTTTCCCTTACACCTGTTTGATCACAACAAACCTTCACTTCTTGAAAAGTCAGTTCAGGCCTTTAGTCAGCAAGCGATTTCTTGGTCTTGCTGTGATGTTTGAATAGGAACGATATGAGTTGGACAAAGTATTTCAGAAAAGGAAGGGGGTTTGAGGAAATGGAAAGAAAGTTTCATTCTCTGAGCAGTCTAACTTTTCCTTATCTCTGACTGCTTTTAGTCTTAGAGATCAAATCAAATCAAATCAAATCAAATCATAGGGCTGGAAGGGACCTCGTGAGATCATCGATGCCACACTTGATTTCTTTATTTGCATTCACTGAAGGCTGTTGCCCCAAGACGTGCATTCAGAAGGGGTGTTGTCCATTTTAGCCATCCACCCAGATTTTAATGATTTCTGTAATTCATAAATCTTGAGAAATACAATAGTCAATCAGGTCTGTAGTGCAGCTTAAATTCCACAAGACCAGGTGTCCGTTGAGGCTGGGATTTCTGTGGGGCTTTGACTGAAGTCCTGAGTCTGCTCATTCTGAGCTTCTGCCTGATGGACCATCTAAATTCTCATAAATCATCTCGGTAGGGAGCCAGCGGATACTGTCCAGAGGAACTCTGCCTGGATGCGTAAATGGACATAGGAATGGAAATAGGACTCACAGTCACTGGGTGCCCCCTCAACCAACCTCCTCTCCCTGTTGTTACAGATCAGGCGTGGCCAAACTGCACCTCGGGAGCCACATGTGGCTCTTGAATGAAAAATTGTGGCTCCTGAAAGAAAGCCAGCAAATCAATTTAGGAAAGCAGCCCCAGCCTAGGAGTTCAGGAGGGGGTCAGGACGGTGGGGAGAGGTGTAGCATGGTTGGAGTTGGCAGGGAGAAGTGCAGCATGGTCAGGATTTTAAGACTCGCCACTAGCCTGCAGTCTTCTACATCAGGCAGCAGCTAAGTTTTTTACTGTATAGGCCTAATATTCATGGAAACGTTAAGTAATGGTTAGAATTTGACATTAGTAGAATCAATATTTGTCGTCTTTTCATGATAAAATTGAAGTGTGCAATGAATTTTAAACTCAGTGATTTTGGAGTAGGTAAAAGTATATGGCTATAGGCCTCAGTGTGGCTCTCGAAGGTTTAATAATCAACTTGTGTGGTTCTTGAGTTCCATAAGTTTGGCCACCCCTGTTATAGATGGTCACTGGCCAGCTCTAGAAAGAGGTTGATGAGGAGATCCTGGATGCCATGGATGGGGTGCTCGTAAAGGAACTGGTGAGGGGAAAAGTGCATTCAGCTCCTCAGCGAGAAGTTCTGGAGAAGCTGGAAGAGGGGCTGCAGTCTGGCGCACTCAAAGTAGACATGCACCAGGGTCTCCCTCATGCCACCCAAGGGGCAGCTATCAGGGTGAGGAGTGAAATGTGCCAAGTACGTTCCTGTGCTTACAGCTCCGTGAAGGAGCAGCCAGCTGATGGTCCTGACTGGCTGTGTGATCAGGGTGGAATAGGAGCTGGTCCACTGGGATTCATTGCCCTCCACACTGGCAGAAGGTCCTGCCACTTGGTGTCTGGGCAGGACACACGGATGAAGAAGTGAAGGGTGTGGAGCACAAGCGTGTACATAGTCTGGGTCATTGTTCCTAAGCAGATTTAGAAGTTTTGGAATTGGGTGTGGTAGTTTTGAGCATACTGCTGTCAATTCCTTGTGGCTGAGATGCGATCATTCTCCATGAAGGCTAGCAATCTAAGCAGCTATTTCACAAAAAGCCCTGAGCTAGTTGGGAGAAGCTAAGCCCCTGGAGCAGAAAGCAGGCTGGTTCTCCTAACTCTGAAGCAGTGCTGGCATTTTGGTGCTTGGGCGAGCACCTGGGGTAACCAATGCAAAGCATGACCTCAAATTGAGTGGTGAAACACAACCGCTGTCTCCCCGCTCTAGTTATGGCCCTGCTCTGAAGCATTTTGCAGCAGGCTAGTAAAATTGTTTATCCTCTAACAAGGAAGCCCTAACAGTGTCAATGACAGAAAAGAGGTGGGGGGATTTATTTTAATTGTATCCTTTGAATGTTGTTTGTTTTTAAGCCAAACTGTTTTGGTTAAATGGTCTCAAAACAGTCCCATTCACCAACTTTTCTTTAAATGTAATAACAGGGAAAGAGTTATTTATGTTTTGCTAGTCTCAGTTTTTGTAGTTTCTTATGACAAGGGGAACTTCACTGGCTGGTTAATCAGTTAGTGGACTGGCTAAGTGATTCCAGGTGAATATTCCTACCCACAAATGTAAGGAAGGTGTTGCCAACTTTCTTTTGACTCAGCAATCAAGAGATTTGGTGATCAAAGAGACCAGCTGAGCCTCAGGGGAACTCAGCTTAAGCTTTGGGAACTTTTATTTGCTTTCTACATTTATGCAAAATGTCTGACAAAATGGGATGTTCTCCCATGAAAGCTCAAGCAAAAAATAAATTTGTTAGTCTTTAAGTGCCACAGGACTCCTTGTTTGTTTGTTTTTGTGAAGATAATGTATATGGATTACAAAATAGTTATGGTATGTTATAAAAACATTATTAAATGATGTTTCTTTATCATAACATTTATAAAGTTGGTACTTAAGTTCATTCATGTTCTTTTGAAGACTTGAAGGTGAGGAGGTTGACCCTGTGCAATCCTTGCTGAAGGTCCTTAAAAAATGAATTCTGTATCCTGCTGCTTTTGTACAGGATTTGATTCTTTTTTGTTAGGTCCTGAAGACACAATGGAGTGAACTCTCTAGGCCTTCCAAAGGTTACATATGCATGGTAAGTAAATGCAATAACTATAGATTTTTTAAGTGTTTTAACCAGTGCCTTTTTTTTTAAAGTGCTGGTACTCTTCTTTCCCCTGCTGACCCTGTCCCCCACCCCTACCTGGGCAGCAGAGCCAACAAAAAAAGGCACCAGTACTTTGTACCCCTGCATACCATTACAAGGAAATCACTAGTTTTAGCCATTTCCAGCCTTACCTGTCATATTTCCAAAGGGATAGCCATGTTATTCCATTCTGTAAGTTCACCCATCTTCGAAGCATCTGACGAAGTGGGATTTTTCTCCCACAAAAGCTCATACGAAAAATAAATCTGTTAGTCTTCAAGTGCCACATGACTCCTTGTTTTTTTTACCTGTCATAACCAAGTATTTTTCTGGAAATGATTTAGGCTTAGCATGCCTGAGGTAAGCATTGCTATGGCTGGTTAACCCCTCTTCACCTTTCCCATCTGTTAAAGCAATTTACCCGAGATGATGCCTGGCCAGAGGTGAAGATGGAATGGAGCCTGAGGTTTTTAAGCCACCTGCTGCCTTCTGTGGTTTTTAGTTAGTGTCATATTTTGCAATTGCTGGAGTGTATTTTATTTTAAAATGTTCACTTAGTTTAATTAAATTAAGAATGGCTAGTGCTGCACCAATTCCATTAGCAAGGAAAGACCACAATCATTTTTTGTGAATGATAAATTATTTCCCAAAAGGGGGTGCTAGAGCATGATTATGTATAAGAATTTGCTTGATGAGAGAATAATATTGAGGAAGGAATAAAGCCTGAATGTTGCACTAGCTTGGCTCTCTCCTTTTATGTTTGAACGTAGAACAGCTAGCTAGAGTTGCAGGTTTGGCAGCTCAACACCAATGCCAAGGCCTTGTCTACAATAGAAACAATTAGCATATTTACTGTAGTAACTCCTGCAACAGCAGTAGAAAATGCATTGAAGTAGACAAGGCACAGATATTTCACCACGATGTGCTCTAGACATTGCTCAGATATCTGAGGCCTGTCTCCATTAACAAAGCTGGGCACGACTTTGTTTTTTCCACCAAAAAAATGCAGATTAGGGGCCAACCAAAACATTTAATAGATTCATGTTGAATTCATTAAATTGTTTGTCAAAAACATCTAAAAGAATTGGTGTGTTTGTTGACATTTTGAAACACAAACTGATTTGACTCTGATTCAAGATTACTTTGTTTTGAAATGTCCATCAGTTTAATTTTAAAAGGTAAAAGAACAAGGTCTAAAGATTGCAGATCAAGCAAGCAGTTTTCTTCTGACCCAAAATGATTTTTTAATGTTTTTTTTCACTTAGGCCAGTTACTTGCACAAGTCTATTAACAGAAGAGCATAGATGCAACTGGTTGCTGAATTAAGGGACTTTTCTTCTAGCATAGACACACCCCAAGGGGGCAACACTGTAAAGGAGACAATTATGAATTATACAAGCAACTTTTTGTCTTGGGAATTGACATACATTCCAGATTCTAGGTCACTATCTGCATTGAGACATTTGCTTCAGGGTTGGAAATGGATATTACTGAAAACGCCTGCAGCAACAGGTCTGAAATGTCTTTCCAGCAGAGCCAAGACGCCAAGGCTGCCTTGCCCATTCTAGAAGGAAAACCTAGCATGCATTATGTCCCAACAGTAAAGTAAAGCTACAGGAAACAGATTAGTCTGTATAGTAGTCTGACTTTTGTGACCTTCCAGGCATGCTGCAAAATACATCTATTTGCTATTTTGAATCCCATGTTAATGAAATGGTGGAAAAGAGTTTCTCAAGGTGGCTGGTGGACTTATTTACTTAAGTCAAGGAAAAAGACTCCTGCACCACAGTGACATTAATGAATTTCCAATCAAAAGCACAGGAGCTATTTTAACCATTTGGTAGTAAACTAGTATTACAGGTAAAGGAGAAATCTCAGGGAAAAGCTGAGGACATTGTTGTCACAGATACACCTGTCATGGCATTTCCTAGTCTATGATAATGCTCTGACCTTATCTACAAAAAACACAACACTCCTTCTATCCTTGAATGGCATTTCTTCTCAAGACAATGCCTCTTTCACTTACTGCATCGTGTTCATCACAGAACTCAACAGCATCCCTCCCAGGCTTTGGGGGATCTGTGCTAATGCATCTTCATCATGGCTTTTGACTCTGGACTCTTTCCACAGATCCTTAAGTTCATGTTTTGCTCACTCTCTTCCCTCTTTGGTTAGTAAATCACATGGCACTGCAGTCCTGTTTCTAAGGTGCTTTACTGGATCATCCATCTCACTACTGAACTGAATTCACAGGTGACCCAGAACAGCACTTTCTCCTTATTTTGGACTATGCCATACCTGTTGAGGAAAAACCTGCAGAAGAGTGCAGAGCCCAAGAAACTGTGAGACTGACCTCTTGGGAATTCCTCTTGATGCTCTCCTTGGTGAATAGGGGTGGGGGTGCAGAGCATACTGGGTCCATGGGGCCTCTAAACTTTTCCAGGTCATCAGCAATTTTGCTTTTAAATTCATGGCATTTCCCTCTCACCAGGCAGGGCTTACCCTTCTGATCTGTGGGCTCCTTGCATAAATATGATTTCCACAAAAATCATTCTGGAACTGATTCTTCTTACCAGCCTTTTAGGGGCCAGGTCCCTGTTTCAAAGGGAACTCAAGGGTTAATGATGATACCCTGAGCAACTTTACACTCTGCAGAGTCCAGAAGTGGGGGTACTCCTTGACTCCACCCTCCTAGGCTGGCCATCGTTCATGCTGCAGCTCTCATCTCTAAAAAGGGGCTCCTGAGGGCTGGAAGCCAGGAAAAAAAACAACAAGGAGTTGTGTGGCACTTTAAGACTAACAGATTTATTTTTTGCATGAGCTTTCGTGGGAGAAGATCCCACTTCCTCAGATGCTTTGAAGATGGGTGAACTTACAGAAAGGAGGAGCCTAGCATTAGAGCTTTGCAAATCCAGGCATATCCACATTATATCTGGGATGCAAATATCCGCAGATGTGATGCAGATATCTGTGGACCATCTCTTGTGAAAAAACAAAACCTTGGATTAAAACTATAAATATCCACTGCCCCTTTCTTATGGGTGCAGATTGGATGTGGATCCACATACTTGTAGCTGGGCAGGGCTCTTAATGGCATTCCACATCCATGTGCTGGATTTGTTTTCCCAGCTGAAGGGGGCCTATAGGCATAGGCTCCTACCTACTACTCTGTGTGGATGCTGCTGTTTTTAAATTTTGCCACACTGATGTTCCGGGATGAACCTTCATGTTATCTTTGCACTGCAGAAAATCAAATAGAGGCAACGTTGTGCACTGGCTGGAGTGGGGGACTGGGAGAAGGAAGAACATGAATAGAACTATTGACTGTAACTCACACTGACAAATAATTGGGACTAGTGCTTCCATTTTCCTGTATGCAAAGTAAAGGTACTACTTCTTTACCTTTTGTATCATGCTTTGTGACGCTGTAGGAAAGGTGCAATGGAAATAAAACACTCATCTCAAAAGAGATATATTAAAAGTGAAAAAGATACAGAGAACTGTAACAAAATGACAGTGTGGAACAGTTTCCATATGAAGAAAGATTAAAAAGACTGGGACTTTTCATTTGGAAAGAGATGAGTAAGAGAGGATATAATGGATGACTACAAAATCACGTGTGGTATGGAGAAAGTGAATAAGTGCTATTTACTAGGAAGGAAATTTAAAACAAACAAAAGGAAATCCTCCTTCACGTAATGAACAACCTGTGGAACTTGTTGCCAGAAGATCTTGTGAAGATCACAAGTGTAAGTGGGTTCAAAAAAGAATTAGGTAAATTCACAGAGGATCAAGTCATCAATGGCTATTAGCGTAGATGGCCAGTGATGCAACCTCATTATCTGGATGCCCTAGCTTCTGACTACTGGAAGCTGGGAGTGGATGACAAGGGATGAATTACACAAAGATTGCCTCTTCTGTTCATTTCCTCCGAAGCCTCTGGCATTGAGCACCATCGGAAGGCAAGATACTGGGGTAGGTGGACCATTGGTCTGACATAGTATGGCTGTTCCTATGATTTTAGGGTACTTGTGTCAAAAGATTTCATTGACTAAAACCATGTGGCAAATATTGTTGCAAAGTCTGTGCATTTGTAGATACTGCTGATAACCTCCCCCTTGGGCTGATGCACAATGTTACCTTTCTAAAATTCCTAAAATTGAGGCTGTTCAGGAATGCTAACAATTTTGCAGGTGGTTTGAAGGTCTTTAACCTTGTGCTTTGCAACACCTCTGTGGCATAGAAGTATCTTGACATGGTAGCCTGATTATTATTTTAACTTTGGATATCAGTTCCAAATGGTTGTGACTAAGGAACTGGGGTTCTTGCCTGAATCTAACCACAGAAAAAGTTGAACAGGAGCTCCTGGGATGCCTGACAGAAATTGTTACACAGATACTCAAAAGTATTTATTTATAAAACCTTTTACTGAAATGAGCATCAATGATAGACAAAATGAAAACTGAAAGAAAAGCAAATGAACAGATGAGTAATAACTGGATGACAGTCAACTTCCACTCTAATATGCACAGGAAATATGTGGTATAATTTAAACTATACTAAGCTTGCTATACTATTCAAACAGAAATGTCCAATTCCTCAACTTGAGAGAGGAGTGAAGAGCTTGACAACACTACACAGTTCCAAAGAGGCAGCCATATTAGTTTAGTTCAGTAAAACAAACACGGAGTCCTGTGGCTAAATAAATAAATTTGTTAGTTTTTAAGTGCCACAATATTACACAGCTATAGTTAAGGTATACTTAAAACAGTTAAAATAACTAAATAGTTATTAGAAAGAAATAGTGCTAGGACTGCTGCTGAGTTAAGAAGCTGAAGCTTGAGCTGGAGCTAGAAGCTAGAGCTCCGAAAGCTAGAAGGTACCCTCAGCAATGGGATCGGTCTCTTTATACCCTGTATAGCATGAGTCGGTTTGGCTCCTCCTTCTATACCCACTTATGGGTTCTTCACTCCTAAAACTGTAGAGGTACATTTACTCAATAGGTTGGCAGGTTTGTGCCTATGACTGACACATGTCCTCCTCCCAGAATGGTCTTCTATCTTCCTCTTTATTATTTATTTCTAGCTATTTCTTTGGGGTTTGTGGTGTACTTTTACAGATATCTTATGGTCCAGGCTAGGTAAGTCCCTTCTTGTTTTGATGTCTGCTGCTGACCTATCTCAGATAGAGTTCATGATCAAAATATAGCCCCCGGATTTCCACATGACTGCCCAATGCACAAACAAGTCTGTCTTACACCAATTTATCTATGCTAACTTATGAACTCCTACGCCTTTAGCTATGTCATAGAGGCCCAGTATGATTTCTTCAGAAGCCCACAAGGTACTTGGTGTTACAGCTTTTAAAATATATGTATATTATCTTATAAATCTATAATTATACGATCCATGAAAGCTATAAAGAAAAGACAAATACAGACAGTAATACATGGGCAAGCTAAGCATAGATTAGGTTATGGGCTAAACCATGGCAGTTCACATTCTCCTGGGCTTTTGTCATTTTGCAATAGAGGCTCTAATGAAGAGAGTTTATTATGTTAATGTGAAAAATTTCCAGACCATTTTGCAGAACAGCTAGGCCTAAAGCTCCTTACTTGTTTTGTCTGTCCTAGCCTGACTCTCTTGCACAGAAAACCATAACACATAGCTTTTATAAAAGTCCATTATTGCGTCACTGCACCCTCAAGATCTAAACTAAAGCCACCCCATCCTCTGATTTTAAACTCACAGCTCAACAATATGTAGAAATAAATGATGCATCATTCAGGTGTTGAGTTTCTTTTCTGCTCTGTAAAGACTCAGGGCAAGAAGAACTCTAAACAGTACCTGCCTGCCACACGTGCATTATGTGGGACGCAAAGATGTCTGTCTGGCAGTAGGATGACAGACACCACAGCAGGGGCAGTTCAAGCATCAGTAAAGAGGCAGGGATTAATCTTATGACTGCAGACCCTTTTGGCTGAATTTCTGCTCCATGGAGTGGGTGAGGCTCCAGGACAGTCCAAACAGAGCTTCCATTGGCATGTATGAAGTCTGAAGGAAGAAACCCAGTTCCTAGGAAATTTGGATCCCATCGCTCAAGGAGCTCAGGTGTCTCCTACCACCAATATGTTCTCTAATGAAATAACTGACACCCATCCATAGAGTCAGGGTGGCTCTTCCCAGTCAGATACCTCCACTCACAGGTACAAGCATTGCACTTGACACAGCTGTAAATAACTACTCAAGGAGGCAGAGAATCACACCCTCTTTTGTTCTAAATCTTTATGACTAATTTTATTAGAATTAAACCTTTATTACTAATTTTAGCAAAACAACCCCATGTTCCCTAAAACCTGTCATTATACTGAGACTGTCCAACCAGGCCAGGCCTTCCCTGCTAGCCACTGTACAACAAGATGAGTCCCCTGCTCTAGAGAGGCTGGAGTTTGTCTGAGGTAAGATGTGACGGCTGGGTGAAAATAACAGATAAATGGAGAATTGGCTAATGATAACAGGAGCATGGTTTCTTGCACAGGGCTGGGTTGGTGGACAGCAAGTGGCCAGGAAGATTTCAATCAGTATCTGCACCAATATAGAATCTTCCCTCCATCAGCCTGCGCCATTGCTTTCATGGCCTTGCAATATCTAAGGGCCAAATCCCGCAGTCCCTACAGAGACCAGTCCAGAGCTTGATTGTATCACCAGCTGAGATGAGAAGAGGTGTTTGAGATGCAAACCTAGCTTTGGTTTCCACTTCGGCAAATGGTCTTTCCCCAATTCAACTACTGGATCCAAACATCCTCATGTGCTCTGGTGCTCAGGACTCAGATCTGACTGTTGTATCTGGAGCCCATCCCCATACAAAATGTGCTTTGACTCTTACCATGAGCAACTAGGTGGGTAAAGATGGGAGAAGTTGGCCCCAGGCACTTAGGGGAGAGCAAATCAATGCTAGCCTCTGATAAGAATTAATCTCCGCTAATCCTGTGGGGTTGATTAAATGGTCTTCTCTTTGCGGCTTTAAATTTATTCTAAACCCACTGGCTCTGCTCTGGAGTTTAATTTCTTAGTGTAGTAATGCACTTGAATCATTTATCTGACTCTCTGAGGAGTTCATATGCCATTTTAATAGTTGGTGCTGACAGGCAGCAATTTGGCTTCTGTTTTCTTAGTTTGGCTGAAGCCATCATCACCGAGATAGATAACCACTCCCCCCATGTGAACTGAAAGGCAATTTTCTGTTCTTGATTTGTTGGTCTCTTCTAGTACCATTAGTCACTTCTACTCACCCACTTCCACTAGAGGTTTTTATTACTCTGCGCTCTCCTGACTCACCTCCCACAGTGCCACCTTTCAGTATCTCCTTAGGTGCACCCCTAAACTGTGTGTGTGTGCGTGCACACACAGGTCGTGAAACCTGTGCACACAGCAAAATAAAGCACACACAAAAAAATTCAGCAGTGCTAACATTAGTGCACACAAAGAAATTTTTTGCGCACACAGCCTACGAAAAATTAGAGGGAACCTTGCTTAGGTGTCACCTCTTTCCCACCCTGCTGGTGTCTGGCAGAGCTGTCCAAGGCATGTTCCTCTTCTAGTCTCTTGCAGACATCTGCTCCCATGGTTTCTACTGCCTACTGTGTAGACAACACCTAACTCTATTTCTCTTTGCCCTTCTACACTCCTGCATCTCCTGTTATTAATTCCCCAATCTTGAATTTTTTCCTCTCAAACCTCCTTTGTCCATTAGTTTTGACAGCTCCGCTATATTGCTCTTCTACCAGACTCACAACCTTCAAGTCTCATTCCTACACTCTTCCCTCTCATCTTCTTCAACCCCTTCCCAAACCTTTGACTCTGTAGTTTGTTGCATATCACCAAACTCTAGCCTTTCCTCTACACCTCCCCCCTTTAATAAAATTCTTGCTCCCATGCCTCTTGACTGGATTACTGTAGTAATTTTCTTTTCCAGTCTACCCAAAACATCTCAATTAAAATGATCTCTTCCTACTGCTTTTACCTCAAATCACTTCATTGATTTCCTCTCTACTACTATCAGCTCTGAGATGCTTGTCCTCACCAGTTAGGCCCAAGTAATTCCACCCACCCACAAATGACATCTGTTCTTCTCTGCCTCACTTTCTAATCCTTTCACTTTATAGCTCCTTCTTTGTGTCTCTCCCACTTCCAGCTTATTTCCTTCTCTTACAGCCCCTCCCCTTGGGCTAGTCTCATCCCACCACCAGGCACCGTTTTCTAGTCTTCAGACCCTACCTCAAAGTCTGTTTCTTCTCCAGATCATCTCTGTGGTACCCAAGGTGTCCCTGCTCCCCAGTTCTCTCTCACCTTTCCTTTACTTAAAGCCTTGTTTGCCAACTAGTGAAGTCTTCAGAGCAGTAGGGTATGATTCTTACGCTGCTCCATAAAGGTTCATGTCCCTTTGTGGTGCTCTAAAATCAATTTGTAACATCTTATTTAAGAACAAGTATATCCTGGTTGATGATGGGGAAGGCAGGCAGGGACTTCTCGTTAAATCTCTTGGCACCGGCCTCACTCCACACTTGCAGTGACTCTGTGTTGAAATAAAACTAAACTTCAAAAGAACATTAAGATCATAAAAAAGAAAAGCTTCACCAGGAAACAAATATCTCTCTAGAATTTTTATTTTATTAAAACATTAACTAAGCAAAGAGTCACTTGAAGAGAGTCAACACTTTGCTTTGCACAGGGACTGCAAATTTTTCTATAATATATAGCTCAAAATTAAGTTTACCTGCATTCGTATGGGCTCTGTCATGACTCCATTGCTCCAAAGTACAGGAAGAAATAGTCATCACAAGCAAACCTACCCTCGCCCCCCACATGGAACGAATATTTGATTTTACTGTTCTCTGAGTACTAAGCCTTTAAATTGGAGCCATATTAAGACTTCTGTGTGTTCCAAAAGTTAAAGTTGCAGGGTCTGCTCACTTTTTCTCCACTTTGAATAAATTGCTATAGCTTTCTTTATAGGTAGTATAGTAGAATATGCTGCACTCCTGTTTCACTGGGCAGTTTGGGGGGCAGCCAGAGCTGGCCCAATCATACAGGTGAAAGAGGTGGCTGCCTGGGGTGCTAAATTAAATGGAAGGGAACTCTCTTTCTCTCTCTCTCAATATGTTATCTCTTACGATATGTGGGAGGGGGGCTGCCAAAGTCATAGTTTGCCTCAAGCACCAAGCCAAACATCCTTGGGCCAGCCCTGATGGCACCTGTGAGTTTTGGATAACTGCAGAAGAGACTAACTGACAGGGAAATGCAGGGACCCATGGTGTATTTGAATAACTTGGATTTCTGGATGAAGGGAATTCAGGTAACTGGCATTCCATTGTATTAGTAATGGGGGGGATGGAATAAGTGACAAAGTGCATCTTGAACAGTCCTATGGTGCACTTGGCAATTGGACATTTGCCATCTTTTATTCCCTAGGGAGAAGGTCCAGTGTTAAAGTATATTCAGACCTGTTACTGTTACTGTGGTACTGACTCACTGTGACTATGCGCAAATGACTTTCTCTCTGCCTCAGTTTCCCTGTCTATAAAATTTATATGAAAACTTCATCATTGTGATACTGCCTTGATTTTTTTAACACATCCAGTGTTCTTTCAGAGCCCTAAATGAACACCTTATAGAAGTGCAAGGTATTGTTTACCTGGGATTTGTTTTTGACACTTTCCTTCTATAAGTTGTGGACCACTTCCCCCAAGTAAATTAATTTCAATGTGTAACGGGGCAGAGGGTAGGAAATCCAGCACCTGCTGTTGTTAACATGGGCAACAGCTGCAGCTCCTGATTAAGCTGGTCCAAAGCTGGCCTAAGGAAGGAACAGGAAACAGCTGGTAAGCAGACCAAGGGCGATAAATAGGCCAGCATTAGCAACTAGAAAAGGGATAGTTAGAGAGGGTAGGAGAGCTGGGGAAGAAGATAGGAAATGAAACCCTGAGTTGCTGGGGGGAAAAATTGGGATTGTAGGTTGTGCTGTAAATAACAGGAGCATTGATGACTGCATGACTTGAAGGTGTAGTGTGTTCTTTAGGCTAGGAAGAAGATAACAGGGGTGGGAGGGACCTGGCATGAACAGGAGTTCACTATCAGGCTATCTACTAAAAAACAAAACAAAACTGTAGGTTTTTTTTTTTTTAAACTGTGGATACCCCCTTGTACTGCTTATTTAACTTTACTGATGCCAACAGGATGCAGGTATGCACACACTGAATTAAAACTAAAATCTTACCTATATGCAAAATAGGCTATTTTAGGAAGACTCAGATGTAGATGAAATCATCAACCACCCCCAAAACTTGAACTTGAGATGACTTAAGAAAACTTGCACAATCAAAGGAACTCATTGTTTCATAGGCAATTGCTCATGCATGCAGTGTTTTTCATTCCAAGACAATAGGTTGGTGGAGCTCAATCTCTTTGGTTCCCCATCTTCTGTTCTCTAAGCATTGTCATTTGTGTCAACACCGTCCTTTGGGGAAAGTTCAGAGAGGTTAGCGGTGTTAGTCTATTCCAGTAAAATGAATAAGGAGTCTTGTGTGGCACTTATAAAGACTAATAAAGTTAGTCTAATAAATGTATTAGTCTTGAAGTGCCACACAGGACTCCTTCTTTGTTTCAAGCCGGGGGGCTTGCACAGAGAGAGTCGCATCCTCAGCGGTGTCAATGAGTGGTTCCATAGCAATGGTGTTGTGCTAATTTCTATCAAGTCCTAGACTGGGGAGGTCGGCTAATCCAATGGTTCTCAGTGACTGGTCCGTGGATGGATATTGCTTCCTCAGATCTCCCTCGTCAATTGTAGGAAAGTAGTCACTTGTATCAAAAAGGCTGAGAAACACTGATCTAGTCTAGCTCTTTGCTCAGAGCAGAACCTACCCCAGCTCACCAGGGATAAGAAACCCAGCTGATGGGGGGGAGGGCTGAAATAACCTAGCTATGACCTTCAAACAAACAAAACCCAGATCTCATGTCTGTACTTAGCTGCTTCCTTTCCACTTTTGACATTCATCTTCCTCTCCCAAGTAGGATGGGGATGTATAGTCTGGTGGACACCTAACTGTTGTTCAGCAATGAATTGGGTTGCCAGATGTCAGGCAAAATGAGGACATATCCTCCTTTCTACCTTTATGTCCTCCGTCTGGCAGGCATTTTAAAAATACATAATTTTGTTTAGCTTTTTACTTACAGGAGTTAAAGCAGGGGTCTCAAACTCAAATCACCATGAGGGCCGCATGAGGACTAGTAGACGGCCCTATGAGGGCTAGTATGTTAGCCTGAGGGCTGCACCACTGAAATTTTTTCATACAACAGTATTGCAAATATTGGTAACAATAGCGTTGTTGCAGGCCACAGGATAGGGCTGGATGCAGGCCATGTGTTTGAGACCCCTGGTTTAAAGTATGCAGGAATGCCCCAGAACGCTATTTTTAGGGAGAAGCGTTCCTGGGCCCCCTAAAAACAGATGCCTATGACCCTAACATACTACATTTTTGCCACGTGTCCTCCTTTTCGTACTTCCCTGTCCTCCTTTCCATGCTTCGGTATCTGGTCGCCCTCGCCATGAAGGGGTTGGGTGCCATTTCCCAGAATAAGCCAGGAGTCCTGCGGCACTTCGAGACTGATTTATTTATGGCATGAGCTTTTGGGGGAGAAAAAGCCCCAAGACGCCGTGCTTTTTTTTTTTTTTGTGCTTGACTAGACCCCCCCGGCCGCCTTTTTTGAATTTCCCAGAATAGGCTGTCGTCTTAAAAATCGTGCTTGGATGTTGGGCTCCCCTTTTCCCCCGCTCCTCTCCCCTTTTTGCTGGTGCTGGAGGTGAGCTTGGCGGCTCCCCCAGGACTTGCAATTGGGGGTGTCGGGGAAATCCTGCTCCCCAAGGGCTTGTCCCAGCTCCTCCGGCCCCGGACTGAAGCAGGAGGAGCCGAGGCGGGCTGCCGGGCGGAATCTCCTCCTCCCACCCGCCCCGGCCCAGGGGCGGAGCCGGGCTGAGGCTGCCCCGCTCCCGCTCCCGGTGCCGGTGCCGCGCCGGCTGCTCCGCGCTGCGGCTGGCTGGTGAGTGCGGGGCCCGCAGCGCAGTGGGGCGGCCTGGGGAGGATGGGGGAGGATGCCCTGCCCTGCCCTGCCCATGGGTCTCTGCTCGTAGGGGGCAGATGGTCCCTCTTCTGCCCCTGCATCTCTGCTGGGGGGAGATGGTCCCTGCCCTGTCCATGGATCCTTGCTGGGGGGGGAGATGGTCCCAGCCCTGCCTCTCCCGGAGGGGGGGGGGGGGGATGGTCCCTGCCTTGCCCATGGGTCTCTGTGGGGGTCAGATGGTTCTTGCCCTGCCCATGGGCCTTTGCAGGGAGGGGAGATGGTCCCTGTCCTCCCCCTGGGTCTCTGCAGGGGCGGGGGAGATGGTCCCAGCCCTGCCCATGGGTATTTGCAGGGAGGGGAGATGGTCCCTGCCCTGCCCCAGGGTCTCTGCTATGGGGGCAGATGGTCCCGGCCCTGCCCCGGGGCCTTGGGTGGGGGGGAGATGGTCCCTGTTTTGCCCCTGGGTCTCTGCTGGGGGGGGAGATGGTCCCTGTTTGGCCCCTAGGTCTCTGCTGGGGGGGGAGATGGTCCCTGTCCTGCCCATGGGTCTCTGCTGGAGGGGGGGAGATGGTTCTTGCCCTACCCATGGGTCTTTGCAGGGAGGGGAGATGGTCCCTGTCCTCCCCCTGGGTCTCTGCAGGGGCGGGGGAGATGGTCCCAGCCCTGCCCATGGGTATTTGCAGGGAGGGGAGATGGTCCCTGCCCTGCCCCAGGGTCTCTGCTATGGGGGCAGATGGTCCCAGCCCTGCCCCGGGACCTTGAGATACTCCGTGCCCCAGAGGTGCTGCAGAGGGGAGATGCTGCCCTGCTTTGGGGAGTTCGCAGGGGTGAGGACTCTGCCTGTTCACATCATTCCTGACCCAGCACCCCTGCCCACAGGATGTTCCCATCCTGGTCTCGCTGGGCAGCTCTCTCGGTGCATCCCAGCTCTGGCCTGCAACATCCCTTGTGATTCCTGTTCTTGTCCCTATTGCTCTGCCCCTCATTTCGGGTGTTTTGCAGTGTGGGGTCTTTGCACAGCCGTGCCCCTCAGTCCAGACTGGCAGTATCACTAGGGTTTCAGGCCCAGATTGCTGCACTGCTGTGCCAGTGTCCCCTTCTTGACCTACAGCACTCTCTGTTGGGGTGCCCAGGTGTCCTGATTTTATAGAGACAGGCCCAGTAGTTAAGGCTTTTTCTTATATAAGGCCTATTTAACTGCCACTCACTGTTCCAGTTTTTCACATTTGCTGTCTGGTCCCTCTCCTGTTTCAGTTCTAGTCTGGTCAGTGGTGCCCCAGCTTGGTGGTGGCTTCTTAGGGAGGATAAAAAGACCCACTAGTAACCTGAGACCTCCAGACCAGCTTTCCTGGCTGACCTAGTGTAGTGGTGCAAATCTGGGTCTCCAGAGCTGCAGCATCAGTGGGGTGGTAATCTGCTATGGGGCTGTGATGATAAAATTACTGTGCAGTGCCTCAGTAACTCAGGAGGTAACCTTCCTCATTGTGCTATCTTAGCCAAACTTGGGAAGATCCCTTATATAATCTAGTCAGCCCTCCACATCAAGTAGGGTAAACCATGGTTAATTCCACTATACATTTATCTAACCTTTTTTTGAATGCATCTAATGATGGTACCATAATTATATTTTTAGGGCAGCTCCTGCCGTTGCCAGATTGGCTTCAGTGTTTAAAGTGCTTTCCCCTTATGGAAATTAGGTGATCATAGGAAACAGGAGAATTCAGGTCCTCGGTTTCGTGCCCCCTGAATAAGTGTAGGTATTTGCTTTTCTTTGGAGCTTCCCTTTCTTCTGTCTGATCTAGACATGTTAATTTACTTCAGCTAAACAAATGTCTCTGTGTTTAGAAATGGACTAATGGTTAAAGTACAAGAAGGAGCTTTAGGAAGTTTCTACTTCTCGCTCTGCTACAGTTTTCCTGTGAGATCCAGTGAAAGTCTGTCACAGAGGCACTCAGCTGACCTCCAGTCTAGCCATAGGAGCAGCAGTCTCGGATGGTATCCCTTCCCTGAAGGTCCTCTGTTCGTTTCAGTCATTTTGAGTGGACACGTTCAGCCTGCATCTTGTCTGCCATTCTGTCTTTTATGATCACGTTCTTGTCTTTTGAAATATTTATTTTTCTCTGCTGTGAAAAATGCATGCAAAGCAGGGGATGCTAATTATAGAGGGTGATAGTGAAAATTACTTGTGGTAAGCACAGAGCAAACATATGGGAGGGGGGATCTCAAATGTTTCAACTTTGGTCATTTTAGGTATGTGTAACAAATGGATAAAGCAGACAAGAGAGTTGACTTCCAAAGGGGTAGCCGCATTAGTCTAGTCCAATAAAACAGACAAGGAGTCTGGTGGCTCTTTTAAAGACTAAGAAATTTATTTATCACATGAGCTTTTGCGGGAGAGAATCTCACTTTGTCAGATGCTTGAAGATGGGGAAATGCAATAAATAAATGTGTTAGTCTTTAAAAGTGCCACCAGACTCCTAAGAGCGAGTTGAGTGCCCTAACTTCTGTGGCCATCCATTACCTGACCTTCCTCAACTGGGATGTTTAGAGCCTTAGATTCCTCATATTAAGTTGCATTAAAGTCAGGTCCAAGTATTCTTTCTAATATTCAGAGCTGATATTCTCTTGGAATGGACTTTAATTTGGGGGTGTTAGTCCACACCTTGATTGGGTTTACATAGGATGGTCTGGTAAATCCTGTGTAAGTAACACCTCTGGTAACACTTGTCCCTAATTCATTTATTCTCTATAGCAAAGGCCTGGATCCAACAGAGCTATCAAAGCAAATTGAAAGGCCTCCTTCATTTCCACGGGTTCTGTATCAGCCTTAAGATTCCCAAAGTTGAGTGGCTTTCCTTCTGACTGGAGGGAAGGGAGAATGACTGAAAATTTCATAGTAAATGTAAGATTAAAAGTGTTCTAGGTCCAACGTGTGTGATGCATGTGATACAATTTAGACATAAAGATGCTACTGTTCCTCTCTCCCCTTAAGACTCAATGTCCAGGCAGCTTGTCTCTAACAAGGTCTTTCTTGTTAAGACTCTCGCTGAGCCTTTCTTTGGTGTAAATTTGTCCCTGTGTGTATTTTCTTGGTACCGATTGTACCAGCTTCTTCTTGGCATCCATGTACCAGCTTCTTTTTGGTGTCTTTGTTGCGCTGTATTGCCTCCAAAGGACTTCTATTCGGGGAAAACTCAAACATGTTTTGTTTTTACTTTGGTTGTTTTAAATGCCTGTTTCCTCTGGGCTTATTTCATTCAGTGTTTACTGGAATGCTGCTGGGGGTAGTTACCCAGTCTGAGACAAACAAACAAGGAGTCCTGTGGCACTTAAATAAATTTGTTAGTCTTTAAGTGCCACAGGACTCCTTGTTTGCTTGTTTTACCGAACTAGACTAACATGGCTACCCCTTTGGATCTAGTCTGAGATGTTTAGGTTAACAAATAAGAAAAAGCTCATGGTTTTCTTTCTGACCAGTGAGTATTTTGTTTTACTCTGATGTGCACTAGCAAAAATAGGCTGAATTCCAAAAGATTTCTAAGGATGGTAGGTTACTAGATTATGCTGTCTTTCATGTCCTACCCCAACGAAAGGAACCCATTCTCTTCAAGCGAACTAGTTCTTCAAACTGTTTCTTCAAGTGTCTAACAAAGTGGAATTTTCTCCAAAAAAAAACCAAACAAACCCAAAAACCTCATGCAATATATAAATTTGTTAGTCTTTAAAAGTCCCGCCACACTCTTTGTTAGCCCTAGTCTACATTTGGGGGCTTTTTGGTGGCAGTCAATCGCCGGTTACGCAAGGAACATAAAATTCCTTGTGTAACCAGCGGTGACTTTCTAAGCCACCGGTACACATCAGGGAAAAGCTGACTGCAAGTCCCTTGTGGTCGGCTTTCCCCTACGCCACCTGACTTCCAGGACTTCCAGGGTCGACTTCCGGGAGAGGTGTGGCAAATTCATACTCGGCACAATCCACTCCTGGAAGGGCGAACTGATGATGGCGAAATTGCAGCTGTCAGTATAGACATAGCCTTTGTTTTGCTGAACTAGATTAACATGGCTTGCCCTTTGGAACCATTTTAACTATGAAATCACTTCAGTTAGCATAACTCTTTACTGGGCCAGATTCTCCTTTTGCTTGCCTGTCTAAATCTAAATTCAAGTGGGCAACTCTAGAATTAAAATGTTATAAAAGAAGTTTGAGATCGTAATCAGGCCTACCTTGGTGAGTATGTTGCCAAGATGAGCACGCATGGCTGGAAGGGATCAGCTGTAGCACTTCAATGGAGACACTACCAGCTGGCGGGAGGGATTCTCCTGAGGTCGTAGTGATTTCCCACCCTGAGGAGCAGTAGCTAGCTTAATAAAAGGTTCTTCCATCAATCTAGTGCCATCTAGACAGGGACTTAGGCTCGCTTAGCTGTGGTACTCATCGGATGTGGATTTTTCACACCCCAATCAACATGGATAAAACCAACCTAATTTTCTAGCGTGGACCAAGCCTTAGTATTGCTCATACAGCTAAAGAGCAAATCGTGATCCATAATTTAGGTGGTACAAAATGAGACCAGATAAATGATGATTCAATGACTTCAGCGGGCAAATTAGATCACTGGTTAATTGGCCTAGCTATTCAGGAAAGAAACATTACGTAATGTTCAACATTCATCAAATTCTGTTACTCCTTTAAAAGCCCTTAGCTACCTTGGGTAATTGCTCACTTTTGTCACTATTGCTCAATTATTTTTCGATATTTATCAGCGCTTCACTTTGTCATCTTGTCTGTGGGCTGGGTGCAGTAAATTCTCTCTCTTAATCATATCCACTAATCTAGCCATCCTGTTGATCGCCTGGATGTTCCTTTTGCAAATCGCTGCACTTGATTCTTCGCATCTCTTTTGCAGGCTGTTTAAAAATACTGGCGCAGTGAGTGTAATTTTCCACCAGGTTTTATACGCCCAGCTGCCAGTCCTCCTCCTCTTTCCCTCCATCTCCACTTAAGTAGAATGAAAAGCTTGTTTTGAATGTCACTTAGAAAGCTAATGTAATTACATGCTGCTTGCTTTTGAAATAAAGAACTCTTGTGGACGAGGAGAAACCCAGTTCCACTACCGAGTTGTTAACATTTGTCATAGATGCATTTGTGGTCATTGTGGCCTCAATCCTGCAGCGAGCAACCTGTGGGAGACACCTCTTCTGACACACAACTGCCTGGAGTTCAGAGGCTCTGCAAATTTGGGAGCCAGCCTGCATGTTGTTCATTGCAGGGTTGGGGGGTTTGTGCTAATACAAAGGAATTTGCTATGTGTTCAGAATGTGCTGTTTTCATTTGGGCTAATGTTGCTGGACTAGGTCGGTGGGTGAGTGTCAGCAGGTTGGTTTTTCTGGAGATGCTAATGGGCAATCTGAATTCAGTGTTTGTTTTCTAGCTGAAAACAGCTCAGGTGGTTTTCTTCTGTGCCAGAAAGAGCAAAAAGTATTGATGGCAAGTAAATGCTTGTTTAAACCATTGGACAGTATGCATCCAGCCCTCAACTTTCTTATGAGAGTTGAAGGAGTGAGTTGGGATGTGTGGAAAGGGTCAGCTCTTCACTTTTTGCGGGGCTCTTGAGTCCAGTAATACCTTGTCTTGGGAATGGCCTGCCTGCTGGCGGTCCTTTTAGGGAAGTTTTAAAGAAGCTTACTGCAATCTTCCTAGAAGTCTGTCTTCTTCTATTAGTCTGCTTGTCATTCTCTCTCCCTTCCCTGTGATTGCTCACTCGTTCACACGGACACATCCCTTGCTACTGAACAATTAGTGGCACATTCATTTGTATAGACTGTCGCTTTTTGCTGTGCAACGTACATTTTTCCTTAATATTTTTTCTTTAAAGTGACATTCCTGAACTACCTGGAAGCCGTACATTTAAGATTAATTTTTTAAGGCTTCTTATGTTGACTCTTCAGGCGAGATCCATTATGTTGGATTTGAAAATCAATCTTTCCAGCCACGAGCAATTAAATAGTAGGCCTCTTACTGTAGGTTCTGCTGTTGCATATATGTGGCATTAACAACATTCCCAAAGTACGAGTCCAGCTTGGTTTGTGTTTGGGACCTGCCGTCAGGCTGTGTGAGTAAATCACTGGTTCTGAACTTCTGTGCCTTTGTATTGCTGTATAAAACAGGGATACATCTATCTCACATGGGAGTCTAGGTTGTTTAAAGTACCCTGACATTTGTCTCAATAGTGTAAAATAATTCTTATTACAGTTTCCCAGCCTGGAGGGGTGTAAGTTTTCAAATTTTTCATGCTTAATACAGAATATGCATTCCAGATAGTGCGAAATGTTGACAGTCCTCTCTTTCCTGGTAGCAAAGGCAAGAATGCCCTTTCTTATTGTCATCTGCCTAGTGACCAGACAATGTGAGCTGATATTAGTGAATCTGTGTTGATTCGTCTGCAAGCATATTTAGGAGTGTCTACTCAAAAGCATCAGTCAGGAACTGAGCTTTTTGGGGCTGAGCTGAGATTCTTAGTAATACATGGTTTGTTTTTGCAGACTTTTTCATCTGAGGATCTTGTAAAGGCACCTTGAGACTATGGTGATCGGAGCATGTAAGTACTAGACAAGGTGAAGAAGTTTCGCAAACGTTAAGCTTCAATACTCTAATAAGACAAATGAGGTGCATGATTTCACAATTAGGTAAACTGAGGCATGGGTTAAATGACAGGCCCAGAGTTCCACAGTCAGTGTCAGGCTTGGGAATCAACCCACAAGTCCTGTTTTCATTAGCACTTAAAAATAAATATTAGCACTTAAAATAATGATTTAACTGCAGTTTTCAAAGTGTGTTGCAAAGACAAGTAGGCAGCCCTCCCATTTTACACTGAGGCAGAGTTGAAATGACTACTCAAGTTATGTCAGTGAAAGTGTGGGTTATCACGTAGGCCTTGTGAGTCCCTCTGGTGCCTCTCCCACTGCATTCTCGGTAGAGCATACTCAGTTTTTACATTACTGTCAGTTGTTTGCCAGTGGGACCTTTCAATCTGTATTTTTAACTGGGAAGGATCAAATCTCATGGTTTTCAAAACAGATAAAATGAAGTTATGCTCTTTGGAATTGCTGCATGCCCTGGGAAGGTGGGTAGGTGTTACTGCTTTGTAGACTTCCTGTTTTTCCTCTCCTCTGTTGGAATTACGGAAGTTAACTGAATAACTTTTTTTCTATTCATACTTAAAACAACTTGATAGAATCTGGATAAAGGGGGCTAAAAAGGGTTTGATAAGTAGCAAGTTGTCTGATAAGCATCAAATAGAAAAATATTTTTTGAAGGCTGGTTTTTGCTTCAATATAAGGTAAAGATCTTAAGTTAAATGGTACTGGGCTCTTTCTTAGCAGTTTGCTTTGTAGTCCCTAAAGCAGTTTTCATGTGATCACTCTTTTTCCTTAGCAGATGGGAGGGAGGGAGACGGCTGGTAGGGAAACAGAGAGACTAAGTGCTTGTATATGTAAAACTGGACGGGAATAGCTGTTCTGCAATAGCCCCCAGGTGCATACTGATTCCAACTAAAAGTTTCATTTTTCCTTTTAGCTTAATCCATTTTGGAAGTGGAGTAAGCTGGGAAAAGGCGTTTTTATAAGGGGAAAAAGTGTTTGCATAAGGAGTTGTTCCAAAATACCTAATGCACTTTAAATTCATGCCCTACCTTATTCCAAAACGACTTCCCCATGTAGACAAGACCTGTGGCACAGGCTAGCTAGATAGGTGACTTGCCTGAGATCAGACAGCAAGACTGTGGCAGAGCCATGAACAAAAATCCTATCTCCTGCTACCCTGTCAATGCCACCTCCATGCTATTAATATAATTCAGACTGATTGTCATTTCTGGGGGCATAATGCAGTGTGTGGCCTATTGAAATTAGCTTAATCCTTACTTTGAATTTGTTACTGCTGAAAACAGCAGAGATCTACCTTGACCAGAGTGCAGTGCTCTCATTCTAGTTGCTTAGACTGAATTTGGGCTGTTAAACAAATAGCATTCAAGATCAGCCCACTAACTGCCTGATCCTATAGCATGTTGGAAGCTCACAAACAGCACTCCTGGTAGGTCTAGTGTTTGCATTCCCCAGATGGCATAATAATGATTGAACTGAAATCTTGTGCTGGACCAGCATGCTTTCCTCTTCCTAGAGAGTCAGGGCAGATCCTAGGTAGAACAGAGCATCAGATGTAACAGATTGAGGTGCTAATGGATAACATGAACTGTACATTGGTGGCAGGTGTGAATTATTTGTAATTAACTGCATTGCCACAGAAGTGGCAGAAGTGTTTACGCAGTGTCTCCTGCACTAGGGGAAAACTGTGCAGTCAGACAAATAAGCAGCTTTTGTTTTATTTTAATGTTTCATGATTCTTTCAATTCTGACTCATGTTTTTTTGGTCTGAATGAATCACAGCTTTTGCTCTCTCCCTGCTTACCCCACTGCATGACAATCTCAGGTGGAAAGTGCAACTTTAAAGGCAAGCATGTAGGCAGGCATCAGCTCCCACTTTCCTTTTTCTCCTCCACTCTATCTGGAGTCCCCCCCAGTGGTGCTGCTCAGTGACTCACACCTCAGATAGATTTTTCTTTCCAGCCTGCCAGTGGAAAAGTCCAGGATCCTACCTTTGGTGGTGGTGGTGGGGGACTGTGGCACTGGCCTGGGCCTGGGTTTGCTCCAGGTTTGTGCCCTGCTTGGTGCATATGATGGCCTGGTGCTATAGGCAGTAGCTACAGCTGCTTCATGTGGTAGAGGGGGCTCCAGCAGGCAGAGCTGGAAACTGCAGATAGTTCAGGCAAAATTGCCGCACTGCTGCAGCTGAAGATCACAAGCATCGCTCCAAATCTCAGCATGACAAGGTGTTGAACAGGGCTAAATATTCTTTGTTACACTGAGAGTTACACCCAGGCCTGATCCATCCCATCAGGGGAGTTGCCCCAAGGGTGCACTTGGCCTCATATTGATAATGAAGTGTCTATTGAAATCCACTGGGAATTGCCTCTTCTCCTCTGTGCGAGTTTCGTATTTTAGGTCAAACAGAGGAGTAATTGTAGGAAGTTTTATACGTTGGGGTCTAGAGCTGTCACTGCTCAGCTGTTCCCACTGGTGGTTATGGTGTGTGGAGAACAGATGGGAAAAGACCATCAGACTTTCCTTCATGTAGATGCCTCCAGTAGGAATTCATTTTCTTTTGTGAAATTTGAGGTGCTTTAATTGCAGCCGACTAGGCTTTGTGTCATGACCGGGGCATGTTGAAATGCTCCCCTCTAACCATCCATGAGCACCCATTAGGGAAATGTGTGGGCTGCCAGAAGGAAGCTCTGGCCTTGGACAGCCTCTGCAGTGCCCACAAAAGCTAGAAAGGGAAATCTGTTAATTTCCCTAGCTTTTTTTCTCTGCCCTACTAGGATTGTTCCCTGCATGTCTTCTCGTACTTCATTGTCAAAATAGCACCAAGTGGCTTGGGCCTTTCCATTATGACGACTCTGGTCTATGAGGGTATTAAAATTTATCTTAAGAAAAGGGGATTTTCTTCAATGTTGGTGTAGCCTGCTTCATGTCTCTTTGATTGGCAGGCTGTTTTGGAAAAACCTGTTATTCAAACCATGGTATTTTCTGATGTATGGTCTAAAATACCATAAACTTTAGGACCAAGCCCACCTACGCCTATTGGAGTTTGGAGAAAACTACTTGAAGCAGAAAAACAAATACAAGGTGATTATAAAGTTGTCACAAATGGGTTGGAGCACTTCCTCTGCAGGTGTCTGGCTTGGCATCTGCATTCAGATTAAATGTGCTGTTTAAAAAAAAAAGATTGGAAAACAGAATTGGAGATTTATGCCTTTTATATTTTGTTCTACGTAATCTGGGTTGCTATCTGCCACTCCATGACACGTTTTGTTACTGCTGTTTAGCCTAATCCAGAGGATACTCTGCTCTGCTGTGAGATGTTAGTTAAAATTCAGTTCATGTTTTCACAGAAATGCAGTTCTGCCTTTTCATTTTTCCCGAGTAAACTTGGAATTCTGGGGTGGGTCTTTCCTCTTATCTGATACTGAAGTTAGATTTTTTGTAGCAGATATTTTGCTTCTGGGATAAAAACAGGGAAATGATGGGGAGAGAGGAAAGCGGGCTTTTACCCCTGAAATGCCAGAGTTGCCCATACTTGTGTCCTTCATGTGTTGTCCATCCCCAGGGTCATACACTGTCTGTGAGTAGACATAATCTTGGTTTAGCTGTTGTGGGTATTTGTAACATGACTGTTGTCTTGACATATGCCATAGCAACAGTAGTCTTCATACATAGAATTAAAGTAAAAAGTTATAGCCCTAATACGGGAAAGAAATGCATCTTTAATGCAATATAGCTCTAGTCTTTGCTATTCTACAGGTCTTTAAATAAAAGAGAAAGGAGCTGAGTTGGAGTTAGAATGACATCTCATCACAGTTTAATCCGAAATCCAATTTCTGATCCCTACCCAAATAAAAATTAGGTCGGGTTTTCGAAGGTAACACTTAATTTAAAATTTCCTTTCTTACCTGAGCAGTTACCTCATGACTTAGTGCTCCTGGCCAATCTGGACAAGTTTGGCTGGCAGCAAATTTGCAAATGAAAGGCTGCTCATCCACCTCTGTAATGCCCCAGGAACAGTTTCTGCAGCTGTCAAGATCCCTTCTGTGCACATAGAGGTTGCTTTACCATCAATCCCTGATTGAAATTTCGTGACCCAGCCTGCGCTGAACATGCAGATAGGAAGTTGGTCAGGGGAGGAATGGATTATTAACTCTTCTCTCCTGAGAGAGATGATTTTCTATATAAAAAAAAGTGAAATCTAACTTTAGAATTTGACTCAGAGCTCTTATCATCCTCCAGAAAAAGCCCAAAATGACATTTAAATTACGATTTTTAAAATAAAAAGTGCATTAATAAACCAACCTGGAAAGGAGGGGCCTTACTTCTGTGGGGTAATGCTGTGCCTAGACCGTGGCCTGGGGCTCTGCAGAAGCTTTTGAAGGGAATCCAGAGGCTGTAGCTGCTGAGAAGCAGATCAGTGGGGCTTGCTAGACACTTCACCTGGTTTACTCCAAGCTTCCCCTGTATACCAGGTACACCCTGTGCTGGGCTTGGGCAGGCCACTTGTCTGGCTGTAAGTCCTGTTTTTAAAAGATTTGTACCCTGTGTGTGGTATTGAGACAAACCCAGACATGGCTTTGTCCATTTTCACCGGGTATTGTGCATGAAATATGATGCTGCTCTTCCAAATGGTGTCTTCCGTGCAATGTGACCCCACATGCAATGTGCATAAAAGGTCACACGGGTGGGCAGGGTTGGATGGGACACACAGGCAGGAGTGGGCCCAGACCGTTGCTGAAAGTCCAGAATGTCCTGTACTCTTGGCCTGCGTGAGTGGCTATCCTTGTTAATTTGGTTCCTGCCACTAAGGTGCTGTTTCCCACATAAACTCCCCAAATCTTGTCTTCTGTGCAGTGGAAATGCTCTGCAGCCCAAGACTCAGTGGTGTACTGAGGGTGGGGGGAGCGGTGTCCCCATTGCTGGCCTAGAGTGGGCACTGGCAGGACCCTCCTCGGAGGAGTCACCCCCATCCTTAAGTGCTGTTCTGTGTCCTCACCTCCCCCCCCAGATGAAATGGGCAAACTCCTTCTATGCACCTAATTTTTTACACTTGTAATGGAGGCACCACTTGAAAGAGCAGCTGTGGTGTGAATACACAAGCTGGTCTGGGGGACGAATGCTGGGCACTGGGTTCCTTTAAGAAAGTGGAGAAAGTCAGACGAAGGTGAAATATGGGAAGGGGAAAAAGTGTTTTCTATCCCACTGTGGTAACTGTTACAGGAAACATGAGGTGAAAATGTTAAGAGGCTTCCTCCAGCCTTTGTTTAAAGCAGAGCAGTTGGAAAAAACGAGGCCTTTCGACTTCTCTGTTAACAGTGTCAGTCTTAAAACAATTTCTGACTCACTCTTTAACACCTTTTATTCTTGCGTGGCATTTCATCCCTGGTGCTGGGAATAAGTACAGAGGAGAGAGAAATGATCTGAAACCCTGAAGAAAAATAGCCAAACCAAAACACTTCTTTCCAAATGTATTGATTTGGAGTCTCTGGGGGAAGCATTTAGTTATAATCTTCAGGCTTCTGATGAGTTAAACAATTCATAATCTTTTATCCAGTTGATGTAGCATCACCAACACCACACTGGCATCTCAGGTGGTTATGCATGTATCTCCTCAATAGTGTGGTGAGGTAGTTTCCACATCTTACAGATGGAAACCAAGGCACAGGCTGAGTGAGTCTGTGGCAGAGCTGGGAATCAAACCCTGAACTCTTGAACCCCACTCCTGACCCTTATCCATCAGCCCTTCTTGGCTTACAGGTCCCCTGCTGTACATGGACATGACATAATCAAAGGCACACCCTGTAAGAATCAGGATCTGCTTCAGGGTCCTCTTTCATCAACTTTTATGCAGTAAGTTAAAGGTACTGGACTGGTGTCCACCACCCCAGAGATGGTTGCATTTCAATGATTCGTTACAAAAGAACTTTGGGATCCTGAGCAAGACGGGCTGAATGCGCCTGTGGTGCGCCTACACTGCAATGAGACATCCAAGGCTGTCCACACCAGTTAATTTAGACAGGGATTACAGGGTTGTTTAATCAGGGTGTAGATATTGGGTCTCTGGCACCCTTTCACCTTGCAAAGTCCTAGAACCAGGGCAATAGTCTGTGACCAAACATCTACACTGCAATTAAACAGCCCTGCGAGCCCATGGCCTGGTCTACACTGCCAGGAAAATTCAGTGGAAGTCAACGGGAGTTAATACAAGCCATGCAGAAGAGCTTGTGTAACTCCTGTCGACTTCCCGTCTTCTCTTCAGTGCAATGTCTTCATTGTGCTGCGCCACTGGAGTGCATCGTTTTACTAAGTTGATTTTTGGATGGACTCAGTGTCTTAACAGATCACTATGTTGATCCTGAAAGATCGATCTGATGGCAATGACTTTGGTGCCGTCTGCGTAGATGTGGCATGAGTCAGCTGGCATGGGCCAGCCTCAGGGTTTTAATTGCATTAGCTGCGATTGACTTGGCAGTGCCCAGCGTGGTACAATAAGACTTTGCTTGCAAAAATATTTGCTGAAATTACTACTAACGGTGAGTTGAGAGCTCACAATAGCCAGGGGCACCTATTCATCAATGCTTGATTGTTAGAACTCAGGTCTGTAGCCAGCAGCCCCAGACCCTAGACGTGGCCCTATCACTGACTTGCTGTCTAGTGTCAGGCAAGTCACTTCACCCTATAAAAGCTCCGTTTCTCCATCCTTTAAAGCAGATGTGAAGATTGTTTTCCACCTTGCAGGGGGGCTGAGAGAGTTAGTCATCTCTGCAGTGCCTTGACAGAGTGATTGATGCTCTTATTTCATGTCTTTGTTTCATGCACGGTCCTGAGCTTAGTGTAACATATGCTACAGTATGCAAACTTCCTCCCACTGCTCTGCTTTTGGCTGGTTCTTGATCTATGGAAGCACGCGCTAAGAAGTGCTGTGTTGTGGAGTGGCTCTGTGAAGCAGAGATTTGGAGAAGAGTGAGGGTGCAATCTGTCTAGTGGCTGCTTGGGACTGCAGTCTGAGGAGCAGATGTTCAATTTGAAATGAACAAAAGCAAAAACCCTACACTGATAGGAAAAAAAATAATTTGTTTACTGGGTTACCTTAGTAACTTTCCATTGGTGGGGTGCTGTTTGTTCCCATACCTGTTGCTGAGAGGGAACTTGTCCTGTGACCAGCTGATCCCGAGATTAGGGGTGGGAGGTGGTGAAAGGAACCCCTAGAAACGAAATGCTTCTGTGTGGCAACTCAGATTTCTGGGCACATCCAAGTGTGTATCATGCAGTCTGTATTGGCAGCTTATCCAGCCTCCCTTGTGTTTAAAAGGCCTCACAGCAGGGTTAGCTGTCGCAGGCAGGAGAAGCTATCTTTGGCTGGGGCGGCAGGAAAATGGTCGTGTTGCCCTTCTCTGGCTAGAGATTGCTCAGCATTAAATGGCTAAAGGTAGGAGATACTGCTGTTAGTGAAGTGGTATTTTAAGAACAAGAAAAGAAACCCCAGTACTTGCAGCATTTCCTGTAAGAACACTTGTGGCGATAGTGAGCAGATGCTATAGTACAGGGTTATTGCCACAGTTTCAAAACAGAAAAGACTGCTGTCACAACATCTGTCCTACAGGTCTTGCTGACTGTTTCAGAAACCAGTGCACTAGAGTCTTGAGACTGGACCCTGGCTGAGCAGTGACTTCTGGTAAATGTTGCACCCTTATGTGTTCAGCAATATATTATGTATGGTTTAGGACATTATGTAGAGTCTGTTAGACAGAAGAGAGCACTAGGAAGGATGCTGGTATTATCCAAACTCCTTTGAGAAGAGCCTTGTCAGCTTTAGCTTGGACCAGAGTGAGGCCGAAGAGACTTTGGTCTGTTTGCCTTTCTGTACAGCACTTCGGAGGTACTGTATTTCCAATTTCAAAAGGGATAGCCGTGTTAGTTTAGTCCAGTAAAAAAACAACAAGGAGTTGTGTGGCACTTTAAGACTAACAGATTTATTTTTTGCATGAGCTTTCGTGGGAGAAGATCCCACTTCCTCAGATGCTTCGAACTGCTTGGTCCTGCAGAGCTGCTCCAAAGCTTTCCCGCCCAGGCTGTCATACAGCAGGGGCTGCTTCACTGCTCATCTCCATCTGTACCTCCCTCACCTACCTGGCTTTTGTTTGGAGCCCATTTGATTTCTTTCTACATCTTCCCCTCCCCGTGCATCTCCTTTGGTCTTCCTCAGACTGCTTTGCCCCCTCTGGCTCTCCCGGCCTCAGGGGTAACTGCTGCTTCCCCTGCTGCTGAGAAACCTCCACTTGACAGCCACTTTGCAGGAGTGACAGACTTGTTCTGAAATCACCTTGGAGCGTGGGTGCTATCTGTTAGCCCAAACCACAGTGTGGGACCTGAGCCACCAAGCAGTTTGGTTCAGTGAAAAGTGAGGCACTGTGGTAACAAAGCCGGATGAAGGAACCTCTGGCTCCAGCTCAGGATTTGCAACGTGCTTGGTGGAATCATCCATGGGAGAATGTCAGTAGGTGAGCTGTAATGGTCTTTCGGCCGGCAATGCATAGTGGGTAGGGACGGTGCTGAGAAGACCTTCACTCTGGTGGCTAGAAAACACCTGGTATCGATGGAGAGGGGCAGACCTGACGAAACCCTCGCCTTGCAGTGGCCAGTGATGAATGCTGCTGAAACAAACCCACCAAACAGCCTCATTTACTGAAGGCTGTTGTCCCTTCTATAGTCTCTTGTTCGGCTTCTGTTTCCATGAGAAAAGATTAATGGGCTTTAGTTGGAGGGGCAAGTGGTGTCTTCTCTTAGCACCCTGCGGCTATAGGCCCAATCCTGCAGACACTCATGCCTGCAAGGAATCCCACTGATTTCAAAGGAGACAACATGTGAATAAAATTACTCACGTGCATGTTTGTGTGACTGGGTCTTTAGCTTTAATGTTGTTTCAAAGACCAATACAAACCGCAGGATGGTTGAAGAATTTCATACCTAAGTCTCCGGGAACCCTGCTTGAAGTCAGAAACTGAGTGGTCCCAAGTCATTTTTCCCTTGTAATGTTCACACATGATAGAAGTGCCTGGTCTGTTAGATCTGTGTATAAAGAGGTCTCACAAAATTTAATAAAGTCACAAGACAAGACAGAGGTGCTGTAATATTGCTTGTTCTATAGTATTGTAACACCCCATTACATTGGGTGACTCTGTTTTGTACCATGCCTCTTTTTTAAACAACAGAGAGTTATTGTAGTGGTTGTTTGGTTTGACGTGTACATAGTCAGGATTCCTAGACGTGTTAAACCCACAAAGTAAATATATAAACAGTTCAACAAATAAAAAGCAAAGTAAGATTTTTTATTTTAAAGGAATCAAATGGACTGTCCCCCTAAGTCACTAGATTGCAGATGATTACTTTTTGCTTCATTAATTTGGGGGCTAGGGTGAAAACTGGGGGTTGAATCAACTTAACATCTCTCAGGGGTGAGGATTTTTCCAGGGTGACATATCTGGGTTGACCTGACTTTTTAGTGTAGGCCAGGCCTAAATCTGTCTAGTGTCAACTTCCAGCCACTGGACTATGTTATACCTTTCTCTGCTAGACTGAAGAGTCCATTATTAATATTTGTTCTCCATGTAGCTATTCATGGACTGTCACCAAGTCACCCCTTAACCTTTTCTTTGTTCAGCTAAGTAATGTTATACGCTCAAGTCTGGGCTGCTTGCTTTTGGCTCAGGGAGTTGCCAGTTGATAGTAAGACATGATCCTGAAAGACACGTGAGAAAATTCATCTTAAAATGGATCCATGGACCTTGATGGGACAAATCACATGTTTGCAAGAGGCCGGCCAGAGTGCAAAGGGAATGAGAGGCTTTGGTTGCATTGTGAGAGGGGACGTGATCACAGTGCAAGTGCTTGCATGTCTTAGTATGGACACTTGGAGGCTGACATATTAGGACTTACCTTTGGGGCCTGCTTTGGAGGGACTGTCATGAAAACAGTGACCACGTGAATGCCACAAAATAGGAAGCATTCCTCCTCCTGCCTGGAATCTACAGAAGGATCATTATTATTCTGCCTGTCACCGTGTTGTGGTTTTCTCGCAGGATGTGCTCTGTGCCTCTCAAGCAACAGAGCTGCTGAGCTCATGGAAACAGAGCTAGGTCAGAGGCAGGGAGCAAGGCTTCACTTAAAAAAATTAAAAGGGAAACTAAGATGTGACATTTTGCAAACCGCAGACATCCACACAGCTGGGTTGTGTGTTGGTTTACAGGTGAAATGAGCATTTAGGACTTGCTGTGGTGCTGCTATAATTAGAATGACCAGTTTGTGCAAAGAAAAATAAACATGTGCAAAAGAAAATTTTTTTTGGTATAGTGAAAAACTAGGTCATCTGAAAGCAAGCAGTCTGAGCTGCAGAGCCAGATCTAATGAGTAGTAGCAGTGAAGTAGGGGAGAAGCTGATCTGTCCCCCTTCAGGTCCTGTTCTGCCACCTTTCAATGCACATAAACTAACTTGATACCCAAGGATGACCTAGTACAGGGGTCGGCACACCCAAAAGATACAAAGAGCCATTTAAAAAATATTCCTTCAAGAAGCAAATGTTCTGAGACTTTCAATGGTTGTAGCCTCCTAGGGTGGGGTGAGGGGTGCTGGGCCAGAGCCCCTACTGCGGGGTCCGCGGGTGGGCAGTGGGAGGAGCCCAGAGCCAGGATCGGGCCACCTGCGGCGTACCTTGGTGGCAGGGAGGGGGGCCCAGAGCTAGGAGCAGGCCACCCGCAGAGTCTCCTGGTGGTGGAGGAGGGCCCAGAATTGCAAGAAGGCAGCCAAATTGCTGCATCTGGCTCACTGCAGACCCCTGACCTAGTATTTCTGGTAGTGGCAGCTGCATTTCAGTAAATTCCAGGCTGCCGCTGCTTTTAAAAGCGATGTACGGGGCTCAGAGCATGAAGCACAGTGTCTTTGTCTTCATAGGTGCCTCTCATTTTCTTCTCTTGTAAGGTATTTCTGTTCTTTTGGCTTCTTGTTCATGTGCTGGTGTTAAGACCGACAGGTGAATAAAATTTTTAGGCAGAGACCAGGGGAAGCCAGGCAATGGTGGCACAAGCTTCCCACTCATACTGCTCCCCGCCATGCCCCCTAACATGCGATTTTCTATGGTGCTTTTAGGGTACCAGCTTGCAAACCTTCCATGTGGGAGTAGCTGTGCCTCATGGAAGTCAAGGGGTCTACTTACCTGCCATTTCCTTGATGGGTTACTTGCTTTAATAGATCTCCAGAATTAGGCTCTTGCTGATTGAGCCGTTTTTCTAGCGATGGACCCAATTTTTACTAACCAGTAATAAAAAGCGTTTTCTGTTTGGCAAGGGGGGAGGTCAAGAAGCCACCTTTGCTGTTACCTCTTAAACTGTCCAGTTATTAAATGCATTGGGCTTCAAATTTTACTTAGCTAAAAAATTGCTAGCATTGACACCCCTCAGAGGAACGCTCTCGCAAGGGTGGAATTCTGTTCCGTCCTCAGGTGCCGACTGTAACTCTATCCCACTCCTACAGAAGCCTTTAAAATCGGTCTCACGTTTGCTGCTCCAGCAGAACTTACTCTGGTGTTTCTTGTGCAGGACTTTTTCCATCAGAGCAGCCCAGGACCAACCTTTTTGCTTTGGTTCATTTTTAAGTTAGATTTCTATTTTAACTCAGGGTTCTAGCTTTCAGATGGAGTAACTTGCAGAGGAACCAGAATGTCTTTTTTTTTTTTTTTTAAGAGTCTGAGGAGGCATTTACCGAAAGGGTTGAATACTTTATCAAAGGCCTGTGGAGATATTTGCAGGAAGGAAGAGGGAATGATAAAGCTGTTGTAAGGGGTCTGGGAGTTTCCACATGTAAACTTTGTGAAACTGTCCACTGTTTGGTGCAGTTTGGTGCATTCCAAAGGAGAAGAATTTATTTGTCGGAGGCATCTTTGTGGGTTGTGGATAACTCATGCTTAGCTGGACTGGTTTGTGTTATCCAAAGAGGGCTGAAGTCTTGCAGGGACACATGTCTCTGCAGGGCTCATTTTTGAATAAGAATTAAGAACTCACAAGGACTTATTAGATCTGTTTCAAACTGCCTCTGGGTTTTATAAACAGTCTGTCACAAAGCGTCTTGGGGTTTGTTGCTTAGCATTAAGGTTAATCTTTCTCTGCTTTGGAGCGCTGGCTGAGGAGGGAATATGTGGGCCAGTTGGCTGAGGAGGGGAATGTTTGGGACCACTTGGTTACAGCCCTATGCGTTTTTGGGCATTTACAGATTTTGCATAATGAACATCTAGTCGCTGACATGGTTGGACTGGTGTGGAAGCGGTTTGGAGGGAAGGATGGTGATAGGAAACCTGACTAGCTCTTTTCATCTGGGAGTTGCCTGTAAAGATACCTTAATTTTGACAGGCTGTGGTTTTACACCGGCACTTTATTATCCTCTACTTGGTGTGTTAGCACATTTGGTGGGAACTAGCTCAAAACTGAGACAACTTGTTTGTGCCAAGTTAACCATATCTCGGATTCATCTCCTTTAGTGAAACGTGCTGTGTGCTTAGCATGCCTCTTCCTTCCTTCATGGGCTTCTTTATTAACCTTAAGCTGAGGGCTAAATGGCTTGTTAGCTCACCTGCCAGCTCGATTAGTTAATTATTTTTAATTACCCCAGTCAGCGGTCTCCAGGGGAACTGGTTCGTGTTGGGGATCAGGCTCACCTGCTCCTTCGCTATATTTTGTCACGCTACCCTTGAGCAGCAAATGGTTAGAAGATAAAAATAATTTCGCTCAAAAACAGTTTCCCACTTGATCAGGTCTGCAGGCAGCAAAACACTTAGCTGTGTTTTGGTTTCGTGATAGCACCTATTTGGAGCCTGTCCCTGCCTCAATGTAAGACGAAGTCAGTGATGGAGACAACACATAGGGGTGGGGAGAGCACAAGGTAACATTTCTGTCTTGATTGTTGCTCTCTGTCTGGCCTGGCCTGGCCTCGGGGGATGAACTCGGCGACTTCATAGGTCTCCGGTCTCCAGCTTCTGTTCTGTGTGGACACTCGAGACAACTTTGTCTTGTGACCGGGGCTTTGGGCTGGGTCTCGGACTTAGATCCCGTTCCTGGCTCTGCCACTGATGCATTCTGTGCCTCTGTTTGATCTTCTGCTCTTTGTCTTACTATTTTGTGGTATGTTCTGCAGGACTGAACTAAGCGTCCATGAAGTGTCTAGCCTAGGGTGGCTGCTGAATATGACTGTAACACAATTGGCAATAGCCATATCAGACAGGAGCAAATGTAGAGCTATCATAAAAAGGTAGGCCACTGTGAGAGGTGAAACTGACCCCTTTGGTGCTTCAGGTAGAGCGAGTCTGGGGATCTGACTGTTCTCGGATTCTCAAGTGGATGAACAGAGGAGTGCATAGATGAGTTGTGGCCTCAAATAGTTCCCTTGTGCTTTAATGTGTACTTCACCCTGGTTTATGCTACTGCCTCACCAAGTGGGTTTCACTAGAGACCTTCCAGGTGGTGAATGAGTTTTGTAGTTAGAAGCATAGACGTGGTAGCAAAATTAAAACTTCAAGGAGACAATAGCTCTTCTCAGGAAAGGTTTTTCCATTGGGCCGTGGGTGGTAACTTTTCTGAATGGGACTGTTACAGAGTCTTAGCCTTGTTCATTCTTTCTCTCCTTAGCTTTCCACTATGTGCTCCCTGGCTGTTCGGATGCACCGGTCGCAGCTCAGCCCCAGGATGCCGTTCTACTGCTGAGCAGGTGAAGTGCAGAGCTCCCACAGTGGGGTATCGCTCCCTTGGGTCTGCACTGCTTGTCTCACAGCAAAGCCAATGGATGCCCACGTGGATCTCCTGACAGAGCTCCAGCTGCTGGATAAGGTGCCCACGTTGGAGCGGCTGCGGACGGCCCAGAAGCGCCGTGCTCAGCAGCTGAAGAAGTGGGCGCAGTATGAGAAGGAGATGCAGCACAAGAAGCGGAAACATGAGAAGAGGAGGAGTGCTGGCAGCCACAAGAAGGTGTCTTTTGAGGCCAGCGTTGCTTTGCTGGAGGCATCACTGAGGAATGATGTGGAAGAAGGTAAGATTTGCCGGGTCACCCATGTCTGGTAAAGCTCTTCTTGTTTGGCTACACAGGAACCTATTGTACATCCCTATGGCGTGCGGGGCCACCTGCAGCAGTGTCTGCAGAGAAGCGCTGTCCCTGTGCATTGGCATTTCCTGCAGTGGTGAGGCCATACCAGACAGCATGGATTGGCCTGAGGTGGTGCTGTCACTGTGGCTTTCTAATAACTCTTTCTAGATCGCTGGCAGACAGTGGTTCAAGCACACGGTGGGGGTGAAGGGACTGGGGCTAAGATCTTGCCCAAAGGGAGACTCCTTTCGCTTTGTCCAGCCCTCCCTTGTAGGGCCAGGTGCAAACTTGCTGTGATTACTTCTGCCTCACATGGCAGGTGAGCTACCAATTCCTATGACTCTGCCCTTCCTCAGAAGAAGCTTGGATGCGTGGATAAATAAAGCTTCACAGCGCCCTGTGATGTGCATTGGAGCCTGCTTCAGAGGTAGAGGAATTGAGGCACAGAGAGGTGGAGTGACCTGCCTATGGACCTAAAGCAAATCCATGTCAGAGCTGGAAGTAAAACTCTGATCTGCCTGATTCCCAATACCCTACAAGAGTAGCACTGAGTTTACTCCAGCCTTTCCCTGTTGCCTAGTAGTACAATCGCCACCTCCCGTGTATGAGCCATTAATCTAGCTCCACTACACTGTCTGTGGTCAAGGAGAGACTCAACAATTTCTCTGACTGTCCTGAAAACAGAATAGAAATTCCCATGCTAATGTCCAAGAGGCCATCCCCTGAAGAGAGTATCGTTGTATCCTAGCAGAGGCTGTCTCCAGTCTCCTGCACTTACATAGATAAGGGTTGATGCCTGCAGCCTGGCCAAGTTTCATCTTAGCCCTACCAGTATGGCCTTACAGTGTGGCTTCTAGTCGCTAGTGTTATGATTAAGAGCTCTCTCCTCTCTTGCACGTGGTGGTGTATTCTCCCCCAGCTCTGTCAGCTGGCATATATCTCCCACTTTCCATCCTACATCCTTTGGTAGTTGCTCTGCATTTGCTGGCTTTGAATCATAGAAGTTGGGGTTGAGAGCAAAAAGAGCTGCTACGGTGGGACAAACCATGATCATCTTGCCCAGTGTTTTGTCTTTAACTGTGATCTGTACCAGAGCTTCATTGTGAGTGTACAGAATAGGGCAATTGTGGGGTAACCTACCCAGTCTACCACTCCTGGCCTGGCAGTTTGAGGTTTCAAATCATCTTGAGCATGGTGTTGTATCCCTGACAGTGCTGGCTAGTAGCCATTGGTGGTCCTATTCTCCATGAACTTACTCAGTTCTTTTTTTAACTCAATTATATTTTTGGCTCGCAGCAGTGCATTCCACAGGTAAATTGTATGTTGTGTGAAAAAGCACTCCTCTCTCTTTGTGTTAAACCTGCTTCCTATTAATTTCATCAGGTGACCTCTGGTTTTGGTATTGAGGAAAAGGTAAATAACTCTCTTCCTCTTTCTCTACACCATTCATGATTATAGAACTCTGTCATAGCACCCACTTAGTGGGCTCTTTCCTAACGTGAACAGCTCTGATCTTTTTAGTGTCTCCTTGTATGGATGCTGTTCCATACATTTGTTCATCTTTGTTGCCCTTCTCTAAGCCTTTTCCTGTTCTATTATATCCTTTTTGCGATAGGGTGATGAGAACTAGGCACAGGATTCAAGGTGTGGGAGCACCATGGATTTATTGGATGTTTTCAGTTTTATTTACTATGCCTTTCCTAATCGTTCCTAACATCTATTAGTCTTTTTGACTGCTGCGGTGTAGTGAGCAAAAATTTTCATAGAACTATTGACGGTGACGCCAAGATCTCTTCCTTGGTTGGTGACAGGTAATTTAGAGCCCATCACTGCATCTGTACAGTCAGGGTTATTTTTTCCAGTGAGAGTTACTTTGCACGTAACAGCATTGAATTTCATCTGCTTTGTTGTTCAGTAGCCCAGTTTTGTGAACTCCCTCTGTAGCACCTCATGGTTTGATTTTAACTATCTTGAATAATTTTCTATCATCTGCAAACTTTGTCACTTGGTCACCTCTTTTCCATATTATTAATGAAGATGTTGAACAGCCCAGGCTCTAGAATGGATTCATGGGGGAAACTGAAGGTTGTTTGGATCTGGGTGGGAACTCAGTCCCTATGCCTGCCTCGGAGATAATTTACCTAAAATATCATTTCCTTGTGGGATCACACTCAAGTGCAACAACTGGCTGTGAGTAACACTGCACCGGTGAGAAGAGACCTGCAGTTTAATGAGCCAGCACCCGTGTGTGTAACAAATCCATGACTGCACACTGCATCATGGATGTCTTCTAAATTATGCACGTGTGGTATCCAATAAAGACGTATCCTGTGCCCTTCAGCTCCAAAGACTTGGTTTCCCCTGTTATATGAACTAAAGAATTGCCATTAGATGTCATGGTATCAAGGTTTTTTCCCCCCACCCCTCAGTCTTCACAAAGATGAGAGTAACTATCAAGTAGAAAATGCATTGTATATATATGAGGGGGCATGGTGCTGATTTTCAGAGTATTGTCCCCAGTAAAGTCCCCAGTTGTGCATGGGCGGCAAAGAGAGTCAACTGCATGATGCATTGGTGTATAGCCTGGCCCTTTAATAATCCCTTCCTACCTGCAGCTGATAGAGGTGTCTACAGGGAAGATGAGCATCTTTGGACACATTTTAGTCCCTCTAACCCTGAACTGCCAGACCCGGAAACCTTGTCCTCTAAAAAGCAGCTTCATGTTGCACACAGGCATGCCCCTTGGGCTGTGTGGAGAGCAGGAGGTAGTCATGCAACTCACGGCTTGAAGCTCTTCTGCTTAATGGGAAAATCCATATCTGATCTCTTTAAATGTAGCGTCACCACTATGACCCCTTCCCCTTTGGCTCAGCCAGTGTGGCAGGATGTTCCTCCTGCTCATCACTTCCTAGCACACTAATTTAGATCAAATCACAAGTGAAAAAGGTGCTTTCAGTGTTAGCTGGAAAAATCAGAGAAACTTGATTGTATTGACTCCCTTAATTAGCTGAGGGCTGGCGGAGGAGGGGCTGAGGAAGGGAGGAAGCAGGGGGATCATATTGTCAGGCCAACATTTGCTTCTCCATTTAGCTGAATGTTTAAGATGCCTCAGGAATACTTCAATTCAGTGGGGTTGTATTGGGTTAATTTTTCAAGTCTAAAAATAGTTTACAGACCAGGTTTTGTCCCTCTGCGGGTCCCTTTTGTCCTGCCGGTATAAAGGGTGGGTGGAATCTAACTGCAGCTGCCTGGTGTAGACTTCTCTGGCAGAGGAATTCTTCACTAGGCTTAGCAGAAGCAAAGCCAGCACCTCTGCAAATGCCCCACACCTGTGTTAGGGAGCAGAATTATGCTTTATCAGTTTTCACCCAGTGATTGATTTTTTAGCGGCCGTAGCCAGCTGTTCTTATTTTTACAGCAGTCCTTGGTGTTCAAGGGAAGATCAATACAGATGATTGTGAGGCTGAGAAGTTAGTTTCAGGAAAGGATTAGACAGCTAGGTATATAGGTCGGTTCCGAGGCAATTATGTTGGGGAACACTAGGGTCTAAATTTCTCTTCATGGAGTTTAAACACTTGACATTTGTAAAGTGGTACAAAAGGTTATATTACCAGGAGTAGCAGAGTGAAAATAGGGAGGGGGATATCAAGTTAGCAACCTGACAAGAGGTCTGTTAAAGTATGGAATAGCTTCTTCCCCTGGGACATGATAGAAGCCTTGTAGCCGGGGGCTAGACTGGCTGAAAAATCACAAAGTAGCCTGTTAGGGAACAATCCTGCATGTGCCCCAGGGGACAGACTGTGATTTAAGAGGTCTTCACCTTCTCCAAGTTCCAAAGGGGCAGGTGTGTTAGTCTAGTAAAGCAAAAAAAGCAAGGAGTCTTGTGGCACTTAAAGACTAACAGATTTATTTATCGCATGAGCTTTCGTGGGAGAATATCCCACTTTCATCAGATGCTTTGAAGAGGGAGAACTTACAGAATTGGATGAAAATAAATGCAGGGGAGTGTAAGACAGGGGATTAAGTCATACTGCAACAGAAAATCAGAGCATTTATAAGGATTCAAACTCCAGGAGAGAGCATACAGAGAGAGGGTGAAGTCAAATTACCTGTTATAATGTGAAAAGAATCATAGTCACAATTCAGCCCTGCTTTCACACAATTTAATTTGCATATTAGTTCAATTTTGGCTGTTTCTCCTTGAAGCCTTCATGTCCCATTGATTTTCTTGGTAACCATCATTAACAAGTCATCCATGGTGTGATTAGGAAGATGCTCAGCAACTGGTTTTTTTTATGTTGAGACTTCTGATAGTAGTTTTGTGTGCATTTATTCTTCTGCCTAAGGATTGTCCTGTTTGTCCAATGTATAAGGCTTGGGGGCATTTCTGGCACATGATGGCATAAATCACATTAGTGGATGAGCAGGTGAAGGACACTTTGATGTAGTAGCAGGCTTGATTAGGTCCTATGATAGTGTCTTTAGTGCAGATATGTGGACAGAGTTGGCAGCGTGGTTTGTCGTGACTATGGATTCTTTTCACATTATAACAGGTAATTTGACTTCACCCTCCCTCTGTGTGCTGTTTCCTAGAGTTTGAATCCTTACAAATGCTCTGATTTGCTGTTGCGGTATGACCTGACCACATCTTAGGCTCCCCTGCATTTATTTTCATCCAATTCTGTAAGTTCTCCCTCTTCAAAGCATCTGACAAAGTGGGATATTCTCCCACAAAAGCTCATGCGATAAATAAATCTGTTAGTCTTTAAGTGCCACAAGACTCCTCACCTTCTCTAGCTTCTTTTATTTTTACACAGTCGTAACTGAAATCAGCAGCTGGTATTTTGCTTAGTTGTCATGATAAAAATGTCAACCCAAAAAGTATTTTTTAAAGAAAGTTGTGAGCCTCTGAAGTAAAACGTGGGTTAGCACAGGAAATGCTGCTGAGCCTTGCCATTTCCTTTTACAAATAATAAATGGCGTTTGCATGGCAGTCATGCCAGGAGTCCAGGGCCCCATTGTGCTAGAGTCTTACAAACATGTACTAAAACTAGTCTCTACCCAGAAAGGGCTTACGGCAGACATATGATCAGCCTAACAGGCAGTACATCAGCTGTCTAGTCCAGAGTGTCATGGCATAGGTGGCTTTTCAGCAGAGATTTACAGGAAGATAATGTAATGGGCTCGTAGACTTTCTAAAGGGGATTTCCTTGCATAAGGTTCAGAGTATGAGAGCACAACCATGCTTGGTAGTAGAAAACTGGACAGACAATCAAGGCTGATGTTATTGATGTAGCCCCTTATACACTGCTGTCTCTATTACTCATTTACTTGCACTGTGGGTTAACTGAGAACAGCTTCCCCTTCCCAGTGGAAAATAAAGCAAGGAGTGCTGTGGCTCTTAAAGACTAACAGATTTATTTGAAGGTTTTCCTTCCTCCCGATATCATAGCTGATGTTCTGCTGTACTAAGTCTTAATAACCTGATCAGCATCTGGAACCTCAGAAATACACTCTGGAGAGCTTCTGTCGATTTTCCTGTGAAAGCTTCAGTGAGTAGCTTTGGGATAGGAAGGCTTCTTGCAGGAAGACAATCCTGACAAGTTGGTTCCACTCTTTGTGAAAAGGTGGGTAGACAGCCCAGCTTGCAGGACAGAAGTTGAACACAAATAGGTTCTCTCCAAGGGAGACATCATTAATAGGACCTGATTAAAGTAGGTAATTGAAACAACTTCTGCGGCATTAGTGGGTTGATTTAATTCATGCACCAGTTGTATTTGGAGTAGAAGTACCTGGCATAATGAGACACCAAGCCCTACTCTCACTTTTGAAGTTGGCCCTTTCAAATTTGTGGTTAAACTCACTGGCAGAACAATGTGGTGAACCCTTCCATAGCCATTCCCTATGCCAGTGGTTTCAAACTTTTCTTTCTTGGGGCCCAGTTGGGAAAACATCATGTATGCCCGCAACCCAACAATTACATCTTTGAGCAATGCATTTCAGTCTTTTGGTGGCAGCAGCAGTGGGCACCACGACCCAGTACTGGATCCCGACCCTAAGTTTGAAAACCATTGTCCTATGCTGTATGTAGGTCGTGAATGGAAGACTTCAGTCACCAGGACTGTGACCCAGTCGATATTTTCTAGAACACTGAGTGATGAAAATAATACCTAATGATTGACAATCAGATAGGAAACCAGCACTGAGACACTCTGAGAACTGAGGCTTCTCTTCCGAGAGCATGCAGGGGGGTTGTTCCTGGAGAAAAGTACTCATGTTCAATAGCTGGAACGTGCATTTGCCCACACAGGCTTGGTACCAATTTGACTTACAGTTCTCCGTTTTTGCACAGCAGAGGAAGAAATTTCCTTATAGTGATTTAGGGAGATTCTGTTTCTCTCTTTGTGGGCGAGGGAAGTAAACTAATTAGAGTTTTTTAAGGAAGAGTTTGTTTTTTAACAGCTGGAAAAATTTCTGGCTTTCTCACATTTTCAAATGGGAACTGCAGTGCCTCAGTCTGTGCTATCAGATAAAAGTATGTGGTGGAAGGTGTGGGAGGTTTGTGATTGCCAACTCAAGGGACTTGAAATTTAGTGTACTTTCTGAAAGCCCCACCTCTTAGGGTAATTTTGTAAGTAAAAGTTAGCTTTCTTGTATAATTTTCTGGCCTTCTGGTTTGTGGAGAAACTTGAAAGCTCCAAATCTAAAGACTCCCAAACCAGAGGAAACCTTTACTTTTTGTAAATCTCATGATGGAGCATGCAGAGTGGTAACAGAAGCAGCATACTCTGAAAGGAGGAAGGTAACTATCCAGCTACTGGGACAGTAAAACATGAATCTTTTCTAAATGCTGTGGAGTTTATTACATATGTGTCCAATCCAGTGGCCTGATCCTGATGCACTGGCATTTTCCTTATAAAAACTCCTGAAAACCTTCCAAAACCTGAAGCTATTAACAAGTGCAGTAGAGTCTTATGTTGCGAATGCACAGTGTTCCAGGCCAGTCCATGTTGTTTTCTTTTCTTTTCTTTTGCACCATTTTGGTATAAAACTGACCTTGTCAATTACAAAAGCATTTTAAAGAGGCCCTAATTAGTGTCTATAAATTGCTTTCCTTAACCTTTCAAAGCTGATGTGATATGTTCCCTTGTTACTGAAAACCTTTTATGAGGTGCCTTAATTTTCCACCTACATGATTAGTTTCCTGGAGCTTTTTACTCAGGTTTTCCTGCATGCAGTCATATTTGAAGGCGTTTTATCAGCAAGTGCATTTACCTGTTTGAGGATTGTTTTGCTGACTTCTGTACTGCCCAGAAGGACCTGAAACAAAATTAGTTGTCCCCTGCAGAAACAGATACATTTATATTTTAGTAAAATGAATCATGCCCTAAATGCGTGAGGTTTTTCTGTTCAATAATACACCATATTTTTGCCTTCTGGGGCAGTAAAATACATTTTGCTCCCCTTTTCCCTCTCCCCCTGAAATGTCAGTGAATAATGGTAAATTAGTAGAGGTTTGTGCTTCTGTGACATACTCATACAGTCTAGCAAACTGACTGCAACCACGCCGCAATTGTCAGTGACATCAGAGTTCCAACAAGTAGATAACTCTTCCTGCTTGCTTGAAATCAGAACTAAGCAGAAAACTTCTGTTCCTGTCTTGTCAGTCTTTAGAGATTTCAAAAACTTTTCCTATCTTGAACAGGGGTAAAAAAAAAAAAAGTCACCTTTGAAAATTTTAGCAAATGGAAAATCTCAGATTGTCAATTTAATTTTTTTTTTAATTTTGACCTTTTAATTTGTTTTTTTACTATAAATTACCTTTAAATTTTCAAACTGAAAGTAGTTTTGAATTGAAATGAAACATTTTATTTAAAAACATCAAAGTGGGAAACTTTCACAACTTAAAAAATTGTTTTTGCAATGGGAAACTTTCAAAACCAGAAATTTTACATTTTATTTTTTGACATCAGCTTTGTCCATCTGCAAAGCAACTTCACGGAAAAATTCCCAACCAGTTGTACTTAGTTCCACAGGGGTAGCCATGTTAGTCTGTATACAGCAAAAACGAGAATCCTGTGTACCTTAAAGACTAACAGATTTCTTCAGTCATAAGCTTTTGTGGGATGCAACCCACTTTGTCAGATGTCTATGGATTGCAGCCCATGAAAGCTTATGGCCCAAAAAATGTCTTTGGTCTTTAAGGTGCCACAGGACTCTTACTGTTTTTACAGTTCTGCTTAAAGTGTTTGCCATTACATGCTGAGGAGCGCCCTTTATGGAGTGTGCATTTTCTGTTTCAAGGCATCTACAATCACAGATAAATGTGAAAGGGAGGGGTCTGGATGGCTGTTTCTGTCCAGTGCACTCAGCAGAATGTCAGAGGCTCTGTCAAAATAAAAATCCAGGCCAGGTTCTCAAACCATCAGCTCCTAAATCCATTTAGACAACCCCCCCTGCACACATACAGAAAAGTGGGGTGAGTGGAGGAGTGTTTCGGGGTGCGGGGCAGAGGTTAAGAATTGCCCAGCATTTGCGACTCCTCTTACCTGCAATAGAAACCCAAAGTACACAGGCCCTCTCAGTCATACTTAGTAGCATAGCTTTTGGCACCCTGACTTGAAAATACTGAAGAGGAAAAGCCCTTGCCTGTGTTATTGATGCTTGGGATTGTTAAAATGGAAAAAGATTGTTGATCTAAATTCTTAGCTTATGCTATGTGCTTGCTTTGTCCCAGCAGTCTGTCTCTCCTTGTGTGATGAAACTAGAATTTTGGTTTCATGTTCTGTTAATAAATATTCAACATGTTTTTGGGTTTTATTTTTTAAAAGAAAAATAACAAACTGTGGACCTGATCCAGTTTCCACAGGAGTCTGTGGTAAAACCTTGACTGCCATGGATGTATTATGAAGTCCTAACAAAGGATTCATGCAGAGCATGGGTTTCCATATATTATTGAATGGCAAAATTGAAAAATTACATTTTATTATGGATCTCTTCAATCACTGGATGCATTTCAGATACGTTTTTTAAAACTCCTGTACAGTGTATCCTAAAAGTAGGGTCCAAACAACTTGTCCCTCTTAGCAAAGCATGTTCAGATGTATTTAAAGCATTTTAAATGAATCAGGTTGACCAATGACTGTTGCCAACTCATGGATTTTCTTTCTTAACAAAAGTAGCTTAAATTGGTTAAGCTGTTTCTTAAGTGTTGGAAAAAATGCAGTTTGGAGACCAGCATCAGGAGCTTTGTTTCCCCAGGTGTCACTTTTCAACCTGACCACCTTTTGCCAGGTTCAGTCTTTTACACTTGTACTTTTTAAACAGAAAAAAAAACCCACCAAAAAACAAAACAAAACAAAACAAAACAAAACACCAAAAACAAAAACAAAAACAAAAAAAACCACAGCTGAATTATCTGGCTGTGAATAGACATTAATCCCCATTAGCTGCAGTTGCTGTTGATCATGTGTGCTGCACACTTCCATCTAAAAAGGCTTGGTTTAAACAGACTCATTTAGCATGGATAATCCCACTGAAATTGTCTGAGTCTGACATTGCCTTAGTCAGACAATTAGTGTTTGGAATAAGATGCTAGAATTCGAGGCTACTAGCCTAATACTTCATATTGGAGAAACAAGGTAAGTGAGGTAAGAGGCTTTATCAGCTTTTGCTGATGAGAGACAAGCTTTTGATCTGCAGGCAGCTCCTCTTCAGGTCAGAAGTTACCTTGCCCCATGGACATGTTAATTGAGAGGATTCATGTCATACATGCTCTGAAATACAATTTCCATTTGTGCTGTTGTTGACTTAAGTTAGAGTTTCTCTGGTTTGATAGCATTTAGGGGAGACTCTTGCTGCAGTTGCACTATGTCATGTGAAGAGTTTCCTGCCAGGAAGGAAGCACTGAGGCAGTTCAGAGGTAAGGCAGCAGTTCTCACTCTGTTTGTGAGCTACATCAGGTAGGATATGTAAGGTCACCATCTGCTCCACAAACGCTGCCTTGCCAAATCTCAGCAAGTCAAGCTGAGGATGTAACAGCAGCCTTGGTTGGAAACGTCATGGCTTCTGTCAGCTCGAGGCAGATTATTAATGTTACCTTAGCTTGAGTGGGTGGGTAGGGGATGTTTGTGCTCAAAACAAAGTGCTAAATCCTATTATGCCTGCATGTGCTCTGTGTCACAGCTGCTCTATGACCAACTGTGAAGGACTGGCAGGGACGCCATCCTCTGCCGTTAGGAAAGGCTGCTTCTGGGCAGTATATGGCCATGCACATGCTCAGCAGGAGTGGGAAGTGAAGCTAACTGTCCTCAAACTGCCCCTGGGGAATTCTTGTTTGTTCTTTAAATATCCTGCGGCCTCCAAAGGTCAAGGGTCATAACTTCCAAAACTAAAGCCAATAATATTTTACTTGTACCTACTGCCTTTCAGCCAACGACCTCAAAGCACGTTAAGTGTCATGAGTTCCCTAGGGGAGATTTTATTAACCCTGTTTACAAATGGGGAAATTGAGGCACAGAAGGTCACGTAATTTGCCCAAGCTGCAAATGAATCACTTGCAGAGCTAGGCCTAGAACCTGAATGGGCTGGTTTCCAGTCCTTGCTCCAGCTTCTAACTTGGACTTTGAAAGATATCTTTTGATAGACTACCAAGGAGTTTTGTGGTGCTTTTAAAGACTAACAGCTTTATTTATTGCATGAGCTTTTCTTGGAAAAATCCCACTTTGTCAGACTCTTCAAGATGGAGAACATATAGAATGGGTGGAAGAATGTGTTTGACAAAGTGGGATTTTTTCCCACGAGAGCTCATGTGATAAACTCTTTTGGCTGAACTAGACTAACACAGCTATCTCTTAGGAATTTTGATAGACTAGCTCCCTAAAGGGATGGACTGTGACTGAAGAAGAATTAGTATAGCTGAAATGAGATGGCAACATGTAAGTTTTTGTAGGAAGCAAAACTTAGCTCTTTCCACCCTCACTACCCTGCCAGTGCCCACTGTTCTGTTACTTCCGGCTCACAAACAGAAACCACCTACTTCTTCCAGCTCCTTCAGTAGAGGGAACTGCAAGAGAGCAAAAATAAAGGTTCCCTGGGTGATGGTGAGTCATCTCCTATGTCAGATGATAGCAGTAACCTAGAACAAAATAGCTTTATCAAGTCTTTAAATCGAGATATGAGGACTTCGGCAGCTCACCATGGGGCTGTTACAGGAGTGGATCGGTGAGGACGGTTCTGTGGCCTGCCATGTGCAGTAGGTCAGACCAGAAGTCACTAGATGAGGGTCCCTTCTGACTTTGAATTCTGAGTTTGTGAGTTGCTGTTTCTGTACTTGGGTGGTGGTCTTGAACATCTAAAGAGGCAGTGCACAAATACATTGCGGTCTGTAGCTAAACACACCACACTTCATACTGTTGATGGTCTTAGTGTAGATACTGGTGAGTTCTCAAGGTGGAGAAGTCCTTGTGACAGTGCTGAGAGCCCTCACGGGCTTTTCCTGCAGACTTTTGGAGAGTTTGGTGGAGTAGGTAGGTGGAGCAATCGCTCTGGCAGACAATTCATGGGTGAGAGAGAATCTGCCCAACATCTGTGTGCTGCAGTTAATATGGTGACAGGCTTTTCTTTTGGTCTTTTCTCTTGCCCTGGGAGAGGTTTAGATATAATCTGCTTTTTCTTTCCAGATTTATATTCCCGTACTGGCTTCAGGACTAGGCCTGATCTAAAAAAGTAGGTGGACTCGGGTTGCTCAGGATTGTGAAAAATCCACCCCTCAGGTGCAGTAATTAAGGCTGCCTCTTCCCTTAGGGCCGGGGTCTCAAACTCAAATCACCATGAGGGCCGCAAGAGGACTAGAAGAGGGCTGCATGAGGACTAGTACGTTAGCCCAAGGGCCGCACCACTGAAACCTTTTCATACAACAATAGTTGCAAATACTGGTACCAATAGTGGTGTTGCAGGCTGCAGGAAATAGCTTTAGGGGCCACGTGGCCCACAGGTCTTGTGTTTGAGACCCCTGCCTTAGGGCAATGGAGGAATTAGCTAGCTACCACAGCTGATGGAGGTGGATTAAATGCAGTGACAAGAGAGCCCTCCCAGTGCTAGAGTCACAGTTTATGCCAAATGTGGTGTTTTAAGAGTAGACATAGTCTAACCCGGCCCTACTCAGTATGCATTTACTCCTCAGTGGCAGTACCTGTTACTTGGGCTGGAGTCAGGTGTCGTTGTGTATTTATAGGTATCTAAGTCCTGTTTGTGTAACTGATGCTGGCCCTGCACCCCCAGCCACTCACTTATCTTCCTTCTCCTTATGCCTTTGTTTTGCTTCAGATCCCACCAGCTGCAGGTCTCCCACTTCCATGAAGAATGCTCTAATTCCTTATTTAATACCAGTTGCTATGGTAGCTGTCAAAGTAGCTCCTGATGACCTATTGTAATGCTCCTTTGCATGCTGTTTCTCTGGTGTTTGCTTTTCCGCTGGAGCTTGGCCACATGAGCCAAGCAGTAAGTAATCTGAGTTTGAGAAACCTTATAATTTCTTATGAATGAACTGACAAAAAATCAGATTCTGGAAAGTGTCCTGACCCTTGCTTACCCTGTTCCCCATCGTCCCTGGGCTAGTAAAATAGGTCTGCAAACAAGCCGTGGTTTAATATTGTCATGCTGCTAGTTTTACTCTTATCTCTAGGGCCAGATGAAAACCAGGCCATCGCTGTCTATCCTGGCACTGCTGTCCCTAATTAGAGAAACAATAGATGAGATGCAGGCTGCAGTAAGCAGATGCATCTTCTGTTGAAGTCAAGAGGATTTTACAACTGCATCTCCCTGAAGCTAGCATCCAGAGAATCCCAGATGGGTGTAGACTGTCACTGCCCTTTCTTTGAACACTAGCTGAAGGTGAAAGGAGGTCAAGCTGTAATATTTTTCTCCTTACACTCAATATACACTGCACACCACATTTTACAGCATTCCTGTTTTTGGCCTATTCTCTTATGCTAAACCAACCAGGCTAGTTACCCACCAGTTCTCCCAGGAAGGAAACACCCTCCTTTCTCCTTCCCAGGGTCAAATCAAAAAGTCTGTTTGCTCCTTGAGGCAGAGTGCCAGCTTGTCTGCACCATAGATATGATTCATCACAGGAAACTGGTTGTTCCTAGAAATATTAATTCTGTTGTGTATGCCTTGGCATCTGGCAGATGAGAAGAATTGAGGATAGGGCCTTTTAATAAGGAGGACTCTGGCTCCAACTCCAGTCTCTAAGGAGGGGAGAGAGGGAAGCAGGTCTGATACCCGACTGGATATTGAAATAAAGTTGAAAGCAACTACACTAGACTGCCTTTCTCCCTCCATGTTTTATCTTTATCCTTGTTCATAGCTGAGATTTCCTAGCTTCTGAGTGCTGTTGCTTTGTCCTGGTTAGTGTGTCATGCTAGAGGTGTTTGAAAAACAAATTTCCTTTGCTGGGAAAATGTAGCATCTCGGAATGACTCTTCTTTCCAATTCGCAAGAAGGACAACCTAGCAAAAATTTGCGAAACAAACTTTGCAGGTGTTCAGTGGGAAGTGTTCAAATGGCAAAACTTCAGTGCAGATTAATCAAGATTTCATAGGTCAAAATAGCCATTTCCTCTCCCACTCTCCTGGTCAGAAAAATCTCTACATGACAAACTCCATGGTGGAAAGCCACTGTTTCCAAAAAAATGACATTTCTGAGTCCCAAAATGTGACCCTTCCCAGAAGGAGTAAGGCAGATCTCACATGGGAACAGATTTGGTGCTAGTGTGTGGTAGCAGTAGCTTTTTAGTACTGCACAGATTTCACGTGGGCCTAGCAAGACAAAATAGTGCCTTCTGGCACATTTACTCAAGAGTCTCAGGTCTGAGGCTGTCTGCCCCAGCTGGGAGTAATTGTGTCACTTCCTTTGGGTGCCCAAAAGTGTAAGTCATTGTGTAACCCTACAGCCTCTGCAAGAGAGATTTGCTGTGCTAAACTGGGTCACAGCTCTTTGTCATCCCAGTTTGTTAGCCACTGCAGACAAATTTCTCAGAACACTGCCTGCCCTTTACTTTGCCTTGTGGGTAACACATGGTGCATCCCTGTTCCCGAGCTCCCTGGCAAAACATTCCCCTGGAGCATCCCGCCCAAGTCACTAGACACTCACCGAAATTGCCACGTTTGCTCTTTCCAGAAAGGCAGTATACCCTTAGCATGTTTGGTTGAAGTAACACTTAACAGTTAGATCTCAGTGCTGTAATATCATGGTAAAATAAAGAGAAGTTTATTAACAAATATAGAGATTTAGTGATACTGAGTAGAGAGAGTGGAAGGAGTATTGGTTACAGAGAAAGCAAAAGTGTAACACTTTTAAGATGCTAACCATAATTTGAGCAAGCTACAGTGCTTAGCAATATTTCTAAAGTAATTTTCTCCCCCTCAAAATTTTTCTGTAGAGCTTGCTGATTTTCAGTCAAACTAGGGCTTCAGTTGTCATGATTCTTCCCTGTGCCTCCCCTGCGGTCGCTGCAATAAATGGATAGCAACACAATTTTTTGCTTTCTCTTATGTCTTCCCCAGAACGCATTCTTTGGAGTTTTGACCCCAGATAAAACCAGCCCCTGTAGCTTTTAGTTTCTGATGTTTTCCCAGACTGATTTCACATCCCCCCAGCCAACCTGGCTTGCTTTTGACTTACGAATACTTGCAAATACTGCTCCAACTATATTTGGCTTCGTTCACAGTCCTTGATTTACATTAGGGACCTACCTCCTCTCATCTGAAAGAAAACCTGTTTGTCCCTTTGTTTGGTTGCAGACTCAGTCTAAAGCATTGTATCAGTAAGTGTCCATAGTCCTCATATAATGTTAATTCATTTTCACAATGATATTAGTGACGAGTGTGTTACTGGCTTTTATTCAAGGCACACAGTATAGATAAATACCAGGACAGCAATGTGTTAGGTGTAGTGAGTTTTCCAGGCCTGATAAGAGTTGGTGACACTGACATAGTGAACTATGAATGGGCCTCTGTGCTACAATAATGTTGAAGGTTTTTTCACTGCTGCAGATCTGAAGTACACGGTGTGTCACTGATGTGCAGGATGCTTTAGAGAGCAGCATAAGGCAGGATCCATTTAAACACTGGCATGGGGTGAAGGCAGTGCTTTGAGATAACATTGTGTTCTCAAAACGGAAGGCACATTGTAGAAATAGGAGTCAGATTTAAGAAGGAAAGGATACAGGACAAGTTTCTGTGTGTGTGAGAGAGAGGAAGAGTGCATATGTGTGTGCCACCATTGGGGGAAGTGATTTCAGTCAAACATTTAGAATAAGTTTTAACCTATTTAAGAGCTCAGCATCCTCCTGTGACTTTTAGAACTTTTCAGACCTGATTTTTCAAACTCTGTACGTTTCTCTTAATTAGCACACACTGTCAGACCTCAGGAAAACTCCTCGGGCAGCTAAATGCACTCTTCTTTTTAATTAAATTTGGTTGGATTGCCAGAAATAGTCCTCATTAGAAATGGGGTAGTGTTCCACCAAAGGAGGACAATCCCAGTCAAATCTATAGACTGGGACAGTCTCCTCACACTCTCAGGCAGCTGTTTGGAAAGCTTTTAAATGGACAGTAGAAAGGTATCAATGCAGGGTCGAGGTCTTGTGCTAGCTTTATTTGATGTGGGTGGCAACACTGACTAAATCCCAACCTCTCTGCTGAGTGATATCAGGAAAAAAAACTTATCCTGGCTTTGTAATAATTAATTAATTATACAGTGCTTCGCTCCCTGATAGCAGTCCTTAGAGGTAGATCTCAACGGGTCACTGATCAAAATAATCTGTCTTTTTACCTACAGTAGCCATCAGTGTAACACTAAAGAGACAGGGATTCTATTTTCCATATTATTTCACTAACAGTCTTGCTCACCAATGATTTCCAGATGGGTGTGTTTGTGAAATGGGTTGAAAGTCGGGCATAGGCTGGCTGTATGACCGTTCTGCAGCCCGGAATCCATTCCTATCTTCTGTCATGCTGCAGCACTTTTAAAAGCAATGCAGTTTGGTAATAAGGGAGTTCAATGTTTACACTGTATTGTGGAGTCAAGGTTCAAATCCTCATGTTCTCTGACACCAGTTATACTGAGTGGTGCAAGAAGTTTTTTGACTGAGTAGGTCTTGTAATACTTGGGTAGTGGATGCTAAAGGTTCTTTCACTTATGATGATGAGCGAGAGCATGACAAATTTCTCTCACTTCATTTCAAGACCTGTTCGAAAGGGGGTAGTCGTGTTAGTCTAGTTTGGTAAAACAAACACGGAGTCCTGTGGCACTTAGAGACTAATAAATTTATTTATTGCATGAAAATTTTCTCCCATGAAAGCTCATGCAATAAATAATACAGAGACCTGTTTCTAAGGAAGGGGTATCCCTTGCCAGGCACTCTCCTAAGACTAAGAATCAACAGCCTGAGTTACAGCTGGAGCCGGAGCAAGGTAGGGGAGAGATTGCCATCTGGTTCACTTCCCATAGCAATGTACTGGGAGAGGGATGCAAGAGCAGCTGTGATTGGATGGCTGTGTTGGATGCAGTCTTTCACACTGGGCTTTGCCAGGTTTCCTGAGGCAAAAGGCGGATCTGTTCGTACTGGTCCAAATTCCAAGCTGTGCTGAGCACCTACGACTCCCATTGACTGTAGTGGGGACTTTAGGAATGGCACTCGTGGCCATTTGGCTCCTTAGGCATGAGTTACTGTAGTACGAGTCAGTGTGTTGCCTCTTCCTTGTCATTTGATTAGCTGTTAGAACAAGGCTGCCCATAGGAGTCATTGCTCTGGGTAGTAATCAGTCCCAAATTGGAGTTTTGTGCCCCTCAGGCATGGATTCTGGATGCACCCCAGCTAGTGGTGAAAGTTTCCAAAGTGACATCACTTTTTTTTTTGTTTTTTTGGGGGTGGGGAGATAGTTCCTTTTTGGCTTCATTCACCTTGTTTTGGAAATTGAATCTGACAGGATGGAGCCCACACCCTTGTCCTTCCCTTAACAGGAAGTGACTCCAGGCTTGCCAGCCCTGGGACAGGAAAGAAGTAGGAGAGGCTTGTACAGTCTCCCAGCATGAGAGCTCAATTGTTAAACTCTGGGTGCTGTGACATGAATCACAGTCAGGATTCCTGTTAGATGGCCTGTCCTGGCATTCTGGGAAGAGCTCCCAAGCCTGCAGCATCCTGACTAGTAGTCCTGAAGTGCCCTGGTTGGGGCCACTAGAGCAGGGGTCTCAGACTCAAATGACCACGAGGGCTGCATGAGAAATAGGACATTGGCTTGAGGGCTGCACACTGAAAAATGCGTGCCCCCCACCCACCCCAGGCCCAGGGCCCTATCTGATCTGGTGGCGAGAAGCTGCATCTGTCCCCAGCTGCCTTCCCACGGCAGCTAGGGATGGATCTGGATGCACACTGCTGGATGGATCCTGTTACCCCTGCCCTGCTGCCGGCTTCCCCAAACTCTTCCATAACCCCCCCACACCTTGCCGCCAGTGCTCTGCACCAGCAGAAGCAGCCTGGCCTTTGCTGCGTTGTGGCCAGTGGTGGGGAAAGTACCCCTCCACTATGCCACCAGCTCCCTGTGCTCCCCTAGGCTACCCTCCCGCAGCGTCTCCAGCAGCTGCCTGTCCCTGACCCCCCCCCCAACCCCAAGCCACAGCCCCCTTACGTAGCTGTCGAGTGGCCCCACCACAAGGTAGGCTCCCAGCCTGCACTGTGCTAGGAGCAGGAGTTGGGACCCATCTCTTCACTGGGACGTACTATTGATGCTGAGCTCCCAGCCAGCGGAGGGGCTCAGGCACTTGAAAATCGCATGAGGCGCTTTCCACCAGCAGGTCAAAGGGGTTGGGATCCCCTGGATTCAGGGCATTATTAGCCGCAGGTGGTATGCGGCCCGCGGGCCACGTGTTTGAGACCCCTACACTAGAGGCTGTTCCAGTAAAACTCAAGTATGCTGGCTCCCTGAACATGAAGACCTTAGTAGTCAGCTGATCAGCCAGTTAAAGGAAAAGCCAGTCATCTCTTAACTAAAACAGCCCCTGGGGCTGCCAGGCTAGCCAGATGTTTTTGTTGCTGATGACTGAATAAGCACAGCTAGCAAAGCCTAGGATGGAGCACTGGTCTTTACATGTTGTTCTCTGCTGAACAGGGAACTGAGTGGAACAAAGTTTTCCCTCACTATTGCATTGTGATGAGCTTGGCTAGTTTTGTATAATATTGCTCTGGATGTAGCAGAACAGAGTTTCCTCTTTAACTCGCATGCTTCTAGAGACTTTGCATCTGGGTTTTATCACTGAATAGAAATGGTGTGCCCCATGCTGACGGCCTATGTAATGATTGCTGTCTGCACCCAATAAAAGGCTGAGGGATACTCACATGTCCAAATAAATGCTATTGTTTTCAGCAGCAACTTGATCAGTTTTGGTCAAATATAGACATAAAAAGGGAGATAGAGTGCTTTGAGATTTGTTATGGGTCGGGAATGAAGGAATGGATTTTCCCTTCAGCCTGAGCACTTTGCTATGAATATTTTACGCTTTGGTAGGAGTCTGAAGTGTTTACGCTCTTTGCTCACCTGAGTGGAAGTGAATCCACTTTCCAGCAGAGAGATGCCCGCTGAAATGAAGGCAACTCTGCAGCATATGTCTGAATTTGTCTCCTCTGTGGAGGCTGTGGGGCTGCTCTCTGAATGGTTGCATACTAGCAATGCTGTTTTTCCAGTGGCTGTAAGCAGTTTTTGTCTGACTGTTCAGAGCTTCATCAAAAGATGCTATTAGGGTCCAGCAACCCAAAAGATAAGAGTAGTTGTTTTTTAAAATCCCTTCAATAACTAAGTGTTTTGAGAGCCATTATGGTTGTAGTCTCCTGGTGGTGGGAGAGGGGAGCTGGGCCAGGGTGCCTGCTGCAGGGTGCCCTGGGGGTTTGGGGGCTAGAAAAAGGAGTGCCCCCCACCCCTTCAGAGTCCCCATGTGGCATGAGGAGCCTGGAGTGGGCAGGGGAAACTCAGAGCCAGAAGTGGGCTGCCCATAGGGTTTGCTGCTGGCATGTGGGAACCCAGAGCTCAGAGCCACAGGTTGCAGACCCCTGTATTAGGAGAAGCAGGCAGGAAACAAAACAATAACCAGAGATAAGATACCTAGGCGGACAACATTTAAGGGGTCATCAAGAAGACATTGGCTGAGCTATTAACTAGGAAGGGCTCTCCTGCCAGATCTGGGAACCTAAGATCAAAAGGACACTGAACAAGTAAAGTCTCTCTCTGAAGAGAGAGTGGGGCCTGACTCTGCAATGTCTGTTAATCCATTTAGTCTGTAATTTCCTGAAGCTGGTTTCTTGTATCTGCCTCTGAATCACATGGTACTGTCCACACAGCCAGGATGCAGAGCTAGGTGACCCACTAGTTTGATTAGCCATTCCCTGTTCTGGGCATGGTTCAAGTGCTTATCGCTGTGTCATGGGATGCACATCTGCACCCTTAGGCTATGATCTGTCTAACTTCTCTGTTCACTTTCGCAGTGTAAGTGTGTGGTAGGATGCCAGTTATGCCATGCAAGGTTCCCTTTTGAGTGCTCTGCCATAAGGTTATGGTAACATGTTTCCTGCAGCATCGGGTACGTGCACAGATGGGAAGCATGTTTTACATGGCTGGGGGCAGGGGGACAATCAGAGTGTTTCCTGTAGCAGGGAGACAGCCAGAGCCGTTTCCCATTCAGCATTGCAAGCACATATTGAGAGAAGATATTGAGAGAAGATAACAAGACAATGAAGCTAGCTATAGCTAATGGTCTGAAGCCCTTGGGTCCAGGAAGGGGAGGGGGCTGAAAGGAGACAGGAAACAAATACACACAGTTTGAACTGAAAGGGGCTTTTTGCCAGTTATCATTTTAGAAGCAATGGCAAGATACTGAGCCTATCCACATGGCCAGGAGGGTGTGGGCTGGCTGAGCAATGCCAATAAGCAGTTTTATGAGTAAGAATTAGGAGCCTAGATTAAAGAGCAATCTTGGAGTAGTGTTGTTAGACTAGCATGTGTTTTATATCTTTATCTGAGTTTGGAAACTCCTGACTCCTTTATTAAATGATTGTGCATCAATTTGCTATATACTCAATTAAAATCATATTCTAATCAATAAACTGTTCTTTTGTTTAAAATCCCAAACTGTGTGGAATTTACAGCAGTGGTTATCAAACTTAGGGTCGGAACCCAGTACTGGGTTGCAGACCTTCAAGCACTGGCAGTGGCAACAAGGGGTGCCGTGACCCACAAGACTGGAATGCATTGCTCAAAGATGTAACTGCTGGGTCATGGGCATACATGACTTTTTTTTCAACTGGGTCTCAAGGAAAAAAGTTTGAAAACTACTGCTTTAGAGGGTGTTAATCAGAGAGGCTGGGCCAATCCATTTCAGTGACAAATGGACAGACATGAGTCTGTGGTAGTTGGGGTTGGGTCCCAGTCTCTGTAGGATGGCAGTTCCTGGTGCGGTGTCTGGGGGCGGAGGAGTTCTCACTTAGAGACCATCCCTTAGGTGGCCAGAGGGCACACCCCCACTTCCTGGGACCGATTACATGCAGGAGACTAGTGTGGACTGACTCAGGAGTGAGTGGTCACCTGGCAAAGCAGGGTTCAGGTGTGGAGATTGGGGGTCACAACGGCACACAGGATCAGGTTCTGGGAGCAGCCTGTCACACACTAATATTGGGCACCATAGTGTCGGTGCCAGGGTAGGGATGTGACAAACTGAATCCACCAGAGATCTAACATGCTGCTTTGCTGTCCAGGCCCTTCTACAAGACGTAGCCGGCTGTGAAGATAAATGCCACTCTGTGGAAACCGAGGCAATTAGCAGAACCCCAGATGAGCAGGTGACTTATTAAAGACCCTGACATACAGTGACTAATATCAGCCTCCCTCAAGTGAAAAAAGCACTACTCTCATCCAATCAGGGCTTAAATTCTCATTGACTGTTTCTCCCAGCCCCCTGTTGGAAGTGCTCAGGTTCTGCCCAGGGTGAGGTGTGGAGTTTGAGCCCTGCACCAAGGCTAGGAGCTTCTGCTCTTCAGTTTAAAAATATTTATTGGAGAGCTCAGGCTGAAGTTAAGCCTTGCATCCAGCGCTGAAAGTCAATTATTAACATGGTATTTGGAAAGAACAGGTTGTTGAGGCCTTCTGAATGCTGCAGGACTCGCTGATCCACTAGTTTCCAACTCATTCCTCCTTTGCTGCTAAGTCTGCTGTCACCAGATGGCCATCATGTTAATGATCAGCTCCATGGCTGCTTTGAGATGAAAAGGTTGTAAGATAGCCGTTAAAGATTGACCAGTGGAGTCCAGAAGCCCATATAAGTCCTTCAGTTACGCTAAGCTAAGCGTTTAACTAAAATTAGCCCTTGGTAAGTGGCCTTGGCTGCTGTACATGAACAATGAGCTAATCTGAGAAGATTTACTAGAGAAGGATCCATTTGCTGTCAATGGCCTGGCTTTATGTGTTATGGTGGGCAGTGGATCCCAGTATAAAATACATTTGTCAGAATCTAGGGCCTGTTATGCTGTTATCAGATTGCACTTTGAGACCTAGATTTGAATCCTGTCTTGGGTCACGAGTGAAATGACTTTGTACTCTGGGAGAATGTCTTCTTCATTGACGTGCGCCTGCCACCTTGCTTAGAGGATTAGAAGAGAGCAGATGCCCAGTCAGCTGGGAGTGAAGGAGACTTCCACAGCATCTGCTTCCAGGATTCTTCCTCTGTGCTAGCCAGTTTTTTGGGGTCACTCACCTGGTGGTAGCTTTGTCTAGCTTTACATCAGCTATACCTAGTTTTCAGGAGAGGGCTGCTGATCAGCAAAATCTTCATGTCTCTGTGGGGTCAAATGGCATTCTTGAGACAAAGAGCTGCAGTTCATGTGGTTCTTGGGTTTCCCTACCTGCCAAGCACGGGATGACCGGGGGACCACCTCACACTCATGTGAGGTGGGATGAATGATCCTACAGAGGGATATCTGCATATCCAAATAAATGCAATTGTATACAGCTGCAACTGGATAAGTTGTGGTCAAAAATAGACATAAAGGGGAGATAGTGCTTCCAGATTTGTTATGGGGTTGGGAATGAAAGAATGGATTTTTCCCTTCAGTCTGAGCACTTGCTACTTTGCTATGAATATTTTACACTTTGATAGGAGTCTGAAGTGTTTATGCTCTTTGCTCACCTGAGTGGAAGAAAATCCTCTTCCCAGCAGAGGGGCCAACTCTGAAATGAAGGTGACTCTGCAGCACATGTCTGAATTTGTCTCCTCTGTGGAGGCTGTGGGGCTGCTCTCTGAATGGTTGCGTACTAGAAATGCTATGCTTTTCTAGTGGCTGTAAGCAAAGGTTTTGTCTGACTACTCAGAGCTTAATCAAAAGGTGCTATTAGGAGAAGCAAGCAGGGTTAATCTCTTGTCTATTTAAGGCTCATTCTGTAGCTGGCAACAGATTTTCCTACCCTGCTAAGTTACTACCAGTTAGGTCCTTAACTATGAAAGTAAACAGTCATTTTGTCCTCAAATCCCAGAAGGGAACAGCTGAATCTCTAGGAGACCATTTTTGGTAGGGGGGAAGGAGACTGTTTAGCTGTTTGCAGGCAACCAAACCAGAAGACTTCAAAACTACCAGGACCTGTGGGTATAGGAACACAGCTGAGATACCATAGCTAAAGTCCTACTTGGATTGAAGGATGGTTGTCAAATAATTGTGGTTGAGTTGCTGAGAAGACTTGGGAAGTTGTGGAAAAGTAATAATGGACTTTTATTAATTGTGGTCATTTGGAAAGCCAGAGAAGTCCTATTTGTTAAAGAAAAAATTGCAGGAACAATATAAACACTCAAGCATTAGGTTGTTAGGCTTGCTAATTTTTTGGTAACCAAATATTTTGCAGTAACTAATCTTAGAGTCGTTAGTGGGCAGGGCTGAGAGCCCAAACCTCAGCTACTATCAACTTGCATAAATGGGGTACTGTTGTGATAGTGGTGAAAAAGTGTGTGTTGGAAACCTCAAAATGTATGCAAAATTGTGGGCTGTGCAAAGTAAACTAAGTAAAATCAAAATTTCAGTGGAAACCTATATAGCGAGATTTGCAATTTCTGCAATATCCCAAATTCAATAGGGTTTTAACCACAGCTTAACCCAGATACAATTATACCTGTTGGGTGGTATAATCATGTTAGGTTGCTCCTCCAAAAGGAGCACGGTGATGCCTGGGCACTGCCTAATCAAACTCCCATGGTTAGTACAGGGGGCTGCCTGCAATTAAAAATCCAGCGAGATCCCAGCTGTGGAGCCCCTGTTTCTGTTGCAGTTACGGCCTGTCTCTGTCCGGTGTAGAAACTGCCCGGTGAAGGTTAAAAGGAAAAATAATAATGCTCAATACAGTTTGGCTTAATCTATTTAATTTAATTAAGCTTTTTCAGTTTCTTCTGTAATGTCCTCTTCTGGAGAGCAGTTTAACTGGGAATGTGAGCTCTCAGTGAGGTGCTGTAATAGAAAGGGTTCTTCTGTAAGCTGTTTCAGATTCTGAGCCAGAATTATTAGTATATTTTAGATGCTTTCTGTAGCTTTGGTAAAGCAAATCAATCATGAGCCTGGGTTTACAGCTCCTTTACTTTTGGAGTGGCAGAAAGCAGCAGGAGTTGCCAGTGACTCTGGACCAGTATTTCTTTGCCTCCTAATCTGCTTAATTTTTTTCTATTTAGCATTGAACATTGAGGAGTGCAGCACAAATGGTCAGAAGTTTAGGAAACCTGACCTGTGAGGAAAGGTTAAAATAACAAGCCATGTTTAGCCTTGAGACAAGAAAGTGAGGGGCCACCTGATAGGTCATCAGATATGTAAAGAGCTGCTGTAAAGATGACTGTGGTCAATTGTTCTCCCCATCCCATGAATGCAGGACAAGAAATAATTGGCTTAGTCTGCAACAAGAGTTATTTAGGAGATATTAGATAATGCTTTCTGACTAGAAGGGTAGGCAAGTCTGGAACAGGCTTAAGGTTGAGGAATCCTTGCCATTGGAGGTTTCTAAGAACGTGTTGGACAAACACCCGTCAGAGATGGTCTAGCTTTTTCTTGGTTCTCCCTTGGGAGAGGGAGCTGGACTCAATGACGTCTTGAGGTTGATTTAGCCCTACATATCTGTGAGTTCTATGATTGTCCTCCCCTTAAGGAACAAAGCTCAAAGGAATCTTGCTTGCTTGTATCTTCCAATTCACGGATGCCAATCCTCTGTGATGCTAGCCCAACTCTGTGCTGTCTAACTTTGCAGCAAGATATGGTACGGAGTCGTTTATAAACAGCAGTTAACCAGAAAATATCACTGATTAGATATTGTGTATCATATGGTACACGCCGCAAAAAATCTCTGTGGCAGTAAGTCTCGAGCCCAGGTCGACTGACTGGGGCTTGCATGGTGGAGCTGTTCCCATTTGGGCTGGAGTCCAGGTTTTGAGACCCTCCTCCCTCATGGGTTTCTCCATTGTTTTTAGCCCCACAGCATGAGCCCAAGTCAGTTGTGCTGAGCTCTGAAACTCATTACCATGCAGGGTTTTCTGCAATGTAGACATAGCCATAGAGCTAAATAGATCTAGCTAATCTACTTGTAGAACTAGAAGTGCATCAATACCTTCTTCAGAGCCGAGCAGAAGCACTAGTTTAATGGTTTGTGGTACAGCAGAGGCAGAAAAGCAGCTTACTTAGCGTTCTGATACTTGACTGCTTGTGCTTTAAAGTCACCTGGTTTTCATAACTGTAGGTACCAAAATGCATGAAGTTATTGCGAATCTGGATGCAAGGCGGATTACTATCACCTCATGTAGTTACCGGGTTTGTATGACAGCTGCAATATTCACTCACAAGTACACTGTTCACCAAGTACAATTCTAAAACTCGGGGTCTTGGTATGCTAGAAGGTAAGGCAGCAGTATTTCTGGAAGGTAGTAGAACCTCTCAGAGATTTGACTGTTGAATTGCATTTTCTGTGGCTCACAGAACAATAGTGAGATGACAGCTTCTTCTTGGCTCATAAATTATTTTAGCATAACACAAGACCTCATGGGTGCCTAATGAAATGGAAGGTGGTTTAAAAGAAACAAAAGTGCTTTTTCACCCAATGCAGTCAACCTATGGAATGCATTGCTAGGGGACATTTTGAAGGCCAAAAGTATAGCAGTGTTAAAAAATGAGATGTGTTCATGGTGTAAGTGTCCATTGGTGGCTATTAGCCGAGATGGTCAAGGACAAAACCACCTGCTGCAGGTGACCTAAACCTCCAGGTACCCAAATCTTCTGTCACTGCTGCTGGAGAGAGAGGCAATTGGGCTAGATACACCACTCGTCTGACCCACTGGTGCTGTTCCTATGTATGTAACTCCATTGAGATCACTGTAGCTACTGCTGAATTAAATTGCTGTTGTCAGGTATGTTAACATTCCCACAGGGTGTGATGGCTTGAAATCTGGTCCTTTTGAAGGCGGGGAATGTTGGCTCCCTTTGCATCGGTTTTTGTTTCTAATAGCTGTCATGTAAATAACGGCTGCATTGATTTAGTGCTCTAGGCCTGCTGTGGTATTAGAGCTAAGTGAACATTTACTGCCCATACTGTACATTTATTTCTGTCCTTTTATGGGGATTATTGACTGGGAAAGCCAGGGCTGCAGTCACCTTTTTCACATTTTCCCTTCTGTTGTGTATGGGCAATGAAGAGAACGGTACACCAGGACGGCTGTCACCTGAACCTGACAGGTTGGGCCTGTCATGGAAATGTTCCTTTTTGAGAAACGAGGAACAGTCCCCCTAGCGAATGGGCTGCTGCAACAGTGAATGTAGTTAATTTTGTCTTATATAAACTGTCTGCCTTAGTGACAGACTTGTTGATACCTCTTCCATCTCTTTCTGTTAGCGCCCACATTTTTTTCATCCCCAAAACCCTGTACTGTGGAATATAGCTGTTAGATCAATGAGGATGGGATGCAGAGCTACCTCAGGGTATGTCTCAGTGCATTTAAACGTTCATAGCTGGCCATTTGCTGACACAGGCTCATGGAGCTCAGGCAGCAGGGCTGTAAAAATGTGGTGGGGAAGTTTGGGTGTGGGCAGCTCTGGACCTTTCTCTCCTTGCAGGGTCCATTACAGTTTTATAGCCCTGCAGCTTGAGACCCACATGGCTGAGCCAGCTGATGTGATCCAGCCACAGATATTTAATTGCATTGTAGATGTCCAGTAATATACCAGCTGGGTGGCAGTCGCCGTATCAGGAAGGTGGGTTTTGCCTCTTGTGCCTAAAATATTGCCTTAATCAAATGGAGGTGGTTATGCTGTGGTAGAGAGGCCCTCGGTTAGATTCTGCACTAATGTGCACGCCCGATAGTCCCACTGATTTCGTTAGGGTTGAACAATACTTATATGGACAACTTGAACCTATTTTACCTTATAATCTGCTGGGGAAAGATCCCTGCCTAAATTTGCCATAGTGTACAGGATGGAGAAACGAAATGGGCACCTGAGGCCATGTCCAAGGCTACTCTCATGGCAGCCACCGTAGCAGTCAGTGGGAGGGAGTTTGCACCTGTTAGGCTTACGTTGCCCAGCTATCAAAGGGCTAAATGTCTGGTCTGGGTTCTTGTAGTTTTTCAGGCATTCATGTAGAAACATTTTGATTCAATCTGTACCAACACCCAAATTTGGGGAGAGAATTATGCTGCCTGTTTTTGGACTAGTTGGCTCACTTACCCATCTTAAATGCTCAGAGTGAATAACAAGAGATGGGCAGGGATGGAAATAGGGTCCCTTCATTGCAGGCTGGGTGAGTGCTTATTGATGTGTTAGTAAATGGCTGGAAGTGGGTTCATTTCAAACTCCACGTGAAACACAGGAAACCTCTTTTCAAATGGGAACAAAAATAGTCTGAAGTATGGTTTTTCTCCCCAGACTTTGTTTTACAATTGCTGCTTAAACAGGAGCCTTTTGTTTAAGAAATCTGACTGGGGGCTTGCAAATCAAAGACAAAGGTGAGGTTAAAACCTCCACAAAGAGATGTGTTGGAGTGGCTTGAACACAGGGCTGAGAGCCAAGACTTCCAAAGTTCTTGCCCAACATTGACTCCTGTAGCAATGAACAAGTTCAGATGGGCATTGAACCTACCAATACAAAGATGGACATAACTTTACTCATGTAAGTAGCCCCGTAAACTTAGTGAAACTCTTCATGCGGAGAAAGTTATGCAGATGATTAAGAGTTTGAAACATTGGAACCGTTCTGTCCCTTCCTCAGTTTCCCAGTCAGTAAAATGGGGATGACCCTTGGAGCCTGTGAAGGTGACATCATGTTTAAAAATCACATTGAAAATAGAAGGGAGGACCTCTTTCATTTCCGAGGTCTGCTGCAGCATCATTCAGCAGTGGGGCTTTCCTGTGACATTTTGAAAGGGGATGTTGCTTTGTCAGACCCACCATACAACAGCTGGTCCAGGAGGCAGCAGCCCAGGTGTGCTCTGCACTTCTGTCTTAATACAGAATGGCACTTGACCAGCATAATCCATGCTGACTTTGATGGAAAACTTGCTTGTTCAAGGATTGTTGAGCAGAGCACTCTGGGTGTGACCTGCTGCCCAGTTAAAATCAGTGAAAACATTCCCTTTGGCAACAGAGACTGACTGAAAGCCCAGCATGCTAAGCATTATTAGTGTTTGCATTGAGCGCATCCGGCTAATGGCAGCCTAGTACGGTGACACGGGAGGCTGGAGATCCTGCCCCTCATTTTGTTCTGGCAGCACACAGAGAATGGGAGACCAGCAAATCATGCACAGTGTCGCTGAATGGCACGAAAAAATCATTCCAGCGCATAACACAAATCTTTGAGCCTTCACCTCCTAATTAAAACTGACTCATGGCTCCCCGGAACGTTGGTGTGATCCACCTCCATAGCATGTAATTAGCTTGTCCATCAGCAGAACAGTGTAAGCAGCCATTTAAGCACTGATTAACTTTAATGAATTTAACAAAGATGGACTTTGCTATGAAGGCAGTTTGTTTTTGCTATACATCTGGAGTGCAAAAGATTGCTCTGTGAAGTGACTGCAAGGGGATGCAAGAGACAGCCTGATTCTTACAGAATCTTCATTTCCATCTTCTGAATGTCCAATTCTTCTCATTCATGCCAAAGAACTGATGCTGGCAGTTGTACTTGTGAAAACCGAAGAAGGACATTTTCCTCACAATTTGTTTTGTGGCATCACCTAGATCCCTTAGTCAAGAACCAGAGCCCTATTGTGCGAGGTTGCTAGGTGCTTTATGAACACACAACAAAAAGATCCCTGCTCTAAAGAGCTTACAGTCTACTCAAATTGGGAATTACACTGCCCAGATGTAGCATAGACATAACCTGATTTGTCTCAAAAGGCTTCCCATTATCAGCGGGGATGGGGAATGGAGAGAGAAATCAGATGTATATTTCAGACAGTGGAAGAAATGCAATTGTTTGTTCTGAAGATGGCAATCCAGGCAGTCAGACAATTTAGAATAGTGATTTTCAACCTGTATTCCACAAACCCTTGGAGATTATCTACAGATTATGTCTAAGATTTCCAAAGTGTTCAGCACTTCCATTCAAAATTCTTTTAGGGTCCACAGGTGAAAAAAGGTTGAAAACTGTTGAACTAGAACATTAGAAATAGGACTGGTCAAAAAAAGTCATCAGCTTTTTTCCAGTAGAAAATGAGATCTTTAATTAAACCAAATTTTTTGCAGGGTGTTTCAGCTTCCTTCAAATCTTTGGAGTATGTCATCCAAAGACTAAGTTTTTAGCTGTGGGGAAAGAAAAATTTTCTGACCAGCTCTATTTACAAGTGTAGGTGAAAGCTACAAGGTGGTAGTGTTCCTGAATTTTAGATAGTGCAGAAATTTGTAATTTAAGAGGAATAGAAATGTTGCCAGGTTTTATTTAATGGAACCAACTTTAAAAATGCAACCATTTTCCAATGGTGTTGGAAACCTCAATACAATAGAGTTTTTTGCAAGAGTTTGAGACCTACATAGTGAGAGTGACTAATTGAAATTTCACCATCCAAATGAAGAATGATGTCCAAATGGTGTAAGATAAACCTGATACATTTTAACAATAAAACAGATTCAGAAAATCTTTATTCATATGCTTAACTTCCAGTACATGGATATTGTCTCACTGTTTACTCATTCTCCCTGTCTGTATCCATTTGTTGTCTTTTATCTTATATGTAGATTGTAAGCTCTCTGGTCAAGAATAGTCTTTTTGTGGTGTGTTTGTACAGCACCTAGCCCAATGAGGAACTTGTCCATAACTAGGGTTGCAAGATGCTCCATGAACACATGTAATAAAAAATTGGTTCTGATTGCTCAGATTGAATCAGAGCCAGAGGCCAGGTCTAAAGCAGAAACTTTTGCTAATGTGGTAACATCAGTTAGGAGGAGGAGGATTTATTTTAAATGCTTTTTGCACTGGCAAAATCCATATGTAGATACGTTTATACTGCTGTAAGTGCTTTTGTTGGTATATGTATGTCATATTATAGCCCTGGTAGGTCCCTGGAGGCAAGGTGGGTAAGGTGATATCTTTTTATTGGAAAGCTAATACGATAAATGAATTGGTTAGTCTTTAAAAGTGCCACAGAATTCCTTGTTTGTTTTGTTGAACTGCGCTAGCATGGCTACCCTTCTGGAACTGATGGGAGAGAGGTACTTTTGAGTATGTATCTATCTAATTTTGCTAGTATGTCTTATTTTAGCTTTGGGGACTGGTATGAGTTATACAGGCAAAATCTTTTTTTTTTTTTGACTGATATAAGCTGATGTACAGCTGTCCTAGCAAAACTTTTTGTGTGTGGCCGACCTATATTAACATCTCAGGCCTAAGGAACTACACTGCAGTCTCTATAGTGCCTCTTCAAGTGAGTGAGCTTCTTGCATTTTGGCGTCGTCTTTATGTCCCTTACTGCTTTATGGAGTACAGGCTCCTTTGTCATCTCTTCCCCCCCAACTCCCAATGTCTGGGGAAGAAAGAGGTGCTTCTGGGATGTGGCAGGAGGAAGATAGGAGGACTCAAGTGGAGGTTTCATTTTGTTCAGGAAGTTCTTTTGTGTATCTAGCTGCCAGCTGAATGGGTGGGATTCAGGGTAACTGTTGGAATTGGTTTGTTTTAAGAGAGGCATTTTCACAGTTGTCATGGGAGATATTTAATATACTGTGGATTTGAGTGATTAAATATATACAAAAATTGCATCAATGTCAAATCTTATTGTGCATGAGACATTTAATTATTGCTAGAATGGATTGAGTAACGGACAGTGAATTTGAACAATTACTCAAGGCATATAACTCATCATGAATTATTCACAGCAATTTGCTTGCCTGGCTCCTATTATGACAACTATATTCTACTGCAGAGGGCGTCACTATTTTCTCCCCATCTTTTTGCTTAGTGCATCCAGCATATCAATGAGTCAACCCTCTCATAATGATGGCCAGATTTTATAGCAGAGCTCAGCACATTGGCACTGCTCTCTCTTAAGGACTTAATTGAAGTATGAAAATGGAAGCTGCTTCTGGCCCATGGCTGTTCTGAATGCTCTAAGTTCACTTTTAAGTCACTAATAGAAGCAAAATTCTGTTTATCCACAGATTTATGGCTCTCATCACTGTAGCCCTTCTCATTAAACTGTAGAGGACAGTAGTTCCTTGCTCCAAAAAGCAGGTGGAAACTTTTATTGTGAGTGGACCTGTACAAAAGCTTGTTGTTATGCAGAAGCCTTGGCAAAGAGTGGCCCATTGGCTTAGTGATGCTGCAAGGATAGACACCCAGGAACAGTGGTCTGTGTTGGACTTGCTGGTGGTCCACAGTTGGAAGATCACATGGTGCTAAAGGTTTTTGCTAGTCTTGAATTGTAAGGTCTTATTAAAAGTGAGAAATAAATCCTTTCCCAGTATTACTTAACAGATGTATCTGACAGATGGATTGCAAATGGGAGGGGAAATGCCCAGGGGACATTCTCTCTCTCTCTCTCTCTCTCTTTCTATTAAGATGTAGAACCCACTACAGAATGTGTGAGAGTCTCCTTCAAGCACAATAGTGCAACATCTGGATTGCCAACTCTGCGGGGAAATACTGATTTGTTTCAAAGTGTTAGTATCCATCACAACATTTTAACGTGTATTTCACGCAGCTGTTTCGTTTGGTCCTGGGTTGTGCTGAAAGGTTATTTATGCAGAATGCATCTTGGCTTGTTGGTGTTAAGTTCATTTACTTCTCATCTGCCCTGGTGGAAGACTGAAGGTGGAATGGTTTACTTATACTGCATCTTTTCTGAAGCTTTGTGGAGTTTCTTGCATCTTCCCCTGAAACATCTGGCCATTGTCAAAGACAGGAATGGCAATATCAGATCAGACCCATAGTACATGTGGTCTTTTCTAGTCTCCTGTGTTAAACTCTGACCCTTGAAAGTGACTGAATGCGTCACTTTTAAGAGGTCTGCTCCTGATGTCACGGCATGTTAAGCAGGTGATTGTCACCTGGTCTTGGTGGGTATATTAGTTTCCTGTACGATCTTGCATATTGCCAAGTTCCAAAGGGGCTAGTCTAGTTCAGTAAAACAAACGAGGAGTCCTGTGGCACTTAAAGGACAACAAATTTATTTATTGCATGAGCTTTCGTGGGGAAAACGAAGTGGGATTTTCTTGCATGAAATCTCATGCAGTAAATAAATTTGTTAGTCTTTAAGTGCCATAGGACTCCTTGTTTGTTTTACTGTAAGGTCTTCTAGCTGCCTCATCTATCCCCAAGCAGGAATGTCTGGTTAGGACATGGGAAAGTCAACGCATTTGTATGCATCCTAATTCTTCCATCAGAAGACGGCACTTGCTTGCCCTTCTCATGTGGAAGTGGCAGCGGCTTAGGCCCAAGGAGACTTATGTGTTTCAGGGGATCTTCCAGAGTGTTTTTCTGGGGAGCCCCAGGTTTCCTGGGCACTCCTGCACAGCTCACTTGACAGAGCACCTCCATGATATAAGTCTGTCATGCTCTTATACCTATCTCTCCCCCTCCCGTCCCCTCCAACTGGGATTTGCTAGTTCAGGTTCCCATCCTTAGATTTCCGGCCCGTTTTTCATTGGGCTCACCATAGCACCAGTCACTATTAACTGGCTGCGTTGTTGCCCCTTGCAGTTATTTCTGGTTGTCTCTGTGTTCAAGAGCAAACCAGGAATATCTGGTGCTGCGGCTTGCTCCACAGTTGTTCTGGAATCAGACAGAGCACAGCTCGCCTCCTGCTTCCTTTGCTCTTAGTGTCATGGAGGCAGAGGCAGGATGTGGGCCAAACACACGGGGGAAGTAAGGGAGGGGTTGTGCCAAAGAGGAAAGGAAGGTAAGAATCCAGTGGGTGGAACAAACAGCAAGTGGAAAGATAGTAAATGAAAGCCCTGGGTGTCTGAGCACTGCTCCGTGGCCCATGTGAAATGAGTTGGTGGTCTCAGCCCAGTCTCTGACAGGTGTCGGCATCCCAGTGGGCCCCCTCTTTGACATTCTGGCAATGCCTGTTTCCCATCTGTAGGATGCAGGTGGTTCCCACCAGCATGGAGGTGAGAAGTTAAATTCATTATTTGCAAAGTGCCCAGATAACTAAGGTGAAGAGGACCTACAAACACCTTGACAGAGCCATGGAGAAGCTACTAGATATAGGGTAGGAGCTGGCAATTCAGTCAGACAATCCCTGAGAACAAAGCAGAGCTCACCAAATTTACTTTCAGTCATGCCCTAAGAAAATTTTTGCTCCCAAGCTCAAGAGGTGGAGGCCAAGGTTCACAGGTACCTAACTCCCTGCTCCCTTCTTTTTGGGCTGTCTTGTCCCCGGTGGATTTCCCACATCCCTTTTGGAGCCCTGAAGATGATCTCAGCCTCAAGATGCTGTAGAAGAGTCAAAGGCATGTTGCAGAGGAGGACTCACTTATCCCTTTGGCCAGCTGAGGGGTAAAATCACAACACTTGGCTGAAAGTCAGTGTATGCTCCAAGAGCCTCAGTGCTTTATGCTGTCTGTGTTACAGATGGGAAACTGAGGCAGAGTGAGGGGCTATGACTTTGCCAATGTCACACAGCAAGTCTATGGCAGATTAAGGTCTGATTTCCCTCCCTCCAACCCTCCTCAATGGACTTGGGCAATTATAATTCAATTGAAATCACTGAATCTTTCATGTACCCAGCACCCTGGAAAGTTGGGCCCCATGGAGGCTTGGTTCAGTAGCAGCTTCTGGGTGCTGAACATTTCTTAAAATCTAGTCTATGGTCTGGCTGGAATTGAACTCAGGCCAGGGCCTCCACCACACAACCAAGCACTTGCAGTTTCTGTTCCAAGTGACCCTGAACTGAAATAGCAGCAAAGGGGATTTCTCAGGCTAACCCCAGGGGTAGGAATTTCCCAGCTGAGGATGCATTGCTGGTTAAGAGCAGCCCTGTTGCTGAGTTTACAGGAGGATCTCAATGCTGTTATGGCAGCTGCCCCACTGCCGGACACATTAAATGGAGTTCTTCTAGGCCACTGCGACATTCGCTAGCTCTCTGAATTGGTATGGCAGGCCACCTTCAGAGCACTCTGCAACATTAGCGGCTCCTTTTGCCCCCTCTCTGAGGAAGGTCAGTAGAGCTATCCCGGGCCTCAACAAATCTATGCTCTGGGCACCATGGCAACTAGTTTTAGTAGCCTGTTACCAAGCTCCACTGCAGAAACGTAATAGAGGAGCACCCTCTGGTGACCAAAAGTAAAATCGCAGATGCATGGCTGTGAGCCAAGTTTGTCCACCCCTGAGCTATCCCCATTTTATGGACTGTGAGGAACAGGGGCAGGAGGCACTGGGCCGTGCTGAGGGGAGTTGGCTCATCCAAGGTCACATGATACCTGTGGCAAGTCCAAGTCAAGAGTTCTTGGCTGTCAGTTCTGCTTTCGGCACATCCTCCCTATGACTGAGTTTGTTGCAAGGCATTTTCCATAAGGGCCAGGTCAATGCTGCTGCTGTGAGTTCAATCTTTTTGGTTCAATTGAGCAATCACTGAAGACCTGCTCCATCAATTCGGAAGTCGATGCAGTAAGTCCACCACCCTAAGAAGAGTAGTGCTGAGAAGAGAGGAGGTCATTTCCTTTTGATTCAGAGGAGAGAAGACGCCACAGTAACTATATGTTAGGAAGTCAAAGGGAGATATGCAAGTTATTTTCCATAGCTAGCATATATCCCTTTGAAATCTGCAGCCAGTGTAGACCTAGCCAAGGATGGAGGCACAGTGGCACACAGCAGGGCTAGGAGGGAGCATGAGGCACAAGCTAGTGCAGTCTGTTGCACTCATGAGCAGGAATAATACCTTGCCAAGTATGCAGAACAGGAGAATATAATATGGCTTGGGGTATAGGTCAACTCACTGGAGCTTTGCATTGCTACAGTCCTTAACCCTTCCAGTGCCTTTCAAACTCCGTCCATGTAAGCAGAGACTCTGAAGCTTGTACGTTTATGTTCCACAGATGCTTACTGAGCTGGGATCAGTCAGTGCCCTTGTCCCTCCCCATGGAGGGACAGCACTTGTAAGGTTAATCCATCAACATTTATTTGCCCAAATCATTGTAAGCAGAGAAAACGTGATTACAGAGCCCCATGACATTAGTACACAATGGCTCTGCGATGAGCCAGATTGAATTAAGCCTCCTTCTGGCATTGCATCCAAAGTAAATAACAAAAAACCCAGATCCTCTGGAGAGTGAGGCGTCTATCTGTCAGATTCTATTAGCAGAGCAGGAAGATGGGGTTAGCCAGCAATAGCAGATGTATAATCATTAAATCAGAGGTGCTGGCAGGGTTCAGAAGGGTTCAGAATTGGAAGTGTGTGAATAGTATGGGTGCCGGTATGCTGGGTGTAAGGTGTGAGTTGCTTAAAGTGGCCGTGAATCCAAGTGTCTGTTTCTGTCTCTAAATAGTTAATAGAGAAACATGGCTCCTTTTCTGTGAGGGAAACTAAGGCACAGAAGGGTTAAGTGATTTAGCCAATATTAGTGAGTGACACTAATTAGTGGGAAATACACCTCATGGGTAACTGGACTGACTCCCTGACTGTATCGCCTTTCATCCCAGTGAGCACTGCTTGTAAGGCTTAAAGGGAGAATGCGTTGGTAGCGAACTGCCCCCCTAAGAAAATATCACATTGAGTGTAAATGTAACGAGGAAGCCACAAAGCTCTAGGACAGATTACAACGCCAGGCTGTCACCAAGAATCATATCATTATAACTTGTGCTGGAAGAGAGGGTGGCTTAGAGCAGCAGTTCTCATCCACTGTGTTGGGACATATCACCGTGTCACCACACAGTGGCAGGTGTGTGGTGGAGAGCTGGGGAGATATCTGGATTCAGCCTGGGGGAGGTGGGCTGGTGTGTCCTGTAGAGTCGTAACATGCCACCAAGCGTGTCACTACACGCAAAATGTTGAGAACCACTGGCCTAGAGCACAGGAATGAGAATGAAATCAGACGTTCTAATATCCTGACATCATCTTCCTCTGAGACTGCAGGCAAAGTGCTGACATGCCTGACTACACAACTGCTGGGTGCAGCAAGAGCCAAGTCAGAGTGCAAGGGGTACTGCTATCCCCATTTTACACATGGAGAAACTGACCAGGAGAGATGAAGGACCCTACTAAAATACAAAAGCAGCCAGGTTGCAGTTCTTGATTATTCCTTGGTTTGGGATTGTAGTATAGCAAAAATCTAACTGGGTCTCATAACTGGCCTGAGATCTTGGCTAAGACCAAGATTATAGCAGGTCACAGAACGCCCCTCAGGTACTACCTGTGCTACAGCCTTTGACCATGTTGTGATAATCTCCTCAAACTTCATGGCTTTCGTGGGGGCCTGAACCCGTCCTGTGTATTTTTTAAAGTGAAGATAACTTCTTGACATTCACAGCTGCTCAGAGAATGAAACATTGCCTAACCCATCCCTTTGCCATGTGTCCAGGCCCCCAGCAGGGCTAGCCAAGGCTAGGGTTACCAGATGTCAGGCAAAAGGAGGACATGTCCTCCTTTTTACCTTCATGTCCTCCATCCAGCAGGCATTTTAAAAATGCATGATTTTTGTCTGGCTTTTTACTTACAGGGGTTAAAGTATGCTGGAAAGTCCCGGAACACCCTATTTTTAGGGGGAAGTGTTCCAGGGCCCCCTAAAAACAGCAGAATATTACATTAATACTCTATTTTCTCCATGTGTCCTCCTTTTCCTACTTCACTGTCCTCCTTCTCATGCTTTGGTATCTGGCAACCCTAGCCAAGGCAGGGACTTGCAGGCTACAGCCAGGCCTTTCCATTGCTTCAGCAAAGGCTGGGGAGGCTTAATCAATGATCCCTTATTTCTGCTTGGGCAGGAGTTGAACCAGCGATGCTTGGCTTTACAGGGAGCAGCTGTAACCCTGGCTGTTCTCTGAGCAGACCACAGGACTCCTGTTGCTCCAATGTGTAGACACGTGGTTCCCAACCTTTTCTCTACTGTGGCACACCTTGAGGCCTTCAATTATGCCGTGGCACACTGCCATGACAAAAATCATGAATATTCAAATTAACATATCAATATTCATGAGTCACGGTGCTCTTTTGGGGCCGCAGCCTGGGGCTCAGCTCAGGGAACCCCCGGCTGGGCCACATGGGGCTGCTGCCCACAGCCAGCTCCAGCTCCAGCTTTGGTGCCAAGAAACCCCTTGGCTGGGACTGCATGGGGCCACCGTCGTGGCTCCAGCTAACTCCCCCTTTCCCTGCTGGCTGGGACCACATGGGGCCTCTGCCGTGGCTCCAGCTTTGGCTGCAGGGAACACCCCCGGCCCTGGCCACATGGGGCCTCTGCTGCAGCTCTGGCTCCACGGCACAGCGGAGGAGTTGCCACGGCACACCAGTGTGCCACAGCACAGCAGTTGGGAACCACTGGTGTAGACTGCAGTGCAAAACTGGGTACCTTCCTGCTTGTGCAGATGCTCTGGGAATAGCCAGTGTTGTAATCTCTCCTGCCTGAAAACTGTTAAGGATGTTTATTGCCTTCTTCGCCTCAGGAGTGTTCTTTATTTGGTTCTGGTTTCCCTTAATGGCTACCTCCTCTGCTAATTAACATGATGGGATACAAGTGGCTGCCGCTTCTCTGCCTTAGGGAGGAATTGATTATGAGGCTACTAGCTTAGTGACACATGAGCTGGGAAGAACATAAAGCTATAAAATCCAGGGGGAAACAAAGGGATCAAAAGCTAAACCATAGTAAACAAGAGTGGGTCATCACAACCTCAGTGTAAATGACTTGAAACATCCCTGCTTTTGACATTCATTTTGGCGAGACTTCTGCTTAGCTTGTGGCCACTGCTGTTGCCGTGTGTGAGGTCTGGGATCAGTTCCTAGATTTTTGTCCTTTTGAACTTGGATAGGTAGTTTAAAAACATTTTGGAAGCTTTCCTTTGACAGTAGGAGCCTTATTTATAATAACTGATAAAATTTACAGGAACAGGTGGGATTTTAACAAACTCGTCCATCATCTTAAAATCTCACGATGTCCTTCAGATGTGCTACAATCCATGTGAAGTGCCAACATCTGTACCCACATCTGTCAGGACTTTCCAAAATGACTTGATTTTGGGTACCTCATTTTTTGTGTCCCAAGTCAGTGACTTCTTAAAGAGACCTGATTTTCAGAGGTTGGGTGCTCACATTTGCTAGAAGTTAGGCTGTTCTGTCTCAGGTTGGGATCTGAAATTATTTTTCAGGAAAAATCGGCTCTTGTGTGCAGTGTACGCAGTGAAATCTGCACTCAGGTATGATGCAGTAAAAGAGAATGCAAGGTCCAAACTTTTCTGAAGCAGACCTATGCAGATTTCAGTTCCAGGTACAATAGAGCTTCTTTTTTATGAACCAGCTGGGATCGAGGAATTCATAGGATTGAACGCAGGAAAAGTACATGAGAGTCTGGTGCATAAGTTGCAGTTTGGTGCTACTGCGTAGAGTATCTAATGCAGTGAAGTTATCAAAATGTGAAGGAATGATAACTTGTTTTTCACTGACATCACATTTATTGTGTGTGATGTTATTTTAGTCTGGAAAAATGGTCTATGGAATTGCTTGTTCGTAGAATCATAAGAACTAGAAGGAACCATGAGAAGTCCCTGTACTCATGGCAGGACCAAGTTCATGTGATTGGTGCTCACAAAATTGAGGATCTACTCTATTGAAAAACTGCCATTTGGGGTAAAGTGAGTGGAAAGCCTGTGTCAGAGTGCCCTCTATGGATAGACTCAGGGAGCACAACGGTCTGCGGGCCATATTGACTCTGTTTTAGCTCAAGTGCCAGGGGTCTGTGCTTTTGCGACAAGTGGACCAGAGTTCTAGCCCCAGGGTGCAGCATAGTGACAAGCTGGAGGCGGGCAGGTGGGCATGCCCTTGTTTCAGGCATACAGCTTTGTGGCCAGGAATCACTTAAATCTGGGAGTGAAAGATGTAACCAGGATTGATAAACTGAAGTTCCTTTCTTCCTGTTGTTCTCACTTGCAGTCTGTTACTTACTGAAGAACAATATCAGCCCGGACCTGTGCAATGAAGATGGACTAACTGCACTGCATCAGGTGAGGCCTTGAGATACCCTCCCCATCCTAGGCTCCTTGTTTATGTGTTCAGCTTACATGGTGCTGGAGCTCCAGTGTGTTTCCAGGGCCATCTGTGAATGCATCTCACAAAGGCAAAGGAGGGTTCTCCTCCCCTTGCATTTAGCTTCTTTTTCCACGAAACACCTGCAGTTTTCTCCTGTGCAGCCTAAACTCCTGTCCTCTGGGGTGCAGCTGAGCTCAGATCCTCACCCCACACCCCAAACTAACTACAGTTGTGGAGGAGCTCAGGCAAGACTTGGGACAGCAGGCCCAGATCCAAAAAGCAGCACCTGTTCGAGCTCCCCAGGAAGGTAAGCTTGGAGGGTGGCTTTTAAGGCAACTGATTCAACTGTCCCAGAAGGCTGATCTGTACTTTGGTATTGAAATGGATTTGATTCGATTGGTGCACTAGCTGTTTAGGTAAATTGCTGCAACTTCTGATGTGGAGACTCATACATAGAGTTAAGGTGCTGTGATGCTCCTCAGAGGTTCCCGCCATTGCAAGGCATCTTGCCATGACCGTCCCACCCAGCACAAGCACTGCCAGCTGGAAAGTGACAGGTCCTCCAGCCCCCAAGTCCTCCGAGCATCCCTGGAGTGTCCAGACACTCATCCACCAGGACACTCACAAAACTAGCAGGTCTGTTGTCCACAAAGGAACAGTGCAGCAACCGCTTACTAGATCATACCTCCACTAAGCACATAGTTCTTGGAAATCTTTTATAGAGAAAACAAGTAAAGGTTCTTGTAATAGCAAACAACAGAAACATTGGGGGCCCAGGGCTACATGTCACCAAAAGGATAACACTCATTCTAGAGCCTAAAATCAACTAACAAAATCCCTCTTGTCTAAAAAGGTACCACTTACCCTGAAATCCTTCTCACCGTGTTTTTCAGCCAGATGACTGTGACTCTTCTTTCAGGAGGCCAAGCTCCAGCAGCATGCCTTCCCCAGTGAAGGATAGATGGGAGTTCCTGTACAATTGAGATATAGTTCCAAAAGTTCATTGTCTTTAGTCCTAAACAGGATTATTCCTCGCTGCTTTTGTTTCTTTCCTGTAACTCCTGCAACCTAATGGTTTTGATTGTGCTCAGACTGTAAATGAATTATTTGTTTCCCAATGTTCTCTTACATGCCACCTTTTAGATACTGATTATGATGTAGTGAACTGGCGTGCATTGAACTGGTTCAGGTACTACCAGATATCAGGGAACCCCTTTCCCTGTGGCACTGGGATATTGTTAGGGTCACAGTGGGGGAGGGCAGGAATTGAAAGTTTCCTTGTACTGCTCCATTCTTTAGATCAGTGACTGAAGCGTCTATTCCCCTCCACCAGAGAAATGCAGGATACTGCAGAAGACACAGAGAATTAAAAATAGCAAGAATTAAAAAAAAAAAAAAATCTTCTAAATACTGCTGTAAACTGCAGACAGATTTTGAAAAAGGCAAATGTTCTTTGACAACAGTAACCAGCACAAGTGAATGAGAGGACTGCTTAGTGGCCAAGACTTTTGGAAGTGGCTAGTGATTCTGTGTGCCCAATTTGAGACAGTTCAAGGAATCTAATTTCCATAATGCACTGACCACCCTCCATCTGAAAATCAAGGCCCTTCAAAGTATCTCCAGTTGAATACTCCAGAATCATTAGCAGATTAGAAAGTTGTGGCCAGTCATTTGCTCTGCTTCAGAAGAGGATCATGGTCCAATTAGTTAGACAGGCATCTTGGTCCCAGGGATTTTCAAGAGATTCACTACCCACACCCACATGAGTGCATGGATTGTGTGCTCAATCCAAGGGGGCTTTGTCTGAAGAGAGAAGCACATGAGGGGGAGGCTTACTCCTGACAAGTAGCCATGCTGTCAACGCTCTAACTTTCCGTGTGTTTGCTCCTGATGATATGGGAGCCAGGGAATGTGAAGCCAGGTGGAAGCTTCCTCATAACAGCTCTTGCCGTTGCTCCTCATTCTGACTTGTTGCATTCCAGTCCTCTCTTGGGAAGGCCCTATGACTCTCAGTGGTAATTTTTCATGTTTCCAGTGTAGTCTCTTTGCTCCCGGCACTTCCTGACTTCACTTTGGCAATGATTTCACTCTTTTGGCTTCCAGGCTTGTTACAGTCAGGGACCAGAAGTAGTTCCCTTGGCTTTGAAATGCCTCGTGGCTGCTTGGCTTGGTGAAAATGGCCATAGGCTAACATGCACTAAGTAAAAAAAAAAAAAAATGACCCATGTGTTTCTGTCCCTCCCAGTGCTGCATAGACAACTTTGAAGAGATAGTCAAACTGCTTCTCAGCCATGGGGCCGATGTCAATGCCAAGGACAATGAACTGTGGACTCCTCTGCATGCAGCAGCTACGTGTGGTCACATCAACTTGGTGAAGATCCTTATTCAACAGTAGGTGGTTCCTGCTTCCTCTTTGTGTCTCTCTCGGTGGCCCTGCATCTGCGAGGTGCTGATTGCTTCCTCTGAGCTACTGATTGCTCACAACTTCCATTGCTGTTGGTAGGAATTGGGAATGCTTGGCACCTTATAGTATCAGGTGGAAGCTGCTTGTTGGCCAGGTCAAGGCTGTACATGGGCTGCTTATTGTTAGGAAACGATGCCTGGGTTGGAAGAAGGGGTGGGGGAGCACTGAAGAAACCAAGGAGGTAACGGTAAAGCAGAAGATGACCCAGATCAGTTGGCTTTGAAGGAGATGGGTGCCTGTCTGGCCAAAGCCTCTGGAGTTGGATTTCAGTCTGTCACTTGTGGCTTGTTGTCTGCTTGCTGGGTGTGTGTAGCTCACCTCCTCTTGCTTCCAGGCTTCTGCTCACTGTGCATGGGCAGTAAGAGGAATGGCCAGGAAAAGCAGACGACAAAGGATGAAACTCATCTTTGTGTGCATAGTGTCCACGGAGTGCCCTAAGCACTTTGTCAGTCTTTCAGCCACGGCTAAGAACCCTGCCACAGGAAGTACAAGGTATTGGCATAGCATACATGCTGTAAAGGGGCATGCAGTTTACCAACACCCTGTGTCAGCCTTCCTGCAGCTTCCCAGTCAGTACAAAAGTCCATCATGCCTTCTGTCCACCTGTACCAGGCACTGACACTGGGTCTCCCATTCACTCCTGCCTAGAGCACTCAGGCTAATGTCCTAATGTTTAAGCCCTTCATGCTTTCTGCAGGAGGCTCAGTGTTAATGTGGGGGGCAGTACAGCCCTGGGAGTAATCATGCTAAATTCTGTTTGAGTGGAGTCTGACGAGGGGTCTCAGTAACATGTACCATTGTGTCCCCAGGTGCTATCTGTAGCTTGAACACCCTGCACTTTCTCTACTGAGGACTGTTTCTCAGCTTGGCTGGAGGGTGGGCACGCTGAGAAGAAGCTCTATATGCTAATATGCCACCCTACACAAGCAGCATCTGTCTCCCCTTTCTGTGCACCCTAGACTCTTGCAGTGGCAGGTGGGAGACATCGGTTCAAATTTTGGCCCGTCTTTCTTGGCCAGTGGACTCTGCCCTTATAAGGAAGATAATGAAGCAATGCTTCATGTCCTTGAACAATGCCTTCTTGCCATCTGTCCATTGCTGGGAGCTCATTGCAGTTTCCTTAGCCCAGGGGTCGGCAGCCTTCAGCATGTGTGCCAGAAGGTGATTTGGAGTGGCATGCGGTGCCCTTTGCGGTGCTACTGAAATTGCTACTCCTGCCACCAGAACTGCTGCCAAAGGCCGCAGTGCCACAGAAAGTGCAGGTCTGGGCAACTTCTTTTGGCGGCAGAGGGTGGTCCTGAGGCAAGCTGCCAAAAGCAATGCTCTGGGAAGCTTCTTTTGGCAGAGGGGGGCTGTCTGGAGAGGTACTTTGAGCAGTGGGGAGAGCTCCAGCTTGCCAGTGGCTTTTCTTTGGTGGAAGAGAGCGCTCCAGCTGTGGCCACTGCCAAATTTCCGGGTGGTGGCTGTGGGGGTTTTTTCTTTTGTTTTGTTTTTGAATTTTTTTTGGGCAGAGGAAGGCACCAGCTGACGGTCAGGTGGTTGGGACTGGCAAAGAGGTCGGAAAAGATTGCTGACCCCACCTTAGCCTATAATCAGGCTTGGAAAGGTTAGATTTTTATTGGCACACGTTGATTTCCCCACATACCGAAACTGAAAAGATCTTCCCATCGGTAACTACTGACATTTACAGATAGGCAATGTGAGGAAAAGTGCTGCTTGCAGAAATTAAAGTTTGATTTAATGCTATTTGCTCCCTGTATTTTGATGTGATGTTGAAAATGTGTTTTAATGGTTATAAAACTGTAGTTTATGAATCTCAGCATAATTATTGTCTGCCTCCTTTGATTTCCTGCAACTGTGAAAATGCAAATTGATAAAAATAGGAAAAGAAAAGGTTAAAAATAAACTTTATCTGTTGAAACAGTAAAATAAAAATGGAATGCTGTCAGGCATAGCCATAATATTTGGGGCACCTTTCTGTAGCTTGAAGGTTTGGGCAAGCCCAGAGTTCAAAACTGGTGGGAATCTGAAAGTTTTGAAGAGAAAGGATAAAAATGGCGAGCAGAAATAAATGAAACATGGGAATGTGTATTGCATCGTGACTGTGACCTGGAACATCCTTTCTGGTGGCTATAGGAAGAGATATAGCATGAGAGATAACAAGCAAGCAGGATCAAACTGTGGAGCTGGAAGCATCTCTTCTGGCCCATCCCATTTGGGTGTGTACAGGATGCCCTGTGTTCCCCCAAGTACTGGCAAACCAGCACCGTAGTAATGTTGCGCCACTGTCCATGTTCAGAAAAAGAGCTATCAGTTGCATATTTCTAAGGATGAGGAATGGCAGGTTTTCTGTAGTGCACTGCATGGCATGAGATTAGTGTGATCAAAGAAGGCTTCTGTATCAGGTGTCACAGATCAAACGATTTGCATAAACACTGCTTCAAAAGGCTTTGCAGCCTGAACAGGGTACCCACAGAGACCACCAAAGATAGCAGTTTCTAAAGGATGTCAGGTCCTATGATTTGTTAGCTGGTTAAACTGACTCTCTGAATTGCAAGTGAAAGTTGTACTGTAATTTGCTCTGCTGATGTGGAATGAAAATGAACCTGAATCTAAATGCCAGTGGCTGTTGTCTGCCTTCCTTTGAAGACTGTAACCGTGAAAGCAGATCCAGCCCTTACTATGATATAGTATAAAACACAAAGCTGTACTTGATAGAGTTTGAGTACAGAAGGGGATTGCCCTGTTGGATCAGAATAGTAGCTCATTTCCTTAGGTATTCTTCCCCCAACAGCAACCGCTGAGATTCAGAGGCAGGTGCAAGAAACCCTGTAATGGACAGTAAGACAAAAATTGGCCAGAAGGGAACTTACGAGGTTAGTCCCTATTACTAAATCTACGGGCTCAATAACCCTTCTGGCACTCAAAACTTCTCCATGAGGACAAGCCAGCTAGGTGTTTGTTTACTAAGGATTTGTTAATGACTTGGTGCTGTGTTTCCAAAATTAGGCCACAGTGGCTCATTGTGGGATGTTGCTTTCAGCATCGATGGGTCATTGGCCTGTTCTTCCTCGATGTACAGGGAGGAGGAGTTTGAGTATAGCAGGAGAGGCTGCTAAATCCATGCTCAGCCCAGATCCGGTTGACCCAAATCTCATGGAGGAGAATCAGTGTGCTACAAATACATTTGCTTTGGGGTATGAGGCTCCCATGGCAGTCCTTCATAGGGCCCATGGGTACTTTGGGTTTGTCCAGTTCTGGAGGTATTAAGGCACCAAATGTGAGCCATTCCTGTTAAAACATCAGTTTTGTTTTCAGAGGCCTCATCCTTGGTGCCATTATCTGTTGGATATTGTCTGTTTATAGGGCAGCATCTGAGGTTCCCTCTCCTTCTAGGGGTTTTGATGTAACTACCTAATGATGGCCTTTCTCTTTGCAGTGGGGCAGACTTGCTGGCGGTAAATGCGGATGGAAACATGCCATATGATCTCTGTGAAGATGAGCCCACCCTTGATGTCATTGAGACCTGCATGGCATACCAGGGTAAGGAAAGGTGGGAATACTCAGAATCTATTGGAAGCAGGTTAATAAAGGACTGAATCATGTATTTTGTTCCTCAGCTCTTGGTATTCCTATTGAGGAATGCAGAACTTGCTGCACTGTACTTCTTCTTGGCAGCTCTTGGAAGCCAAACTTTTATGGACCTAATCCTTAAAACCCAGAAGAGTGACCTAGGGTAAAAGACTATATCCAGCTAGCAATCCTCTAAGCCATCCAGCCCCCTTAATGCAGTTCATTATAGCAGAGCCCATGCTGTGAGGGGACTTGTGTTAAAAGACAACTTAAGGTTTTAGGGGAGAGATAAGCCTAAATCAAATAAGCTGTGGGGGACTTTAAAATCTGAACTTGGATCTGAGTTTAGCTCTTGGCTCTGGATAAGCCAGCCGGTTTACCTTTCTCAGGCCAGAGCTTAGGATCAGAGGAGGCACTAAACCATTAAAGATCCCAGCCTAGAGAAGAAAGAAGATGAACAGTCAGCAGTGGCTAGAGGGTTCTCTAACAGAGGGACTGAGAGAAGGTTACAGGGACTGCCTGTCTTTCCCAGGCCAGGATCAGGGGCATCTGGACTGAATGGGACTTACTCACACCTTGCAAGGAAAGAATAATGTTTAGGTAAGACCCGGGTACATAAGCCTTCTGTTGTTTTATCCCTTTGCTCTGTGTGCTGTGCGCCTTTGGGTGAATAAATAATACTTTCTTCTGAGGAGGCTGCTTGTGAGTCACTTTAATCAGCTGTTGGTCAGACTCCTGGAGGCAAAGGACTTAGAGATGCTGAGGACAGTTAGATCTGACTAGTTCAGATGGTTATGGGAAATGGAGGCTGCTACCAGAGACCCAGTCTAAGACTATTGAGCTGCATGGTTTCACCCAGGGAAGGGTGAAGGTGCAAAAACCCATCACCAGAGGAGTGCATTTAAGAGGGACTAGGTGTCTAAAGCACAGCTTGCCATGTACCTGTGACAGGCCTCATTCTAATGCTAATGCTGTGGATGAGGGAAGCATGCTTGGCACCTGTCCTCTCTATCAAGGTCCTTTTTGGTGCCTATCGCTGTAGAATCTCTGAGCACTTACAATTTGTCCTTACTTTGCCTGGCTCTAGTCAATGCTGTTATTCCCTTAGTTTTCATAAATTGGTTCTCAGACGGGGAGCATCACCTGTTCATTTATTCTCTACTCATTTAAACACAAAACCTGCCACAGGTTTTGAAGTCAGCAGGAGTGTGGTTGCTAAGTTTGAGGAGTCGAGAAACGGGCTGAAGTTCTCACCTTTCTGCTGTAGGAATTATGGGTTCCCCCATTTTCCTGTCTATAAAAGGGGAGGTGCTGACAACCCAAGGAATTATAGAGCAATCAGCTTAACTATGATGGTGCTCACAAAGAAAATGGAGCAAATAATCAAGTGGTCCCCAGACTGGGGGGCATGTCCCTTAGAGGGACATGGAAGAGATAGCTGGGGATGTGGCAGGGCCTGGTTCAGCCTCATGTGGATTGGGGAGGGAGCACAGCACCACCCGGCTCTGCTCTGCCCCCAGCTCAGCTCCAGCCTTGACTCTCAGCTCTTGGTCATGGGCTTGGCCAGCCACAGGTCCCCAGCCATACTATAGGTCTGCTTCTAGTCCAGTTCCCTGGCTGTGCTCCTTACCTGACTTCTGCCCCTGGCCCAGACCATAGATCTGGCTCCTGTGGGATGTGGACCAAATAGGAGGGGGTGCAGAGCAAAAAAAAGTTTGGGGATCACTAAAATAATCCATCAAGTGATAAGCACCTAAAAGAAAATAAGGTGATAAAAAGCTGTTGACATGTATTTGTCAAGAACAAATCATGTCAAATCAACCTACCATTCTTCTCTGACAGGTTAAAAAGCCTTGTGGATGGGGGAAGCAGTAGATGTGATGTATCTTGACTTGAGTAAGGCTTTTGTTCCTATCTCACATGACCTCATAAATAAATTAGGGAAACATGGCCTAGATGAACTCACTATAAGGTGAGTGCGCAACTGGTTAAAAAACTGTAGTCAGTGAGTAGTTATCAATGTTTCACAGTTCTTATTGAGTTGGATCCCTCAGGCATTTGTCCTAATTCTAGGTCTGTTTAATATATTTATGAATGATTTGGATAATGGCATAGAGAGGACAGTTATAAAGCTAAGTTTAAGTATGTTATAATGTGGTTTCAAGCGTTGGAGGATAGGATGAGAATTCAGCACGATCGTGACAAACTGGAGAAAAAGTCTGAAATAATGAGGATGAAACTCATTAAGGGCAAATGCAAAGTTCTATACTTATGAAAGAATAATCAGTTTCACAAATGCAAGATGGGAAATGACTCATTAGGAAAGAGTATGGAAGAAAAGAATCTGGGGTGGTGATAGACTAAAAAAACCTAAATGTGAGTGAACAATGTAATACTGTTAAAGAAAAACTAAACATCATTCTAGGATATATTAGCAGGAGTGTTGTAAGCAACACATGAAAATTAATTCTTCCACATTGGTCAGCATTGATAGGGCCTCAACTAGAGTACTTTGCCCAGTTCTGGGCACAACACTTCAGGAAAGATGTGGACAAATTCGAGAAAGTCCAGAGGAGAGAAGCAAAAATAGTTAAAGGTCTAGAAAAGGTGACTTGTGAGGAAAGACTGAAAAAATCAGTTTCTAAAGGGATAGCCGTGTTAGTCTAGTCCAGCAAAAAAACCAAGGAGTCGTGTGGTACTTTAAGACTAACAGATCAGACAAAGTGGGATTTTCTTCCATGAAAGCTCATGCAAAATATAAATCTGTTAGTCTTAAAGTGCCACACTACTCCTCGTTTTTTTGTTTTTTTTTCTGAAAAAATCAGGTTTGTTTAGTCTGGGGAAGAGAATACTGAAGGGAGGTATCATAACAGTCTTCAAGTATGTAGAAAGTTGTTATAAAGAGGAGTGTGATAAATTTTTCTCCTTAACCACTGAGGACAGGGCATGAAGTAATGGTCTTAAATTGCAGGATGGGAGAGTTAGTTTATATATTAGGAAGAATTTTCTATCTGTCAGGGTAGTTAAACAGTGGAATAAATGACCTGGGAAAGTTGTGGAATCTCTGCCATTGTTTTTTTTTTGTCCCCGTCCCCCCCCCAAGAGCAGGTTAAACAAACGCCTGTCCGGAGTGGATAATACTTAGTCCTGCCTCGGTGCGGGGGATTGGACCAGACAACCCCTTTCCAGTCCAACATTTCTATGAGTCCTTGCTCTTCCAGGGCTGCAATTTTTATCTCTTATCAAGTCCCACCCCTCTGTAATACACATGTAGAAGGTGACTCTTCTATGGCAAGTAGCATGGTGGATGCAAATAGCCCATAATTTTCCTCTGAGAATGTGGGTCTGCTTCCTGAGCAGAGAGAGGGAAGTCTCCCTGTTAACCATGCAGCATGTAATTGCCCCCTACGCAGATGGCCAGGATGGTCCTTTCCATTAGACTTGCTTAAAATGTGGTTGAGGAAAGAGGCTGCCTGTGAAAGGATTGTACCTCCTCAGCTCAGAATTGCTTCTAGCATGCAAAGAATTAAAGAATGAATGGTAATTCTGTTCGTTCTCAACCTGTGCAGCCAGCTGCCTGTGGGCCATAAGGGTTTGATAGCCTTTCATCCTTCTGAAGGAGGGGAGTTGAATTTCTGTGTGTGGATTTGAAAATTGAGCTCCTGTTTGCTCTGCATGGACATTAAAGACTCTGGCTCTTGTCCCAAGTTGGATTTTGTTGCAATATCATTCTCATGCTGTTAGGTGCCATATTAATTGCACTACCACCCTCTACTCCATGGGTGGCTGTGCTCTGGGTACTGTACGGATATAGTGTGCAAAGTTTTCTGCATGCTGCTCTGGTCAGATGAGGAATCTTCATGCCATCATTTCTGTTACTTACTGGGTAAGGAGAGGAAATGAACATTTCTCTTTCTCCCCATTAACTGCAGGCATCACACAGGAAAAAATCAATGAGATGCGGGCTGTCCCAGAGCAGGCCATGATCTCTGACATTCAAGATATGATTGCAGCAGAACAAGACCTGAACGGGACAGATGTTCAAGGTGCTACACTGGTGAGCAGAATTGCTGCATTTTCAGCCCTAGTCTCTCCTTTCATCCAGTGTGAATTCTAGGAGGTTGTCAGTGATGTGTGCCCTTTGTTAATTTCCAAGCACAAGTACACTGCATGGAGGTAGAAGGCTAGAAGTTTCTATTTTAGATTATCTGCTTTGAGTTAAAAACTGTCAAGACTTCGCAATTCAGGGCCTGATCTTGCTCCCACTGGAGTTAATGGCCAACTTCACAAGAACATAGGAATTTTCATAGCAGATCAGCTCACTGGCTGATCTAGTCCAGTGTTCTGTCTCTGACAGCGGTCAGGATCACCTGCTTCCAAAGAAATCCCACATTAGAAGTCCAAGACTCCAATGGGATCATGATTCTGGGGAAGTCTTTTGGCAGGCTGAGTAAAACTATGCAACAGTTCTGTCACCCCTAATCTCATTAGGGTTTGATCTGCCTTCTCCTGATGTGAGAATAAAAATCCTCATTGATTTTACTGGGGTCAGACACAACTGAAGGATCTGATCCCGTATCTTTTTGGTAGCCCCAGAAGAGTCTGTTGGGCCCTTCATTTAAACTTTCCCAAAAGCTAGAGTGCCTTACTAAGTAATTTTTAACTGTGATATGTTATAGCCTGTTCAGTCTCTGCGAATTTAGTAATTTGACATTTGAGTTCATAGGTATCTGAGAAGGCTTTGGAATCAGGTTACCTGATATTGTACAAGTGGCCAAACCAGTGTAATAAGTTTCTAAAACCTTGATGATTGAGAATCAGAAATCCTTCCCATGAGGTTAGTTACAAAATCCAAGGAGGGAAGGGTCTTTGAACAAGTGTCTGGGTGACTGGGGTGTCTCATAAGGTTTATATTTTCACATTGTTCCAAGGTTTCTCCTTTTAACTAACCTTCAGTTCTTTGAACATCCCATTACCATTGCCTGGGTCAGGCTTGTAATTCAATCGTAGTGAGATTTCATACCAGCACAGAAGAGCTGTTATGATTCTGACAACTTCCTATGGGAGGATCAAGCTTGCATTTACCTTTCCGGCTGTTGCTTGTGAAAGTCAAGAAAAAGTGTTTATTTCCTATTCAGATACAGCCCCCTGCTGGCATCATGAAGATACGACCACAGACTAGGTGCTGGAAACTAGGGGTTTTTGGGGTGTGACTGCACCCCTTGGCTTGAAGTGGATTCCGTTATATACTGGATTTACAATTTGGTTAAGTGGCTTTCCACACCCAGACTATAAAAATTGTTCCAGCAACCCTGACCGTAGATGCAGAGCCTATACAAAATTATGCCAAGTTCCAGAGGGGAAGCTGTGTTAGTTTACTCCACTAAAACAGACAAGGAGTGCTCTGGCACTTCTAAAGACTAATAAATTTATTTATCACATGAGCTTTTGTGGGAGAGAATCCCTCTTCATCAGATGCTTGAAGAGCTGATGAAGTTGGATTCTCTCCCACAGAAGCTCATACGATAAATAAATTTGTTAGTCTTTAGAAGTGCCACAGGACCCCGTGTTTGTTTTATCAAGAAATGAGCAAGCTCATGATGGTAATGGAAGATGAGAGGTGGTGCTCCATGTATCTTATAGAGAGGGGAGGGGATTCAGATGCATGCAGTGTATCTGGTGGCATATCCCTTTCACCCACACCTTTGGTGTGTCGCTGTTTTCAACTGTGAACTCTCTGAGATGGACCGTCTTCCTGTGTTTTGGAACAGCACTTAGGATGCTGGGATCCTGAGCTCAATATTAATGACCATCAGCTATGAAATACTACTGTGCCTGCCTTTTATTACATGACAGCCACAGATCTCTAGTCTGGAATGCATGACAGCCATGGTAAAGGACCTTTCCCAGACCTGGAGGCCTGAGGGAAACAGACCCACTGCTAGAGGAAAGCACAGGACCCACCAAGGTAGAGGAGGAACTTTGTCACATCTGAGAAGAATATCCTCTTCCCCACACTCTGAAGAGCTAGCCAGAGTGCCCTTTAGCTGTGATCGTTCACCTGAAAGCCAGCTGCATTGTGGTGATGCTGTGTTCCTACAGATTGTGAAGCACTAAGGAACATTTTGAGATGAAAATATTGGGAATTTTTTTATTCCTGACCATAGAGGCTTGCCACATTGCACCCAGCTTCCCAGAACCTCACGCAAAGTTCTCCAGAAGTAGCTACAGACGGGTGATTTTAGTGGTTTAAAATGTGCTTTGGATGCTGCTTTTGTTTCGATACATGAGAACATGTTCTTGAATTTTAAAAGTCGCTTGGGTAATATTTTCAGATCAGCCAAAAGACATTTCAGTGGCAGAAACTTACCCCAACACACTGATGACATTCCACGGACCCACCAAACTCCCCTGGAAATCAGTGCAGTGTTTGTCATTCATTTTACTGGGAGCTGAATACAGTGCTGCCTTTTTTTTTTTTTTTTTTTTAAATTGGTTTAAACTCAGACCCTGCATGATATCGCCTGGGTTATTTGGTGAAGAAGGAAATTCATGGGCCTTAGACATCAATTCATACTCTCTGTTCTTGGTCTCTTAGCTGCACATAGCTGGGGCTAATGGCTACCTGCATGCAGCTGAGTTGCTTCTAGAGCACGGAGCGAGGCTAGACGTCAAGGACTGGGATGGCTGGGAACCTCTCCATGCGGCTGCCTTCTGGGGCCAGGTAAATTGACTGTTGCAAGTCTGTTTTGTGTAGTTGGTTCATATCGGTGGGAGGCAGGGGCAGCATTTCAAAATGTGCATGCTCCCTTGATCTGCAGAACCCAGGTGTTCTATGGCAGGCCTTGACAAATGTATGTTTCTGGCTGCCATGTCAATTAGTTTTAGTAGCCTGTTGCCTAGCTACACTGCAGATATGCAGTGGAAAAGCCCCCTCAGAGGACCAAAAGCAAAATGCTGGTGCCTAGCTGTGATCCAGTTTTGTCCACCTCTGTTCTATGGGTACAAGAAGAACAAATGTATTATGTGGGCACCGGTAGTCCAAACCAATGTGAGGGAAGCCTTAGTAATGCCCTGCTCCCTGCTCATTCCCCGCCACACACAGAGAGGCATCATCTAATATTTTGTGTAGGGGGTGGTTTGGAAAATGGATGACTGTAAAAAATGTCATTGGGACTGTTTTTTCTATTCCTTCACTTATGAAACCAGGGTCCTATTAACCAGTTGTGCAGGAATGAGAGATCTTTAAAAAAGGGGACCTGAAATAGCTTTTTTACATCCACATGTTACAAATTTAAAGCCTGTGATCTCAGGCTCTCCCCAGGGTAGAATTGAGCGTAGGTTCCTTGGGGAGCTGGGAATCTCCCCTTCTTAGTACTGGAAGATTGGCATGTGTCCTCTGTCTGAACACACCCATACAAGGAACTGGCTTGTTCCTTGTATTTTTTCCTCAGACTCCCACATCTTATAAACACCTATCTGCTAGTACCATTTCTTAGGGCATACATGCTGGAGTGTATTGTGGCGAAACACAATGTTATCCAGATGATGAACCATGGAATGCATTTACTGCATTGTGGAGTCCCCCTCCCATGTGTTGGACTTATTGTGGGGGTATGTAAGCTAAGAGCCTCATTAAGATCCTGGTGAAGCTTAAATGACCAGCTTTCCCTGGAAGAGCTATTGGGAAATCTCCAAGTGGTTGAGCTGTTAGGGATAGTGCTTAGTTTCTTGCCTGGTGATACACCCACCAGTACAGTTGCAATCCTGGTATTGTTAAATCAAGCACCCCGCCACCCCATAGCTTGCTTTGTCCCTTAGATCACATGCAACTACCAAGTGCCTAAACCAAAGCTGTGACTATTGCTTTATTTCCCTTGCTGCAGATGCAGATGGCAGAGTTGCTGGTGTCTCATGGGGCCAGTCTGAGTGCCAGGACAGCCTTTGATGAGATGCCAATAGGTGAGTTTGAATTCTTGCTCTCTTTGATAGGGTGTGTATGTCTGATCATGGCTAAATTGCTGGGATTTCTTCAAACAGCACAGAGAAACTGAGGAGTTTGTCAGCTTGGTGGGATTTAGGTGTGAAATTTTTAAAAGCACTAAAGTCAGATTCCACGGCGCTCCCCCCCCGCCCACCCCAAGTGACTTAACCATGAATGCCTGGAAAGTCAATGGGACTTAAGAGGCTAAGCGCCTAAACATTACCTTTGTTCTTGAAGAAGAGGAAATTTTTGGGCATCAGTCACTCCTCCATACTCTCTTGCCCATGTGTTCTCCTCATACTCAGCTCCTCCTCCACCTGCCTGCAGCAGAACTGTGAATGTTTTGCTGATTTTAAGGTCTTCTGTCCCTACTCTGTGCAGCCTGGAAAATGTATTATTTATTACACTGTTTTTTTGGGGCCAGATTCTAGGCCAGTTTGGTGTGGAGCGGAAAGAGATGAGGTAGGGAAGTCTGACATCTCATCTTCTAGTTGCTTTGTTTAAGAGTCTATCAATAGCAGCTTACCCATCATTGTGTGTCACCTGTGATGCCTTTCTCCATTCCCAGTGAAGAGAATGGTGGTACTTTGAGTGGTGGTCCCTGTGTGCACTCCACACGTAAAGAGTGCATGTGTACCATCATGTGCCTGAGTCCAGGAGTGTTTCTTAGCAGTGCCCATTGACCTGCATGTAGTAGTGCGTCTCCTCGTGCTTCCAGATGAGGGTACATGAGGTTGTGTAGGTTGACACCTCTCCGATTCCCCCTCACTGCTGCATCGCCTGGGTTGGAAGATAATGGATATCTATGTGACAGGGAATTTGGTGTCTCAAGACCAGTGTACAGTGCTGGTGAAATTTGATGGCAGTTGGTGGGAGTTACTCAAGCTACGTGCCGTCCATGCTGCGCTGATGGGACCTGCCATCAATGCAGCCTGAGGAGGAGGTTTTACTAGGTCAACTTCCAGATCGATGGAGCGTGTCTTTACTGCTGCTCAATCGAACTGGATAAATTGATCTATAGAGTGGTTTAAGGTCTCTGATGGCAAGTGCTATAGAAGAGCAAAGTGTTCCCATTTGCCTACAAAGCTGCCTAAGTTTTTCATACATTCTTACACCTTTTGAAGTAAAAGGAATTATCATTCTTTGTGCCCACAGGGACAGCAACTTGTGATGGACAGGTTCTTAAAGGTGTGATAGATAGCAGGGCCAGTTCTGCTGTGAGGCAAGAGATAGACATGGCTTCAGGTGACAGTTCTTAGGGGCACCTAGCCCCCCTGAAGATCAGGCTGGCTCCTGACTCTTCAACTCTTTCCTAGCAGCTCAGGCACTGTGAGTCAACCTGCAGCTTAAGTCATGTAGGCAGAGTGCACTTTAAATCCCTCTGCAGGCAGATGATGGAGATTTATGCACTTTGGAAACCATTTTCAACCTCCATGAATGAGATAGGGGGCGTGCTAAATCAAAATTTGGCTTGGGGCACCACCACCCCTTGAGCTGGCCCGGATAGATAGACAGGTTCTCAGGGGTTTCTTTCCTTCCCCATAGATAATCTGTGTGATACCAGGGTTTACCCCATGTTTTTAGAATCTCCAAATATAGAGCAGTAGTAAAAACATGTATTCCCCCTTTGCAATGTGAGGCACAATGCACTGCATGGAAGTTAGAGATCGGTTGTAAAGTCTGTCTCATTCTGGCATTTGCAGAACTAAAATCCACAACCTATTCTCCAGAGTTTTTTTTTTTCCAGTCCTGTTTTAGGTTCCCCAAATGATGCTGCTTCTATTAGTTCCTTTAGGGACTGACTTTCCTGTTCTGTTTACATTTTCCTTCTATATTCCATTATCTCTACCAAAATCCAAGGGGTATGGATACCAAGAAGCCCCGGCCAAGTGTGGCAGAGGAGTGTCAAATTATGGTAGTTACCATATATGCTCTCTCGTACCCCCTCACCCCACTCCATTCAAGCTGAGTTGTGAGTATAACATGTTAGTGCATCCCAGCTCATGGGTTGGTTTGGTTTGTGTGTGCCTTAGACTTGTGTGAAGAAGAGGAGTTCAAAGTGTTACTGCTGGAGCTGAAACATAAGCATGATGTGATCATGAAATCCCAGTTGAGGCACAAGTCCTCACTCAGCAGGAGGACCTCCAGCACCGGAAGCCGAGGGTGAGTGCGAACCTGATCTTTCCACGTTTTGCCATGCTCTAGACAGCAGAACAAGCTAGTTGTTCCAAATCTGAGAGCAGATTATTTAGAGCAGGGGTCTCAAATACGCGGCCCGTGGGCCACATGTGGCCCATGAAGCTATTTCCTGTGGCCCGCAATGACACTATTGTCACCGACATTTGCAATGTTGTTGTATGAAAAGGTTTCAGTGGTGTGGCTCTTGGGCTAACATACTAGTCCTCATGTGGCTCTCTGCTAGTCCTCATGTGGCCCTTGTGGTCATTTGAGTTTGAGACCCCTGATTTAGAGCAACCAGTGACCAGCCTGTCTGCTCTGAAGTTGGATGGATTCTACAAGAGGCAGAAGCTGGGCCAGTTGTTCAGTGAGCTTTTTTTAGTGATGACATGGCTTCTGGAAAAGATTACTAGCTGCTAATTTCCCTCCTCCTCAATCATTGATATTTGTGCCTTCATTGAAAAGATGATCGGCACGATGGCTTTAATGCTTGGAGACATGGTTAGAGGTGGGTCTATAGGTCACATAAGGACAGGACCATGGTACTCATCTGCAAGCTGTGACCAAACACGCAGTCCACTTCAAATATTTCTTTTCTCTATGAACATTAGAGCAGTAGTTCTCAAGCTGTGACCTGCAGATCTCCACTGGCCCAGCCAGCAGGTCCTTTCCTAGAACCCTGGGAGGAAAGCTGGTCCACTAGCACAGCTGTATGTGAGCTCTCATCTTCTGAGTCCAAATCCTCTGAAAAATTAATTTCCCCTTTTTGTGTTTCCCTTTCCTACATGTAATATGGGGGTAGTGATCTTTCCTACCCTGATTCACGTTTGTAATATGCTCTTAGACACTGATGGAAGATGCTGTGAAGTTCAAGGAAGAAGTGAGAGGAGCTATTGTGTAAGGAGTTCCCTTACTGCCTGCATCTTGCTAAAGCCTCTGCTCCCTGCTTCATTCCTTCAGGAAGGTGGTAAGGAGGGCAAGTCTTTCGGACCGAACCAACCTGTACAGGAAGGAGTATGAGAAGGAAGCCATTGTTTGGCAGCAAATGGGGGCAACGGAAGAGCAGAGAAACTTAGCCTACTCTGAAGAAATAAGGGAGGCTCGATCTGACCAAGAGAACACCGATCCGGTAAGGAGCCAAACTAATGTTCTAGTTTTCTATCAAAATTCTTAATGAGTCTTAGACTAGAGTTGTGAAGGGGCATGTTGGTGATGGGTACTCGGATGCTATGGTGACTTTTGCTGTGTGAGAACCCAGATTATGTTAGAGACAGCCTTAAGGTCACATGTTTAAATATAGGGCCAGATTCCAGCCCCAGCCATGCTGGTGTAATTCAGGTCTACTGCCCCGGAAAGGGAAGGAATGCTGTGAGATTTACAAGAAAATAAACGGGACCAAAATAAATCTGGCCCCAGAAATCAGGCAATTGCAAAACCTCATTTTCTTGCATAGGAATGAATATTTATGTACATTTAATAGACAAGTGATCAAAGATATGTAGGTGCAATGTAGGAGGGCCATTGTTTCTAAAAGAACTTGATCTTGCACTTTCTCATTGTCTGCACTTAATTCAGTTACCATTGTGTTGTTCTAACAGAGTTCTCTTGCATTTAGTTGCCTGGGTTTTTAAAAGAAAGCAAATGTGGAACTGTCCCTTTGTGTTAACTGAATTTAACTGGTCCCAGTTAGGCTTTTAAGTTCACACATTAATGAAATAATGGGGGGAGGTAATTTCACACCTTTGCTGTTTCTATTTGGTGCAGATGTGGGATAAAAGGGACTGGCTTGGAAGACATGGTTTGGACACTGGGAGTTACTTCTCTTTACTGTTTTCTCGTTACAGAATTCAGTGCTGGAGAAGTCTATGCTCCTTCCAGAGTTAGCAACCAAAGGCACACAAAGTGACTCTGAATCCTCTCTCCAGAATGGACTCATGGCACCTACCGGCACTTACCAGTATTTGGTTTCCAATGGGGATGTCTGGAAAATGCACACGGCTCCAGACTGTAATACAAGCCCAGCGATGCCCTACTGCAGTCCCGGTGTCCCCGACTCTCAACAAATCTGGGGGGGTTACAAGGAGCGCAGCCATCAAACCCTGTCTGAACTGAAGCGGCAGCGGGCTGCAGCTAAACTACTCAACCACCCCTTCCTCAGCACCCACTTTGGCAGCAGTATGAGTGGGGTAGTTGAGAATGGAGGCGAGGCCAAGGAGCACCTGATTGATTCCAGGACTTCTCCCTACAGCTCCAATGGTACCTCGGTTTATTACACAGTGTCCAGTGGTGATCCCCCTCTCTTGAAATTCAAAGCTCCCATTGAGGAGATGGAGGAGAAAGTGCATGGGTGCTGCCGGATTTCCTAGTCTCACCTCTGTCTCACCTAAGAGGAAACTAAAAGTGAATGGCTGGGTTAGCTTTATCACTGAGGACGGGCTGTTTCCATGCCCTCATGGGGCTACTCAGTTTAGTGACATGGGACTTGACTGTCCCAGCCTCATTCATCTCAAATAGTACCTTCCCTGACAGTAACCCCACTGCAGTCAAATGACTAAGGCCCAGAGGGAGTAAATGGACTATACATCATTGCCTGAAGTAAAAAAAAAAAGGCTACCATGTTCTTCCTTCCTCACTGCCATGTTACAAAACCTGGAGAGAAAGGAGGGTACAGTGGGAAGGTCTCCACTCCACCCCACGAAGGGCCTTTGAAAGGCAAAGCCATCTGAATTAAAGTCCTTCCTCTCTGAGCCTCCTGCTGGGAGCCACCGATCACCTGAAATGTGACCTGCTGGGCTTGCCCTTCGTGGATGGATGTGATGGGTGCATTCCCGAGAATGTGAGAAAGGTGAGGCTGAGCCATATGGCCAGAGCCTGTACTTTGGAAATTTGTGCGACACGTGTTAGGGCAACTCTCTGCTGGAAAGCATCGTATGTCCTGCTCTCGTGGAAACCAGGAGCTGTGCAGCATCATTGGGTGAGAAGCAGAACTCCTGTTGCAAATCCAGTAGAAAAAACTCCTGTAATGAATTGCTGAATGAAGGGTCAATAATGGAATGGAAACAAATTACTTCTATTACTGGGACCCTTAGGTTAGCGAATTCCATTCAGCTTTAATAATCTCACCTTCCCCTTTGGTGCTGCTTGTTTACTCCGTGCTTCTCTCAGCAGATCAGCTGAATAGCGGCTGTTGTTCGGGCCCTCACACTAACACTGTGCTGTTGCATTTGGGTTTCCAGAGCTGTAGAGCTATGTTTAAATTAGAAGGGAAGGAGAAATACCTCCTTCTGCTAAAAGTGGCATGGAAATATCTCTAGTTTCACTAGGCTTTAACAGTCTTGTGGTGAACCTGTGTTCTGGGGGCTAAGCTGCTTGAGCATCTACATTTGTAAAGACCAACTCATTGCTTTTGATTCTTGAGCCTCACATGTGGATGGAAACTCTTTTACGTGTTTTTCTCAGCATTCCAGTGCTTTTTCCAGACCCTATGCTGGGGCCACGAGCACTTCAGTAGCTGCCAGAAAACGGCTCGGAAGTAAATAGCTATCTTGTATGAGAGAAAAAGCTTCTTTCGCTAAACAAAAGCCATCCCCCAGCAGTGTGCAGGGTCTAATGAAGCACTGAAGCCACTGGATTAGGAAGCAAACACCAGTGTTTCATGGCAGCGTGTGTTAACTGTGTGCCTGGCTGTTTGAGGACTGTTGTTTAGTGTACCGAGGAGTGCGTGATTTGCTGGCCAGTTCCCGCAGTTGCCCTTCAGCAAGCAGAACACTCACTTGAAAGATAGGAGCAGGGAGACAGCACCTAGCCGCAGAGCATCAGCTCTTGGGAACTGGACACAAGAGTGCAGAATAAACAGGTAAAACATTCAAAAATTGTTTGAAGTTGCCTTTACAAAATACTTGTCTGCACAAAGGGGCCATTGCACCGCCTGCGTCTGAATGCTTGCTGGGTTGGTGCAGCTTTGTCCCCAAACTTAAAATCATAGGCTTGTTGGGGTTCCTGAGGTTTCCCTGAGCCATCCCTCACAACACTGTATCTGCACTCCACCGAAGCATCCATCAGCGACTGCCACCCATCTTCCTCTCTTTCTTACTGCTGTTTGAGAGCAATACTGACTTCCCTTCAGCTAAGATGAAACTTCCCCTTCTCTGACCTCCCCTGCCAACATCCTTTCAACCTTCTAGGGCCTAGAAAACAGGAGACATTGGCACAGAAATAAGGCAGGATGTTAGTGAATCCCTCCACAGCCAGAAACATTACCCTGTCTCTGCAAAGGAGATCAGCAGTGTTAGTGAGATGTGTAGGATTAAAAAGGAACAGGGCTTTTTGACAGTGATGGGAATGAGAATTGCACTATCCTTATATGGGGAAAGGGAAGCTGAGGACAGCCAAAGGCAGACAGGTTGTCTTGAGGGGTTACGCACTCCTTCCTTTGTTTACATTAGAGTTGAATTTGATGTTGCACTTTGTTAAACAGTGCCTGTTGTGGGACTGGGATTTGAGCGCAGGATGTTGCACGCTACGATTATCTGCCCTCCAGGCAAGGGAGATGGGCATCTGCTATCATGAAAAAGGAAGTGGTACCAACGTTTATTGGCAGGTCTTGTCCCTTCTGTTCAGGCTGATGCTTCTGGGCTCTGATTATCCACTTATCTCTTTCCATTTTATCCTCAAATTAAAAGAATTTTGGTATTGGGAGTAGAAAGTCCAGTCAGATTTCAAAAGGTCTGTTACAATGAAGGCATTTTTTCTTAATGTATTTTTATAGCATCTACCCAGTCACTCTTCTCTCTTATCCAAGTGTTCATCTTGACACTCCTGTCCCATTTCCAAGGGCCTACTTGCTACTCCTTTCCATTTCCTGATGGAGTTCCTGCATTGGAACTCCACTGTTGCATTATTTGAACTTGTATGGTTTAGAAGAAAAAATTCCTCGGAGGTTCTTGGGCCATCCGGAAGCTTAGCTCCTATTCTTTCAACCTGAGTAGGTGTTTGGAGAGTCCCATGCTTCAGAGATGACTGTCATAGTGTGTGTGTCAGTCTGGGCTGTCATACGATTATCCAGAGCTCCATGGAATGGAATACATCAAGTTGTCTGGGATGATGTTTGCAACTGTAGCGTTGATGTGGAAGGAGGGTGTTACCCTTTTACCAGGTCTTGAATTTCCAATTTCCCACTTACTTGGGAGAAAGACACTCAGAGTTACTCTGCTCAGCCCCACTCAAATGCGAATCGCTGGAGCAGAGTTAGCCCTGATGCTTTGCACATTCACTGCTTTCTGTGGAAAATTTTGAACGGTTGTTAATAGTCTTGCCAGTGACAAGTGACATCTGGTCCTGGACGTTTTCTTTCTCACTTAGACTAGCCATAAATCAAATGACTCCAGTCAAGTCAGATTACACCAGTGACACTGAGAGGAGCTCTGGGCTTTTCATCTCATTTCAGGAAATGGAAAATGGACATTTGAATGCAGCTGAATTAGTTGTTTGGGGGTTGCTTTAACTGTTGGTGATCATACACTGAAGCAGCATGAGTCCAGCGTAATTTAGACAAACAGCTCTGACACATCAATATGTCATGTCTGTCTAATGAAAATCTGCACTGTTGCATGGTTCCAACTAACATTGTGATCTCCAGCCAAGCAACAATGGCTTTACTATCAGGTGTGTTGAAGAGAAAAGATTCTACATGCTTTAGGTTGTAAAAAATATTCCCAGAATTGGACTGCTATACCCTTGTAAGCGTAAAATTGGCCTTACAGCTGTTTAATGTAGCTGTTCCAACTCTGGGACTGTGAATATGACCTTGGTGGTAACTTGCTCACTAACTTTCTGAGGGGGATCCAATAGAGTGTAATTTATCTCCACTCAGAAGAGAAGAGAGCTAGAAACCATGAATGGTCTAGGAGGCTGCACCAGGGCAGGGCCTGATGACCGTTATTCACCATTGGTGAATCCATTGGATAGGCTGGGTACATTTTCAAACAAAGGTGTAAGGGACTTGCTGGCTGGGATGCCTGGACGGCCATGGGATACAAGCAAAGGTACATAGGTGGGGTGTAGACTACTTGAACTTGTGTGTGAAGTGTGCACTGAATGGATAATTCTGAGTACAAAATGGAGACTTGATCTCCTGCTGGTGTTTATTTGGCTGATGCAAATGCAGATTTTCATGAGTGGGATGGGGGAATAGCCACTTCAGTAGATGTGATGCAAGCCTCCCCCCCATATAAGAATATGGTTCTTATTCTTTCATAAGCAGCACTACAGGTACATAATGATGCTAAATCCTATAATATCTAGCATTTGGGGGCCATGCCAGTAGGATGCTTTGATTATTCTGTGGCGTACAATAGCTGACACTCAACTACTTCCCTGGAGACTTTAGTACCACTAAACCGCTTCTGAGAACAGAAACCATGTCAGGATTTGCATGTCTAGCACTTAAGCTAGCAGAATGTTTTTCTTCTTCTTCAGTGCTCTGCTCTTGGCCAAACCATTCTAGCTCTGCTCCCCCTAAAGCCTATGAAGCTCTTTGTGCCTGCCTCTTTGTTGCAATCCACTCCTTCACGTGTGTTTACCTTTAGGCAAGGGCACCCTGGCTCTGATCACATCTCAGTAACAAGGGGGAAACAGGTCATATCAGCTTTCTTAGACATGAGTCCAGGGTGTAAATTTCAGATCCATCCTTTCCCAACCATTGCGGTTGAATATGGGGACTATACAGTTATCAGTCACCACAGCCTGAGCGCTGTGCATGGGAACAACCTTACTGCACACAAACCTTCATGAGGGGGCTGTGGTACTGCTTGCAAACTAATGGGGGAGTTGGAGTGTGCTCTAGCTACTGTGCTGAAGGAACTTTTTCAGATGCATAATAGTGCCTGGGAGCAGTTTCTGCCCGCTCTTGATCCAGCCAAGCAATATGCAAAGCAGTAGACTCTTAAGCGTTAGAGATGGACTGGAATCGTAAATTTTGGATCACATTCAGACCCACATCCAGACTTTTCCCTTAGAGATGTAGAAGTTTGTTGGACCAGTCAAGGTCCTGGAGAGAGGCCTCAGTTTGGACCTGTATCTGTATTTCCTGCAAACTTTTGGAAGGTTTGGGTTCAGTGTTCTAGCTTGGGCCCTCATGTGAAGTTACACAGGGCAGGGAATCCTCTTTTAGAGAAGGGGGGCTGGTGGTCCCAGGGAGAGTTTTGATAAATGGCAATAAGGAGACAGAGCCATATCCAGTGGGTACGATGAGTTTTGTTATTCACTGATAAGTTTCCAGGTAGATGAGCACTTATAAACCGCCAGATGGCCTTGAGCCTTATTCTTAGAAAACTTATAAACATACACTGAAATATGAATAGCCCACCTGGGGAAGCACTAGAAGGATTCTTTAGCAAATCTGAGCGGCTTAATTGGTGTCATCCTGCTTCAAAGTATTCACCCCTGCCTCTGCCTATATCTGTACTACTATAGTTGGCTAAAAATAGCTAAGTGCTTGAGGCTACAGGGATGTAGCTATTATGTACACCTGGCTTAAATTATTTTTGACAATATGGCTGTTCAAAGGAAAATCATTTCTCAAATGTTCACTTCCTATGACATTTTTCAATCTGACTTGCAGATTTTTTGTTTTGCTTTTTCTGTACCACCCCACCCCAGGAAAAAAAAGCCCCTCTCTTCTCTGCTTATCTAGGAAGAGGAAAGAAATGGCATCTCTCCTTCTCCCTTCCCCAAATCGTAACGGAATAAAACAGATTTTCAGCAGCCCTCTGGTACCTGGAATAAAAGTATAAAGAGCTCTAGTTGGGGCCGCAGCCTAACCTGAGATGTACAGCACCGTGAGAGGTTGGTTTACTTTATCCTGGGTGAAGGGTGGTTATACTCAGGCCTGGCACACACCTGAGTTTCTGCTCCAGCCCTGTCCACTGGTGGTGACTTGATTCTAAATCTGGTGCCAGCATTAAAAATCTTTTATTTTTCCAGTTCTGATGTCCCAGTACAAGGGTTTTGAGCACTGAATGCTCTTGCTGAAGTGTTAACTCCATGTTGTAGACTGGTAACTGGCAGATTTAGAAGTGAAAACTTGTGTAAGGTGAAAACTTCAGGTTAGTTTTGGTTTTCTTGGGTCACAAGGGTCCAAAATGAGATCTGAGTCCTTGTGTTCTTTAACAAATGATGTTGGCACATCACATTCTCACCTTAAAAATACTACGGTGTTGTACAGTATGTGCCTAAATACAATGGTAGTATCACAAGATGCAGTCCATTGCTGTAGGACACTGTAATATTTCTAATGCTAGAGAATGGGATTTGGAGTTACTGAGCAGTTTCCAGGCTCGATCCTGTTGTCTTCATGCAGGTAAAGCTGCCAGTGAACTTGCCTACAGTTGCTTGGATAGGGAGAGGAGGATTATGGCTGTGTCTGCTACTGCAAATTTAGAGCTCCAAGCCAATCAGTGATAGCAAAGATGAAGGATCTAGTTCTAGTCGAAAGAAGAGTCAAACATTCAGTTGTGTTGTGTTCAGTATCATGCCTGAGCCCCGTCTACACTCTACCCTCCAGGTGCCAGAGGAGAACCGGTTTTCAAACAGCCAGTGTAGATGCACCCTTGTCTGAACTTATCTGGCTTCTCAGCATCTAGATGGCAATTTTTTTGGTTTTGTTTTGCCAGGAGAAAGAAGAATTAAACTAACTTGACTGGCAGCTGTATGCCTTGCAGTACTAGGTTCGGCTGCAGCATTATTCAGGACATGTTGAAAGAATGCTCATCCCTCTGCAATAATTCATTACTCCATTGATCTGTAGTAAATGCTGTACAGATAAAACTTGACAAAATGTATTTTATGTGAAAAATAATGTAAGAGAGCTGTATAGTGTATTAGCTGCTTTGTGTATAAAATGACATTTTGGCAATCAGAGTAATATATTTAAGACTTTTTGAAAAAGGATATTTGATATTGTATGGAATTAACTTCATATTGCTACTGTATGTATGAAAAGATGGTTTCTTAACATGTTGAAGCAATGCATTAAATCTCAAACTCTATGTAAATCTCATGCCAACAGGATATGTATGAGACCATTAGCATCTGAATTCTCCGTGTCTTTAATAGAATGAATGAATTTTTTAATTTAAAAAATATATTAAATTTCTTTTGATAATATCAGGAGTTGTAGATGTTGGTTTCTGTTCACTGTTTTAATGTGTTTGAAAACTGGTATCCAGAAGCAACCCTGGCCCGGGAAAAGATGTGAGGCTTGGGCACCGGGATTCTGGGCTCAAGCCCTGTCAGTGTCCCCTGCCGCAGTGGACCCGGGACGCTGGAGTCAGGACTCGGGGCTCGAGCCCTTTAAGCCTGGTGCCAGCGATGCCCCTGGTGGCATCTGACTTGTAATATAACAAAGTCCCATCTCTGTGTAGACTAGGGGTCTCTAACCCAAATCACCACAAGGGCCGCATGAGGACTAGTACGTTAGCCTGAGGGCTGCACCACTGAAACCTTTTCGTACAATGATATTGCAAATATGGGTAATGGTGGTAGTATTGTGGGCCACAGGAAATAGCTTTAGGGGCCACATGCAGCCCATGGGCCACATGTTTGAGACGCTTGGTGTAGACTGCACCTAAGTGTGTTTCCTCCTCTGATGCCGCCATGGCCTTTAGCAACATGATCTGGATGGAAGAGCACTAGAGCAGGTAGGTGGATGAAATGCAGTGAGCTTCTTAGGATGATGGAAACATACTAGTATTCAAGGCCATGGTCTGGCGTCTTTGATTACCAGATTCAAAGTTGCATGAAAAAATAAGGAGCTCCTCATTAAAGGCAGACCTGGAGCCAGTCCCTCAAGCTGGCATTTCCCAGGAGCCAAGCGTGGGGGAAGCAAGAGATTAACTTTTCACTCTCCAAAGGGGGGTGCCCCTGTTAGTCTAGGTCAGTGATCCCCAACATTTTCTCTGCTGTGGCACACCTTGCTACCTTTAATTAATTGAGGCACACAACCATAGTTTCCAAATGAACTCATGAATATTCATGAGTCAATGAGCCAAAGCAGAGCTCTGAGTAGTTTTTCAAAAAATTCTGTGGTGCACCTGCTCAGACCTGATGGCACAGTGGTTGGGAAACACTGATTTACTACAGCAAAGGAAACGAGTCTGGTAGCACTTTCAAAGACTAAGCCATTTATTTATTGCATGATAGATAAATAAATATTGCATGATCCTGATTGCATGAAAGCTCATGCAATAAAGAAATGGGTTAGTTTTTTAAAAGTGCCACCACTCTTTGTACCTTTTCACTGGGCACTTTTGGGTGAACGCTGGCAGGGAAAAGTGAGGACCAACCCCAGTGAGCTGCTGGAGAGCGAGGGGAACCTACAGCTGAGTAACCAGCGAGGGAGAGGAGATGAGGGCCAGGAGGCTGCAGCTACCATAGGCAGGAGGCGCCAGGTACTCAGCCCTGGTCACAGAAACTGAGCTGAGCTAGGGTTAGCAGGTGTCAAGCAAAAGGAGAACGTGTCCTCCTTTTTACCTTCATGTCCTCCATCTGGCGGTCATTTTAAAAATACATGATTTTGTCTGGCTTTTTACTGACACAGGTTAAAGTACACTGGAACTCCTGGAAACACCCTATTTTTAGGGGGAAGCATTCCAGGGCCCCCTAAACCAGAAGACTAGTGCATTAATACTCCATTTTTTTCCTGGTCCAAAGGGGCAGCTGTGTTACTCTAGTAAAACAAATGAAGCAAGCACTTAGACTAACGTGAGCTTTGGTGGGAGAAAATCTCACCCTGTGGCACTTAAAGACTAACAGATTGATTTATTGTGGGGGTGGCCAAACTTATGGAACCCAAGAGCTACACAAGTTGATTATTAAACCTTTAAGAGCTGCACTGAGGCATATAACCATATAGTTTTACCTACTAAATTGATTTGCTCACATTCTTCTGCAAGCTCCACTTTTTCATTCAAGAGCCGTATGTGGCTCCGAGCCACAGTTTGGCCACACCTGATTTATTGCATGAATTTTGGTGGGAGAAAATCCTGCCCTGTGGCACTTAAAGACTAACAGAGTGATTTATATCATGAGCTTTGGTGGGAGAAAATACCACCCTGTGCCATTTAAAGACTCACAGATTGATTTATCTCACCAGCTTTGGTGGGAGAAAATCCCATCCTGGGGCATTTAAAGACTAACATTGATTTATTGCATGAGCTTTCCTAGGAGCAAATCCTGCCCTGTGGCACTTAAAGACTAACTGATTAGCATGAGCTTTTCTGGGAGAAAATCCCACTTGGTCAGTCTGCCCCCAGACCCCTTTCTTTTTTTTCCCATTTCCTCCACATGTCCCCCTTTTCCTACTCCCCTGCCCTTCTTTCCAGCGGTGCTACCAAGCGCCCTACCCGGAGCGCGGGCAGCGAAGGGAAGCGCCCGGCCCAAACATTCAAAACCAGCCGCCCAATCCCGGCCGGGAAGCGAGGCGGGGTTGCGGTTTCTCCAATGCGGATCGGCGACGCGGCTCCGGTTTGGGTTCAAACGCGCTATAAGACTCCGGCGCGGCGCTAGCAGCAGAGCTCCAGCGCCGGTATGGCGAACGACTCACAGTGCCTGGAGGATTCGCTTAGTAGCCGATCCGCGTGGGAGCCGAGCTCGCTCGAGCTGTACAGCGAGGCGCAGCGGCTGGCGCTGGAGCAGCTGGTGGCGGGCGGCCGCGCCGCTTTCCGGGCTTTCCTGCGCCGGGAGCGGCTGCCCGGCTTCCTCTCGGAGCCCGAGATCCGGGCTGTGCTGCAGGCGGCCAGCGGGACCGGGGCTGGGAGCGAGGAGGCTCCGGGGTCGGGGGAGCCCTCGCTGGACGGCGCCTCGCTCACCTACTTCCCCGAGCAGTCGGACGTGGAGCCTCCGGCGCTGGAGCTGGGCTGGCCGGGCTTCCGCAGCGGCTCCTACCGGGGCCTCCCGCGGGTGGAGGCGATTTTCCAGCCCGGCTTCGGGGAGAGCGTCCACGGCTGCAAGGAGGCGGTGCGACGCCAGATCCGCTCCGCCCGGGAGGTGAGTCCCGCCTGTAAGCCGAGCCGCGTTTAAAGCCCTCGGCTGTGATGCGGGGAGAGACCAGACACACACCCCAGCCTCGCAGGAATCTGTGTGCCAAGCCTGGCTGGGGAGGGCTGCCAGATACCCAAGCCTAGGAAGGGGAAGTACAAAAAGGGGGCCACATGGAGAAAATTGACTGTTAATGGAATAGTCTTCTGTTTTTTAGGGATGTTTCCCCCTAAAAATAAGCTGTGCTCTGGTATTCTAGCATGCTTCAACCCCTATGAGTGAAAAGCCAGACAAACTCATGTATTTTAAAATGCCTGCTGGAAGGAGGACAAGGTGAAAAGGAGGATGTGTCCACCTTTTGCTGGTATAGAATAGACTCATAGGGCTGGAAGGGACCTTATGAGATCATCTAGTCCAGCCCCCTGGGGTTTGAACCTAGGATTATCTGTTTGTAAAACACATGGTGCTATGCCTGCCACATGGAGGACATGAAGGTAAAGGGGGGGGGGGGGGAAGAGGCATGTGCCACTTAAAGACTAACAGACTTATTTTTTGTATCAGCTTTCATGGGAGAAAATTCTACTTTGTCAGATGCTTTGAAGATGGGTGAACTTGACCTGACTTTTTTTTTTTTTTTGCTGGACTTGACTAACAGGACTATCCTTTTGGAAATTGACAAAAAGGAGGAGGGGACTGCCTTTTGCTGATATCTCATAACCAGGGCCAGCTCAAGGGTTGTGGTGCCCCAAGCAAAATTTTGATCTGGCGCCTCCCCCATCTCAATTCATGGAGGTTGAAAACAGTTTTCCAAAGTGCATAAATTTCCAGCCTCTGCCTGCAGAGGGATTTAGAGTGCACTCTGTCTGTGTGACTGAAGCTGCAGGTTGACTAACAGTGCCTGAGCTGCTAGGAAAGAGTTGAAGAGGCAGGAGCCAGAGGTGGCCTTAAGAACTGTCACTTGAAGCCATGTCTGTCTCTGGCCTCACAGTAGAGCCAGCTCTGCTGCTAACCCTAGTCTTCAGAGGTATCCTTTGGACCAGGGGTCTCAAACTCGCATCCCCACAAGGCCTGCATGAGCACTAGGATCTTAGCCTGAGTGCTGCACCACTGAAACCTTTTCATATAATGATATTGCAAATACTGGTAAGGATAATGCCATTGCAGGCCACAGCAAATAGCTTTAGGGGCTGCCTGCAGACCACATGTTTGAGACCCATGCTTTGGACACTGGTAATTTGTGGGTCAGTGTTTATCCTGCTGCAAAATGGCTGCTACACATTCTAGGGAAGGGGTCTCAAACTGAAATCACCATGAGGCCCCAGTGAGGACTAGTATGTTAGCCTGAGGGTGGCACCACTGAAGCCTTTTCATATAACAATATAGTGTCATGGCAAGCAGCAGGAAATAGCTTTAGGGGCTGCATGTGTCCCATGCGCCATGTGTTGGAGACCCCTGTTCTACGTGGAGTTACAGGATTTGAGTATGGTAGTGGTAACATGTCCAAAATCAACTCACACAGGGTCTTGCCCTTGCAGAAATCAAGTCTGCCCTAAAGCAGCATTCTCCCCAGGACTTGAAAACAAGAGGGATAGTGGGAGGGCTCACTAATTTGGTATAACACTTACTAGCTGATAACTGGGGAGGGTGGGAAATTGGGGGGGGGGGTGTAGAAGGGTGTTAAAGAAAGGAAGGAACATGTGTTCACCTTCATTGTCATGTAAGCATTAAGCAGACTTAAAACAGGTGAGGAAAACCCCATAGGGAACAGACTTTCCACACACTGTCTCTTTGGGTCTCACATCAAAATCTCTCCCTCAAAAAGAGTGCAACTATAAAAAAGGAAAGACAAATGGCCCAAGATGTCTGCCCTGCCTTCCTCCCTAGCACCTTGCCCATCACATTCACGGCATCTAAAAGGGCCTTGACAAATGTGCTGCAAGCTTAGGGCCACCCTAAAATGAGGGGCCTACAGGGTCAGTCCTACCATAGAGGTGACCTAGGCAGACACCTAGAGCAGGGGTTCCCAAAGCTTTCTCTGCTGTGGCACACCTTGCTACCTTTAATTTGAGGCGCACCACTATATAGTTTCCAAATGAATTAATGAAGATTCATGAGCCAATCCTGAGCTCTTGGAGTAGTTTTTCAAAAAAACTTTGCAGCACACCTGCTCAGATCAGCTGGCACACTGGTTGGGGCAACACTGACCTAGAGCACCAACAGTTAGGGGGTGCCAAAGGTGGGCTGGGGCTGCTCTGCTCCCTGCCCATGGCTGGACCGCAGCACTGCTCCCTGGTTGGGACCGAACCACTGCCTGCGGCCAGACTCTGGTGTCCATGGTGCTTCCCAGCCATGGCTGGATCCTCGGGGCAGTGCCACATCACCTGCCATGAGGGGTGGGGAGATAGTTGCCAAAATTTCTGTAGGCCTAGGGCAGCAAAAAACCTTGGGCTGGCCCTGTGTGGCAGTGAAAGGTTCCTCCTCCGCCACTGCCTCCACTTCTTTTGTGGTGGTGTAGTGCACACAGGGTGTGTGTCCTGTCCCCCCCGCCAAAACCACCATGGCTGCCAGCTTTTTCTGCAGCAGCATGGTATGCAAAAGATGTCCTGCTGCCAAAAAAGCTGCTGCCAGGGGTGCTCTTGGCAACCAGCAGGGGAGGCAAGGTGGTGGCTCTGAAAATTTCAGCACTGCCAGCTCCTCCCCTTTTAAAGTGCCAGGGAGCATTTGCCTTCTTGGCTACCACAGTGCAGGTAGGTGTGAAGGGATGTTTTAATCTTAATTTTTTTTTTCTTGCAACAGTTTGACTTTTATGCCTCATTACATAACATCTCTCATACTTAATAAACTTTGGGTTTTTTTAATCCAATATGTTGAAGTTAAGTGTTCGGTAACTCCAGGGTAGCCAGTTGCATACTTTTTTTTTGTAAAGGAGTAATAGACTGAACCTACTTGTAGTGTGCAGAAGAAGGCTGTACAATACAGCACATGCATTCCTGGGGGAAAATCTGGGACTGGGAGAGTGTTGGGGTTACCCTGCAGTAATTGTTAAAGCTGGCAAGATCAATGGGGTGTGGCTGGCTGGCTTGTTGCGGCACACACAGGCATAACTGGGAGTGACTTGTGTTCTGGAGGCTGTTTGAGAGCAGTCTGGGTTAGTGTCTTATTGTAAAGGGCACTCCAGGTCACTGATTCCCAACATTTTCTCTGCTGTGGCACAGCTTGATCCCTTCAATTATTTTGAGGCACACCACCAGACAGTCTCCAAAATACACTCATGAATATTCATGAGCTAATCCAGAACTCTATTAGTTTTTAAAAAAATTCCATGGCACACATGCTCAGGGCTGACAGCATACCTGTGTGCCAGGGGCGTTGCTGGATAGCAAAAAGACCCAGGGCACAGGCCCACAGGCTCCACCTGTGCTAGACCCTGCCCCTGTCATGGGCCTGCTCCCAATAGGCCACACCCACAACAGACAACCTCCCCCCCCCCATCACCCAACAGGCCCTACCCCTATCCTGGGCCCCACTTGAAACTGGAATTCACATGAAGTATTTGAAGTGGGGAAGTTCCACATGAAATAGAAATGTTGGAAACATGGAGATGTGATGTTTCTGAAAGGAAATATGCTCGCTGGGGCCATGCCAGCTGATGACTAAAATTGAAGCTGTCAGTTTCTAGCCAGCATCTGTCTAGGCACCAATGCAGTCTGACCATGTCAATGTCCATGGATTATCCTGGTCCAGAGTGTTTAGCCCCTGTACCACTCTCCCACCACATAGAGGCCCCATGCCGTGTTGTCATACAACTACTTCTTCATACCTCTTTGCTCATTTTAGTTTTAATGCAATCATTCTTCTCCAGTGTTCCCCACAAATGAATAAAGGTGCTGGCAGTATCCTCTTAAAAGCTCACTGACCATGTGAGGAGGACATATAAAAATTCTCCTCTGCTGACAAGGCATATCATTCCCTATCTCCTATAGGTTTCTGTTGCTAAACATCAGCAGTCATGGAGATCAGAAAATAGGATTGGGAGGGAGGGTGGTGCATGAGACCATCCCTGGGACTTCCAGTCAACTTCTTCAGGGTCTCCAGGTACTGGAGAAGTGGATGGCATCTAGGAGAGATGACACGCTGCTGACCCATGCTGAAGACACCTACCACTGCAGTTCTCAAGCTTTTAAAAGAGAGCCCACGCCTCTCCTGAACTTTGCTGTAATGCTTGCCCTCCACTTTGAGTGGCAGCATGAGACTGTGGAGCAGGGGAGTGGAAGGATGGTAGCACAGCAGCTGCAATTCGCCATGCTGGGCTGCTTATAACACAGGGCAGGAAATTTAAAAAGGCTCTGACCCTCCCAGCTTCTAGGTGTAAGCAACCCAGGTAGGGGAAGTTGGGGAGCTCATGAGGCAAGCAGGCAGGCTGGCTGGAGCTGCCAGTGAAGTGCTATAAGCAGGGTCACACCAAACTGGCTGACCCAGCCAGGCTGCCTGCCTTCTGCCTCCCCAGCAAATAGCCAAAGAGAGGACAACAAAGTGAACTGAGAAGAAAGCAGAGAAGCCTCCTGCAGTATTTCGCCCACCCTGCCCTTAGCTCCTGCCAGACTCCCAATCCCTCTTCTGGGGAAACAAAGCAGAGAGGATTTAGCAGCAAAAACTAAGTAAGCCCACTCTTACAGGAAAGAGCGAGTCCAAACAAAAATACAGCATTACTGGGATCACTCTATCCAATGCAAGACAGACAACATTACAAGAATTCACAATGAAGGACAACAATTGTAAAACAAGAAAGTTACTCTTTGAATGTGCCAAGTTTATTTATTGCTAGAGCTTTTGTGGGTGAAATCCCACTTTGTCAGACACTTGAAAATGGTTTCCAAATAGGATTTCACTCTTGTGATAAATAAATGTGTTACTCTTGAAAAGTACCACAGTACTCTTTTCTATTTTTACTGGATTAGACTAACATGGCTACCTCCGCCCCCCCCGGAACTTTTCAGTAAAAGGATGGTTAACTTTGTGGCATGCTGCCTGATGTGTACTTATGTTGTGCAGTCATAGGAGGGCAAAACTAAAGAGCAGAATAAACAGTGATATTAAGTAGCAACATTATTGGTAGATCAAGCCTCACTCATGATCTCCCAACAGAACTCTCAAATCTCAGGAATTTTTTCCCCGGGCCCAGTCTGCTAATATTTGCTCAGTCTTCTGTAGCCACAGTCAGTGGTGGCTTTTGGGGTAGGCGAAGCAGGTGGCTGCCTAAGGCCCCAAACAATAAGGGGCCCCGTCTTCAATCTCGTAGACAGAAATGAAAACACAGAAAAATATAGAAATTTTTCCCATATAGCAGAGCTAGTAGGACTGGAAGCCTAAGCACTTTTCACTCTTGGTTCATCAAGGCAAGCTATCAGTAGGATCTGTGCTTCATCTGAAATGCAGATTTCACCATTCTCTGCCCATCACCTTGACATTGACATGCTAAAAAGCAGGAGCAAGCAACAGACAGCACAATGACAGGAACTTTTACAGTGGCCTCAGCTTTTAATTCGTCAGTATGGCCATTTATTTTGCCATTTTTTAATTTTGTGAAATACTGCCCTTTTCATTTCTTTTTTACCTGTATTTTTGCATTTTCCTTTGACTTTGTGGAAATTTTTACTTTGACTTTTTTTAGCTCAGGTTACCAGGTAGGTCCATATAGGCTGCTACATCTAAATACAGTGCTTTCCTTTGGCAAGCATTACACCTCTGTGCAGTATGTCTTTCTTTTGATAAGTAATTCTTTAGCTTCCTTTGTACTTAACTATTTAATATTTTGAGGGGGCCAGAGTCTTATAAACTTGAGTACATCAGAGAATTTCATTGAAATTTGGTGTTTTTCATTTCACTTATTTTTATTTATTTGTATTAAATATCTCTAGTGCACATAAACCCAAGCCTATATGAAAAATTTGTAAGATTTGATGGCCAAAATTTTAAATGTGGTATTTTAGTTATTTTTGAGCCATCATTAATGTTACCACTTCTTATTTATTAATTAATGCTCATACTTTTAAAAAAAAATTAAAATGTTCACTTCAACTTTGTAGTTCAGCATTAGCTGGCTTTATGTTAAGTGAATGACGATCAACTTACAAGCTTCACGATGGGAAGACCATAGCCAAGAATAATTTACGAGTTCCAGAGGGATAATCATATTAGTTTGGTTCAGCAAAACAAACAACAAATCCTGGGGGGTGGTATGGGGTAGTTAAGGGTGCAGGAAGGACTGGAACCATAGGGAAGGTAGCAGTGTTTAAGCAGGAATTCCAAACTGGCAATATGGAGTTTTGTCTCAGGGTTACAGAATTATTTCACTTATGACACTAAAGGACATATATCCAACATTAATTAACATGTACTTTAAAGGTCAACACAATTAATTATCTCTGACCCTCCATATTATCTGTCCCTGTCCCACACCTCCAGTCTCTTCCTGCTTAATGTAGAACAATCTCTCACACAAGAGAACAATTTCAAGCACAGGATAAATACTAGGCACAGCATATGGTGGTGTTCAGCAGAGTTCACCTTTACAAATAATAGCACTGTTGATGAGGTTACCTTCCCAGACCACCTGTTGCCCTGGCCTCACAACTGAGGTAACAAGGCAAGGGGCAGAAGACCCCACAGTTGTGCCAGGTCGGCCCCACCGCCATGTGAGACCCTGTGGTCAGACCAGGCAGCTCCACCACCTGGGCATGTGGGACCCCAGGCCAGGCCAGCCCTGACACATGGGCATGGGCTGAGGGCAGGAGACTCTGGGTTAACACCCGAGCCTCGCCCCCTGAGCTGTGGGGGGCTGCCTGGTCAGGGCTGCACCACAGCAGCCTGGCCACCAACCTGATCCCCAGGGACCCACGGCTGAGGGATGGTCCCTGGCTCACCAGCCTTCTGCTGGACTGACCCTGGCCTGGACAGAGGCTTAGGTACATCCCTTGGGCCACCTGGTGCTCAGGCGAGGAGCTCCATTTCCAGGTCACCCCCCCTGAGGCCCCTAGGCCATGTGGGGGTCCCCCCTGCAGGCACTGGGGAAATGCTCATGGACCCAGCTGGGACCTAGAGGCCATGGGGGGAATGCCTCCAGCCCAGGGGTACCCCTGCCAATCCCAGCTGGGCCCCAGAGGTTTATGGGCACCCCCTGGTCTCGCCCAGAAGCCCAGGGGTAGCCCCCTGAGTCCCACCTGGGCCCCAGAGGTCTGCGGACACCCCCACCAGTCCCACATGGGCCCCAGAGATTTCAGGGCACCCCTGCCCATCCCACCCGGGGTCTGGATGCCTATTGGCACCCCTACAGCCCCACCCAGGGCCCAAAGGCTTAGGAGAATCCCCTGACCCCACCCCACCTGGGACCCAGAGGCCAGGGACTAATTCCCTGCTTCCACCCAGGGGCTGGAGCCATTCAGGGAAGCCCCCCGCAGCCCCTCCTCTCCCCCCCCCTCATCTGACCAGGGCCTCCAGCCAGGGCCGTGCCTGGGGGGGAGCAGGGCCTAGGGCAAATCAGTTTGTGTGGGGGCCCCCCCATTTTAAACTTTGCAGCGCAATGTTCCCTCTAAGCCAGTTGGTTCCCAACCTGTGGTCCAGGGACCCCCCAGAGGTCCATGGACACTTTGCAGGGGGTCTGTGGAACCTCTCCCTACCCAGGGCTGAAACCCAGCCACAGCCCTGATGCTCCCTGCCAGGCCTGCCTCTCCCCATCTGTGGCTGTCTCCTGGCAGGGGATGGAGCCACAGCAGCTCCCCAGCATGGGCAAGGGCAGGGGACCACAGCTGCTAGGGCTCAGCTCCCTGGTGGTGCTGGCAATGGTGGTGGCAGTGCTGCTCACCAGCTGTCCCACTGGTGCAGGTCAGAGTCTGCCCATGCAGGCCAGATTACATAATCAGCTGGGGGGGGGGGTCTGCAAAGATTTTGTTGTTGTTGTTACAAAGGGGTCCCCAGCCTGAGAGAGGTTGGGAATCACTGCTCTAAGCTGATGATGCACCTGAGCAAGTTCCCTGCTGGTTCTCCAGGCCCCAAAAGGCTTCTTCCCTGCTGCCCACTGGTTCCCCAGTAACTTGTGCACCCATAACTTGTTCAGCTGCATCATCAGCTTAGAGGGAACACTGGGCAGTGTCATAATTTTTCTTTAATAAAATCATAAATTTCTAGCCCTCAGGCTAAAAAGTTGCAGAGAGAAGCAGAAAAACATGACCTGACTTTATCCTAAAGGCTCAAAACCCAGAAGTCAGAGAAAATAGTTACCCCCATTTATTATTTCTTTAAACATCTCTTTATTTTTAAGTGAGTTTTAATGATATATTTAAGCCAGACTTGTGACTATTTTTGATGTTTAGGGGAGGCAATACTGAATGTGTCATGGTGATGTTCCATCAACCTCACAGCCAAGTGGACAGGAACATCTGGAGGTACCCTTCTTTGTGGTTCTGGTTTTCTGTTCAAGATGGGCACACAATTTTACAAGTTTAATAATTTTTCTTAGATCAAGCTTTTGTTAAATTGAAAATCCAGAGAAAGGGGAGCTATTTTTGGATGATAAGAAATAAATTCAGGTACTCTCACCTTAAGGCACTGGATTCCGGTTGTCTAATGTATGTTATTTCCTTTATGCTGCCTGACTCTTTCCTCTTCCATCTTATTTTAATATATGTATTCACACATTCCTCATCGCTTTGCAGGTGATCTAAGTAATGAAAGTCAGGTACTGTTTGAGGATGAGAGGAAGAAACAAGGGACTTTTGGCCTCCTCTTAGACACCCTGATGTAAATCAAAGGAGGAGTCTTGTGGCACTTTTAAAAGCTAACAAATAAATAAATTTGTTAGTCTTTAAAAGTGCCACAGGATTCCTTGTTTGTTTTGCTAAACTAGACCCACATGGCCACAGCTGCTTTCCTCTTTGCCATGCTTTGGGACTGGTGGTCTGCCTGCAATCAGTGACAATGGGGCTTATTTGCAGCGCAGAAGGAAGGACAAAAAACTACTTTAATGTGTTGATTGATGGCCATTAACCCTAAAAACCCACTATTTCCATATAAGTGCTAGGCTGGGGTCTTCTCTCTCAGGTATAATAGATCATTATCTGCACAGAGAAGTTTGCTCAAAAAGACATCCCTGAAGACTGAAAACTCTTGTTAAATGTAGAAGGAAAAAAGTTCTTTAATATCTGAGAACACTTTCTGGAGATGCTGATGTAAATTCAAAGAGGAGGTCCTGTTTTGTAAAGGTTGGGGATGTGACATTCTCCTGACTTTGTCCCCGTTTGCTTGACTGAGGCTGGCTCCATAAGTTTTACCTCAGCACTTGCCCTTTCTCTTCCCCTCAGGGAGCAGTTGTGGGAAGGTGGCTAGTTAAGAGTTCCTGTAAACAAACCCCACCTTTCCCAATTCCCTTCCCCCTTCCCTGACCAGTGGTCCCACAGCTTGAAAAAGCTCCCTGCTTCCTTACTCCAGCTGGCTGTGTGGGATCCCCCAAAAGCATGAGGGCCCCCCAAAGTGCAGGGTCCAGGGTGGTTGCGCCTCCTGCCCCCCCTTAAGGACAGCCCTGCCTCCAGCCCCCCCCAACTCCTACCTCCTCCGTCCTGCAGAGAGAAGCCCCTGCCAGAGAAGCTGCTTGTTTGAAAGTCGCCCCCTTTCTCCCTCGGCCCCTCACCTCCCCTGGCTGGTCACACACCTGGCTGCAGCACCTGGGCGGGAGAGGGGAAGCTGCAGGTCCCAGTCACAGAGCTCTGCCGGGGTCCCAGCTCCCAGCACCACAACTGGGGGTCCAAAACAGACTCGGGGCACCATGGGGGAGATTCGGGGCACGTGCCCCGGGTGCCCAGCGCCAGCGACGCCACTGCTGTGTGCCATGGCACACCAGGTGGGAAATGCTGCTCCAGGTTACAGGGTAGGAGTGACACAGCTATTCACATGTCTGTACCATGGTATGTCACCCTTAGGGCTAGTCACTTTTGGGTGGTGGTCAGGAAGAGCTCCCTTAGCAGTTCTAACTAATACTCTCCTAGATCAGCATTTGAAAATCATCCCTTAGTTTTCTTTTGGATATGTCTGTAGGGAAAGGGGTCTTTGGGGAGGGGAAGAGAGGCAGCACTGAAGCAAGCTATGGGTGACCTAAGGAAGTACTGTAGAACAAACCTTGAAGCTTCATCATGTAGATGGACGGGGAGGATCTCCTTTCACCCTGTGCTACTTGTCATTAGCATGGCTGGGGTGAGATCCTCAAATTCTGAACTGAGGACCAGTGACTGATGAACTTTTAGCATAGCTGCAACCAATACTGTCCCAGTGGCTGGGTTGAAACCTTGAACAGTCTCAGAAGCTGCATGGATATGGACTGGTTGGCTCTTCCAGTCGGTGTGGATGTCAGCTGCTGAACATCTTTAGCTTCATAACTGCCTTCACTGTGCACAATGAAACCCCCTTCTTGCTGGGGGGCAAGGAAACATCATGTGAGAATACACATGTAATGCATGCGCAGCTGATGTCATTGCTGCACTTACTTTTGCAATGCTGCACCTAGCAATGGTGTTATTTTACACCTGTTTAAAACTGTCACTTACTGAGCATGTGGTGTCTGTCCATCACTTTCACTTTGTAACTTGTCAATTTTTTTTTTTTCTAGAAGCCAGAAGCTCTCACAAAACACTGCAAATACCCTGGACTACTGTGAAATGCAGACTCTGCTTCTCAAGTGCTTTACTAATTGGACTGTTAGGGTGGTTGCAGTGTTTGAGTGGATAATGTGAGGCTTAATCCTTTTGGAACAAATGAGTCAAAGTCACAAGAAATAAGAGCATATCTTTAATGTCAAGTTTATAATCTTCAACCACTGTTTGCTTAGCAATGCTTCTTGTATTGAGGAAAGGTTGTTGTCTTTTTAAATTTCACCCTATTAAACAAAGTATAATGAATGAATTGGTCTGTCTCCTTACCATTTCCTATCAAACACCATGCACAAACTTGTTCACTTTTTTTAAACACCTTAGGAATTTTCTTCAGGGATCTGTTTGGATGTGGGCCACACCCATTAATTTTTTTGCCCTTCTTAGCAATGTTAGTTACATAAATGTAAGACTCCCTCCTCCTTTTATGCTACTTACCAAACCATTCCAAATCTCTCCACCCAAACTTTCACTGCTCCTGAGCTGGTTTTGTCTTATCCAAACCAAAACAGACCTCTTAATTGTTCCTAACTTTTCATGTGCAACTGAAGTTCCAACAGATGCACTATTATAAGCAAAGTTTATTGCATATGTAGCTGCTTCTCTCTGTGATGCAACAGGATTTTATCTGCAGACATAACCCTCTGGCCATAACAATGCTGTGACTTTTTCCTTTTCCTTTCCTCCAAGTCCTAATCTGTTGACAGTTGTCATTCATAACTTTGCACAACAGCAAAGTAAAACTACCTGATGCAAACCAATTTTGCTACTGCTAGACAGACCCCTGGCGGCAGCTGTGAAATGGTCAAATGATGTCAGGTTCACATTGCTCTTTGAGGGGAGAGCAAAAGAGGCACAAATCTAACTTGGGGTAGAAGGAGGCTGAAGATGTCAAAACTGGAAGCTGGCAGAAGGAAGGCTTAGAGGTGCCCTTCTGTTATTTCCTGTTGTGCTTGCTGTTCATAGTCTAGTGGTTCCCAGCGTGTGGTCCATGGAGGTACTACAGGTGGCTGGAAAGAAAAGCTAATTACTGCAGGTACATGGACTGATGAATGCAATAGGTTTGTGAGTGAGTATAATGAATTATTAGAAGTAGCTGTTTTTAATACCTCTTGATAGACAAGTTTGATTCCTGTCAGCCATAGGCTATATTTAAAATAGCTTGCTTATGTGGCAGCCCACAAAAGCTTTTGATGATGATGTAATGGTGCACATAAAGGAAAAAGTAGGGAATTGCTGGTCTAGAGCTAGCAACCGTTCAACAGCTGAGAAGTAACTGGGCTTTCAGCCATAGGCTTAGCAGAGGGAAAGGACTTGTTTGGTTTAATGCTGGACATCTAAACCATTCCTAAACCTAATGTAGTTGATAAACACCACACAAAATTTTACTTTTAGCTGCCCCACCCTCCCCCCAAAAGTACTAAAGATAATAGTCCAGATCCTGTTTTGTCCTATTAATGTAACATCTGGACTACCTGTGTGGTCTTCTCCCACCCCATGGACGTAGTGCTGAGATCTTTGGGCCCCATAGCTTCTAAACTTATCTTAGCTCTGGTCTACCCTTAAAATTGAATCGATGTAGCTACATCACTCCTGGCTGTGAGATGCTTCATAGTTCATGTGCCATATTCACATCAACTTATCTCCCATAACAGATGCAGCTAGGTTGAGGGAAGAATTCTATCTATGGCTGCTTGGAAAGGCAGATTAACTACTTCAATGAGAAACTCCCTCTGTCAAGGTGAGGGGCATCTATACTATGATCCTACAACAGTCTTGCTGCAGCACTATCGCTGTGTCACTGTAGTGTAGAAATATAGCCAAAGAAGTCCTAAAATGCTGCTAAGACCCAAGCAGGCATGCAGCAACTGAAAGGCAATTTTTTGCTCACTTTCTCCCCTACACATAAAGGATAGACTTGGCGTGAATTGCTGTAATTGATCAGAAATCTAGTAGCCAGTCTCTGAGATAGTGTCTCTCATTTCCAACAGAGTCTGTTCTATAGTAGTATGGTATTTTACAGGACGTTGGAGGATTCTTTGCTATACCAATAACTCTTACACTCAGACTAACCTTCTCCTCTTTCCAAAGGGGCAGTTGTCAGTCTAGTTCAGTAAAACAACCAAGGAGTCCTGTGGTGTTTTAAAGACTAACAAATGTGTTTATTGCATGAGCTTTTGTGGGAGAAAATCCCCAGATCAGGTGTGTGAACTCCAAGTTGTCTTTTTAACAGAAATTTTGCCAGGTCTCCTCGTCATCTGTGTGTGCATAGTAATCTCCAATGATCCTCGAAAATGAAAGGCCCAAGTGCTGTGGGGCTGAATTTTTGCAGATGCATCATTTTGAGGTTCAGAGTTAGTTCTGTGTCTGTTTAGTGTTAATTGATGAATGATCCAGCAACAGATAAGATCATTTTATGCTGCCCCACAATCTGAGGACAAATCACTTGAAAAGTAAATCTAGAATGAATAAAAGAGAGCAACTTAAAATGGAGTGCAATCCATCTAAGGAATTCACAGCCTCCCAAGATCAAATATTATAGCTTCAGTTAATAAAAATAGCCTAGATAAAATTACTTCTAATTAGAAACATTAAAAGCAGTTACTGTGTCTCATACTTGAGGGCATAAATTGACTGAGTGTTAGGAAGAAAGCTATTTTCTTCCTTTTCCTTTTCTCCATAGAGTACCATGTACCTAGCTTGATCCTGTGCCTGTTCTTGTAAAGGCTGGTGAGGGTTGTCCTGTGAAGTGCTAGGTGTTGACTACAGCCAAAGGCAGAATATTGGATTAGGTGGCCCAATGGTGAGACCCTTACTCAATAATTTAACAGCAGGCTCTTGGTTCAGATGTTTCCTGGTGGCTAAAGACTAGCTGAAAGAGTTGCATGTCTAGTGTGATGTAAGAAATCTGTAACTTGGCTGATAACTAAATGCTAGGAAGTGCTGTGAAATTCTAAAATGACTGAACGGGAGCTTTGCTCTACTTACGTTTTGCTGTCCAGTGCAGTAGGAAACTGGGTTCTCTTCCCATGTTACTAAACCTACAGTAACTGACAATACCATACACTAGGAGCACTGGATTTGTGTGGCTGAGTTGATGAGTATGTGGAGTTAGAATTACATCAGCAATAAGACACATGGGGTTCACTTGCTAACATGTCACTAGAGCACTAATCCTTGAATTCTGGAAATGGTTACTGGGTAATCAATTCTTCTGGGGCTATACCTGCTTCTTCTGCAGGGAGAGGCACCAGAACTACTTGCAATCAGAATTGCCTGCTGTAACTTTCCTGTAACTCAAACTACTACATGAGACATTTGCACATAATGTGCTTGGTCTGCATAGAAACATCCAGATCTTAGGGGGTATTGAGTGTTTGTTTTAACTTGGACTCAGTGCCTTGCAGGGGCTAATGAATTCTAGCCATCTGCTCTTCAGCAAGGGTTGCTGATGTTCCATGCACTGAGGGATTAAAATCCCAGTTCAGAGAAAAAAATAAATGGCTCAGGTACTGTATTGTCTGTGTGGGGTGGTCTGGAAAGGTGCATGGTGCGAGCATCTTTGAGAACTCCCATCTGTTCAAAAAGATGCAGGCAGGCATTTGTTTCCCTGACCAAAATGGAGATGCTTGAAATGCTAGTAGTGATCCTGGGCGATCTTGCCTACCTTTTGCTCCCCTTGCTAACAGAGACCTACAAGGACAGCGAGAAGGAACATTTCAATAATAGGCTCAGCCAGTGTAGAATGGTGATGGACTGTGCATTTGGATGTTTAACTGGGGAGAGTTTCCCGCTGGGCTGGGCTGTGGTAGCAGATGCCATTGCAAGACAGCGAGCCAGTTGCAGAGGATTATGCCTCAGAGAAGCATTGCAAAAAAAACCAAAACACTTTTGCTATAAGACAACAGCAATGTGCATCACATACATGCTTTCACTTCACATCCCCTACCCATCTTCCACCAATACAGCTCCCCCTTCCCTATCACTGAATAAACAGTAATGATTTGTGAAGTAGTATGTTTTTTTTTTTTTCTGGTGGTCCTTCACATAGGGGAAAGATAATTTAAGGTTCAACATGCTGTGGAGGATGAGAGGGGATAAAGAGCACACTTGGTGCAATTTATGCAAGAACCATGCATTCCTACTTCCTAGAGCAGTGGTTTTCAAACACAGGGTTGGGACCCAGTGTGGGGTCGTGGACCCTCTGGTACTGGGTCATGGTGGCCCCTGCTGCCACAGCCAAAATACTGAAATGCATTGTTTAAAGATCCAAAAGCATAGCTGTGTTAGTGTAGTTCAGCAATGCAAATAAGCAGTCTGGTGGCTCTTTTAAAGGCTAAGATTTATTCATCGCATGAGCTTTCAGGGGAGAGAATCCCACTTTGTCAGAAGCTTGAAGATGGGGAACTCTCAAAATCTTCAAGCTTCTGACAAAGTGGGATTCTCCCCCCCCTGAAAGTTCATGCAATAAATAAATTAGTTAGTCTTTAAAAGTGCCACCAGACTCCTCAGCTCAAGAGTTATGCAGGGGCTGCACAAGGAGTCTCTCTTCTTGAGCTTCTGAAAGCTCAACCAGATGCCTCTATGTTTTTGACTGATCACCCATTGTATGCAGCATCTTATCTCGTTGAATGTTCATGTTCCTGTGCTGTCTTCCCATCCATGTTGGGTTTGTCTGATAACAAAATCCTCCATGCTTCTTAGCTCTGTTGTCAGCAGCTCTGGAGGCATTCATTATCTCATTGATAATGTTAACCTGAGAGGGTTCCCATCCCTTCTTCTTGTGGACAACAAATGTGTCACAGGAGGGTGTGTTGAAGGGAAGCAAAGCACAAAGTACCCATTGTTGACTTGTCCCGTGGATGAAAAGGAAGGTTACAAACGTAATGGTAACTTGCATGAACGTTCCCAAGCAAAGGCTAGAATCACATATCATTTATTTAGCTGTTGCAGGGGTTGGAGTGCCACGTCTCCTACGACAGCTCATGCGATAATTTGTTAGTCTTTAAAAGTGCCACAGGACTCCTTGTTTATTTTGCTGAACTAGACTAACGTCGCTGCCCCTCTGGGGCTTTTCAGCTTGAAGAAGAAACACTGGTTAAACCCTTCATAATACTGTTCTGATAGTCCCTTCAAGGAGCAGCGCTGTCGCCTACCTACTTGTCCAGCTATGCCACTGGGCAGCCTGAGCCTATGGCATAATTTGGCAAGTGGATGGATAAACTTTCAGCTTGGAGTCATGCACAATCTCAGAAAAGGGAAGGGTGTAAACATTAAATAAAATGATAGTCATCTCTCTCGCTGATTAATTACAAACAGCAACAGATTGCTCTTGCCTAACAAGTGGTGAGTCAATATTTGATGTTGATCAATGGGTAGAAATAACCCTGAGGTCAGAATGTTTGATCATAACACATTTGTTAGCATGTAGCTTTTCAAAGAACATCACTTGTACCCTGTGAACCAGAAAGGCAGCTTCTGTTCAGTGGTATCTTAGTTTCTGCCAGGTATGCAAAACAAGATGTGGGGATGGTGCATCAGTCTTGGGGTGTATCTGCTGTCTTGCTCTCATGTTAAGGGGCTGTTTGACTGCAGTGTACACATGTGGGCCCAGGCTGCAGTCTGAGATCTGGGAGCATCCTACCTTGCCTGGGGTCCTAATGCTCGGGCTCTGACCCAAGCCCAAATATCTACATTGTAATGAAACAGCTCTTTAACCCGAGCCCAGGTCAGCTGGCACAGGCCAGATGTGGAGTTTTTAACAGAAGTATAGACTTGTCCTTAGAAATAGAGCTCTGCTGTGGGACCTGCTGTCATAATGGGAGGGGAAGGTGGGCTTAGGATTAAAGAACAGCCTTACTTTGAAGCTCATTCATTAATGATGCCTTTCAAATTGCTGGAGTTGGTCCAGCTGCAGCTGTGGGAATAAGATGCATCAAATAACTTGTTTGACCTATGTAGAATGCGCTTTTCCAAAGTTTCCATTGTTTATCTAACTGTCCCGTTTGAATTAAATGGCTTTTTATCTTTGTTTTTTTAATCATTGACAGAATGGGAGCAGAAGTAGATCCAAATTGAATGCTACACCTTTAGGCTGCCTCTTTTGGCTTTGCATTGTTGCAAGATCATGTTGTTTCTTTAAATTATTTACCAAGTTTCTGTGAATAATTCTTGGAGTGTAGATTGTTGCAAGTACTAGAGCTGTTTGGCTATCTAAATCACATGGCATTGCTCCTCTTTCTCAACTAGGTATGCATGACTCTTAGGCTTGAGATGCTAGTGAAAATGCTGAATTTTTTTTTTCAATTCGGTCCACTTTCCATGGGTATTTTTAAATTTCCACTTATAAGTTGTGGTTTCTCCAAACGTTTCTACGGTAAACTTGTGTGTTCTGAATCGTGTAATAAACAAAACTCCCAGCTCTGCCAGAAACTCTTTTTGTGACCGTGGGTAGCTGGTTTAATCTCTGTGCATGGGCTGATATGTCCCTATCATGCAGGAGGGTTGTGAGGATAAATTTGTCAATGCTTGTGAGATCCTCAGATACTACAGGGAGGGAAGTCACATTAGATGGTCCAGCACAGACAAAACTTTTATAGCTAAATATTTCCTTTGAGTAACAGCCTCCTGTGGCAGGAGCATTCAGCCCTGAGTATCTGGGAGCAAGGGAGTGGAGCCAGCAAGACTGCTGACTCTGCCATGCCAGTCCCCAGGTGCTGAAATTACAGTTTGTTACACAAGGTTTTGCAGAAAAGCAAACTGGAACATGTGAGCATCAGCAGGTGTGGGGATAATTCATTTGGGATCCTCCTGTATGCTTGCGGGCATGGTGAATTTATGACTAAATTGTGGGAACTGTAAGATTATCATTTTGCCAAAAAGAAAAGCAGCCTGGCTGTACGCTACCACTGAATGAGAACTGAGCTAAACGGGGAGAGTCATGCTTGCTTGTGTAATGAGAAAATGGGTTCTTGGCCTAACAGCATCTTCTGTGTCTGCAGGTGATTGCTGTAGTTATGGATTCATTCACAGATACTGATATCTTTGGTGACCTTCAGGAAGCCTATGGAAAGCGGAACATTCCAGTGTACATCCTTCTGGACCAAGACTCTCTACCCCACTTCATGGAAATGTGCAGGAATCTAGAAGTCTGTCCTGAGCAGGAAAGTGTAAGTACTAGAGGCGTTCTCTATAGTTAATTATAGCATTGTCTGTGAAAGACAGATGAGTGTTTCATATGCTGCATGGACTTGAACATTTTAAATACTTGCTTGTGTTAGCTTGCCAGCCTCTGTGTAACCTCGGGGTGGGTGGGTGTGGGTGGGTGGGTGCGTGGTGGTGGTCAGGGTTACATTGCAGGAATTGGATAGGGCTGTGTATTAAACCAACACAATGGGTCCTCAAAATCAGCAAGAGCCATATAGAATAAGTTTATTAGCCCTTATTACAGTTTATATGTATTGTATTCCTATATTAAGTGGAGGTCACGGTGAGCAATCACTGTGTGCTGAATGCCATATATGTATCTAGGAGGAGGCTGTCTTCATGTTGAAGAGCTTGGATTTGCAATCACTATTTGCATAGCATCACCTGCTCAAGTAAGAGTTTTCCTAAACAGAACAAGCGCCCTCAAGGAAACAAGAAGACATACTAAACATTTGTCTTTTAGTGTCAGTTCTCTCCTCCTGTCATAACATGCATTTCTTTTTATGTGAAGTGTCAAATTGTCACTGCCACTTGACACTGTCAGGTGACACATTCCAGTTCTTCAGAGTCTAAATTTTAATTACTAATAGAAAAAACAAATTCTGGCTCTCATGATTGAGGCATCTTCCAAGCAGAAAGCTGTGTGTGGAGCCCTGCAAATCCACAGACCATTTCCTGCAGATGCAGCTGGGATGCAGCTCCTCATATTTGTGTCTGCACAGGGCTCTAGATATGTAAAGTTGCATCTAAGTTTTCAGATATTCTGAAGTGTGAACTCCCCTGTTCCTGATTTACTGTCACTGAGATGTTGGTGCTGAAGCCCAGTGCTGACATTCAGGGGAAGAACTAGGGAGGCAGCAGGATTTGGAAGTTACTGCAAGGCAGGAAATGCAGAGACAAAAAGTGAGGAAAAGCAAAGGTAGGGAAGAAAGGAAGGTACCCTAAAAGGTGAGGCTATTTTCCCAAGAAGCATTGCTGAATGTAATAGTCAGGTATTAAATCACTAATGATTAAAAGCTTAACTTCTACAGATAAGGCCCTATCTACCTTGACTGTCACTGCAAACTTCCAACTGACATCAGTGGCTCTGAGTTTGTGTAGTTATAACCTATGTGGAATGACCAATAATGAAAATAGAATTGGGCCTTCTTTGCAGCTTGTCTGATGCCTCTAATCTGGAACGTAAGCTGTATGGAGGCAAAGACCTCAGCCACATTTGTGTCTGATGTTTAGCACAAATTCTCTGTAATAAGAGCATCACTGAATACTAACATGCTGGTCACTGAGCAGTAGAAAGGAAGTCAGTTTCATTGCTTTCTTCTACACTTCCATGGCTTATATGTAAAAGAGAACTCTGATGAAAATCAGCTTAATTTTTCTTCTTCCAAACAGCTGTTGAGAGTTCGAACTATAACTGGGACCACTTACTACACAAGGTCAGGAGCCAAAATTGTTGGGAAAGTCCGTGAGAAGTTCATGTTAATTGATGGCGTTAGAGTGGCAACAGGCTCCTACAGGCAAGTACCAGGGCTCTTTTGTGTCTCTTTAAGTCTCTCTGGGGAGGAATTCTTGCTTCTTATATTTTACTTGAAAGGTATAGGATTGGCCCACAAGCTATATTGTTGGTTCTACTATCTAATGCTGTGTGAACTTCTTAAATCTTAGCCTGTGTCTACATTGACAGAGGAGGCATAGTCAGTGCGGCTGGATCAGTTCTGCAGGACTGATCAAGCCACAGGGGTGACCCACTCAGTCGATCTGGAAGTCGACACCACTAATCCACCCCTGCCAAAAAAGAGTAACACCGTGTCGATGGAAGGGCATTTGCTATTGGTGCAGCACATTGGGGACCCCACAATAGGTAGAAATTAAGAAGTCAATGGGAGATACACAGGCTACTTTATGTAGCTCATGCATCTCGTTGACTGCTATTGAATTTTGCCAGCAGTGTAGACATAGCCTAAATCAGCCTTGAATAATACTGGGGAACTGATCCAGAAATTGGCATTTTGTTTAAAAGTTTTTTCTGTTGGAAAACTGCCTACAGAAATTCTCTTCACATCTTCTATTGCTTAATTGGAATGCCCATATCACTCTGGGCTGCTGCTAACAACGTAAATTGTTCATTTGGGACAAGTCTTGTGGATTTTCTCCTACATCCTTGGTGGGTTTGTCCCATTCCATGTGTTTGGTGGTGTTAGGTTGATTTCTCAGTGTCTGCTTTTCAGCTGAGGGCTCAGACCTATTGAGAAGGGTTATGAGGAGGAAAACACTGTCTCCTTGTTTCTTTCTGTTTCCGGTAGGCTTTGGTCCCTGTTCTGTTATCTCCTATAACTTCCACCATTTTGGAGAAGTTTCTATAACTTTGAGAGTTAAAGACTAACAAATTTATTTATAAATTGCATCTAATTGCATTATAAATAAATAAATTTGTTAATCTTTAAGTGCCACAGGACTCCTTGTTGTTTTGCTGAACTAGACGAACGAACATGGCTACTCCTTTGGAACTTTCTATTACTTGTATTATTAAACACCTACAGCCTGGCTGTGCAAGAAAAGCATATTTCTCCCTTAATTTTTGTTGCTGCATTAGAGATGAAACCTAGTTGCATGATGGGTTCCTGGAAACAAGTGTGCAAACACATGACTGTACACTTGCCCATCAAGCTTCTGCATAGTTAACTGCAGGATTAGACAATTTTGGGAAAAAGTTCTATCAGTTGTATCAGGATTTTACTGGATACAGGTAGCCAAAAGTTGTACCTCACTTAAAACCACAACCCTCCTAATGTGTGCTTGTCACCTGGTGTGTATCATTCATTCTAGTATACTGATTAAAGTGAAATAAACTGAACCTTGGTTTGTTTTTCAACAGCTTCACCTGGACGGATGGGAAACTTAACAGTAGTAACTTGTTGTTGCTGTCAGGCCAAGTGGTTGAACACTTTGATCTGGAGTTCAGGATTCTTTATGCACAGTCAAAGCCTATCAACCCCAAATGGCCATCCAGCAGCAGGACCAGTGGGATGTTTGATCACCTGGTCAATGGAACAAAATCACCTAAGGACTACATTGTAGGAAACCTTTTGAGAGCAGAGTTGGCCAGATTGTCAAGCACCCCCAAGAAACTACTAAAGGAAACAGATTTGGCTCATGATACCCAAGGAAGCCAACTCGACAATCTGGGGCCTTCCTACAACAGCAAACAGGAATGGTTTGGAAGTCAGGAGATCATAGCGGAACCAAAGGAGGTGAACAGCACGTCGACTCAAACTGAACTATGGGAAGAGAAGCCCGCAGTGGCTCTGTCTAATGCTGTCACGCAAACCAGTATTGTTCTGGTAGCATCTGGAACACAGACCTCTGTTCCTACTAGAATGACCGGCACTCAAACAGTAGTGTCACGGAAAACCGCCATGACACAGACAGACAAGGAGAGCATAGATTTGTGTCTGCTTCAGACACAGAAATCTAAAGAAGGATCTTCTTCATCTGGAAAGTCTGCGTCAACTTCTTCTAGCCTACGGTCGCTTTCTTCATCTTCCCAATGCTCTTTGGCAAGCTCTACCAGCTCGCTGTCCTCTCTGAGGTCCGTGGAGTACTCCGGCACCCACGGGGCAGAGTACTTGCAAAAACTGCACAAAGAGAGGCAGTTCCACTACTCTGCTATCAGATCCAAACTTAACCATATGGTTGCTATCCTTTCCCGCAGGGGGCGCTTGCCTGAAAACTATATGAGCTGCCGTGCTCCAAATTGCAGTGTGAAGCCAAGGCGTGAGATCAGCACCAGCCTACTCAGCCTCAGAGATGCTTCACTGTTCAAATAAGTGACTGCTGAGTTGCTTGTAAGCCAAGAGTGCCAGGCTCACCACACAGTCTTTTTAATACAACTTGTGTTTCTGTATGTTGTCTCATTCTGTGCAGCTTGTTAAACAATGCACTGGAATATTTTTAGGTATTTTTTTAATGCCATAAGTGCCTCCACTTCCTATTTTTAATATGTAGTAACAGCAGAATTCATTCTAACTATGGATGCTGACCCCTCAACTTCTTTTTAGACTCGGTAGCAAAATGTACAGTAAGTGCATTGTATTGCTGTTAATGTTATGGGTTTGATTTTATTTATGTCTGGAAAAGTCATTGTTTGACTCAGACTGTTCAAACTGAGTTCTGACTTCCACTTGCCACCTTTGTTCATGTTAATGTTGGGTTTTCTTTTAACTTTATTTGAAAATAAAACATACTTATAAAAAGAGCAATGTGGACAAATAGCTTTATAAATCTGCAGTAGACATGGCTAACTTTGTTCCTAATCTGAATTCAGTGATGAATTTGTCTTTTTTTATACAGGATTTATTGCTCTTGCATGATAGTCATAAGGATGCTACATAAGAGCTTAAGGGCATTTTGGTTTTGGTTGTATTCCTTCTCTTTAACTTCAAACTAATGCAACTCATTGCGTGGTTCTGAACTAGCCAGTTTTTCAGCTTGATCATTCTTTTGCAGATTTTGGTTTAATATAAAACCAAGCTTCTTTAATAATCTAGTAATGGACCCTGGTGAGCTACCACTCTACACGACAGTAGAATCCCCCATCTTGTGGGAGAGCCCTCGTATCCGTGCCAATCCTTATGGCACTTGCAGGGTCTATGCTGCACCACGTGAACCTGTGTGGTAGCTTTATCTTTGTAAGAAATTTTTCTTGAAAAAGAGCTTTTCATGTAAGAAAGGAAAATATCTTATTACAGGACCTTTTCTATAGCTGCCATTCAGAAGGAAAATATTTCTGATGACCAGGCCTTGACAAATCTGTTTCTGGTCACCGTGGTGACCAGTATTAGTAGTAGCCTATCTCCTACCTCCACTGCAGAAATGTAGTGGAGGTGCGCACTCTGGCAACCAAAAGTAAAATTATTGGCACCTGGCTGTGAGCTGATTTTTGTCCACCATTTCTGATGACTAGGCACCTGATTCTATTAAATGAAGAATTTCCTACCACTGGCAGGCCTGGCCTCCACTGGCAAAAACCTATCCTGGGAGCAGTGTTATCAGGGATGTGGTTATTTACAAGGGTTTTTATACTAACAAAAAGCTTTTCTGTAGATATGGTTATACCAGCAAAACTGTCCTCCTGACCACCTAGTTCAGTTCTTTTGCCTTGATAATTAATTTATGGTACCTGAATAAAAGGGCCCGTGTATAAGCTACTTCCCTGCTAGAAGAATGGCTAGTGTAGGTCTTGTTTTGATATGCCTGTGAATGGCTAGAGTCTAGCAACTTTATTCTCTACAAGGCAGCGTATCAGGGATGGTGATGGAGCAATACAGCTGACTGCAGTAGGAGCTCTGTTATCTGTCCTAATAACTAGCTGACAATCTGGCAGAACAGTGACTTCACCCAATGACAAATGACACTGCACTGCATGACCTTTACATCACGTAATCTAAAGTTGTAGGCTGCAACACAGGGATGTCATAAGCTTAATTACATTTGTGTGAAGATGCATTATTGACTGTTGCAAGTACTCCGTGAGTAGGTACAACACAGGGCAATCCATTTCCCTTTTTACAGAGGTGTGGCAGCTGTCACCACTTTGGCTGTAGCCAGTTTTACTGTCTTCTCCAGGGTAGTGTGTGTCCTGACTGTGCAGCCTTCTCTTCTCAAAAAGCAGGGAGATGCATTTAAAATAGAAATATTAAATATGGTTGGGGGAGGCATAATCCTTGAAAAATACCATACGCCTGACCTTGCTGTCCTTACTTCAGGTTAATTTCTTCCATAACCTTCCCTCACTTCTGAAAGATTAGCTCTGATAGATCATGATTACGTGAAGATATGCTGAGAAAGAGGCCTAGGTATGAGATGTTTATTCTTGGCAAGCTATAGTACCAGACAGTGGCATGGACAGTCTCCAACTTTGGTCAAACTGTAACGTCAGCTCTCATAAATATACTACAACATTTTCACTTTTAATGAGTTTGTATCCAGTTGGTGGAACAAAGCAGATTTCTTACTATATCCTCTCCTGTGTATGCTAATGAGTTGAAAGGTGCATCTTAAGCCTAGCCACCTACAACACAGGCTGGCTCAAAGCAGTAACATTTCTCTGTATTAATGTCAGCAGCTGCTCTTTGATTCTTGCTGGAAAGCAATACCTACAGCTGTTCTCAAATGTGTATTTCAAAGTAGCCCCTGTTTCCCTACCTCAGGAAAGCTGACCATTCAGTATCTTATGTCACCAAGACACTGCTATGCTGCTATGAGGAAAGGAAGATCTCGTTTTAGAGCCCTGCTTGCTCGAATTAGCACTGTTTAAAGTTGTAAAAAGGTGGCATATAAGTTGAAGTCCTCCCATCAGTCACTGCAAGGCTTGACAAGAGCTGGTCTACACACACTTCAGGAGCCAGGGGAGGGATATATTCCAGACATCACTTATGGTAGCATTTGCACTTTTTAAGACTATTTGCGTCCTTTTTGCAATGTTATAGTGGACTGCTATGTCATACATTCCCATCAGCAGAAAATATTTCACAAATAAATTTCAGCAGTGAATTGGCTTTGTAAATTTTTAAATCATGACTAGCTGAAGCTTTTATCTTGTACTGGGGACTTTGACACTTATTTACTAAATAAAATATGTTCTTACTGGATTATATTTTTCAGCCATGAGGGGAGGGTGAAATGAGTTCTTGTTCTATTAAGCCGGCAGCCTATGGAAGAAGTTGAAGTTGAGATGTAGCATACCCGTTCTCTTAGTAATAGCTTATTCATTAGATCAGTGGTTCTCAGCCATGTTACTGTATCAGTATGCAGTGGTAAGCGTGGCACAGAGTGCTGGGGAGATGGCTGGGTTTGACCTAGAGCAGGGGTCTCAAACTCGTGGCCCCTAAAGTTATTTCCAGTGGACTGCAATGACAGTATAATTATCAATATAGAATCATAGGGTTGGAAGGGACCTCACGAGGTAATCTAGTTTCCAATATCATTGTATGAAAAGGTTTCAGTGGTGCGGCCCTCAGGGTAATGTACTAGTCCTCAGGGTGACCCTCATGGTGGTTTGAGTTTGAGACCCCTGGCCTAGAAGGAGTGGACTGGTAAGTCCTGTAGAGTCACAATATACTACCAAGTGTGTTCTGACCCACAAAAGGTTGAGAACTACTGTGTTAGATGCTAGACTTATTTTGGGGAGGGAAGAGAGCCTGGGTTTATGCTTACTCCTTCAAACACTCCTCTGATATTTTTTTACTCTAAAAACAAAAAAAGTGGGATGGAAGAGAGTAGAGTGAATGTTAAGAGCTACAGCTTTAGCTGGGGGAGGTGGGGTGCACCCCTGCCTTTCTTTCCTCCTAGTGGTTTGCTACCTGGGCAAATGGGAGCTTGTATCTCTTTGGCCGCTTCCTGATGCATCTGGCAAAGTGGGTTGGATCCCATGAGAGCTTATGCCTGAAAATATTTGTCAGGCTGTAACAGTATTCTCCCCAGGACTTGAAATTAGGGTGTGTGGGGGGGGAGGTATTGGAGGTGCTCACTAAGTTGGTATAACACTTACTAGCTGACAAGGGGGGAGTATTGGGAAATTCTGGGGGGTGTAAAGGGGGTGTTTGGGGAATCAGAGGGTTAGAAGGGACCTCATGAGGTCATTTAGTCTGACCCCCTGCAAAAAAGCAGAACCACTCCCCTTAAATCATGCCAGCCAGGGTTTTGCCTAACTGAGCCTTAAATATCTCCAAGAATGGAGGTTCCACCACCGCCCTAGGTAACCCATTCCAATGCGTCACCAACCTCCTAGTAAGAAAGTTTTTCCTAAAACCCAGCCTTGACCTCCCCTAGCTGTAACCTGAAACCATTGCTCCTTGCTCTGTCCTCTGTTACCGCTGAGAAGAGCTGAGCTTCCTCCTTGGAGCACCAGCACCACTTCAACTAGTTGAAGGTCACTATCAAATTCCCCCTCAGTCTTCTCTTTTAAATGAGTGGCTCTATAGAGCCTCTCCGGCACACCTTGCGCAAAGCCCCAGGGGCCCTGCCATAGTTTTAGCCTCACTCCCCAGGACTTGAAAGTGGGGAGGGGGGTATTGGGGGTGTTACTAAATTGGTCTAACACTCCCACTAGCTGACAACTTGGGGGTGTTGGGAAATCCCTGGCTGGCTCCAGCCGTCGGGGGCGGAGCGAGGGACGGAGCAATGCGGCGCAGGGTGGGAGCTGGGTTCACACGCCTTATAAAGGCTCCGGCGCGGCTCTGGCGGCAGCAGCAGCAGAGCTCCAGCGCCGGTATGGCGAGCGGGTCCCAGTTCGTGGAGGATTCGCCTGGTAGCCGACCCGCGTGGGAGCCGAGCTCGCCCGAGCTGTACAGCGAGGCGCAGCGGCTGGCGCTGGAGCAGCTGGTGGCGGGCGGCCGCGCCGCTTTCCGGGCTTTCCTGCGCCGGGAGCGGCTGCCCGGCTTCCTCTCGGAGCCCGAGATCCGGGCTGTGCTGCAGGCGGCCAGCGGGACCGGGACCGGGGCTGGGAGCGAGGAGGCTCCGGGGTCGGGGGAGCCCTCGCTGGACGGCGCCTCGCTCACCTACTTCCCCGAGCAGTCGGACGTGGAGCCTCCGGCGCTGGAGCTGGGCTGGCCGGGCTTCCGCAGCGGCTCCTACCGGGGCCTCCCGCGGGTGGAGGCGATTTTCCAGCCCGGCTTCGGGGAGAGCGTCCACGGCTGCAAGGAGGCGGTGCGGCGCCAGATCTGCTCTGCCCGGGAGGTGAGGCAGGCGCTGGGTGGCATGGCTGTTGGTGCAGGGGTCGGCAAACTTTGTTCACCTCCTGTGATTCTTCGTCCTCTGCCACCCTCTGCTGAAAAGAGGGGGCCGCTGCCTGAAAACTCAGCAGTGGTCATGGCTGGAGGGGGAGTGCTTTGCAGGCATGCTGTGAAAGAAGGCCCCCAGAGCGGCTTGCTTGGTGGTGTGCATGGGGACAGGGTCACCTCAACCCTGGCGCATCGCAAAAGGAGGTAGCTTGTTTTGGGGATCCCTAGGCATTCTTCAGAAAGAAGCTGCTTGGAGTGGCTCCTTTAGGGAGCATCACGCTACAGAGAGGAGCCATGGCAGGCAGCTTTTTCCTGCCTCACATGGAGGCACAGGCATGGTGGGGGGCAATGTTCCCTCTAACTACTCGTAGACTGTGTGTGCAACCAATTTCTTTATGTGCACAAAAACATTTCTTTGTGAGCACCAATATTAGCACTATTGAATATTTTTGTGTGCACTTTATTTTGTGTGTGCAGACTTCATGACTTGTGTGTGCATGCACATGCGCACAGCTTAGAGGGAACAGTGATGGAGGGACTTGCTGTGTCTCAGCTACACCTGAAGGAAGGCACTCAGAGTGGCTTTCACTGGCAGTTTCTGTGGTACTGCGGCTGGTGTTTGCATGCTGTTCTGAATGGGCTTGGCTGCCAGTGTTGGCACACGTGCTGGAGGTTGTCTACCCCTCTACTAGTCAATATGGTAGGGAGACATCTGTGAAGCCAGAGAGCAGTTAGCCTGGCCAAGATCCAGCTCAGGTTATCTGGGCTGATAGTAACAAGGAGTCCTGTGGCACTTAAATACTAACAAATTTATTTATTGCATGAGCTTTTGTGGGAGAAAATCCCACTTTGTCAGACAGTTTGAAGATGGGGGAATTTAATGGCATTTATGTCTCCCATTCTGTAAGTTTCCCCCATCTTCAAAGCATCTGACAGAGTGGGATATTCTCCCATGAAACTCATGTGATAGATAAACTTGTTAGTCTTGAAGTGCCCAGGACTCCTTGCTGCTCTTGTTGAATTTACTAGACTAACACAGCTGCCACTCCAGAACTGGACTAATAGTGTTCCCTTTGTTTGAAATGTGATATTCTACCTATGGTTGGGGCGCTCAGTGTTTCATCTTATCTAAATAAATGACAGTAAAGGGGAAATCAGTTTACACCAGTGACAATATTTACAAGGCTGAGAAGTTTCTTTTCCTTGCATACTTAAAATCTTTGCAGATGACTGGTGAAGTCAGTGATTCTTTCTTTCTAAGTCTTGGGATTGAGGTAGCACTTATTGCTTGAAAAGATGTTTGCAGGAAGAGGACGCAATCCCAGCAAACTCTGAGATTTAGAATGGGTACATGTAAACGGCTTGCTGTAGTGTTACATCTCCAGCTTGGGATGCTTTGGTTTAAGAAACTTCAAGCTATGAATTAATCATCTTGGCAAAGCTTTGTTGTGGCCTGGATATTAATTCTGCACCCTCAGCTGTTCTCACAGCCAGTTTATTAAATGCCTGTAAACGTCAACTGTTTGCTTATGGAAGGCTGATAGGTGTTGCACTAGCTTTTAAAACATCTTTCTTTCTAAATAAACTGCTTGTTAGTGCACTAATCTGGTGTTGGAGACAAGTCTGCTTGCCTTTCTGCCCTGGTGGGTCTTTGGTATCAGTTTAGACAGGGTTTAAAATTATAATTCTGGTTGGCCCCAGAACAGTCCTAAATTGACAGGCCCTCCTCACACCCCCTAGCTACTGCCTCACCACACAACTACCCCCCCAACCCCAGCTACTGCCCCCAGCCCCTTCTCATGGTTCGTCCCCTAACCCCCCACCCCATGCTGCATTGTCTCCCCCCCCACTGCACCGAGCTGTCCCCCTCCCTGTGCCCTTTCTCTGCCAAGCCAGCTCACCTGTTCCTGAACCCCCCCAGGTGCCCCCTTATCTGGCTGCCATGTCACTGTGGAGTGGCCCTAGCATGGACTGAGGCTCCTACCTGGAGTCTGCTCTGACTGAGCATGCTCAGAGGCTCTGAGCATGCTTGCTCAGGCTGGAGCTGCTGCCTGCCCTCCTGGAATGTGGCATTCCAGGGCTAGCTATATAGAGGCTCAGTGTTTGGGGCCCCCTAAAAATAGAAAATGGAGGTGGAATGCTGCATTCTGGGGCCCACTATTTTTAAATAGTGGGCCCTGGAAAGCAGCATTCTGACTCTGTTTTTTAGGGTCCCTGGAATGCTGAGCTCTTAAAAATAGTGGGCCCTGGAATGCCATTCCTGTGTGTTCCAGCTTGCTCTAACCCCTGAATTTAGAGGTGGGTAAAGTGAAGGAACCTGAAGACCTGGGTGGCTCAACCTTGAGGGTGAAGTCATGTAATACAAAAAAAGGGACAGTACAAGCAGAGACTACAAATGTAATTAAACAGTGAGCAAGATGTTGCTGCACAAGTGACAAGTGGAGATACTGTTCACTGACTAGTGATGATTCAGTACTTGATTTTGAATGTACAGATTCCTTTTCCTGAGTAACTTATGCCCTGGCAGAAAGGCCTGACAGCCAGCAATCTCTTTCTCACTTCTCTTACCTGCCTTGAGCTATTCATCTCTGTCATTTGCACCCTATGAACCAAAGAGATGAACTCCCTACTTAGACTCTCTTGGTCCTGCTATTACAGTTCCAGGTGTACAAAAGGAAATCATGTGGATGGTGTAGTGAGACTCTTACATCTATTTTCTTTTTATATTGTATTAAATGGTAAGTTTTCAAACCAGAATGAACACTCAGAAAAGCAGACCTTCTACCATCCTATGAGTTCAATATGCTTTTTTCATTTTACTGTGTATGGCTTTGTGGAAGTGATATGCAAAGATGGATTTACAAGAGATACCTGTATACCAGTAAACACCATATGTGGAACCTAACATACAGGTACAGTTCATCTACAATACCCATGTATTTTCCCTTTGAAGTGCTGTTATCTTAACTTAAACTCATTCCTCTATCCCTCCATCTTTTATCATGGTGTCTTCTCTCATCTCTGATGTAGAGCAGCATAAAAGCCTTTCCCATTCCAGAGCCTGCACATACAGCTCTGAGTCAGCACAGGATATTGTTTTTCTTTCCTTTCTACTTATTTATAAATTAAATGTAGTTATTGGACCAACCTCAGTTGGTGTGAGAGGCAAGTTGGTCCACTAAAGGTAATTGCCTCACCCACCTTGTCTCTCTCTAATATCCTATGACCAAAACAGCTACAATACTGCATGCCTAAATTATCCAATAGTTATGAGACACTTGTGGAATGAAACATAGTCAACCAGTTCTGTCATTCTTAGCCGCAATAAATAACACAAAGTAGCAAGGAAGATGGAAACTTGTTGAGGGAATATGGTACTAATAAGAAGAAATGAAGTGGGGGATTACTTAATTTGGAAGCTAAAGTGATTCATGCACCCTTCTGCCCCTTATAAATATCCCTTGAGAAAAATGAAACATGGATTCCAAGGGGGTGTGTGTGTGTGTGTGTTTGCAATGATGGTTCCTTCTGTATCTTGTTGCAGGTTATTGCTCTGGTTATGGATACCTTCACAGATATTGATATCTTCCAAGACCTTCAGGATGCCTGTAGAAAGAAGAAAGTTAGTGTGTACATCCTTTTAGGTTGTGCTTCCTTTCCCCACTTCCTGAAAATGTGCGGAAACCTAGGAGTTGATCTTGAGCAGGAGAAGGTAGGCACTGTGATACTCATGGTGACAAATAATTGATTACTGTCCCTATTGCAACATAAATCACAATACTTTTGAAAATTCAGGTGTCATGTAGCTCTTCCTGTTCCTTATATGTTTTAACTGATCTTGGGAAGACAAGGCATTCACTCTACACAAACAATGAAGACCTTAGAAATGCACTAACATCTGTGCACTTATATTGAAGCTACTTTTTGGTCTTTTTAATCCTTGTTTTGCATTTGCTAAAATTACTGCAGATACTTCTTTCTGTTTTGAACCTTACTTTTCCAGCCATCCCACGAAGCAAATTAACTTTCCTTAGAACTGGGAACCTGTCTGATGAATGTTTTAATGTATCTGGCTCACAGGGGTGTCGCTGGTGCCAGGCACACGGGGTCTGTGCCCTGAATCCCGGCACCAGTGCCCCAGGGCTGGCAGGGCCCCACTGCTCCTGGCCTCGGCTGGGGATCCAGGGCCTGGCCCTGGCTGGGGGCATGGCCTCCGGGTAGGGGGTGGGGCCTGGGCCAGTGCCCCAGGTCTTTTCCCGGGACAGTGACACTCCTGCTGGCTCAGATGATTGAAGTTCTCTGCCTCTACCTAGGAAAGAGAGGTGATAGACAGGTTCTCTTCCCACAAACAAAATATTTAAAGGGTGGGGAAGGGGAAGAATGGAAATAATACCATGTAATACATAATCCTCTTTTTTTTCTTAGTTCCTCTTTTGTAAGGGCACCAGGGGAGGGGGGTTGAGTTTATCCATTTCTTAGTCCCTTAAGGACAAACAGGTTAAGTAGTCTTTTCAATCCAACAGTATCAAGGTGCACTTCTTTACAAAGAGGGAGACTAAATTCTGGTTCAAATTTTGACTTTGTGTTTTGCTCCCTTCACCAGCAAGAATCCTCTAGAATAGTCATTTGGCTCCTAATGAGGGTGACTCTTGGGCCACTCTGTGCCATCCTCTGCTAGCTGATTAATTGGCATCTTCAGACTATTTTATCGTTCGTGTTTGTTTCCCTCCTTGGCAGAATCATTTACTCTTGCTGTGCCAGAACTTATTCCATTTTTTTTCTCTTAAAACAGCTGATGAGGGTTCGAACTATATCGGGAAACACGTATTACACAAGGTCAGGAGTCAAAATTGTGGGGGAGGTCAAAGAAAAGTTCATGTTGGTTGATGGCATTAGAGTCACGACAGGCTCCTACAGGCAAGTACCCTATTCCTTGTCTCCTACGATTGCTTTGGAGTGTCTGTGTGTGGTGGTGGTGGTGGTGGTGGGGGCAATAGCTTGTTTTTTGTATGATCTAGTTTTTTGTATTGAAAAACATGTATTGTCACTGTATCACCCTTTTAAATGGATATATTTGTGAAGTGCTGCACCCCATGTACACCCTTTGGGTGTGGTATCTTTATTGTTCATGTTCACACTTTCAGTGTAACTGGGTATGGTCTAATGCAAAGTTATGTCATGTAAGCCATTTTTAGAATTCTCACGGCATATTGAACATTTCTGTTACCTTCCAAAGGGGTAACCATGTTAGTCTAGTCCAGCAAAACAAGGAGTCTGCTGGCACTTTCGAAGACTAACAAATTTATTTATCACATGAATTTTTGTGGGAGAAAAACAAGGCTTTTGGTTTTTTTTCTTTTTCTTTTCCCCCTCTTCAAACATCTGACAAAGTGGGATTTTTCTCCCATGGAAACTCATGCAATTATAAATTTGTTAGTCTTTAAAAGTGCCATAGGACTTTCTTTTTTGGCGTTAATGTTATGGTAGCATGTTTCCTGCAATATCATAGATGTGTACAGATAGGAAACTCTGCCAAGTTGTGTCCCTGAATGTGTCCCACATGGCTTGAATAGATGCAGATAAACAGAACTGCAGCTCTCTCTCACTGGGTGAGAGACTTACTACACACAGGAGGCTGGGTGTGAGCTGACCCAGAAGTGAGGGTTCACACAGCAAGGCAGGGTAAGTCCAGGCTCAAGAGAGGGGAATTAGGGTGGCTCCATGGCATACTAGTCCCAGATGGCAGGAGGGGAATGTCACACCATTATTTTAATAAACTAACATCACTGGATTTTTCTCATTCTTCAGTTTCACGTGGACTGATGGGAAGCTAACCAGCAGTAACATCTTGATTCTATCTGGCCCAGCAGTCGCACAGTTTGATCTAGAATTTCGGTTCCTTTATGCAAACTCAAAGCCCATCAACTCCAAACTGTTGTCTAGTTGCACAAAGAGTGGAATGTTTGATCAGTTGATCAGGAGAACAAAGATTTCCAGAGACTTGATGAAGGAATGTTTATTGAAAATGGAATTTTTCTACCTTCGAGCATTTGTAGGAAGCATGAGAAGAAAACAGAGCTGGTTATATGCTTCCAAGGAGGTGAAGTGTGAATCAAATATCATGATACAGCCATCTCCACCACTGACTGAGAGGAATGTCTCTGCAGTCACAAGTCTACCTTGGAGCATAGAGAGGTGACCATCATGTCAGACTGAAAGCTAAGGAGACGAGTCACCATGGCCATATCCTGTGTTGGCTTGCAAATCAATGTTCTAATGGCAGCACCTAGAAAACAAACGTCAAATTAAGAGAAGACAGTACTTAAACAGTGGTCCTGTTGCAGACCACTAGAACACAGGTCAACAAAAATGAGACTAGTTGTCTTCTCTTGGTTACTCTAAAGGCTGTCGCTAATGAAAAGAACACTACTCAGGTTACAAAAGATTTTATTGTAATGTTTGTTACTTTGTAGAATACTATTGTTTTGTATTGAAGCTTTCCATATTTGCTCTTACTGGAGAGGTGATATAACCCTTACTTGAAAAATGGCAGGCACTTGCATTAACATTTTGTCTCATGAATTCTGTGATTGGGACTCGTTTATGTTAATCATGGCAGGTTAAAAAATGTGCACAGCTGGGAGCAACCCTACTTATGTTGCCTTAAGACTCTTAAATCAGGAGAAATGTAATAGTCTAGGAGGATTCATTTATGGCAGCATTTTTAAGCCTGTAAATTTTAAGGGCCTTTTAAAAGCCTTATGTGAACCCAGTGGGAAATCTCTAAGAGGGGATAGCATGTGCTATGCAATATCATCACAAGAACCACCTGTGTGTTGACCTGATTTAATACTTGATATTTTGTATGGGAGATGAGTTGCTCTCAGGATCCTGAAGCTCATGAAAGAGGCCTAGGTCTGGCCACTTTGGGAGGCTGTGTTTTGAGAATCACCTGTTCTGTCATGCCAATGAGACCTCATTGCAGAGAAAAGAGAATGAAGTCCAATTACTTTTAATGCGCTCAGAATTCCACTAAGCTTGGTTGGGACAAATATCTTTTTGCTGGAACATCAAAGGGTGTATATTTACAGATCAATATATCTCAAGCAGCAAAGCTGGCTGCTTTAAAACTCTCATGCAGGGTTCTGCCATGAAGAGTAATCACAGAAAAAACTCCTTGTCTCCCCTGTAGCAGATCTTGCCACATTTTCCAAAAGCAGAAAAATTTCCATAGGAAAAATGGGGCCTCTGTATAAGGGAAGAACCTAGAGCTAGTGTAGGAAAGGGGGGTGGTTCTATTCCCAATTTGTGCTGGTTGCTGCACACCTCCAGCATGTCCACATCTATGTGATGCACAAAGACCCCCAGGGCACAGCTAAAGGTTTCAACATTTATTGACAGGAAACATTGCTCAAACAGCAGCAGGCTCCATCCACCTTGGGAGGGCACCACTGGGGGTTTTCATCGAAGGGCTGTCTTCGTGCAGTCCTTCATCGTTGTTATTAGAGTACCTGCTCCAGGGTTAGTTGCCAGCCTTTGGGTTGGGGCGTGCCAGGGTTTAAAACTTGTGAAGCATGTTGCAAGCCAGTGCTGCTTGATGACCCACACTGCTCCTGTTTGTGGTGTTTGGGAGAGGCACACGTTAAGGAAAAGTGTAAGAGCTTCAAGCTGCACACTCAGAAGGATAGGGAGCAAAGGCTGAAGCTTCTTTTGATGGAGGAAGCCCTTAGACTAGCTTCTGGAGCAAATTCCAGTGTGGTGCCATCAGTTAGTAGTGCCCTGGTGGCACCGGGGCACCATGATTCATCGAGCGGCCTATGGCACCAGCATCGATGACGGGGTCCGCGGTGCCGTCGACACCCCCTCCCACCTCCAGATCTTCGGATCATCAGTGGTACCGTTCTCTCTTTCTCTCCAGTACCGCAGAAGAGGAGGAGGTTGAGCACTCTTAAAGGGCCACACTCTAAGGTGCAGCAACCATTGCACCGTCGGCACCAACCCAGGTGGGCGGTTGGCTCCAGACTTTATCCGACCTGGTCCCGGATCGCCTCTGACACATGGGTGCTTCACACAATGTTTCAGGAATACCCCCTCCAGTTCTCCTCTTTTCCCTCTTGCAGCCCTCCTCATTCTCACTTTCATATTTTGATAATTCCCAGACAGAAGGTTGCTGCGATTTGTAGTTGGTGGCAGGCATCTCCAGTTCTCTGTCCTGCCTTTCGGGCTGGCAGCTGCCCTACACATTTTCATGAAGTGCCTAGTGGTGGTTGTAGCATTTCAACATCTAGGTGTACCCCTACCTGGGCGACTGGTTGGTTTGCAGCCGGTCAAAGGATGAAATCACGTCCAAGTGACGGGCAAAACAGAGCACCTTCTGATGCCTCGGTCTACTGGTCAATGTACAAAAGTGCATCCTCATTTCCTCTCCAAAGACAGAGTTCATAGCTGCCTTGTTCGACTTGAAACTGGCAAGAGCTTCCCTTTCACACGCTTGGTTCGAGAGTATCTGATCTCTCATGAGGGACTTCCAGCGTTTCCTGCTCACTTCAATTCACTTGTGCCTGGGGCTGCTAGGGTTCATGGCAGCATGCACCCATGTGGTGAGAAACACCCCCTTGAGGTTGTGTTCACTACAGATGCGGCTGGAGTCAGTCCGCCAGCCAGCGAGGGACAATATCGATGGTATAGTCACAATCCCAATGGGTGTGCTAAGTTCTCTAGACTGGTAGTGCCTTGAACAGAATGTGTGTCAAGACCTGCCCTTTCAGCCACCCCAACCCTCAAGGTTCTTGGGCACGGATGCCTCACACTTGGGGTGTGGGGCTTATCTTGGTCCCCTTGCAACACGAGGCCTCTGGAGAGACAGTGAAATGAGCCTGTACATCAATGTGAGGGAGCTCCGAGTGGTCTGCCTGGCCCGTCAGGCGTTTCTCCATGAGATGAGAGGCAGAGTGGTGTCAGTGCTTATGGACAACACTGCTGCAATGTATTACATCAGTGGGGGCGGACCTCTCTGGCCTGTTTTGCCACAAAGTCCTCCGCTTATGGGACTTTTGCTTTCGCCACTCGATTCACCTGGTGCTTTCATACCTTCCTGGCCAGTGCAATCTCCTGGTGGATTCGTTGAGCAGGAAACTCACAACTCATGAGTGGTCCCTCAAGTGGGAGGTGTTGAGGCCCATCTTCTGTCTGTGGGGTTATACCCAAGTTGACCTTTTTGCATCCAGTCAGAACAACAAGTGCACAGAGTTTTCTGTTTGTTCAGGGGGCAGAGCCCGGGATCAATTGCAAATGCTTTCGAGATACCTTGTTCGGGGATGGCCTGCTACACATTCTCCCCGACTCCGTTGATTCCTAGAGTCCTCTTGAAAGTTGAACAGGACCGGGCCTCAATCATCCTGGTAGCCCCAGCATGGCCGAGGCAACTTTGGTTTACGAGTCTGCTCCGTCTCTTGGTCAGCGACCCAATAAGAATTGCCAGCCCTGCCGGACCTGCTCTCCCAGAACCAAGGGCGTCTGCACCACCCAAATCTGAGGTTGCTCACATCTGTGCATGGAACCTCCATGGCTGAAGAGCAGGGAGTTGCAGCGTTCAGCGCAGGTCCAGAAGGTCTTTTTCAACAGTAGGAAGCTCTCGATGAGGGTGTTGTACAAGGGCAAGGGGGGCAAGTTTGTGGACTGGGCACTTACCAGGGATCTTGTGCCCCATTGGGCCCGGCTTCAAACCGTCCTAGACTTTCTCTGGGGTCTGAAAGCCCAAGGCCTATCCTTGTCCTCTATCAGAGTCTACCTTGCGGCAATTTTGAGAAGGCAAGCGAAGCTTCCCTCTTCGCCAACCTGTTGGTGAAGTGCTTCCTTAAAGGCTTAGGGAGGCTCTTTCCAGTGGTACATTCTCTGATCACGCAGTGGGACTTCAGTCTGGTCCACTCGAGACTCACAGGGCACCCATTTGAGCCACTTGCCTCCTACTCGCTTCTCCTTTTGTGGAAGGTAGCCTTCTTCGAGTGATTTTGCTCCTGGCCATTCCATATATAGGTGTACACATGCCATGTGCACGACAAGCTGGAGATTTTCCTTCCGGATACCCATAGGGTGGGCTGTGGCACCCCCTGGAATGGTGCCACTGGAGCTCCTCTAATAAGCCAGAGCTGCCCCGTGCCTCCTCAGTTCTTTCTTACTGTCGCTGATGACAATTGGATTCTTGCTTGCAGACCTTTCTGTGAGCAGCGATACCCGTAGCAATGAGTTAACTTTGAGTGCGTCAGTCAGGGCACCCGCCCCACGCACAGGGGCTGGGGTATGCCCAAATTTTAGACGTGCGAATCATGTAGGAAGCCGATGCCCTTAAACGATCTGCATCGCTCCTGCCTGCAGTGTCTAGGGGAGGCTCATCAAAAAGATAAGTGTAAAATCTGGAGGGATTTCAAAGCCCATAGTCAAAAAGAGTGGGAACAGAGACTTTGGCTTCTCATGATGGAGGAAGCACTGCGCACCATGGTCTGGTGTCTGCCCTCCAACCTCACTGGAGAACAGTACGGGGGAGCTCCCACTGTTGCTACTACCGCCTGCGGTACTGGTGACTGGTGCTGAGATGGTGCTGGGGAGCCCTGCTGCCTTGGTTGCGTTCCCTGGTCAGAGGCAGCTTGCCCTTGGATGGCACCAGACCCTTTGGTGCCAAGGAGGGTACCGGCAATGGCACTGGAGCTGTTGGGCCCAACAACTCCTTTTGGCTGCTTCGAACTCCTCTGGTGTGGAAGGCAGCAGGATGTCCTCTTCCAAAATCTCCTGTGTAGGAGATGGTACAGATGCCGGAGTCGACAGGCCCTTCCTTGGGGCTGGACTTGATGGCACTGCTGGCTCTTGAGCCGCATGCCTCTTTGGTGCCGGACTGCAGTGCCTCTCCTTCCCGCTTGGAGAGCGTGAGGGTTCCATTCTCGGCTGCTTCTTCGGGGGTGCAGGAGACAGAGCGGTGCCGTTGTTCCGGCACGGACCCTAGTGCCAGAGGACGGTGCCCAGAGTCCCTTGGAGGTTCACCAGTCTTCATGTTGCCCAGTGCCGCCAGAGTGCTACTCACAGACAGCGCCGCGCTGGATGCCATCTTGAGAGTGATCTATCATCTGACTTGGATGCTCCATCATCAGTGTCTAGGCAGCGTGACCACAGCCGACGCAGACTGGCGACACAGATGCCCGTTGCCCCACAGTGGCTTCCACAGTGGTCAGTCCCGACTCAATGGCCCTTCTGGACTCCCTGGGCTTACCACCAGGAGCAAGGGGCCATGGTTTCAGGTCCTCAGTCACCAGCTCCCACCCGCAGCCATCCTTCTTAGCTGGGGCACCACCGGACGAGGGCCTGTTGGAGGCTGAATCAGAGAGGAGGTCCCTTGAATCTCGGGGGCGTAGGGCCCCTACCCCCTCAGCAGCTTTGGGCTTGGAGCCAGTCCTTGAGACCTTGGGCGGGTCCTCCTCTTCTCCCCCGGATGAGGTGGTTGCTGGGGCCAAACCAGTGCCACCGCAGGAGGATAGCAGGGCTCACCAAGACCTGCTGAGGAGGGTGGCTAGGAGTCTAAACCTGGAGGCTGAAGAGATCGCTGAGGAGGAGGACCCAATGGTAGACATCTTAGCCCCTGAGGGTCCGGCGTGAGTGGCTCTCCCATTCGTTAAGACTTTTCAGAAGTCCACCAAAGCCCTGTGGCATACTCCTGCCTCCAAAACTCCTATAGCAAGGCGCATGGAGAAAAAGTACTTTGTCCTCTCTAAAGGTTATGAACATTTGTATACTTGTCTGGCCCCTGGGTCGTTGGTTGTCGCTGCAGCTAACGAGAAGGAGAGGCAGGGCATCCTAGGCCTGACCCCTAGGTCCAAGGACACAAAAAAGCTGGACCTATTTGGCCGCAAGGTGTATTCCATCATGGGCCTACAGCTGAGGATCGCAAACCAGCAGGCGATTCTCAGCAGGTATGCGTTCAATGCTTGGGCTTCACTTGACAGACTGATGGACAAGATAGACTCACTGTTGAGGCTGGATTTGGTGGCTGCCACCAAGGAGAGAAGGGTTGTGTCCAGGGCCCTCTTGCAGTCAGTGCTCGATGCGGCAGCCACAGCTGCAAGGTCTGTGGCTTCAGGTATCACGATGCGTTGCAGTTCATGGTTGCAAGCCTCAGGGCTTCCTCAGGAGGTCCAATACGCCATCCAGGACTTTTGTATTTGCCGCTCGGTTCACCTAGCGGTGTTGTACCTACGCAGACAACAGAACAGTTTGGTGGACTCCCTGAGCTGGAAGTTTATGTCCCACAAATGGTCCCTGAAATGTGAGGTCATGGAGCCCATTTTCCAAAAGTGGGGACATCCCTAAATAGACCTCTTTTGCCTCAAACCTCAACAGGAAGTGCGAGACATTCTGTTCTTTCAGGGGGAACAGCCTGGGCTCCATATCGGATGCGTTTGTGATCCCTTGGGGGGGGACAAGACCTGTTTTGCATTCCCCCCCAACGCCTCTGGTTCAAAAGGTCCTCCTAAAGATCAGGCAAGTCAGGGTGAAAGTGATTTTCATAGCCTCATGCTGGCCGGGCAGACACTGGTTTCCGTTGCTGCTGAGTCTCTTGGTTCAGGAACCGGTAGACTTGCTGCTGGTTTTGGACCTTCTCACTCAGGTTCGAGAGAAACTCATACACCTGAATCTGACGGCATTACATCTATGGTCCTGGAACCTCCATGGCTGAATGCCGATGAATTGCGTTGCTCTGCTCCGGTCCAGGAAGTTCTCTGGAACAGCAGGAAGCCGTCCACTAGGTCAGCATATAAAGCGAAGTGGATGAGATTTGTGATGTGGGCCACTGATAAGCTCACTGTCCCAGAGCAAGCACCAATCCCAGCGGTACTCAACTATCTTTGGCACCTGCAGTCGTTGGGGCTTGCGACTTCCTCCATTAAGGTGCACCTTGCAGCCCTGTCTGCTGCCCATGACGTGTCAGGTCCGGGCTCCTTGTTCTCGAACCCTGTAGTTAAGTGTTTTTTGAGGGGCCTGAATAGATTTGTTTCCACCCATGCGGGCTCCTGTCCCTCAGTGGGACCTGAACTTGGTGTTGTCGAAGCTGACGGGCCCACCATTCGAGCCACTCGCTTCGTGTTCCCTGCTTCATTTGTCTTGGAAGGTGGCCCTCCTGGTAGCTGTGACATCAGCCCACACGTTTGCGGAGCACTGTGCCATCACGCAACAAGCACAGCAGGATGCTGCTGTCGGGCAAGTGGTGTTACACTCGGTGAAGCTGTGATTTCGCCCTCTGCCTCAGGTAAGACCTGTGATTCACTTATGTATGGAATGGCCAGGAGCAATCACTCGAAGAAGAGGAGGTTACTTACCTGTAACCAGGGTTCTTCGAGATGTGTTGCTCCTGCCCATTCCTCTCCCTCCTTCCTTTCCCTCTTTTGGAATAGGTTTCAGAAGGAACTGAGGAGGCACGGGTCGGCTGTGGCTTATAAGCAGAGCCACGGCGGCGCCACTCCAGGGGGTGCCACAGACGACCCTATGGGTATCCTGGAGGAGAATCTCTGGCTTGTTGTGCATGCAGCGCGCGTACACCTATACACGGAATGGGCAGGAGCAACACATCTCGAAGAACCCCGGTTACAGGTAAGTAACCTCTTCCTAGTGGTGATTAACACTGGCCAGGAGCGTTTCAGAGATTCGGGCATTGCTGGCCTCCTCACCCTATATGGTCTTCTTCAAAGACAAAGTTCACCTGCATCCTCACCCAGCATTCCATCCTAAGGTGGTTTTGCAGTTTCACTGGAATCAGGAAGCTGTCTTTCCGGTCTTTTATCCAAAGCCGCATGCCTCAGATGAAAGAAGGCTCCACGCTCTGGATGTTCGCCGTGTTTTGGCCTTTTAGATAGAGAGGATGAAACCCTTTAGAAAGACATCCTAGGTGTTTGTGGCAGTAGCAGACAGAATGAAAGGGGAGCCAGTCTTGGCTCAGCGCCTTTCCTCCTGGATAGTTTCTTACACTTGCGAATGTTATACGTTGGCTAAGATTGATCCGCTGGCAATCAAGGCCCACTCTATGAGAGCTCAAGCCTCCTCTGCTGCATCCTTGAGTGGGGTACCAATTTGTGGACATTTGTAAAGTGGCTACGTGGTCGTCTGCGCACATGTTCACTCAGCATTACGCGATTGATTGGTAAGCTCAAGGTGACTCTGCAGTGGGTAAAGCAGTTCTGGAGTTGGTGCGCCTGTGATTCTGACCCACCACCCTAGGTAAGACTAGTGAATCACCTACAATGGAATGGCCAGGAGAAATCACTCGAAGAAGAGGTTACCCACCTGTAACTGGTATTCGAGATGCATTGCTCCTGGATATTCCACATCCCTTCCCTCTTCTCTCCTCTCCTCTGCAGAATAGGTGTTAAGAAGGAACTGAGGAGGGGGTGGGTTGGCTGTGACTCATAGAGCCATGATAGTGCCACTCCAGAGGGCACCACAGCTGACCCTACAGAAGCTCTATAAGAAAAAGTCTCCAGCTATCCCTGCAGGCACGCACGTATACTTACCATGGAATGTCCAGTAGCGAGACATCTCAAAGAACACCAGTTACAGGTGGGTAACCTCTTCATCTGAGCGTAGCAGAGGCTCTCAACGTCTTGTACAGGAGAGGGGAATGAAATGAGGAGCTCCCTAACCACTCCTCTTCCTTTTCCTTCACGTGTGACGACTTTGCCTCTTTCTGCCAGATCACCTCTTCCCACACGGCCTCCCTGCCTTCATCTCCTGCAACGACTGGCTGCTGCTCCTCCTGCGTCTGCATCTCGCTATTCCCAGAAGGCTTCTGACTTCCCAGGTCTCAGCAGCAGGGGCAGCTCTCAGCCTGGCTTCGGTGGGATGCCCTGAGCTTCTGAGCTCAACTGGCACCTTTAGCCTTTTATAGACAAGCAGGCCAGCGGGTCACAAAGGCCGTGTCACTCACTCACTGTGATGGGCCAGAATGGGCTGATCCCAATATGGCCAGAACTTACCCTGTGGAGCTGTGCGCCCATATAAGGGTATATCCCACAAGCTCTGACCCCCTCTGGCCCTCAAGCCCCACTTCTGGGTGCCCATGGACCCAGACAGTATGACCCTATGTGGCCGTAAAGTGGCAGGCGCTCTGAAATGACACAGCAGGCAGCTACTGATGTGCTGAAAGTTTATGGGAGATGCTCAGTGAGGATCCATGAAACTGAATAGATACATAGAGTGCTAGTTTGTGCTAGGTTACTAGAGGCAAGGTTTTTGAGGCAGCATGACATAAAACAAGAGTTCGGACCCAAATTAGCAGAGCTGTTTGATCTTTGGACATGTCCATTTTCTGTGTAATTCTGGCAGTTCCAAACATCCCCGTCTCCCAAATCAGAATGAAAAGTTGGAGTTTGTTGCTCCACTGAATTTCTGGGAAAAGGTTTTATGGCAGCTGAGACAAACTTACTGAAAGCATGTTTGAAAAGGTGGAATCACTTTGTACAGACTTGATCTTTCTCACTTTTATATTTCAGACAAATGAAGTCAAAAGGAAGCACTGAACCAAATGTTTTAGTAACTTTTTCTACAAATTTAGACAAAATTTTGAGACTCTTCAGTGTCACCAGAGCACCAGTGTCTTACATTTTGCTGTTGTGCCAGAAAAATTTCAACCACTCCTACTACTTAGTCACCCATTCTTCGTTATAAACTTGTGAGCTGAAGCGGCAGAGGCAACCCCAGGGCTGATGGAAAAGTTTCCATCAAACACCACTCTGGCTGCAACCTCGGTTTTTGAGAATGAAAGTATCTGCTTTCCTTGACTTTTTTTTTCTTCCTTCCACCCCCCCCCCTTAAGCTTTTTACTGGAAAACCAAAGCCCCAACATTTTTCAGCAGCAACACTATGGGTTCTTAGTTTGTAAACTTTTTTTGCACTTTTCAAACGAGAAATTTCAGGTCTGTATTGAAATCTTCTAGTTGGTTCCAGTTAACACCATGCTGCTGACTTGTAATCAGTAATAGCTTTAGCAATAGACAGGGGGTCAGAAAGTTACTTTCTAGGTAACAGTCAGCATCTAAGGGAGGTGAGAATATCCCTAACAATGGCAGATTATCTATACTCCTTTTAATCTACTATACTTGTAATACATGAGTGTTATATGATTAGTAATCTGACACAGTGATATAAAAGAGAAAGGGCAAACACATTCTAATTTATGTGAAGGCCACAACGTTTCTTCTTCCAATTTCTACAAGCAGTGCGTGAGTTAATGGGAAAACAAACATGATCAAAGCTCATCCAAGTGACAATTAAATATCCACCATTAGTTTAATGCATGTGTGACCCGGGCCTCCTGGGATAACCACCTGAATATGCAAAGATCAGGGCAAGCTGCAAAAAGGAGAGCAGATTCTCCCAGCACTGGTGGGTTACCTAGAGTTAAACTCCCCCCAACCAGTCACAAACAATGCTTCTGATCCCCCACAATGGATATCAAGAAGCCACCGTATAGTATAGCCAGCTCCCTTTACTGCATTCCAGTCACCGGTCCCCAGTACAGCCACTAGGTCTGTTAAAGAAATAGGTTCTTCTGACCCCAAGGGGTCAGCCACATTACACAGAACAATACAGGCTTGAATCTTACCCAAAGTAACACGCTGCCAGCCAATCCTCTAGTAACTACAACTAAAGGTTTAATATAAAAAGAAAAACAAAATGAGAGATGTTATAGGGTCAAAGTGAATCACATACAAACAAATGATTTAGAGTCCAAAGTGAAGATAAGTCCTTGTTTCACAGCTTCAGTTGTTAGTAATCCAGTTTATAGGAATAGAGACCAAATAACCCAAGTGTAGAGTTTGTTCTAATTCTCCCCCATGAGAATCAGCAGGGCAGTTTCCAGGCCAGTGTTGGCTGGGATCTCAATCCTGCGGCCCAAACTTTCCCTGAGAAGCTTGGACAGATGTGAGACCCAGGAGTTTGGTTCCCAATGTCCTTTTATAGTTGCAGCTAGCAAGGTGGGCATTTGCAGGTCAATTCTTCACATGGGCTTTGATGACAGTTTCCAGGTCTTCCTTAAGTGAAGCATAGAAATACACATTGTCCTTTGAAGGAAAACCTTCACCTCCTGGGTACCCCAGGTAATTAACTGCATTAGTGCCATTAACAGACAGTTTAAGTTGGTACATCAAACGTCCCTTTAGATGTTAATGTTCCCTCTTGACCCCTTCCAATAGAACAATGGTAACAGATAGAGAAGCACTTCAGTCACCTTGCTAACCTCTAACAGGATACCTGTAAATACCATCAAGAAACAACTAAGAATACAAATGCATATCAAAGCACTAGCCTACTCATACATTGCATTTCCATATAATATGTCTTCAAAGGTTAGCCTTAGGTCATGTATTTTACAAAGATGGCTTGGCCTTTTCAGGCCTAGCATGACAGCATGTTATGAAAACAGCAGTGCATCCTTGCTTCTAGTAATAATTAATTAATGCCCATTGTACTGAATTTGTCTGAATGATAGAAGAATCCACCATGAACCCATGTTTAATTCAGTGAAGAACATCCAAACAGTGATCAAAGCAGGGAGAAACTTTTGCTTCACATACGGAATTGAAAGTATGTTTAGGACAGTGGTTCCCAACCTTTTTCAGGCTGGTGACCCCTTTTTAACAAAAATAATCTTTGCGGCCCCGCTGGCTGATTATGTAATGTGGCCTGTGCAAGCAGACTCTGGCCTGTACCACTCTGGTGCCGCCAGTATTGCTCATACTGCTGGGGAGGGGAGCTGAGCTGCAGCAGCTATGGCCTCCTTCCTTTGCCGGGGAGCTGCTGCAGGGTAAAGGCAGCCCTGGCCAGGAGTATCAGGGCTAAAACTGGATTCTGGCCCCATTAAGAAGAGGCTCCACAGATCTCCTGCACCATGGCTGTGGACCCTGGGGGTTCCTGGACCACAGGTTGGGAACCACTGGTCTACGTAATTAATTGGACCTGTCATGTAGTCTGTATATTTGCTATACACGTTAAAAAGAAAAATCTTTATTGAATCATAGGGTTGGAAGGGACCTCGTGAGATCTAGTCCAGCCCCCTGTGGCTTGAACCCAGGACCTTCTGCATATTAAGCAGAGATGCTAGCCACTTTGTGCACTATAGCAATAAAGATAAATCCTATAAGATTAAGCATTCAAACTGTCGTGTTTAATTTGTCTTCTGCACTAACGTAACTGTAACTTAACCCGTTCTAAGTTGCTGGATCTAAGAACATTCAGTAATCCTAAATGTTCATGATGGTTATATTGTGGACTAGCGTCTTAAGTGTGTGTTTTTCCCAGGAGTGCCCCGGCTCAGGAAAAGACCTGGGGCTCGGGTGCTGTAAACTCCCTGCTTCTGCAGTCGCTGCCATGGTGGAGCTGGGGCTCTGGCACCGGGACTTGGGGCTCAAACCCCATAAACTCAGTGATGTCCCTGGCTCGTCTCTTGCTATGGTATTATACCTGAAGTGCAATAAGCTTCTTAATGCCTATTTTGTAATCCATGCAGATTGTTCCTATCATTCTTTATTTCAGAATTTATAAATGTCTTAGATATTTCAATCATTGTTGAACACACTGACTTTTTTCTCTTGAATGAGTTCTGCTCCTCCACCCAAAGGGTTCTGTTTCCTGTAACAGTGGTTCCTCTATGGGCGATTGTGGCAGTGATTAAAAACTTTATATAAATATTGTCCTCATCTGTTTTTAATAATAGTAGGTATCTTTTGTATGGTTTGTAATTTTCAATATGTATTCAAACAGCCAGGACTGTAAAACTACAGCCAAACCCATAATCTTTCTCAAAATGTTAACAAGACCCATCATTAAACAACCATAGGATTATAACAAACTTTAATTAAAAGACAATATTAAGCAAGTAATGGTGTATGAAGCATCATGTAACATTAATTAAAACAGTCGTGCTGCTCTGTCAAATTAAGGTGCATGATAAAGACTGTTACAGACAGAAAGATTAAGAAACAAGTGAAATGTGGCTGAGGATTTTGTGTTTGTATGAGGTTTTCATTCTCTTTGTCAATGGTTTAATAAAGCATCAGGGTAATTGAACTTAACTGTCTGGTAATTCTTTCCTTCCAACTAATCAGCTGTCTGCTGTAAAGTACAATGTGTTTGGTGCGCATATCTTTGTATCTATAACTCATGGCAGGGAAGACACTTGATTGTAATGAATATAAGGGGATTCTTTATGGGAAGTTGTTAGACAAAGATCCTGTGGTTTTTATTAGCTCCTAGTTACCATCTCAGATATGACCTATCCTGCCTTGTCTTACAAGGGTTTTCTTAAGGTTTGGCCTCCTATGTTTAACACTCCCTTGCATTCATTTTCATTCCATTCCGTAAGTTGGAAGCATCTGATGAAGTGGGATTTTCTCCCGTGATAGCTCATGCGAAAAATAAAATGCTACTCTTTTAGGTGCTACACTTTTTGCTGGACTAATGAATCATACAAGGAGGGCTATCCCAACACTTGTGAGAGGCCTGGGGCCTGTGTGGGACCCGCACCCTGCACTGGGGGTGGGGGAGGCTGCCCAGACGGTCCTGCACTGCTGCCCCTCCCCTGACCCTGGGGGCAGAGCGGGCCAGTTTGGGGGCTGGGCTCTGCTCTGCCACACGGCCTCTGGGCTGGCCCTACCCACCCCCAGAGTGGAACAGCTGGCCCAGGGGAGCGGCTAGAGAGAGAAGCCCAACCTCTGGGCTGGCCTGCTCCATCCATGGGCTGGCTGTTCCCTGTCCTGGGGCTGGGGAAGAGCCAGCGGGGAGCAGAGGCCAGCTCTGCCCTCTGTCCCCCATTCCCCTTGACTTCGGCTCTGTGCTGAAAGCAGGAGGGAGGAGGTGGGAACAACGTGGTGGGGGGTGGTGGTGGTGGCAGCAGTTTGGGCCTCGTGCTGCCTTGCTCACAGCAGGAGAGCCTGGGGCGATTGCCCATCTTGTTCCCTCTGGGGGTAGCCCTGTATATAAAGGACCATGTCATGCACCATACTCTCCCTGCTCAGTGGTGGTGCAGGGAGCCTGGAGCCAGGAGTGAGCTGCCCATGGGGTCTCCTGGGGTTTGTGGTGCTGGGGCTGGAACCCAGAGCTGTAAGGAAGCAGCCAAAGAGCCACATGCAGCTCTGCAGCCACAGGTTGCAAACTCCTGCAGTAGGGCAACATCAGGAGATCTCAGGCAGCATTGTCCTAATCAGCTCCAGCTGTCCCATTTCAAGCCTGGTTGCTTTAAATCAGGGATCTCAAACATCCTGCCTGTGACCCCTAAATAGTGCCCTGCGTGGATACAAATAAGTGGATCCGTATCCGACCTGCAGCCGCAAGAAATGGTCCGTGGATATCTGTGTTGCATCCACGGATGCGGATATAATGCGGATATCCGCATATTTGCAGGCCCCTAGCTCTGTGCAGATAAAAATATGTGGATCCGTAGCCGATCTGCATCTGCCAGAAATGGTCCGCAGCTCTCCTTGTATCTGTGGATGCGGCTATAAGGCGGATATCTGCGGATTTGCAGGGCTCTACTCCTAAAGCTATTTCCTGCAGCTCGCAATGACGCTATCGTTACCAATCTTTGCAATATCGTGGCGTGAAAAGGTTTCAGCGGTGAGGCCCTCAGGCTAACGTACTAGTCCTCAGGCGGCCCTTGCGGTGAGTTGCGTTTGAGACCCCTGCTTTAAATATTTTCTTAGGGAAAGGGCCACAGTCAGGGCTGACCCACAGAGGGATTTCCCTGACACCCCTCTACGCCCCTTCTGAATTTCCCAGCTGATGACGGTGCTATACCAATTTACTGAGCACCCCCAGTACCCTCCCCCAATTTCAAGTCCTGGGGAGACTATTCGACCCTCCCAGGCCCCCCATGACAGGTCCAGGCGCGGCCTCCTCTTTAGGCTCCGCCCACCGCGCCCATCGCCCTAGCCTCTGGGCGCCGCCCAACCATGGAACGCGAGGGGAGCGCGAGGCACCCTGGGAAGGCGGAGGACCGGAAGAGCTCCGGCGCCGCCATTCCGCGAGCCAGGCGCCATGGCAACGGCCGGCGCCCAATCCCAGGGCTCATCTCGCCACACGCAGCCCGCGTTCGGAGGGCGGGGCGCCGCTTCCTCTTGACCTTTCACCCCAAGATGGCGGCGCCCGTGGGTCCAGGGCCGGTGAAGTTTTGGAAACCGGGTGAGGGGCGACGGGGGTGGGTCCTGCCTGAGCTGGTCATCTCCGCTCCGGTGGGGGGCGCCGCCCGCGGGAGCCTCCTCCCCGCCCGGCTCCTGCCGCCTTCCTCACACGGTCACCGGGGCCGGTGATGTAACAGTCGGTGCCCCCCCCCCCGGCCTAGCCTGGCCCGGCCCCTGCTCCTCAGAGCTGCTGACGGGCCCCGGGCCTGAGCTCCCCTCGCAGCTGAGCCTGGCCGGGCCCTGGGCTGCATTGTCAGGGCCGGAGAGTGGCGAGACGCCTGTCGCCTGGTCTGGAAACAGGGATTTCCCTCCCCACATCCCTCCTGCACCCCGTGAATTTCCCAGCACCCCCCAGTTGTCAGCTAGTAACAGCGTCATACCAAATTAGTGAGCACCCC
>ML682026.1:9190153-9530807 GCA_007922195.1 Podocnemis expansa
CAGTTGTCAGCTAGTAACAGCGTCATACCAAATTAGTGAGCACCCCAAACCTTCTCTGCACCCCTAAACCTCCTCTGCAGCCCCTGAATTTCCCAGCACCCCAGTTGTCAGCTAGTAACAGCATTATACCAAATTAGTGAGCACCCCTAAACCTTCTCTTCACCCCCTGAATTTCCCAGCACCCCAGTTGTCAGCTAGTAACAGCGTTATACCAAATTTGTGAGCACCCCAATACCCCCCTTGCACTTCACCCTACACCGCCCTTAATTTTAAGTCTTGGGGAGAATGCTGGCTGGAAGGTCTCGGTGGATAAACAAGGTGGGGAGTCTTCAGGAAGCTTTCACCAGCACAGAATTCACATATAGCCCTGAAACAAGAGTGTGTTCTTGTAACCACAGAGCTCTCAGTCTTAACCATAGCAAGGGGCCCCCCCCCCCCGGTCATAAATGCAAAGCTGAGAGCAGTTCTGACTGAAATACAGCTTTTTTCAGGAGAGAATTTTCGTGTCGTGTGTGTAGGTGCTGTCTTTTGTTTGGAGAGCTGAAAGCAAATTTGCTGACACCCCAAAGGTCCAGTGGTGCACTCAGGGCTGTAACTACGGCAGGGGGAATGAGGCTTTGTCCCAGGCACCCCAGAACAGTTCAATAGAGCTGCTCCATTAAAGGGCACATTTTGCACTGCCAGTCCCAGGTGCTGCTTGCTGCAGGGGGTGCCGAAACAGAGGGTTACAGCTCTGTGTACTTGCCCAAAGAAGTAGTTGGTTCAGGGAAGAACCAGAATTTAGGCTGGTCAGTAATAGTGAGAGTTGCAGAAACATTTTTAATTCAAGTAGCCAGTTTCTTGGGGCAGTGGTTTTCAACTACTGTGTTGGGGCACATTACTGTATCATCACACAGTGGTAAGTGTGTTGCAGACAGTCAGGGAAATGGCTGGATTTGGCCTAGGGAAGCTGGACTGGCTGATTGGTCCACCAAGTGTGTCGTAAAGGGCAAAAGGTTGAGGACCACTCTCTTGGGATATACTGAACTCTCATGTGTGCCCTGTATTATAGTCACTGGAGAAAAACGTGGGAAGATCTGGTACATGCACTGAAGATTAACAATGAAAAATGTATACGTTGCTGTAAAATTAATCTAAAAATAAGGGAGACTCCTTCCCGGTAGGTGAGGCTTGGCAAGTCAAATTAGTATTGATTTAACTTAGTTAATATCTTTCTGGTGTATCCAGGAGTGTTCAGTCATTCCACCATGAAGATTAATCTACTTAGCGATTCATGAATGCAGTTGGTGGATTTCTTTGAATATGTTTTAATGTATATTCACAAGCTGTGTTGCTGATTCTTATTTTTTTAATAGTGTGAAAATAGTACAAATACTGTACCAGAAAACTTATGGGTGATTACAGGAATTATCCCCTAAATTTCAGTTGGCACCCAAATGTTATGTGATACTGGTATTTAAACCCACAGCTACCTTAGGGATTAAATTCTTAGTGAAATCATTTTTAACCCCTCTTTAAACTGGTTTGGGTTTAATACAAAATTTAAACAGTTTGTTGAATGTGTAGGCAACCTGTCTGTTCTAAAGCAGAATTGACCTAATACGGTTTATATTCTTTTGTGGATATGGTTGGTAATGTGCAGCACAGATCCTACAAAATGAGTTGGTAACTCAACTGAAACATAGAGAGGAAAACTGCCGATGATGCGTCTTTTTAGTTTCACTCTCAACCTTGGATACGATTGAGCATATTAAGCTATCATTAGTTTTACAGTTTACCTGTGCTAGAAATAAGCAGATTTATGACATAAATTTAGGTTAAGTGAGTGGCATGCTCATAAGCAAGCATGGTTACAGGTACATCTTAGACTTCATGTCAGGAAAAAAGGTTCCAAGGGGAGACTTATTCTAGAATTTGCCTGTAGATGAGCTTTATTCTTATTGCCAAATCCTGGTTTCACATGAATGGATGCATTCATGGGGAAAAATAATGAGAAATATGGTATGTAAAAGAGCTCTTTAAAGTTGAAGAAATAGAAAAAGAGAGGCACCAAAAAGTTAAACTCCATAGGGGTCTGTGTCTGTCGAAGTGGACTGGAGTCTATGAAAGCTTATGCCCAAAGAAATTTGGTAGTCTCTAAGGTTCCACAGGGCTTTCATTGTTTCAAAAATTTAAAGCATTTGTACATTTCTCTGAAATAGCTGTTCCATGAACATTTTTAAATATTTTTCTGAAGAACACAGATTTATTGTGCCATGTTGGGAGACTTTAAAAAAATTGAGATCTACTTTTAATTTGGAAGAAGTTCCAGTTTATTAAACATTAACTAGATAATACATTCATGATTATTATGTTTGAGATGCTTAACAGCACATGTTAGAAGGCAGACAGCATTCTTTTCCTAAAGAACTTATCGATCCGAGTTAAGTTGTGATATACAATGTAAATTTCTGCCATCCTCCGATTAAAATTGTTTTATGTCATGTAGGCACGGAAGGTCCTGGTATCAGTATCTCAGAGGAGAGGCAGAGCGCTACTGAAAGTACTGGTGTCACTGTCATCTATAACCCCTATGCATCCCTATCTATTGAACAGCAGAGACAAAAGTTACCAGTGTTTAAGGTATAAAAGAGTTTTTAGATATGCTGAATATCATGCATGCTGTTTCTTTAATAAATTGTTTTCGAACCTCTCTCTTAACATCATTTTACCACATGAAAATGGTGTAACGGAAATTACCATTCTTTTGTTTGATGAAATTTATTCTTTGCATTGCATAGATGTTGGCAAAAGTGAATCTGCTCTCTTTTATTGCACACTGTGTGTGGATTTATGTGCAAATATTATATTTTTTTTTGTACTGCACTGATGGATTTTAATGAAATGTTTAGCTTTCTGACACCAAGTTTTAAATGTAATTCATACTTTGTACTGTATGTATGTGTATATGTATGCACTGCTAGTTTCAGAAATACATTGAATATTCTTTTGTATAGATTTGTTCTTCTAACTTGAATGTCTTCCTCCTTTCCAGCTTAGAAATCACATCCTGTATCTGGTGGAGAACTATCAGACCCTGGTGATTATTGGAGAAACAGGATGTGGGAAAAGTACTCAGATTCCACAAGTGAGTGTTCATGTGATTTAACAAAATCATGTTCTTCCCTGAGATCTCATGTGGGATGATAGCCAAATCTTTGGAGTGGCCTAGAGGTCTTATGGGGTAAAGGCGATACCTTAGGCCCAACTCAGATATTTGAAAGTCCGGAGGTGTATGACAAAGGGAGAGACAAGGTATCAGGCTCGCTGTCAGCTGAAAGATGCTGACATTTCAACAGCATAAAATCGTTGGGCCACATAACTTGTTAGCTTATGTAACAAAGGTCTGTACTTAGGAATCAAACATGGGTCCCCAATTTACAATGCTAAGAGTTCCTGCTTAATAAAGAGGCTAGCTTTTCTTAAATTTATTACTCCTTCCAAATTCTTTAAATTCACTTCCATTTGTAAATATTTTTTTAAAAAGAAAACAAAACATTTCAGTGAGGATTTTTCTATTTCTCTCTTCAAACAAATTCTATTTAATTCTCTCTTTATTTCCTATATTTCCTTGCAAGAAAAATTGTAACATGCTAGAAGAAATATATGTTTTTATTGCATTTTTGCATATTCCACTAAAATATTAGTCTTTTGTGACAAGTATTACTAAAAAAAATCAAGGTGTGATCAATTTTAAGTGTATAAAATTAGCACTTCTTTCTAGATTCAACCTAGTGAGGTACATTAACTACTTCAGCTTGAGTACTGAACTACTGCTATTCAGATACTCTTCATGAGATGGGACTCCTAAATGAGAGGGGAGATAAAAGGAGTCGATAAGAGATTGTTTACAGCTGTGAAGCTCCTTTCATCTCAATATTTTAAAGTACTTACTAGATGCTAATATTCCTATAAAATAGGGATAGTAGTAATATGCCTATTTTATAAAGGGTTTAGCTAATACCTGAGATCTTTGTGTTTTACCTGATGTGTCTGAGAGAGTTGATGTCTGAATCAGGAATAAATATTAGAAACCCTTATACCCAGTTCCATGCTTAAACCACTGGATATGTTGTGTCTTGTATGATTGATTGATTCCCTGTCTTCAATGTTTATATGCAGTATCTAGCAGAGGCTGGCTGGACAGCCGAAGGAAGAGTAGTGGGAGTGACACAGCCTCGCAGGGTTGCTGCTGTTTCAGTGAGTTCCTTTTTTTTATTTTTGCTGTAAAAATTGCTGCCATTGCAACTTCAAGTTTAAATGATTCTTCTACTGATTCTCCTTAGGCACTAAAGGTTCTAAATTCAAGAAAAATTGTGTAGTGTCAGATACAACCCTACCACAGAGAATTTTTACTAGTCTGTATGTTGTCTCAGGTTAACTTACTAGCTATTTCCTTTTAATGGATGTATGAATTCAGTTCATATTGGGTTTCATTATGGAACATTGGTTTCCATTTGTCTCCACCAGTAAACTATTAGAGAGACAAAGTGGATGAGATAATATCTTTTATTGGATCATGTAAGGGAAATTGTATGTAATCTCTTCTGTATGACAGTGAGAAAGGTGCTGAAGTGTAGGCCTTGTTGGAGCCGTGGGTTGCTATGGTAGTGGGGTTGTTTCTCTGGGAAGTCATGTATCTAAGTTTCTTTAACAAGCGGCCTAGAGTTGATAGTTAAAGTGTGTTATCTCCCCTTTCTCATGCTTTTTCTCCTGACCATCTGGATGAGGAATGTAAGCTAGACTGTCCGTCTTTGTTCTAACTGAAAAGGGAGTACTATCTCCTGCTCACCCTTCTTGGCACCATAGCCTCACAAGAATGTAAGGTCAGCATCTCTAGGCAGAAATTAATGAGTTTGCAGGTACTGCGGCTGCCCAGGATAATGCAAATGATGTCAACAGTAAACAGAGGCGGGGATAATTATATGCATTCTTTAATCATTAATATGTATTTAATAATAATAATAATATTAATATAACCATATAAGGGTCTCTAAAACATTGTCAATCATGTAAGCATTATCATAGTATTATCATACTGTACTGGATAAAAGTGTTGTGATGCTGCCCCTCGAGGCTCTCTCTTGCACTCGACTTGTTCGAGGGGCCTGCTCAGAGGGGCTAGCACTTCTTTGCTGCCCTCTGATGCAGTTCCTTTTGTTATTCAGCTGAATAATAAACTCTGAACCACACCTCATTCTCTGCTCATTGGAGTCTCGGCTGGGAACGGGTCTGCTTCATTGGGGAGGCTCTGGTGTGCCTCTTTCTGAACTTGAGGGCCAGAGTTAGATTTTTCCCCCACAATCAACATCGCTGTATTTTTTCCAGTTCCACTGTATCTTTTTGAGATGGGGCACCCAGAACTGGGCACAGTACTCAACAAATGGATGTACTTTGGTTTTATATAGTGGAATCTTCCCTGAATGATACCAACTAAAATTTGGCCCACATCATTCTGTGTGTGTAATTGAGATTATGTTTTCCAAAATGCACTTATCAGTGACTTTTTTTTTTTTGCCCAATCACCCAGTTTTATGAGATCCTCCTGGAACTATATGTAACCCATTGGCTTAAACGAGGAGTGTTTCTGTAAGAGTTTTGCCGGTGTCCCAGTTGCTCTTGCTGTGTCACTGTTGCTGGGTAGATTTAGCTGTCTAGACCCAGAAGTTTCCAGCATGTTCTGTGTAGTTTTGAGCAGGCTGGGCAAGCTTCCCTGCCAGTGCAGTGGTCAGATGTCTGACAGATCAAGCAGCCAGGCCAGTTGCATTGAGGAGAGCACTGGTGCTCTGTGCAAGGGGAGAAGTGGAGCCAGGAACAGATAACAGGCTGTTTTTCCCAACTCTGAGGCATGTTGCTTCAGGTCAGTAGCCTTGTTAACCCTCCAGCAGGGAAGTCTGGAGGCAGGGGGTACAGAGAAGCAACTATTGGGAAAAGAAGGGTGGTTGCCTTTTAACTTTATACTCTGGGTTATGGGCTTAGCTACAGTTCTTTGTGTAATAAGGGGAAAGAGGTAATTATATTTTGTTATTGTCAGAGATGTATTTTTCTTTTGTAACAGGGTTTTTTTTTTTATATGTGTGTGTATGTAAATGAGTGTTGACTGAGTAAGCTGAGTTGGACAGGCAGTGCTCCCAGCAGAGAAAGAAAGGTTTTCCAGGACTCATACAGAGGATTTCTGCTGCCAAAGAGGAGGGAGTTACTTCTTCTAGCACAAGCCTTTGGACTTCGTGATTTGAGACCATAACAGACTCATGTGGATACTGCTGAATAGCCACTATGTATTATAGATCTGTATACTAATAATGTCTTCTGCTTCCATCAGAAGGTTTATAAAGTTAATGTTTAATATAGTACTTTTTTTTTTTTTTTTTTAATGAATTCTGAACAGTCTTCACTGTGAGCCCCTTTACAGACTAGATCCTGGCTCTCCAGCTGCTTTTTTTTTTGCAGGTCTCTGCTTTCTGTGAGGCACTGGAGAGGGGCAGATAAATGACTTTGAGCCCACCCCAGCAGGTTATATATACATAGTGAGTTTTGGACTTAACTAGTTTGAATTTGTATTTCCTGTAGTCTTTGCCACTTCACTTATCACCGCTATTAAACAAAAGGAATTCTTTTCCAGAATTCAGTCACACACACAGGTAATACTGAAGGCTTTATTTAATGATGCACCCTTAGGGTGCACTGGGGAGTCATACACAGATACAACTTCGAAGTAGCGGTAATGGAACAGTTACATAGATACACTTTCCTATCTATAACTCCTCCATTCTGATCTTAACTTACAAAAACAGACAGTGCTTCACTCCAGAGGGTAAGGAGGTGGTAACAGCAGATACAGAACATGTGTATAAAACAACCTAGATACATCAGAAAAGGTACATGACCAGGGTTAGGAGGGCAGGAGTGAAGACTAGAGGAGGTGTTCCTTATCTGAGAACTTGCCGAAAGGGTCAGTAAGTAATGCGGTGGTCTCATTGCTAAGGTGAATCACTAAGTATATATTTGGTATGCTGCTTATTGTGTATTTTTAGCATGAGCTGTCCTTGGGGCCTCAGTATGCAGTGCAAGCCTGTGAGTGTGTTTCAAAACTTTATGACTAACATCTAATTTTCTAGATCATTAATGAATATGTTGATTAGCATGAGTTCCAGTACAGGTCCTGGGGGGAACCCTGTTTACCTCTCCCCCTTGTGAAAACTGATAGTTAATCCTAACACTTGTTTCTTATCTTTCAACCAGTTATTGATGCATAAGAGAACCTTCTCTATTATCTTAGGACTTTTCCTAGTTTGCTTAAGAGCCTTTGGTGAAGGACCTGGTCAAAGGCATTTTTAAAACTGAAGTGCACTAAATGAACAGGCTCACCCTTATCTATGTGTTTGTTGATGCTCTAATAGATTGGTGAGGCATGATTAGCCTTTACAGAAACCATGCTGAGTTTTTCCCAACAGCTAGTGTTTATTGCTGTATCTGATAATTCTGTTCCTTACTATGGTTTCTGCCAATAACACTTTTCATTGTGGCACAATTCAGTGTGGCTGGTAGGCAGTGTCAAAGAGATGCCATGAGTGGCAGAGCTGGTGGATACTTTGGTTGAGGTCCGTCAGCACAGTTGTGCTTGGGAAACCAGCACCATGCCTAGTTTATGCCATGGTATCTACAAGATAGACTGTTAACTGCTCACTCTTGTGGTCTTCAGTGGTCTTAAGAATTGGTGGAGATGTGTTTGTAATGACAGGAGGTTTCTGACCCACTTCAAGTATCCCTTCTCTAGTTTGCTTCATTGTCCACTTGTGTTCATTTCCTGTGATACCTTGTTGTATGCACTGACTGGCCTTTGTACAAAAAAAAGTCTCCTAAACTCCCATAGTGACTTGTCTTTCTTGGATTCTTTCATTCTCTCTTGTTTGAGCTGGTTGCCCCACTATTAGTTTTGTAGTATCCCCTTTCTCTGTACTATATAGAATAGCATGTACCTCACTTATGGTCCCTTCCTGAGGTCCTCTTTTCTAATGACTGTGGATCTGCTTTTCACAGCTTCTCCTCATACAATATGGGACACTTTGGTTTTGTTGCTCTTTGCTGTATCGTTTCATTCACTGTCTTTCCTATGTCAAGGTCCCCATTACTCAACATAGGCTAGTTGGTACGCAGTTTTGGAAGAGAGGCCAACTGTTGGAAAGACCATGAAGACAAAGCTGCCTTTCCCCTCAGCTAGTGGTCCTTCCAGTTGTGTCACATTGGCAAGATAGTAGGGGGTTAGCATGAGTTAGTTCTGTCTGTCCTGTGGACAGAAGATTCTATCCTCAGATTTTTTTTTTTTTTTTAAGCCAACATTGTCATCTTCTGACCAGTGCTGGATAGCTTGAGGGACAGATGGGAATAATTGATGCAGAGCGACTTGTGGAACTCCCATCATCTTAATAACTCCCCTTTAGGGTGCCGTTTTCACTGCACTGACAGAAAATGTGTTCCCGTTGACAGAGTGATACGCCACTCGAGGGGATGGTTTTATTAAGCCAATTTTTGGATCAACTGAGTGTCTTTACTGACTGCTCAGTCCAGAAAAATGCATATTTGCCAGATATCTGTGCATTATCATATAGATGGGACATTTTAAGTTTGAACCTTACATTAATGTCTCCAGCCTTCATCAGTAGAAGATTAGGTATCAGAACTGAGTACTTTAGTTCTTCTCTTGGTTTTTGGGCTAATTTAGATGAGCCGTTGATTAAAATAATAGTTTTACAGCAGAACTTGATCACCAATTTTGGTTCATGCACAGTTTTTTGAAAAAAATTCCTAAAAGCTTAATTCTGAATATAAAGGAATATTTTTTGTTGTGGGGGTTGCACTGTTCTTTAGGGCCTTTATTGTGCATGTAATATTGATCTGTCATCTCAGAATTACTGGAGAAAGATTGTTTTGTTTAGCAGTGCAGACACCTAAGTGCGTAGGGCTGGTAGTTTAACCCTAGATTTCTGACTCCCCTTTTGCTTCTCTGCCCATTAGAAATGCCAGGCTACTCAGACTATGATAATCTAATGGAAGCTCTTATGTGCCTGTCTGCTGCAAGGAAGCCTCTGCTGCCAAGCTTTGGTAAAGGGCTTTGTGTGTGTGTTGCTTAGCTTCCTCTCTGCTTTGATGGACAATCTCTTTCCCATGGTTTCTGTGTGAGTTCTCCATCACAGAACATAAGTCTATCTAGCTTTCTGATGCGAAACCAGAGCGAAACTGATCTGATTGTTGTTGGCTTCACTGCTGTCTACAAGTGACCATATATCCCATTTTTTTATGAAGCATTCTAATAATTTCTTTTGGAAAAACTGAAATGGTTTAGTTGTTCCCCCCCCGTTTAATCAGTCAAATGTTTTTTTAAAGTAGCTACAGAATAGACATATTTCTACACAGAGTGGAATTTAAATCCAGTGGAGCCAGTGTGAACAACTGCACTTTCATGCTCTCTGTTTTCTGTCCCCCTACTCCTATAAAGGATACGCAAAGGAAATCTGTTGTAATTGTAAACCATCTCAATTGTACTGTGTCTCTGTTGTACCAAAGGCTTGTCTTCTCTTAGGTTGCAGGCCGAGTGGCTGAAGAAAGGGGTGCAGTGCTGGGTTATGAAGTTGGATATTGTATTCGATTTGATGACTGCACAGACCCACATGCTACAAGAATTAAGGTGAAACTTAAGCTGAATGCAGGTATCCTGAAATGGTTAGCTGAAACTGTGAAAGTATTTTTGTTAACATTAATTAAGCTTTGTAATACACACTGAGTGGGATAAATAGTACCACACCCATTTTGCAGATGGTGAAACTCATGCACAGGATGGTGACTTGCACGGAATAATAAAGTGGGTCAGTAGAAGAATGAGGAATAGTCTCCTGCCCCAGTCAGGGCACACACTGTCTTCATTATTTTTTCAGTTCAATGAAGGAGGTGGTGTAGTGCTTTATTATAATCCTAATGTCCTGGAGGGTGGTTTAGCTCATTGCAAGTGGAATTTTTTTAAAGGAATCCAACTTGAATTTTCAGTCACCCCCCCCATTATTATGCTTTGTCAGTTTATTTAATGTTGTTCTTGACGCCACCCAGTTTGTGTGTTTGCATATGTTTAAAATGCTTAAATGGATATTTAATTCTTAATCTAAGAACTAGATCATTATGTTCTAGTCTGCTAATACCAGCAGGTATCTCTTCCATCTAAAGCAGGTTTTCAAGGTGGCTGTGATTAGATATTATGCCAGTGTTAGTGTAAGTCAGTGATACCAATAAATTGGAAAGGAAACCCTACAGAGAATTGAAGCTAGGCTGTTCTAGGTACCTTAAAGATAAAAACAGGTTGAAAATGCAAATAAGGGAGAGAATGAAAAAACCAGCTGAGGGTGATGTTACAGGGAGCTATAACTTTCCCTTTCCTTGCATTTGTGTCCTGTTATAACCCTGGCTAATGTTGAAATTATTTGTGCTGCATACAGAAGAGAGCTGGCTTTATTTTCTCTAAACTAACAGCAGTGAATAGGATTTATCTAATGTTTTACTGTTTTTAAAGGTATTGTCGAAAGCTTAACTAATTCAAAGCAATTAAAAAAATCTGAAACAAAATGAGATGATGTGTATTTACAAAACAGTTCTTAAATGTTTTTTAGTACTCGTTTGCTCATGGGCAGTGTTTTGTGATGGTACACAGGGGTATGGAGCACCAGCACCTTTTTTGCTGGCCCTATAGCCCAGCTGGTGGGGCGGGTCAACAGAGGAAAGGAGAGTACTGGCTCTTTTTTTTTTTTTTTTTTTTAAACAAAAAAACACTCCTTATGGTAATGGGACAGATATTAAGCCTTTCACTTTAAAGTCATCAGTTCATATCTAGGTCAGTGCTATGTCCAACTCATTAGTAAACTGAAAGGCTATGTCCACACACACAAAGTTAAATCGATTCTACTTGAATCGATTTAATCAAATTGATATAAAAATAGTTAAATCGATTTAAGTAAAATCGATTTAACTGGTCCAGATGAATAAAACCCAAGTGAAACTAGCATGTCCAGACACAAGACTTGCTAGTTTGCTTTGGGAGAGGGCCACCCTGAGAGGTGTGGCAACATGGCCTCCTGGCAGGGCCATGTTGCCACCCAGTCCTCTGCCTGGCTCTCACCTGGAGAGCCAGGTAGGGGAAAAAGGCCCCCGGGGCAGGGATCCCCCTGCATCCTGCATCCCCCACCACTGGCCAGGCGGCAGGGGAGAGACCGCCAGGCACCCCCCATATCCTGCTGCTTGCAGGGTGGCGGGGGAAGGGAAGCTGGCACGCCTCACTTCCCCACAGCTGCTGAGTGGCAGGGGCAGGGAGCCCGCGCGCCCGGCTTTCCAGAAGCGGGATGTGGGGTTTCCCCCTACCACCGGCCCAGTCAGCTGGAGGTGGGGGTGGGCCCCCCTGCACTCCTCTCCCTCCCTGGCCAGGGTGCTGGGGGGGGGGGGGACTTCCTTCCAGGATGCCACGCACCCTGGGAGGAAGAAGGTCAACTGTTATATTGATATGTGGGTCTTATCGATATAACAGACCCCCCACAGGCTTATTTTGAAACCACAGTTTCGAGATAATCCTCATTTTGATATAACACTAGGTTTTATTATACCAAAATGATTTTCCTTATTTCAAAATAAGGAAATGTTATGTGGACCTAAGCATTTTTTAGTCAAAATAACCAGTGTTCTTTCGATTTAAAACCTGTGTGTTGACATGCCCAAAAGGTTTTGTTTCTAGTCCTGATTAGCTAAAAATCACTGTTCTGAGTTTTTTTGTGGGGAAATGGTAGCTTCATTAGCTAATAAGAAGAAAATGTCCATATAGCAGATCATCTTTTATATTCTGTTCTGAGCTACCTGACAGTTACAGTGTTAAGCCTTTTCAGAGGTTTCAAGGACTGAATGGTCACAGAAAATGAAATACTTCTTCACTCTACACGTGGCCTTTAAAGCGAGTTGAGGCACATGATAGGCCAGAACAAGGAGCTATCTCTAGTGCTGCCAGTCCATGTTTTTGTACAAAACTAAACTTAATTTACTAAAAAATTAAATACAAATTTGTGTAAGAAATTCAACCTGCTTGTACTTGGATTGATTTAGCATCCCACACTTGTCCCATTATTTTTCAGTACTAGCTTTTAGAAGACAGTTCTAGAGCTGACACTGTGCGGCGTGAGAGACACATAGAAAATGAGTCAAAAGCAATGCAAAGGCAATAAAAATGTGTTTTGTAATCCAGAATATTTGTAAATTTCTTACAAACAGGTAATATAATTTTTTTATCCAGATGAGTTTGTTTCTAGAGGTAGGTTATAGATGACTCATTGTCGTTGATGTTTGATTTTAGTTTCTGACTGATGGTATGCTGGTGAGGGAGATGATGGCTGACCCGTTGTTAACGAGATACAGGTAAAGACATATTATGGAGAACAGATCTTCACTAATGCATGCTGATGACTGAGCACCCTGCTCTGGCAAATGGTCAAATTTTTGTAGCCTAAAAGGCGATAAATAAACATTCCAAAGATTGGGATGATGTTGACATTTGAATGTCAGCCTTATTAGGGAATTATAGGAAATAATTTACATGCTGATTAATAAACTGAGCATTCTGTTTCAGTCCAGAGACATTTAAGCAAAGTCAAGATGTAAGCCCTCTGGAAAATTAGGTTTGTAGTAGAAGTGGAAAACACCTTCCTTACAGCAAGGATGTGCTTATAAAAATCTGTGTGGGTGGGCATGGAGGCAGTGGTAAAATTTAGTGTTGGTTTGGGTTTTTTCAGTTTCTTATAACTCAAATAATTTTTTTCTTACTGCCATCCTTGCAGACACAATCTGAAAGTCGATCTAGGTCCATTACAGCCCCTGCATTAGTAACCATAATTTGCAATCAAAATTTTGTTAATGCTTTATATCCATAGACTGATTTTCCACAAGCCAGAATAACATATAGGTCATGTTTTTATACCTGTGCTGGCTTTGCAGGGCTAAGTACAGTTAAAACTTACTTTGACTGACTGAATAAAGATGTGCAGTTTTTAATTGAGTGACTATTGAAAAGATGCTTTAAACAAAAACTAAAATCAAAACAGGAAAAGAAGCAGATCACATTCCTTATAGAGGAAAAAATACTGATCATGTTGTTTAGAAGTATCGTTGGGTGCAATGGCTTTGTAAGTAGGACTAAGTTAATCTTATGGAGTTTGTGGTTATTTTACCCTCTCAATCTTTACAAATCATTTACTGTGCTAATTTAAACCCACTTTCCCCCTCAGGATTATCACTAAAAAAACAAAACTTCTAGCTTCGAAAAAGACTGTCTTGTGTATTAAGGATAGAAAAAAAAATATCCTCCTTGGACCTCATCCAAAAGCTATCTGGGGTTAATGATGCTTAACATACAGCATGTGTACTATCCTGCCCTCCTGTTACTTTTCCCTCCCCCATTTCATTCTATTTTTCAATCTTTATTCTCTCCCTCCACCCACACTCACAAAGACATACGCAGGATGTCTCTTTCTTCTCCTCTTCTCTCCGTAATTTGATCTAAGTGAGATGTGAGCAGTAACATTTTATTAAACTTTCAAATCCACAATGTTGAAGAGGGTTCAAAATTAGGCAGAAGAAGTTTACTTCCTTTGTCTGCTTGTAATGGTCACTGCTATAGTTAGTAAATTAAAGCATGGCAAATGAGGACATTTAATGCACAAATGGCAAATCAAGGGCTCCCCAGCGTGCGAGTGTGACTGTTCATAGAAAACCATCAAGCATATCACCACTTACTGCATAATTTATAAACATAAGGCAGCATTGCTGCAATAAATTCTGCCATCTGATTTAATCAACTTCAGGTGATACTGTAGTTGCAGTTTGATACCAGCCATACAAGAGAAGAGTTAAAGTGGTATCATAGCAAATTTGCTGCATTTGTTTGAGATAATTTTGTTTACAAATGTAAGTTGATTTTCAATGAGTGATGTGCCTAAAATTTCAGGCATTTCTTTGAAAGTTTTGGGGTTTGGAGACTGGGTAACTTGGTTCCAAAATCAGTCAGATTTGATTATTGAAACCTTGTTTTTCTGCTTTAATTAACAGTGTCCTCATGCTGGATGAAGCCCATGAAAGAACCCTGTATACAGACATTGCCATTGGTTTGTTAAAAAAGGTTATTCCTCTTTAGCTTCCCTTTTTAGCTGTTTGTTTTGTTTTCCACCATTGATCCTTTCCTGATGCATAGCTTGGTGCTCCCATTGGGAGCAACTTCATGAGCAAAGGCTTATGATTTATCTGTTGGGCTCAATCCTTGCTTTACATGTGACCGTCTGCCTTGCCCAGTGGGCGCTGTTGCCTCCACCAGACCAAAATCCTGTTCTCTTATATCCCTGATGGGCATAAAGTACACTGTTTCCATGGCTGCTGATAGTGCTTCCTTACAAGTGATCATTATCAAGCGATTGGCATCCTTGGAGATGCTTCTGCCTGATTTCACTGGCATGAGGATTAGATTACCAAAATCGTTCTGGAACAGGCATTATTTAGTCTATCCCAGTGTCTGAAAAAAGAACCTTGCCCAGTCCTCACTAGATGAGCTTTAACTTGTTCATTTGTCTTGTGGCTTATTAAGTATTTATAACTTAGAGTTAATGGTAGTCAGGGTGTTGTAAAAGATGTCATTACTGTTAATAATTCCTGGATGAGTGGCTTTTGTTCATTTATTTCATACTTCTGTGTTAGGTTCAGAAGAAACGAGGGGATCTTCGCGTGATTGTCGCATCAGCCACACTGGATGCAGAGGTACATCTTATGAATTTGGTTTAAAAATGAAGTGAGCTCAAGTGGAAGTTGTACTTCTAGCAGAAAAGACATCTCATCCTACATGGTTTGCTTATCTGGAGAAATGTATGAATGGTTGTCATGTGGAGCAGGGAGAGGAAAATCTACAGTTAGTGAAACTATGTTTCTTTTTCTTTGTTACATAAGCTCATTTTCAGAGAGTTAGATTAGTATGAATCAGTTTCTATCATGCATTTGTGGCTATTTCTTTCCTAAATAGCTGTTTTTATGTAAAGAAGATATTCCTTCTGCTTCATTCATCATATTTCCTGTCCAATAAAATGGAAGGGCTTAAGCTCAATATTGGTGATGATATTGGCACAATCATGTAAGATTATTAAATGATTGTAGCAGTAGAACCTTGCTAATTCTGACTAGTAATTCAACAACCCAATGCGAATTGTAGAATTTAGTTAATTAGCAAATAAACACAATAAAGTGAGACTGTTGCATCACTGAAAATATACATAGTGCCAAATGAACAAACTTTACTTTAAATATTGATAATATGCCATACTTGATAATATTTTACATGTGTACTGTAGAGACAAAATATATTTTGTAAAAGTAAGAGAGACTGCTACAGTACTCCTATTAAGTTTTTGAGAAATTTTATGCTGTCAAAAATGTGGAATTTCAAATATTTTTTAATTAGGCTATATAGATATGTTAGAAATATATTTGTACATGACAAAATATTATATTTGTTTATTAGATCAAAGTATGTTATATTTATATACAGTATATATTATGCCTTTGTTACTAAATAGATGTATTGAAACCTTGAGGTAGTTAACTGCCTTAGTTACAGAATCCCTTATGTTCTCAAGGTTTTGCAGATAACATATGTAAGAAATTTGATGTATTAAAACAAGGAGTCCTGTGGCACTTAAAAACTACCAAATTTATTTATCTCATGAACTTTTGTGGGAGAAAAATCTCACTTCGTCAGATGCTTTGAAGAGATGTATTAAAGTAATCCATATATAACTAATATGTTTTAATAAATGTAAATCAGATCCTTTCTGAAAAACTTTCTTTGATTTTTAAAAAGAGAAACCTATAGTCTGTGTGTGCTTGATTACTGTGACTGAATGTTTAAATTGTTAGTTCCACTGTAAGTCTGCAAAAGTGCCCATAATAATTACACAAAAGAGCTGAGTTCACAGGATCTCAAGGGATTTAAGCACCCAACTTGCACTAAAAGAAATAGGATTTGGGCACCAACATCCTAGCTTTAATTTAAAAAATGAGGACTTCAACTTAATTAAAATAACATCTTAAAACATTTGGAAACCTGGAAGAGCCAGGTGACATTAACTTGACGTTCTTTCGTATACTCTGAGGTCTGCCTCAAGTCTTTCAAATACTGACTTCAAACACAATTCTTTTGTTTGCTCTTTGCTTTAACAAGAAATTTAGAGATTTCTTCAATCAAAATGAGACCAATGACCCTAGTAAGGATACCAGCGTGATCCTTACTGTGGAAGGAAGAACGTTTCCGGTGGACATCTTTTACATACAGAGGTCTGTTCCTGTTTAATCCTTGTAAGTGGTGACTAGAGGAACTGGCATCTATGATCTCAGATTACCTAGTTAACGGCCGGGGAGTTCTCTGGCGGGAGTGGGGGAGGGATACGGTTATAAAGGGGACCTCAACCATGCTTTCAAAATATTCCGATATGGTTTCAGTAGCAATATATTAAGGTAATAAAACTGAAATTGTTTTGCAGTTGAATGTGTCTTTCTCCTATTTTGTGAGCATCAGGAACAGACTTTAGTGGGAATGGCTTCCGGAACCTTCTGCTCTCCCTCTCTGCATTGGCCAGCCGGTGCAGACTGCAGACAAGTCCTGTGGGGCTCAGTGGCATCTTTGTGCTTTTCCTTCCTCATAGGCCACAAGCCCGTGGGGTTTTATTGCTCACTTTTCCCCTTCACAGAAGGGAGATGAGCAAGCTTGGCAGTAGCTTCATGCTCCATGTCCTGCACAGAAAAGGATGTACAGGTCAAGTGACAGCAGTCTGCTCTCTTACTCCACACACATTTAGTGCTCAGTTTGCACTCTTGCTGAGCTAAGAAGTGTGGGTGTGACAGGTACATTGTCACATACTATTGAGTTATTCAGCCCTCATCCTGATGCTGTTTGCTTTGAATTCTCCTGGGGGATGCTTAAAATAGAACAGTAATAATAATGAAATGGAGTAAGAGGAACAACTAAGAAGTAAAGGAATAACTGCTCAAATCTAGATAACACTGTCCTTATGCACCATGCTGGGGATGAGCCATTGCACCTTGTAGGTCATCATTACCACTTGTGCTGCATTTGGGTTTTACCTAAAGATATCCCATTCAACTACTAGCCATCCCCCATCTTGAGCACCATGTGTCCTGGCTATAGTGACGAGACATACAGACAGATTGGTAGGTCTGGATTTTTAGTTTTCCCTCTGCTTTGAAAGAAATGTGTCTAGATTCTCACAAAAGTCTTTTCTTAATAGCATCTCAGTTTTACAGTGACTCATACACCTCTGGGGAAGAAAAGGTTTTTAGAGGAAACCCTGGCTGCCACTTGATACTCTAGTGTGGTTTCTCAGGTGCCAGCAGTCTATTTTGACCAGATCTTTAAAGGAGCCTTTTAATTTGTACACATCCCTCTTGGAGCACATGCCAACTCACATTTGTACAAACATGCCTTGACATATTATCACACTTTGCATGTGAAAATGCTACTCTTACTGCATGCAAATTGGAGCATGTTCAAATTTTACAAAGGTTCTGTAAAATAAAGCATGTAGAATATTAGGAAATGCAAGTGTTTATAGCCAGATTTTCAAAAAAAAGCAGGTACATGCAGTTGCACTTAGGCATTAGAAGCCTTTATGAATACATTTCCAGGTTCAATCTTCTTTGAAAATTTAGCCCATAGTATTTGCCTAGAATTTCTCCTGAGTAGTTACTTGTCATCTGCTAGGAACTAAAATACTTAAAAGTGTTGCTTTTTGCTTTTTACTATAACAAGCATCATACATTTTGTGAAACCTTACAATAGTATGAAGGAAACAAATGGGATTCTTCTGATTCGGTGAAGATGGAATTCAGGAAAGGCCAAGGGTTGACATGAAGATACATAATGAATTAAAACAGCAGGTGACTGATTTGTAGTGTCTATGCAAAGCTAACAGTTCATTTTTTCTTTTGCTGAAGAGAGAAACTGTATTGATGCACATACTCAGGACCTGTTTGGGGTTTTTTCCACAGCCCTGTTCCAGATTATGTCAAATCGACTGTGGAAACTGTGATGAAGATTCACCAGACAGAGGGTGATGGAGATATATTGGCATTTCTAACTGGCCAGGTATAGGCAAAAGGAACGCTGATCTTTTCTGCTTAAAGTCACTACTTTGATCTGTAGTGGAATTTTCAGAGCACTTGATGGCATAACTTTACTTCCATTAAAGGCAATGGGAGGTCAGAAATGAATGAAGCAGAGTTAGGCCTGCTCTCTGGCTTTCTGAAAATCCTGCCTGTAGAGTAAATTAAATTTCTCAAAGTCTGCCAGTTGGTGCTATGGTGATTTATCTTCTTTAAAGTTCCCATATACTTTCATCTCAGTAACCAAAGAAGCAGTTCAAAACAGTCTAACTTACCAACTTATTAAAATGCTGGTAAATGCTCATTAATCAGCGGAAGTTCCAAATGTGATGATTATGAAGGGTTTTTCCTTTTAAGTTTATGAGATTGTGACAATTAAGTTAAATATCATAAAAATGACTTGAACAGCTGTATTTCAAGTGGTATTTCAGATGCAGCAATAATTCCTAACTTGGTTTTTAATTCTTGCTGTTGCACAGATTTTAATCCCCTTCTGACAAGCTTTTTATTACCCTATATGGGTGCTGTGGTGCAACACAACTGGAAGGTCAAAAACCATACAGTAACTATTGCTACCTTGTCACTGTAGGTTGGGACAGGGGCTCTCTCTTACTGGGGATTATCTATACATGGAACTATCCAGGAGCAGCAGAATAGGAGTCCAAAAATGGAATCATTCAGCTAATGCACTTTACATCCATATCCTACCTTAATCTAAATTCACTTCTAAGTGTGGTTGAGTCCTGTTCATGTGTCTGTATAAGCTTAGCACCAGTGGTGCCCAGATCATATTAGTTTGTTTCAGCTAAACAAACAAACAGTCCTGTGGCACTTGTAAAGACTAACAAATTTATTTATTGCATGAGCTTTCATGGGCATAATTCCATTTCATCAGAGGCATGAAATGGAAACTGCAGCATGTTATGTGCATATACACATGCAGGGAAGAGTGAGTCACAAGGTCAAGTCAAACAGTTGCAGAGGGGTAGCCTGTTAGTCTGTTTCAGCAAATAAAATTGTTTTAATTCAAACCCTGTGGATGTGGCTTTTAAACAACAATAGATGAGAAGATAAAGAGTATTAGAAAAGGGGAAATTACCTTTTGTAGTGAGTTAGCCATTCTAAGTCCCTATTCAGACCCAGCATGATGAAGATGTCAAGTTTGCATGTGAATTCTGGCTCTGCATTTTCACACTGGAGTCTGGTTTTGAACTTTTTTTGCTGAAGCACTTTTTCTTTCATATCTGTTACAGAAGGTCCACGGAGGTTGAAATGTTCCCTTACGGGTTTTTGAATGTTGTTATTTGTAATGTCTGATTTGTGTGTACTTATCCTTTTGTGCAGAGACAGTCCAGTTTGGCCCATGTATATGGCAGATGGGAAGTGCTGGCACATGATAGAATATATCCCATTAATGTATGTGCTGTGTCTGGTGGGTATTTGCTGAAGCCTTGGGAGGTAGGCCAGTCTTGCTTACAGACAGCCCCCCAACCTTAACCAAATACTCACCAGCAGCTACACACGCTAAGTGAGGAACTTATCCTGTAACAAACCCGACTGCCGGCTCTGCCCACATATCTATTCAAGCAACACCATCGTAGGACCTAGCCTCATTAACCACTCTATTGGGTTCATTCACCTGCACATCGACCAGTGTGATACAAACATTTTGTGTGTGCCTTTTTGTTATGCAGCTGGGAGTGGGTTGTGAAATCTTAAGGGTAAATCTCTGCTGGTCTGCCTTCTAATTGTAGGAGGAGGTGGAGACCATAGTTTCTATGCTCGTAGAACAGGCTCGAGTCCTTTCTCGGTCTGGGATGAAGAGACATCTTCGTGTTCTTCCCATGTACGCGGGGCTACCTTCCTCCGAGCAGATGAAAGTGTTTGAGCGGGTTTCACACAATGTCAGAAAGGTAAGGCTACCATATATGATATTGCTATAGTGCCTGTCATCCAGAAAGACTCAGTAGGTGTTTATAGACTCTGTAGATATTGCTCACCATCACTGAAACGTAGCAGTCTCAAACACACGGCCCGTGGACCGCATGCAGCCCCTAAAGCTATTGCTTGCTGCCTGCAACGACACTGTTTTTACTGATATTTGCAATATTGTTGTATGAAAAGGTTTTAGTGGTATGGCCCTTGGGCTAATGTACTAGTCGTCATGCGGCTCTCGTGGTGATTTGAGTTTGAGACCCTGATCTAGGCAGTCTTTCTGCACCAATTAACATCATCTCTCAGTGTTGAGAAGGCAAGTGAAGCCTAGCAGTATAGATAAGAGGAAGTCATTGTATGCTCAGCTACTGCAAACGTCTCTAGCTTCCCCTATTTCTTCTAGCTTCTCAGTCTTCCCAAAACATGGTGGTGATGATAACCGTCCGCATCTGTTTCTCCATTTTTAACTGTGCACTGGCTCCCCATGTGTTTCTGCATTCCCTTCAAGCTTATCATGCTCTTCCTCAAAGTACTTTGCTCTTGCTGCATTTTCCAGTTGGATTTCTTCCTTCAACCAGTACAGCTAAGGAAGTGTGTCAGAATGAAAGGAGGCTTGGTGGCATAGATCTGAAGAAAATAGTTAAAACCTGTTTATATGTGTTTAAATTCCTGTTAGCCTGTATTGGACACTTTTCCACATTACTGAGCTACCATTTAATTAAGAACAATTGGCTTTTCTGTTCAGGTGAGACCTATGTCTGGAACTCATGTACTGGCAGAACTGCCTGTGGGGAGCTATCAAAGCTTCTTCCTTTGCTTCTCTTGAGCTAGTCCTATATATGGTCTCGCTGTTGGAGTGAGATGAGCCATTGGAAAGTTGCCATTGATGCACCAGGATCTGATACTGGATTTCATTTTTGCTATTGCATATTCCATTTTGCCATTATATTTTCTTGCTGCACTTTATATCTAAGTTGATGAGTGTAACTTTAAAGGGATACTGTCATCTTAAGTCAATTCTCAGTTTTTCTTCTTGTTGTTACAAGTGACACATGAGCTTATGACAGAAAGAAATTAAAAGGAAATATCCAAAGGGGCAGCCATATTACTCTAGTTCAGTAAAACAAACAAGGAGTTCTGTGGCACTTAAAGACTATCAAATTTATTTTAAGTGATACAAAACTCCTTATTAGAAGGAAATATTTCTCTCAGTTTTCAGTTTGTTTGGCTGTTTGGTAGCACTTGTATTTTCCTTGTATTAACAGTTTCCTCAGTTTTTGTGGGAAGAGAACAGCAGTTTAAATAGGAAGATGCTTGTAAAAGCATAAAAATTGATAGGCAGATTTCCAGTTGTTTGTGTCTCTTTAGTGTGATTTGAACTACTTTGTCAGTGAGTTACCTCTTTTTGCTTTAAGATGTATTTCTTGTAGCCTCTTTTACTGAGCTACTTCCAAGTTGCTCCTGTCAGAGTCCTATTGAATTGTTTGCAGGTTTTAACACTAATAGAAGTGGAAAGTCTTAAAATAATTTTATGTTCTCTGATGCATTTAGGTGATAGTGGCCACCAACATTGCAGAGACTTCCATCACAATTAATGGGATTGCATTTGTGATTGACTGTGGCTTTGTGAAGCTTCGTGCTTATAATCCAAAAACAGCAATTGAATGCCTTGTGGTTGTCCCGGTATCTAAGGCATCAGCCAATCAGAGAGCAGGCCGGGCAGGCCGGAATCGCTCTGGAAAGTGTTACAGGCTTTACACAGGTAGGTGATATGTTGCACAGGGAGCTTGCTGTTGTGGGGCTTGCAACTAGCTGGACCAATTTCTCTTCAAAAACATTAGATCATGAAGAAGAGAATTGGAAGCTGGGGTTCAGCAGGAAGTAGTGACTTTGCTTCACTGCTTCCGTGGATTACTGTTAATTAAATCAGTTCTCTGAACAATGCAGTCTTCACTGGCTGTGACCAAGGATGATGGGTCTGAAGATGATTCAGCATTTCTTTACAATTTTTGATTTTGTGTATTCAGTAGCTAATAAAGCAAACTAGTAGAATATGGGAAGTACATAGGTGAATTGATTGTCCTCATTAAGCGTTATTTGGTGTTTGTTTTACATTTTCTAGTCTTGTGTTGTGTGCTTGTGCTTCATCCTGGGCACTGTTACAAATGTGTTAGAACAGCTGACAAAATTAGGTCTAGTCATATTCCTCTAATTTACCTCCAGATCTCTCACTATCGAACTTTAAGCGGTAAAAGTCTTGCAGCATGACCTGAATGTCAACAGATTTGGTCTTTGTGGAACAGAGGCAGGAAGCAAATTCTAGAGTTAATTTCTCATTGAGAATGTATTGTTTCCATCTCTCTCACAATTAAACCATGTTTAGAGAACTGGTTTAAGTATAGGTGTGATGCAGTCATGTAGAGAGCATTTTTTACGGAGAAGGCACAGCTTTAGAATGGAAAGCTAATGGACCAATGTCATGTACATCTTTTGTTGAGCTTGTACAAAATATTTTCCTGATTTGGGCCTTAATAAGGAAAACTAAAAAAAAAAACAAAAAAACAAAAAACCCCAGTGAAATAGCAAGTGGGGTTAAAATACAACCCCCCCCAAATGTTCAATGCTATATATACTTTTAAAAAGCTCCTTGCCCACCTATTAATAAAAGAATTCTGAGGTATTCCCAATATGAACAAATATTTTCCTCTTTGTGGAAGCATCAGTATCTGGATTCTGCACTCACAAGTGTACTTCAGTGCTTTCACATTATTAAATGCAGATAAAGAGCTTTGCTTCAGAATTCCTATTCAAAACTGTTACAAGTGGCTTTAACAGTAGAATAGTGCTTACTCAAGCCAGGTATGCAGCCATGTGAACATTTGTAGCAGCTCATTAGAGTATAACTTTGTAAAAAGCCTTTGCAAGCTTTTTTCCATTTAGTAAAAATGTTTGCTTTCATAATATGTTTACACTTGTTTGTTATTGTCTGTTTGCTTAAAAATAGTGAGCTGTTAAGATAAAAAGATTAAACATTGGTTTTGAAAAATGTGTGTGCTCATCACAAAGATAATTTAAAAAGTACATTAAGTAGAGCCTGTAATCCTTGACAGTCTACATTTAAATAGTTTTATTTTTATACTTTATTATTTTGCCCATGAGGATTCAAGTAGCATAACTAGTATGGTTGGGGGTGTGCATTTTTAAAAATTGACTTGCAGTGATTTTTGTTGCAGTTAGCACCTCAGTAGTATGTACACTGCTATTCGGGAAGCTGAAACTGGAGACAGTGGGATGATTTAGTTGGGGTTGGCCCTGCTTTGAGTAGGGGGTTGGACTACATGACCTCCTGGGGTCTCTTTTCAACCCTGATTTGACGATTCTATGAAGCTAGTTCAGTGTAATCAGTGTTTGAACCTGAAACATGATCCCAAGGAGCTTTAACTTCTTCTTCCACAGAAGACGACTTTGAGAAGTTGCCTCAATCCACAGTCCCTGAGATGCAGCGCAGTAACCTGGCCCCTGTAATCTTGCAGCTGAAAGCTTTGGGGATAGATAATGTGCTCAGGTTCCCTTTCCTGTCTGTAAGTCCTGGATTCCTGTTTGAAATTCTGTATTCTAATGATTGTCAAATTTTCTCACAGCGTGGACCACATAATAGAGGTATCGTCTTGATGATCACTCCTTTTCTGTCTGTCTCATGGACTACTTCCTAATCAGTATCTCATTTTTAATTGTATTACATTCCTGTGGCAGGTACGGTAGTGGCTTACATGCTTAGCTGGAGCCTCTTTGTTTTCAGCTGATTCTACAGATAGCCAGACTCTTCTTTGCAGTAAAGATCCTGCATGCCTGTAGATGCACCCGGAAACCAAGACAGAGATCCTACATTATGTGACCTACCTGTTATCAGTGGGCCATCAGCATGTGCTGTGCAGACATTTGAGATCCATGGATCATTGTTTGCTAACTAAAACCCTGCTACTTTGGAAGAAGCATCTGATGACTTAATACCATGTTGTATAAGTATAAGCTTTTCACGATTCTGCCAGCACTACTGAAATACCACTCTTTTTGACTGCTGTACCGTTTGTATCTGGGAACTTCCTGTTAGAGGGAGCAGGAAGAACTATGAACAATTTGGAAAGAAAAAAATAATATTCGGTTTGTAAAATGTAGAATTGTGAGTGCGTTTCAGGGAAGCCATGCAAACAATTAATCTGTAGTATCAAACCTCTGCATTTACTTTCATTTTAATTAACTAATGGCAAGTAGCAATCATTTGGCTTTGTTTAGTGAATGACCTTATAATGTTTCCAATTATATTTGCATTGATAATCCCAATACAATAGAATTTAAATATGAGAAAATTATGGAACCAATTGAGTAATGGTATCACTAGGTTGGACAATCCAAGTTTGTATTTCTAACGTGGGTTTATTCAATGTGGTTATAAGATCTTGAGAGCATCATAGTGGGGATGCTGGAAACTTCTAGAGATGCTTGAGTTGTGGGTCTGTTGAGCCATGCTGGTCAGTCACAAGGTGATGTTCTGAGACATCCTCCACCATCCTGTGTAGGAGCAGGCTGTTGAAAAACATTGCTTCTAGGAAGAGAGGACTGTAGAGGGCTAGAATTGGTAGCTATGAGGCAGGTGTACTCCTTGAAGAGGGAAGGATTTAAAGAAATTTCACTAATAAACTGCAAATTCCTGTATAAGTGACAACTTAAGAAATTGTTTCAATTTTTTCTTCACAGCCACCCCCGGCACAATCCATGGTGCAAGCATTAGAGCTCCTGTATGCTTTAGGAGGTGAGCATGTGCTCCATTTTTATTATTGTATTTGTAGTACATTAAAAAACAAATCCAACTCAATGTGTGTTTTACAAAGTCGTTTTCTTAATGCTTTTGTGGGTATTAACTTTAGTATCAACCAGACCTTTCTTTTTGAGAATACTATTTGTACTGAATGCTACTGTGGTTTCAGTCTACAACTTTGTCTGTGTACATCTCTCTCGAGTTATAAGTCCACTCCATTCTTGTCTCAGGTTGTCCAAGGGAAGAGTGCCCTAGGAATTTTGGAAAGGCTATAAACTCTTATGCACAGAGCATAAGCCAGTCTTTAACTGCCGTGGTTTAGGAAGAAAATGTTATTCCATTGTTGTCTACTGCTTAGCTTCTTGTGCTTACTTCTAAAACATCTGGTATTTGTCATTGTCATAGACTGCATCCCACACTAGATAGACGACTGGTCTGGCTTACAATGGTAGTTCCAATGTTCCTTTTTTTACAGTATTTATGAAGTGCTCACTAGGAAGTAGACGGAGGATACTGAGATGACTAATACCTAATGTTAGACATTCAAAGCTGCATTTGTTTATTTGGATAAATTGCTTGGCACTGAAGGTCTTAACTGGTACAGTAGATGTCTTACAATTGTGCTGCATACTATAACAGTAACAGAAACCTGTATTTTTCACAGTGTTTAACCCATTCATTTGATTAAAATGTTTTTGGAGGCAAATGGTTTGCTGTTGTTTTGATGGGCAGGGTGGTTGCAGTGGCCATGGAATTTAGAAAACTTAATATTCCTTATTACTTGATTCCTCAGTCACTTCTGGGAAACACATTTCTGATTAAGAACTCGTGTCTCAATGACAAATCCTTCTTTGGGATGAGCCAGTCAAAGTCTGTCCTTGGTATGCATATGTGATATATTTTTTAAGTCCTAAAACTCCTTGCACAGAGGGAACACTTACAAAAAAAATAACAGGAAGATACAGCTGACAGCAAAATATGAGAGAGATCCAAATGTGCTGAAAGATAGATGCACAGCTATTAGCAGTGTGCTTCCTTGGCTTTTTGGAATTCAAGTATCACATTGTGTGTCCTTGTGACATTCTCATTTTAAGAAAGTCCTAAGCATCACTCTTTCCCAAAAAGTATTAAAAAGATATCCAGTCATAGTTATAAAAAGAGTTATAGTTTCATTCCATACTCCAGATTTAGTGTGGTTTCATGACTGCATCTTGGATGGTACAGTGCTGTTTAGTGCTGCACTTTTTAGTGGCAATGCTGAGGCTGGCTCCAAGTTTTGACATGATTTCAAACCAACAACTCAACCCTGTGTTTCAGGCATTGCCATCTGAACTTCAGCATGAGTTTCTAATATGAAGGAGAAAAAACCAGTTAAACAAACCATGAAGGCATAATTCAAAGTTCATTTCTTCTTAGTTAGTTCGTATGATGGCCTTTTAGTATGTATGGTGGCCTCAACTGAATGAAAATCAGAAAAATGCACATTTTTGTCTTAAGTATTTTACTAGTACTGTTGAGAGAGATCACTCAGGTCATAGAAAAGACTATTTTAAATACCACTAGGAAAGGCTTTGTGTTATGATTAGTGGAATATACATTTCCTAATGACACTATTAACAGAAGAATTACGGTGTTTGGAATTCTTGACAGATGTCTCATTGCTGTGTACACTATAAAATGATGCCACATTTACTCATTAAGAACTTTTGACAAGAAAACTAGGAAGTAAAAACTAAACAAATCAAACCTACACACTCATCTCAGAAGTATCTGAAATAAATGCTACATGTTTCCGAATTTAAACATTGGGAAGAAGGCAGTTCATTTGAGTACATAGTGCATGCTTTTGGGCCTTCAAAAGGCTTGGGTTTGTTTTTTCCCTGTACTGGATACCATGCTGTGAGATAGAACATTAGAGCTGCAAGTTCTTTCCTGGCCATGGTTTTCCAGGTGCTGATTTTATTCGGTGAAAGGACGAGGAAGTAGTTTTCACTTGTGAGCTAGCTGATCTTTGGCAACCCTTCTGAGCTGGAAACCAGTTCTCTCATGTTGGTTGGGAAGTGTGATGCAAGAGTAGATACACAGCAGAACACCCTTGAGGAGGACTGAGACCGAAAGGGAGAGGTTGATAAGCTTCCTGTTTACCTCTGATGTTCTGCCAAAAATCCTGCACCTTTGGTCAGAATCCCAGAAAGATGCAAAAATGTTCTGTGTTGGTTTTCTACATGTTTTTTGAAGCACAAGAAATCTAATGGTGCCATTTGGCTTAGAGTGGATTGTGTGTTTGTTCCTATTGAAAATGATAGTCTCAGATCTCAAAGGGATTTTAAGTTTTTATTATGGAGGCATTGTTAGGAACTACTCAGTTAAAGTTGTACTTGTGTCCACAGTTAAAGCAGGAATTAAATCTCTTTGTTATGTGAGTCAGATGATGTATATCTGCACCAAATTTATGTTGTTATTTTACTGCAGTAATATCAAGAGGCCCATTCATGGAACAGGGCGCCATTGTACAAATACCAGAAAAATAATAGTTCCTGCCTCAAAGTGCTCTCCGTCTAAGTAACTAATTCTTCAGAGGAGAGTGAATTTGTTGAGGATGTATGCACCACTGTATTCAAAATATATTGTGTGTGTGTAGTTTTGAAAATTGTTTAGGGGGAGAGATGGCTAAACTGAATGGTATCTGACTCGCCACTTTACCTTCTCCCCATTTTTTTTTCCTTGGTGTTCCTTTACGAGAGTTTGAGGAATCTGATGGTATGCATTTTTTCATATAATTCAAGAGAAATACTTTTCAGCTTAGATAAAAAGTTACTTACACATCTGAAATGAGCCTAAAAGTAAGCATCTAAAATGGTGGGGAGGATAAATGTGATGTGTATGTTCTAAATCATAATAGATTTCTTGAAGCAGCCGTTCCAGAGGAGGTGATTTTAAGGATATAAGTTAATTCTTTTTTCACACCCTCAGTATTTCCTTATCATGCAAATTTTAATGAAAACTTAGAATTCTAAATGATGAAAGAATCTCTCTGATCATGCTCAGTAAACATCTGTGAAGAATTTTGCAGAACGTAAAAGCTCTTAATGAACAATTTTCTTACATAGTCTAATAGATGTAGGGTCTGCTGCTGAGGCAATTTGAAGAATGCAAATTGCATGTCTGATTGCAATGCAGCAAAGCTTCCAAGAGATGCAAATTAAGGCCCAGTACTGCAACGGGATTCAGGAGTATAGACCCATATTCACATGTGAAGTCCCGTGGACTGCAGTGGGGCTCCACATAGATGTGAAGTTTGTGCTTGATGATTTTTTAGTCAGTTTGAGACTAGAATTTCTGTTGTTCCCTACTTCCTGCTTAGGCTTTTAAGTGTATTACTGTGTACTAAGTGCTATTGACATTTTCTGAGGCATTAATCACAGCACTGTCTAAACATCTGTACCATATTACAAAGTGATGGGTAATGCTACCTTCATGTTTGCCTTTCCTGGTGCTTTGTGTTTAACTGTGTCACCATAACATTGCATTAGTCTAGCTTGCTGCAGAATATTGCTTTATTTCTCCCAACCCCGAGAGAAAACATATTTAGAATGTATGATACGCCCAACAGATCCAATTTTACTAGGTAAATTTGTGATGAGTGATTCTTACTTTATTATGAAAACAAGGGCAGGTTTAGTGATAATGTAGCCCAAACATTAAAGCAAGGTTTAAATGACTGATAACTCCTGGTTCAAAATGCATTGACATTACAGGTTTTAGGAGGAGGGCTCATCTTGGCCTGTGTTTCTCTTCATGGTTGTCTTTCCCTGCAAATATGTAAGCTCATTTAACAAGAGGAACATTTCACTGTGGTTGTTTGTGCCCTTTGCAGCTCTGTCTATCCCTACATGTGTACTCTTGTAATTGTTCCATCCCATCTCTTCCACTATGCTGAGTTCTTTATTCAGATTAATAAAGTCACTCTCTTTCTCTCACAAGATAAACAGAGTCAGGATCTTGCCAAAACCTGGCACTTCTTCCTCTCTGGCGTCTCCATAGTCTCTTAATTTTTCTCCTGCCTTGTCGCTATAAAACCTTATTCATGTTGCCATCCATCAAATAGACTAATCACTTGTTCATTTTTTGCTTTGTGTCTGCCCTCTTTAAGTGTGTTCCAAATGCTGCTAAAGACGAGTGATTTTAAAAGCTGCCCAAAGGACTTAGGTACTCAATGACCGTAGTCACTTTAACCCCCCCCCCCCAAACTTACCCCTGCCTACATTGTATAAACAACTATGTTTAAACTTAGCTGTTTGACAGGTATAGCCATATTATTGACCTGTGTTGTCTGTGTGGTTAGGAAAAAACATTTTAGAAAATATTTGGTTATAGCCCTGTTTCACAGTTATATTTAAACCAGGTTATTTACACATTGTGGACTGAACCAAAATCGTATTCCCTGTTGCTCTGCCCTTATTGATTTCTCTTTCAGGAACCTTCCTCTTTCTTTCTGCCTGCTAAATACACTTCTCATCTTCATCTTGAAGGTCTTGCACAGCTCCGCCTCTGTGTTATTTTCTTTCTTACATACTAACTGTCTGCTCTGCCTTCTCTGATGAACCTTTTCTAGTTCTTCTCCTTTCTCAGCTGCTTCTGTCATGGCCTTCTCTCCATCTTTTTGTGCCTTCTTCCATGATGGACCTTACTCTTGGAACTCTCTTCATTCAAATCTTGCTTGATTCCAAAAAGAAATTTTCTAAGTTCAGAGGTTCATCCTGTGGACTGTGACTGAGTGGTATTGCAGGTGTCCATCTTAAGCTGTAAGCAGCAAGTCTTTTGTTTTTGTAAAATGCAGTCACTTTGTGCTCAGTAATACTAATTTGCAAATCAAACTGTCATCTTTCTGTTCTGTGCATCATCACCAACAATCAACTTTCTGAAGCTAGAGGGTAGCTGCTGATTTAGTTACTGATGCATGAGGCAGAACAGATTGCAGCTTAGTTTTCTGTGACTGGTGTATGTGCTGTAGTGCTGATGGTATTATATTATTTTTGTCAGTGAGCCAAGTAGATATGACTCAGAAAAATGGCACACTATCACCCTGAAGACTTGTTCTAGTCATTCTCACTCTTTTCCTTTCTTGTTAATATTCCTTTTTTTCTAATAAGTTGAAAGCAAATTCCAAAAGGGTAAGTGGATGTTTTGATGCAGAGCTTACTTTGCAGGGTTAAATACTTTCCCAGGGGTATATATGAAGCGCATTAAAGAGTGTATTTGTGTGGCCATTGCGTTAATTCGTTGACCTAGGTAGTTATGTATTTCCTGAATTACTGGAGATGTGGAAAAAGTTGGTCATGGATTGAGTGGCTTGGGTGTCTGGCAAGGGGTCATTGTTTATATAAATATTATGACGTTTGCTAAAATGTTCTGAGGACTCATAGGAAAGTGAACGAGTATATGTAAAACAAGGAATACTGTGGCACTTTTAAGGACTAACAGTGTATTTAATACATGAACTTTTGTGGGAGAAAATTCCACTTCGTCCAACACTTGAAGATGGAGAACTTACAGAATGGGTGGAAAAATAAAATATATGTAAGACTATTTCTAAGGGATCCTGTTTTCCCAGTTGGATACTTACTGGTTTAACAAGGTTTTCTATGAGTTTCTGCTACATATTAGCTGGTGTCATCAAAGATTATTTCCTATGCTATTTTGGTCTGCTTTCTAAATACCTAGTATTATTCCTGCAGGTCTGGATAAACATTGCCGTCTAACAGAACCTCTTGGTATAAGAATAGCCGAGTTCCCTTTGAACCCAATGTTTGCAAAGATGTTGTTGGAATCAGGTAGGTAAAAGGCAAGTGCCATCAATAGCCTTGTGCTGAGGATGAAATAGTGTCTAGCTGTGGACGGTAATTCTCTGTGCTGCAGTTGAGCAAATGCATTACATCTAAAGGAGAAACAGTCAGTTTTGGTGTGGTATGTAATTAAGAAGTCTAGAAGCCATTTGATACTGTGAATGCATTTGAGGGCCTTTCTGTAACCTTAGACTGACTCTGAAGTTATCTACTGTACCTTCTTGGCCTATTTATTTTCTCGACCCATGGTATTGCAGCAATATACCTTATAGGATTTGAAAGCAGTTGTTCCCATGCCAGGAGAGAAATGCTTTGGGGTAGGCTATACTATGGGGTAGGCTAAGATGAGAGCCATGTTTTTTATATAGCTGTTTAGTTTCCACAAGGCTCTCTCTTATGTAATATTTCCCAACTGTTGTACAATAGGAGGCCCCAATCCTGAAAAGACTCATGCAGCTGATTAAATTTGTGCACTGCGAATAATCTTGTTAAATTTAATGAGGCTACTCATTTTGGCAATTTTAAGAACATGTACACATCTTTGCAAGATAGTGAGTTAATGCATTATTGTCTTATTCCTGATTACCTGGATTAAAATGTGGTTAAGGTAAGCAATGAAATAAGTTATCTTTAGTTCAACCTCCAGTAAAAGTATGTATTCATCCTAGAACCAACATATGTTTCTTCACAATGGGTGGCCTTACCTCAGGAGGGGCCTAGGACTAAAACAGAGGAAATGGGATATAAAAGCAAAGCTGTGGGTTGGAATGAATCTGCCCACACGGTACTTCAGTCAGACCTGCTGTTAAATGTCTTTCATAAGCTCCATAATTTCCCTGTTTCCTTTTAAGGGAAAAGATGGAACAAACCTGTTTGAGAAAATATGTTTTTAATGTATGCCCAGTACATAAAAGCGGACTTCGTAACAAAGTTTCCAAAGGGATAGCCGTGTTAGTCTAGTCCAGTAAAAAAACAACAAGCAGTTGTGTGGCACTTTAAGACTAACAGATTTATTTTCGTAACAAAGACCTCTCTTCAATACCTATTCATATTCTTTATTTCTGCACTCTAGTATAAGTGCGGACAAAAATGTAATAATAGGTATTTGCCAGTCTGTGTATGACGGCATGCAGATGTGATGGCTGAGCAGCATGTACCTGGTTGCTGCTACAGGGATTGACTGATCTATTGCTGATAAATTCCTAAATTCCCTCTTCCTCCCCTGCTTTCCGTCATCTGTTACAATGAGGTGTTTTTTTTCTTTTTTTTTTTAATCAGCAAAGTCTTCCTTTGCCAGTGAAATAAGTTTAGATTTTTCATTACTGCTGTAAGATACTTTTTTATGGAAAGTTTAAGAGTAAGTTACTTACCTGCTTCCCTTTTATTGTGGTGATGATATTTACAATTCATAAGACTGGAGGCAAGAAACTTTTCTTTCTTTTACTAATTTCACAGGAAACTTTGGCTGCTCGCAGGAGATCTTGAGCATTGCTGCCATGATGCAGATTCAGAACATCTTTCTATGCCCTCCGAACCAAAAGGCTCAGGCTGTAAGTTTGGTCTCATAATTTTCTTCACCTGTCCCACATCTTTGAGTGTCTGCCAATATCGTTAGTAATATCTGTTAGGGCAGGGGTCTCAACGCCCGGCCCATGGGCCACATGCGTCCCTGAAAGCTATTTTCTTCAACCCCCAGTGACACTGTCATTACCGATATTTGCAATATTGTTGTATGAAAAGGTTTCAATGATGAGGCCCTTGGGCTAATGTTCTAGTCCTCATGTGGCCCTCTATTAGTCCTTGTGCGGCCCTTGTGGTGATTTGAGTTTGAGACCCCTGTGTTAAGGACTTGCAAAGTCTGATGTGCTAGAATGGAACTGAGGATTTCTGCTCTTGCCCGTACTGAGTGGTAATGAAGAAAGAGGAAGCTGTATGGTAGTGACACCTGGAGACAGTCGTCCACTAATGATGGAGGGTCAGGAAAGTGTTTGGAAGTGTTAGGGTCACAGGTAGGTATTAGTCAATTTGGGGGCATGTGGAAAGGAAGATGTTAATTTTGACCTTCCCTTTGAGAGAGAAAGGTACATTTCTTTTCAGGCTGTTAAAATTATTTACTATGAAATGGTTAATTCATAGGTAGAAATATTACTGAGCTAATCTTGCATTCAGGGAGTAAATCTCATTACTTTTGGACGTTTTAGAACTCTACCTTGAAAATACACGATGTTGAACAGTAAAACATTCACATTAGCTGGGGGAGGCTGTTATATGATAAAAATTAAAGATAACTAAATACTTAAGACAATAAGAACAGAGGGCAGCAAGGAATGGCCACTGAAAAAATGCATTTCTTCTCCTTTTCCAGATGAGGAAACATAGAAAATTTGCTGTGGAAGAGGGAGATCATCTCACTATGCTTAATGTTTATGAAGCTTTTATTAAAGTAAGGAGGTTAGAGTACATGTGGATTCCTGAGGATGAGGAAGGGGAGAGGGAGGGTTTCAGTGGAGACAGATGCTTAAAATTAAGAATCCTAGAAACATGAGCACATGTAAGCTATCAACCCAAGTGTCTGATGTCTTTTTATTTAATTAATTAACAGCTACCTTTGTCACAGATGCTTATATAATCCTGTTGAGTTGGTAACACTTTGTCAATGACTGTGGAATGCACAGGCTGTCCATTTCTTCAGTTATGCTGGGACTTTCAAAGAAACATGAGAAATTCATATTCTCTTTTGTTTTCTGTTGATAGGTTTAAATTTCAGTGAAAGTTGGATACTTAACTCCTGCAAGCTGCTTTTGAAAATCCCATCTCTCATTATTGTTTATAAAGCTTTGTCAGTGGCTTACAATGTTTGGTGATCTAAGAGGTTTAACTGAAATCCTAGTGCTTGTCTAAACACATAGGCTGAATGTATTCAACTATATCAGGCTACTGTATGTGTAGAGAAAGGTAATAAGTGATATGTATATAAAGCACTTTTACATGGATACAGCTGTGTCCTCACTAGAAGCTGTGCTGGTGTTTCTCTTTGGATTAAAAGAGTGCCCCAACCAAAATTGTTACGGTGGTACAAAAACTATGTGTAGACCAGGGCTTCAATGCACTGTGAACTGGTTGTCTTTGTGCATGTTGGAAACCAAAGTGCAGAAATGTCTACTTATGTCTGGCTCCTCTGTTTTCTCCTCTCCCTGCCCATTGACTTGGATGTAATTTATACTGAAATGAAGCACAATTATATGATAGAATGAAATACCGGATACTGTTCTCTCCCACCACATCCCAAGAAATGACTCAGATATATTAGTAAGAAATGAGGCCTAGAAATGTGTTTATGACTTGGAAGTCATTTTTTCTGGCTAAAATACACTGTGTAGGCAGTGACAATTCATTTGCTGGCTGCAGTTAACTCCGTGGAGTAAACAGGTAAATACCAGAATAAAAGACAGTAGATGGGGGACGGTAGGGAGATTTGCTGTGGTTTTTGTAACTGTTCTTGTATTGTTGTTGTTATACAGCACAGCAAGAGTTCTCAGTGGTGTCAGGAACACTTTTTGAACTACAAAGGGCTTGTTAGAGCAACAACTGTGAGGGAGCAGCTGAAAAAGCTTCTTGTCAAATTTAAAGTACCAAAGAAATCCAGCGAAGGTAGGAGCAACAGAATGAGATCTTTTGTGTTTTATCCCTTGGAGTTTATCTGCATATCAAGCCACTCAGCTATTGGTTTATTCCTTCTCTTACTATATTTCATGAAATACAGTGTCTTGTCTGCCTAAAATTAATGTATGTAAAATACAACTGTGATTTATAAAAGTATTTGATAGCTTTTCAAGAGCAGCGCTTAAGCCTGTTTGTACCGTTAGAATGTCTTCAAACCTTGATGGGTTCATTGATACCAGTGGTGTTGTCTAGTGATTGTTAATAATAACATCCTAGGCATAACCTAGTGGGAGATGTTCATAGGCACAAAAGGAATGTAGCCTGTTCTCATTTATGCCTTTGAAAATCTCACCTTATTACAATCAAGGCACTGGTGTACACTTACTGGAGCTAACTTTCAGCTAAGCTGAGCTCTCTCAGCTCCCATTGATTTCAGCTAGAGTTGCAAGTGCTCAGCACCTCAAAAAATTAAGCTGCAACCATTTAACCCTCACAGCATGTTGTGAAGTAGTTGTGGTACTATTTCCAGGGCTGTTAATCTGGCACTTTTTGTTTTTTACCCAGTAATTAAAATTTGCTGTGAAATAAGAGTGAGGGGAATAAAAAATTGAGTCTGTTGGTGAAGTCTTTTCTCTGGAAGTCCAGAAGTTGCCTTTGATGACTGAGCATTTTTAGGGGATGGTTTGTCATTGCATCATCTCTCTATTTATCAAATACACTTTGCAGAATAATGTGTCAATTCCCTTCTTTAGGTGACCCAGATCCTGTTCTGAGGTGTATTGTTTCTGGATTCTTTGCTAATGCAGCTAAATGCCACTCCAGTGGAGCTTACAGGTAAAATATTTATGTAGATATATGTAATACCTGGGATCTGTCCTTTTCCTTGGCTTGCTTCTTTGAAATGGCAGACGTGGGTGTCAACAGATAGATCTTCTCTGTATGCACACAGAGCAAGAGAAGTTTTGTCACTTCATTACATGAATGTGGTTTTGCAGTGCCCCCTGTAAAAGTTTGCAAATGCTGTTTGTTTATCTTTCCCCTCTCTGGGTGGCTAAATGACGCCAGTTAATAAGGTGGGTAGAAGGGAATTATTAGTAACTACTAATTAATGTGCTAATGCGAGCAGTCACTATATAGGGTTCACTTCCTTAGCACCCCCTATTGCACCTTATTGCAAGCCTTCAGTATCCTATTCTTGTGAAATACATTCAGTGTTGGGGCTTGGCTACCCATAAAAATTGATTTGGAATGATGTTGGGTATGAATTTAAAGTGGATTAACGATTGCTGATGAACTCTATTTGTTGACAGTCTTATTTTGGAATAAAAATGTCGTTCTATGGAGTTAATCAGTAGCAATTACTTAGAGAAGATGATCATGCCAAACTTTTTCACTGGTGACTTTGGCCAGAATTTGGGCTTGATTCTCTGCAACTGAAAGGCCAAAGCAGTATGCTCTGCACCTCTTTGCTTTGCTCCATGTCTTTCACTGCTTAAATTTTTTAGCATTTTTAAATGGGCCTGGAAGGTCCCTCATAAATAAATTTTAAATATAAATTTGTAGTCATTAAGTCTGAAATAATACTTTCTCTTCAAGGACTATTCGTGATGACCAGGAACTGCACATCCATCCCACTTCAGTGCTGTATGCAGAGAAACCGCCTCGATGGTAAGCTAGAGCTGCTTTTGCTTGTCTGCCTAGCCCAGGAGGTACTCCACATCCGGCCTTGTTTGGCAATTCTCATTAATACCTCTGTTCTGCACCCACGTAGCAACACACCTAGAAGATGCTGGCTCACAGAATGAGTTAAAAGGAGGCTTCCTCTGCAGCAGTTTTTAGGCAACCCCCAGATAAAACTGTTAGGCGGAGAGCATATGGAAAAGTACCATTAACATACTAAAAAGTATTAAGAGCTGTGAAGATGAGAGGGGAGCCAGGTGGTCCTTTCCTCATAAAATCGAGAATCATGAACCTTGTGTGGCAGGCTCTCACTCCCAGGAATTGCTCTCAGAGGGGGGCCCTCCACCCACTATGAAGATTATCTTAGTTCAGTGATGTGGGGGGTTAATGAGGAAGCTGAGTCCATCTCACTGAAAATACACATATGTACATAACAAGAGGAGGTAGTTAGTTTTATTACACATTTATATAGTGTGGTAAACATATGTGGCTTGCTGGGGCACTGTTCAATACTTCCACATAAACTGCGCTGGTAAGTTTATGGCCTAAAATGGAGGACACCACATGTTTCAGGTAACGGAAGATGTGGCAGTGTAGATAGATTTGTGGAAGCAGTTGAGTTTAAAATGTGATTCCAGTCTCATGTCCTCTTGGGATGTTACATTTGTTGCGTGACACTGATTTCCATATCAAAAGTGCTCAGCAAATGAATGCATACAACAGTTTTTCAAACTGTCCGCTTAGAGAATGAAGCCTGGGCTCTTGGAGTCAAGCTAGGTTCTTGCATGGTTGTGCATAATCACTAGTGATAAAAACTCTGCAAGCTAAATTTGGCTGTCAGTGACACCTGTGCGACTTCATTGGCTTTGAATTGTATCCTCAGTGACACTTGTGCACAGGGTTTGCACAGGTGTAGTGGATTGGAACTTAGCACTCAATTAGGCTGATGTACAAGATGAAATAGAATTCAGATCACTTTGTCTGAAGTGTGCTGGTTCTAATAGGAGTAAAATGTAGTCAGTTTATTTTTGCCACTAAGTCAGCAATCTGATTGCATACATGGGATAGCTGTTGGGTAAGTGGTGCCATTAAACATGGAAAACAAATGAGGAGTCTTGTGGCGCTTTAAAAAACTTTGTCCTTTAAAAAGACTTTTGTTTGTTTTGCATTGCTGCTTTAGAACTTATTAAACATGCAGTCACTGTTTTTCAGATTAGAACTACACTTCAAAGAGGGATTTGGAGTTGTAAAACCAGGATGCATGGCAGCCATGTGCAAGTCCTCAGGCATGTAGTAAGGGACAGCCTGAAGTGTATGCGGGGTGGGGGGAAGAGGGGGGAAGATCATGGAGAGTGGACAGTTTGCTGGTTATGGTGTTAGCCTGGGATTCAGAAGGTCTGGGTTCAGCTCTCCGTTTCACCAAACTTCCTGTGTGACCTTGGACAAATTCCTTAGTGTTTCTGGGCCTCACCAATCCTTGTAAAATGGAAATTTTAGCATTGTCACACTTCACAGAACATGTTGTTAGGCGTTAAAGATGCTATATGGACTACGAGCCTTTTAGGTATCTAAGATAGATAGAATGTGAAACAATCAGTAAGATGAACAAACAAAGGTTGTGGACTGCGGTGTTAACTATGTATGTAAAGCTCTTTGTGCATAGTTTACTGCTGTTATTAGACCGTTAGGTGGATAGCATGTACATGCTGGGCTAAGTTGCTGTTGTAAAGTGTTTAGCTACGATGTTGTACAGTATACACTGTCAAGGGTTCAGATAACTAAATGATTACTCTTTGCAATTCAAATAAGGTTAAAAGAGTTAAGATACCAATATGTTGGTGCTACAAATGTGCTCTCTGACTGCAGGATATATTTTGGGAAACTGAGTCTCAGAGCTGTGTAATCCCTCTGTGTGTTCCTGTATTGTGTGTATTTTAAGTGCCTTGTTTCATTATGACTGTTGTATTCATTTCCTTTTTTTGTGTGAATTTTAAAGTGTTATATTAAATTTGCAAAAAGCGTGTGGAATCATACATTTTATTTAGGATTTTTTCCTGGGCTTCCAAATATCTTTAGAGCGGTTGGATTTATCTGTGTATGAATCGAATCAATTCCAACCAGGGTATATATCACATCTTGACTTACTCTCTTAAATGAACATTCTACCCATTCATTTAAATCAGGCTATTCCTTATAGAATCATCTGGTGAGTAATCATGTGGGAGTTAGTGTATCATACTGTCAGCTAGCAAAGCTGAACAATTTTCTTTCTGACTAGAAGGCAAGCAGCCTATGATTCAGCTGTAATTGTAGTCCAGAAACTATGGCGTGAGCCTGTTGTGAATTAGCCTTGTATATTAAAATGGTGATAAGCTTATCTCATCTATCTTCCTTCCCCCTCAACATCTTCAGCTGTGGTTTTAGAGCGTTTTTATATGTGTATCAATAAACTGGGGTGGGCAGAGTGTTCATTGAGTTGACTTGGGTTTGCTCTTTGTTGTTAATAATGGAAGCATATAGGTTCTTGCTCCGTGGTTTGTCTATCAGTTGTGAGTACAGTGAGTTCTCATTCTTGTTTTAATTTGGTTTTCCTCAAATCTTATGTGCATTTGGGTGGGTCAGTGATTGTTTTGGAGAAGAATGAGAGCTTTTCTTCTCTTCTGTTTGCCAGCCCTCTTCTCAGAGCAGTTCTCCCCTTTAAGTAGCATGGTGATTGCTCTGTCTTTTTTGTTGTGTATGGGAGATATCTATGAACTGCATGAGTGAAAGACGAAAGTGTGGAGGTAAGAGATGCTTTTGTACCTCTGGAGAGTCATCGTAACAAATCTTAGAGAAAATTTTCCTGCATTCTTGGCAATGGCTGCCAAGGATATAGCAGATTACTTCTAAATTGATGTGATTGCTTTATAAAGCTCTCTATGGTGGGGGTCCTGGCTTTATTCAAAACACAGTTCCTCCCATAAGCCCTGTCCTGACTAATGCTTGTCAGGGATCGCAGCATCACATTATGTTGTGGGTCATCACTAAGCTCCAGTGGGCCTAGGGCTGTGCATTCATCTCTGAACATGCTTATGAGTCACTCCCTGCCCTCAAGAGTCAAAATCTTCCGTTTGGAGGTGTCTAGCATGAGCACTTTAACCGCTCTTGGCTCCATATTTACAAGTGTCTCTTCTCCTTTTTTGTTTGTACACCCTCCCCTCAGTCATTTCTTCCTGATGGTTGTGTGGAACGTGTTTGTTCTTTTTGTTGCCCTGCTGTACAGTACTCTGAGTACCTAGATGAGAGCGTGTGGATGGGCCTTTTATAACTGAGTCGTCTTTCGCACAGCAAGGGCCAGCCGGTGGCATGGGAAATAACTGTGTGATCTCTGCTGTGTGGAATGTTCAGACAGAACCAGCTCTCTTAATGCTTTATAACATGATCTCATTTTTCCCCCCCTCTGTGTTTTCAGGGTAATCTACAATGAGGTCATACAGACCTCCAAATACTACATGAGAGATGTGACTGCTATTGAATCTACTTGGCTATTAGAACTGGCACCTCACTTTTACCAAGAAGGAACGGTACGGACTCGACATAGACACCAAATGGTATCATTGCTGTATTGGCAGCTCTTGTACTTAAAAGTTTTCTTTGAGTGGCTTTCATGTTTTCTTTTATGGAAATAGAAATGAATTGGGGTTTAAGTTATTGTAGGAGGTTTAGTATCAAGCAAGAGTACTGCAACTCATAGCATGAGGTCACTTTGCCACCTGGAGTACAGCCTGTCAAGATGCTAACTCAGAATTGCATTTCTTCATTCAAAGTCCATTTGGAAATTCCTCACAGAGCTATTCTGTACGCATACATGTGTTCAACAGCACTTCTCTCACGTCCCTTGACTCGCTGTTGGTAAGTGTCAACTTGACATAGCCCATGGCTTCATGTGTATGGAAATCTCTTTCTGTGCAACACCCAATGCTTTATTATATGAAGCACCTAAGTGATAATTGCTTTCTTAGGCAAATAAATTAGTAGTTAAAGGTTGGAGTCACAAAGAGGAGGGCTCTTCTCTGGATAAACATGATCCCAGTTGAGCAAAATAAGCAAGGAATCCTGCAGCACTTAAAGACTAACAGATTTATTTATCGCATGAGTTTCATGGGAGAAAAAAGCATTTGATGAAGTGGGATTTTTCTCCCATGAAATTTCATGCGGTAAATAGATTTCTTAGTCTTTAAGTGCCACAGGACTCCTTGCTTGTGTTGAACTAGACTAACACGGCTACTCCTTTGGAACTTGGCAGCATGATCCAAGTAGTTCATTTTTGTAATTAGCAGCTTTACATTAAGGAAATTGGCTCATTAGTAACACCTGAGGTAGGTGAATGTATAATTACATAGCATGTATCCTTGAGCCCTAGGCAACATAACAATTAAATAAATAGCAAAAACTAGGCTTCAAGCTGTTAAATGGGAAATTGATTAGAATCACAGGACTATGAATGAGTAGCACTAGCTTGTTCTTTCACTGTGGTCTTTTCAATAGTACAATCTATTTTTTTTTTTTAATAATTCTTTTGCTTCCCAATACACAAAATGCCTCAAGTGCCCCAAGTGAAAGAATAGAAAAATGAGCCCTGTTGGCAGGTTCCCATAATGATGGCAGGCACATTTTCAGACAGATGTTTCTAATTTTTTCCAGTTGATAATTATCCTTCTAGCTAAAAGCCTGATTTAAAAAACAAAGCAAATGCTTTGCACTGGGCCCCAAAGCAGCTGAACTCTGGCTGTAGGCCCCTGAAAGGAGTAAATGCCATAGGCAATAGATAGAGAACTGCCAGCAGTTCTGAATAGCAAGCACATCTGATGGATAACTGCTTTGGTAAGGATTCATGGGAAGAGGTGACTTCAGAGTAACAGGGTCCTAGACCATTCAGAGGTTTCAATGTCAGCCTTGAAAAGAGTCCAAAAGCAAGCAGGTAACCAATGCAGAACATGAGGCGCTGACCCAATCAGATTGTGGGGGCACAGGAGGAAGTTGCCATGTTGTGTTCCAGCTAAAACTTCTGAATCCTCTTCAAAGGTAGCTCTAAGCAGAGCTTGTTGCTGTTGAGTGGCTTTTGAATGACAGGTATTGATCAATCAGCAGGGCAAGATCTCTCTTAGAGAGAGGAGATGCTGTACTCTCTTGATTGACACTGCATGAATACAGGCCCTGCAAGCTTTTGGAATCTGGGCGCACTGGAGCAATAACAGATCGAGTCTGACCCCTGAAAATTATGAGTCATCTCCACAAAGGGCACACATGTACACGTTCCATTGTAAAAGGTTAAATTATTTTTGTTAAATAAGCTAATCTGGAGAAGTTGGTGTTTAACATTATACAAGATGGTTTAGGACCTGCCTTCTCTTATCCTATGTGATACTGCTACAGTTGTGATAATTTAAAAATTCTTAATCCAAATATCCTTTGGCATGATAGTAAGGCAACTGCTAGCAGAGTGTTTTCAGTGATGATGTTAGGGTTTCACTCCACCACCACCCTCTTGTTTGGTCTGAAAAAGTTTGTATTTGTTCAGCTTTGCCACCTGCCCTAAATATCATTTTCATCCTAAAAAAGGGAAGCATTTGTTTCTCTGTTTGCCTTTCCCTTCCTCTCAAAGACTTGGGTTAATTTGTTGAATGTGAAGAAGGCAAGAATTGTTCTATAAATTCATAGCTTTTAAGGTCAGAAGGGACCAATGTGATCATCTCATCTGACCTGCTGCACAGTGAAGACCATAGAACCTCCCACCCACTCCTGCAATAGACACCTAACCTATGGTTGAGTCATTCAAGTTCCCAAATCATGGCTTAAAGCCTTCAGGGTACAGAGAAACCACCAGCAAGTGACCCATGCCCACACTAAAGAGGAAGGTGAAACTCCCCCAAATTCCCTGTCAATCTGATCTGGAGGAATATCCCTTCTTGACTCCAGATGTGGTGATCAGCTAATCCTGACGATGTGGGCAAGACTCACCAGCCAGACACCCAAAAAAGGCTTCTTTGTAGCAACTCAAAACCCACCCCATCTAAATACCATTGCAGGCCACTGGCATATTACTACTAGTAGTCAAATATCAGTTAATTGCCAGATTAGGCTGTCCCATCACAGCATCCCCTCCATAAATTTATCCAGCTCAGTTTTGAAGCCAGCTAGGCTTTTTGCTCCCACTGCTCCCCTTGGAAGGCTATTCCAGCCCTTCACTCCCCTGATGGTTAGAAATCTATGTCTAATTTCAAGCGTGTACTTCCCGATAGCCAGTTTATATCCATTTGTTCTTGTGTCCACAATGGCACTGAACTTAAATAATTCCTCTCCCTCCTATATTTTATCTCTGTTGGTTTAGGTGCACTTAATTTTTATAGCTTTGGTTTAGGTGCACTTAATTTTTTTTGGTACAAATTAGAGGAAATGGACTGTTTAATTTTGTTATAGCATATTTCACTTATGGCTTGTCCATACTGCTCTGAAGTTTGGCCCCTAGGAGCATGAATAGTGGTGAGCACCAAAAATTCTGTGCTGTGGATGCTGCAGTTCCAACTAAAAGGTGTTTTTTTGTACTTCGCATTAATGTAATCGTGTTTGAAGAGGATTACATTATTGTGAGCTCGGAAACATTTAATTGGTGCCCACAGCATCCACACTGGGAAATTATAGCACAGTACTTTTGGTGCATACTGCTGTTCAGATTCACGGGTGGCACTGTAGTCATATACCAAATCTCGAAATTCAATATGTAGTTAATACAGAGTTTGTAGCAAAGTGAGAAATTAAGAGGAATAAAATATATCAGTTATTTGAAGAAAAAGGAAAGCCCTGCCTCTGTTCTGTATGACAGTGAACTGGAGGGGAGAGACTTGCACTTTATTTACACTAGCAAGTGGAATAAGAGAAGAGTTCACAAGAGTAAAGGGAAGAATGCCTTTCAGAGTCACAGTCTTGCTGAAGTACCTTAGGTGCTTTTTAAAACATACATGTGACAACTTGTTAATTTAAAAGTTGTTCTGCTGCTGTCTCTTACGTGGACTAAAGATACCAGAATTTACCCTTGGTGCCCCAGAAAAACACATAATGGATGCTTGCAGAGGCAGTGGTATAGAGTAGTGCAGGCAAACGAAAAATCATCTCACAAATATCTGCAAAATTATCATCTCATGGGGAAACCACTCAGGCCAAGATGTCGTCTGCTAAAAGTGCCTTGTAGCAAAACCCTTACCCACCACTAAGAGGTTTCAGAAACATTGGAATATTAATCCTCTCAATCACTATAACTAAAAGAAATGATTGGTGATCAAAAAGCTTATGTTTGTATTTTTATTTTTTCGTGTCCTCTGGTTTGGTCACAAGCATGCAGAATAATCATTTATGCTTTGCTCCATAAAGTGAATGTACTTTTTCAGGATTGTATCCCTTCTTGGTCCTCTTTGTTATGCATTTTCTCCATGGAACTTTGTTCCTTCCTATTTGATTTAAGAGTGAAATATTCAAAGAGCCAACAGAACTGCAGCTGCACCATCAGTTTGTATGCACATGCCTGTTAATTGCATCTTCAGGCAGGTAGCTGGAGTTAGATACTATTTTGCGCATACAAAAACCTGTGTGAGTAGATAACGCTGTGACGGGTTGCTTCCTCTTGCAGATTGTTCAGGGACTAATGTGTGTACTTACAGGCCCAATTAAATATCTTAGGAAATCTTTGCTTTTGGAGTTTCAACATTTGTTGCCAGAGGAGCATTAAGATGTGGTGGATTGCAAAGAAACTTACCACCTCCACAAAAACAACAGAATTTACTTTTTGTTGACTCTGTACAGGTATTCTGAGATACAGAGACTGATTTTTAACGAGGGTTAAAAACTTCAAAACACTGCACTTGGATTTTTATGGGATTGTGCTATATGTACTAAGCGTCTCTTTTCTTTTTTTTTCTTTCCCTTGCAGCATCTTTCCTTGAAAGCAAAGAGAGTTAAAGTAGATGACCACTGATTTGGTGTGGCTGTTGAGCCTCATGATAACAGATGCAAAACCTCCCACTGATCGAAGCTGGCTACAGTCCATTCAGCAGTCAGTTCATTAGCAATTTGATCCACATCAATTGAATCTTTAAAATGCCTGCCAGGATCCTGTAGGGGTTTATGCATGACCTGACATTGTAAACCTAAGTACAGCTTGTGTTGTGGACATATTATTCCTTGGCCTAAATTGACCACTCTCTGTAACCTGGATATGTTGTTCTTTTGAAATAGTAAGACAGGTGATATAAAGGGGACACATGGGGCCACAAAGAATCAAAACCTCCAGGAAAGAAATGGAATTGAGAGTGAGGACCAGGGTTGGGGATGGTCTGCCTCCTATTACTTAGCACTGTGAATATTGCTGGCCATCCTAAGGCTGCCTGCTGAAAGTGGGTAGATGGAGGGCAATGAATTGACCCTTGAAATGCATGGAGCTGCCAGGGAAACCATGATACTGTGTTTAATTGTGCCTAATTGGTATGATGTTGCCATGATGTAGCAGAATCTGTCTTTCTGTGAGTCAGGCTTTCCCTTCCATTCCCCATCCTGTAACAGTTGTTTTGTAGATAGTGCTGTATTGGAAATGAACGGTTTCCATCCTTGAGAAGCATCACTGCACAGTGGGGAAATGTCTTTGGGTTTGCTATTGCTCAACTGTTCAGGAAGGTGTTACAGTTTGATCAGTCATCTGTGTTATTTGTGTACACGGTCCGTTGTTGAACAGGATTTATGCAGACTCACAGATACGGTTTAACATTATTTTAGCCTCTTAACCCTTTGAGCCCTCATGAGATTTCAGAATGGAAATCTCATAGGAATGCTGCTTTTAGCAAGAATCAGGAAAGATTCAAATGCTTTCTGTTTCCCTAAATCAGGAACATAATCCTCTATATATTTTTATTAAAACAATCTGCTTCTTTCTGTTGAGGGCTCTTTTCTGTTTTGGAGGAGAGGTGTTTTCGGTAGCTAGTGGTTCAACTGGGACCACACAGGATGGCCATAAAGAACGTTTACCCCATTGTGTTTAAACAGTCTCCCAAGTACACATGTACTTATTTTTCTTAACCTTTTGATGATATTTATTTTTGAAATGTGGTTTGAAAGTTTTATTTTTGTAAAAACATAGATTTGGTTGATGTGCCTCTTTGGCATGTGTCAACTATAATTTAATTCCCATTTTTAAAAAGTATGTAAATAAGTGAAACTTTCTACATAGAATAAATGTTTTCTTGCCATTGGGCTGCCTTGGAATGTCATTTCTGGAAACTTTGTTTACATTCTGCCTCCCACAAAGATTCAGAGAAAGCTCGTTCTGTCATGTGAAATGTGTGGTCTGTGCAGTGTGAAGGTCCTAATAGCCAGCACAACAACAACAACCAAAAAAAGGCACTAGCCTCAATGTGTGACGTGAATAGTACAATGAACTGTCATTCCCATCTTCCTTGGATTTCCCAGTGCAACCCATCATCTCTGTATCTCTTTCTCTTAGAGTGTAAGCTCTTTGGGGCAGGGACTGTCTTTGTACTGTACAGTGGCAAGAACACCGACAGCACTAAATAAAAAGATTCAATGGAGTTTTTCTTTTCAAGGGAGAGAGAAAGAGCTGAACACAAAGACCTGTAACTTTCCATGTTGCTTTGTGCTATGGAAATGTTCTGTAGAGAAATAAAATCATTGAATCAAGGAAACTTGAGAATGTATCCCTTCCCAACCTTCCAACTAGCTAACTCGTGATTATTGCTACCATGCTGTGATTGCAGTGTGCTGATGTGGGCATGCAGTGAACCTCTGGTTAATCTGGCATTTCTGGGCATACCAGGTGCACTTGAACTCAGTAGTCCAGAAGTGAAAGGCTAGCTTGGCTACATGACGAATGCTTCTTCCTCTTGCAAAATAATGTGATTCTTGATCGTTTAAATTCATGGAGCCAGTTAAGGCATTTGTGACTCATGCAAAGTTAAGAGCACAAAGGTTTGAAAGTGGTGTTACAACATGTAATTCAGTTGCATCTTCAGTTGAGCAAGTGGAATATAGGTCTGTGTAAAGAAATCTGTCTTACCAATAGAAAAATGACTTAGTTTTCTCAGAATTGACATGATGCTAGAGGCAGCACCCTGTCAGAACAAACACACTTGATTCTGAAGATTTGGGTCAGAGTGACCAATGATAGTGGCTACCTTAATTTTTTGTTTCCAAATTGAGATAGATTAATAGAAAAGAGCAGAACACCCCAATCTGCCTGAAAATCAGGCCTCTTTAAAGGCCTTTCACCCACAGCATGAAGCTTTGTGACATTTAGACCTATGGCTTTGCCTTCTTGATTCCTAGCACCATGTTCCTAAATTAGTTTGATTACTGAGATTGATCGCATTGGCTTGCAGCAGGCTCTGTGCAACACACAGGTTTAGCAGAAACATCACTGGTGCTGAAAGGAGGTAAAGGTTGGAGAGATTTAGGGGGCTGCCACCTGTTCATAAAGGGATTTACTGAGAAGTGCAAAGATTTGAAACCAGTTCTCCAGTGAGATGATGTTCAAGTATTCTTGCATTGCCAAAACTGTATTTGAAAGAAAGCTTCCTGTAAAAATAAAGCAAGTTATAACTCAGTCACTATCTGTTGGAGTTAGGTGTTAAATCACCCTGAAGCAATAGAAGGTGCTTTTAGTATTTCTGCGTTATACTTTAACTATATTGATGGCCTACTATAATAAAGATTGCCAATGGTAGAAATAATATGAAGCTAATTGAAGTAGAAATTCAATCAAAGCAATAGCAATTGAAATGCAAATTACTTCTTGGCGATTAATGGTAGCTGTGACAAATTGACAGGGGAGCAGTCCCAGCTGTGGCCCATTCTTCAGCCAGTTTGGGAAGAGGCGTGGGTTAAAATGAAAAGCTCAAGCAGATAGATTTAAGGTGATGCACTGTTCTCTAGCCATGCCCTGTTACAAAAGTGCTCAATATATTAACCAGGTGGCCTGAAGATTCTTTATTGGCTTATTTTAGCAAAAACATACTAGAATATGCCTTTAGCTTCAGGATACGGTGTTATGCCTTAAGGCCATTTTATTCCCCTTTTTTCTGCTGAGCCATTCACCATCCTTATTGCAAATGGTGACTTTACATCATCGGTTCATTTCAGCTAAATTCGCATGTGTTATTTTAGTGCAGTGCCAGAATCAGAGCAGATGGATTCTGCTGTGTTACTTTCTGTATGCTACTTGACTGATGAAACACCAGGATCTTCTCCCCTTCTTTATCTAGTGGTCAGAGCAGAGTGCATGTCTATCCTGTGGCAGCATCTGGAAACACAAGTCCAGGAATGGAGGGACCCCTTTCATGCTCCTCTGCACTGCCAGGGTGGCAGGAAGCTGAGGAGGTAGGTAAAGAATTTTTAAGAAACTCCAGCCTGAGCTTTCTGGAAAGGGAAAGTATTTTTGAAAACTGAGGGAAAGCTAAGAAGCCATGTTTGAATGAGTTCAGTGGGGAGAATGGGAGGCACAGGTGGAGTCTGAGAAAGGAAGCAGTGAGTCACAAGATGCACTGGAGGAAACAAGTTCAGCCTAAGGGTGCATCAGTTTCTTCACACCGGTCAAATAGCTAATACTGAGTTGTGTGCATAGAGGAGGAAGGTACCCTATGGCACCTGTGACATAAAGGCTGTCAAGCTGATGGCATCTTTCTTGCGCAAGTGCCTTTGGCTCCCAAACCAGAGTGATTCAATAGCACTACCCTCATTTCATAGGGTCTCATTGTTTAATCTTGGAATTTGGTAATAGCAGAGGCATTCTGCTATTCACCGGGTGATGGAGAAAAGGTGGCAGAGCAGTCTTACTCAGGACACTTACAAAAGTGTAGAAGTTGTCATGATTTGAATGCTATGCTTGAGGAGCCTGTTTACTAGAAACAAAGTTCTCTGATTCCTCTGTTGAGTGGGTTCTGTCATGTTCCTCACATTGAGGAGAAGATATTTCTCTAAAGTATTTTGAAGATCTGGCACTGAAGAAGCACTAATAATGACTTACATCATTTGCAGAAGGGACATTACTGCAGAGTATACTGTAGTTTTTAATTTAGGAGGCACTACATCTGATCTGTTGAAGGCTGCTTTCTCACCAGTCTTCATGGTGCCTTGCTTGTGAAGTAAGTGTGCTGGCTGACCAACATTTCCACAAAAATCCATTCTGATCTGAAAGTGGGGTTCAGCTCTGAGATTTACAAACGTTAATGTCCTTACACAGCCCTTTGTGTATCAAGCCTGGAGCTGTTTTCTTTAGTGACTAAAATCAAGTTATTTATATGACTTTACACCTTTCAACACTTGAGAGCCAGCTCAGTGCTGAGGCTGATCCTTCTCAATATCATTATTGCTGAATATCAGTTAAAGGGTTGGACAGCAAACCCAATGAGGGCAGTAGGTTAGGATAGACGTGTCATTAAGAGCTTGACTGGATGAGTTTCAGTTGCAGTTATTTAACTGGGGACTGATTTTGGTAGCAATCTGTGAGAAGGAAAGACACCAGCTTGACTCTCAGATCTAAGGATGAGTTTATAGGTCAGGCACTTAGGGAAAATGAAAATACTTGCAAGCTGAGCACATTTGATGTAGAAGTTAGAGAACCTGAGCCACATTTCATTTTTACAAAACGAACAAGGAGTCCTGTGGCACTTAAAGACTAACATTTATTTATCACATGAGCTTTCGTGGGAGAAAATTCCACTTCGTCAGATGCTTGAAGATGGTGAGTTAAATTTAAATTTGATTTGAGTTTAATTCCACATCTTCAAGCATCTGACGAAGTGGGATTTTTCTCCCAGGAAAGCTCATGCAATAAATAGATTGGTTAGTCATTAAAAGTACCACAGGACTCCTTGTTTGTTTTGCTGAACTAGACTAACACAAACAAACAAGGAGTCCTGTGGCACTTAAAGACTGACAAATTTTTTTTTACATGATCTTTCATCAGAGAAAATCCTCAAAAATAAACCTGTTAGTCTTTCAGTGCCACAGGACTCCTTGTTTGTTTGTTTTACTGAACTAGACTAACACAGCTATCCCTTCTGAACTTCATTTTTACAGTCACTCATCAGAGAATGAAGTGGGATTTTCTCCATCGAAAGCTGATGTGATAGATAAATTTGTTAGTCTTTAAAAGTGCCAGAGGACTCCTTGTTTGTTTTTCAGAGAAATCAACTTTTGAGTGATGGTTGCAGTTCGAGAAAGCCAACAGTAGATGGCAGCAGGTCACAACTTCCAGAGCAAGTTCGATCTTGATACCATAACTGGCCAATTTTTTAGTCTCTACCTCTTTCTTTTCTTTCCCCTGTCCTGTTGAACTTTAGAAACAATCAAGGAGTCCTGTGGCATTTAACTTCAAAGCGTCTGGTGAAGTTGGATTTTCTTCCATGAAAGCTCATGTGAAAAATAAATGTGTTAGTCTTTAGAAGTCCCACAGGACTCTTTGAATGCTTTGCTGAACTTGACTAAGATGGCTACTACCCATTTAGAATTTGGAAACACTGACAGATTGAAAAGAGTTGAGTTGTAAAGAGAGGGAGAGGAAGTTGAAATGATTTCATGGGTGCAAGTAGTACTGTAAGTAAAGAAAAAGCAGTGGGAAATACAGTCCAGGTAGGTATGTGATGCCTCTGGGCATGAGACAGCGTAAGGGAAAATGCCCATGATCTGTTATCTAGTGGACTTTCCCAGCTACCCATCAGGTTGCTAAAATGGCAGCTATCCTAGGCTAAGTAGGGAAGAATATGTGGTGGTAAAAGCTGCCAGTACTGCTCACTTATACTAGTTGGCTTGTTCAAGTTATCAAACTCCCGGAATGTTGAACTATGTCATAATTTTTTTTTTAAAATAATGTATCATATTGTTCTTTTCTTTTAGTGCCTTGAACTTCTGTGGTGCCTTCTAGCCACAGATCTGAGAAGTTTACAATGCGTTAAGCTTTGCAGTCTTCCTGTCTAATAGAGGGAGAAGTCTTGTTTTACAGACAGGGAAACTGAGCCACAGAGCGGTAAATATACATGCTTATGCAAGCAATTCCTGAAGATAGTTCTGTGTGTCTACAGGCATTCCCCTCTGTGGAATTCATGAATTCATTGCAGGAGCCGGATATGCAAGAGGACAAATCAGGAGCAGAAAGAAGCTAGGTATTTACAAGCATACTGCTGCAGTACTGTCTCAGGCTTCATGCTTGTGTGGTAACTAGACCAGTTGTCTTTATTCATGTTGTGATAATTGGTTTCTTCCCTCACATAGCGCTTAACTCAGTTACAAAATACAGCAACACACTTGTAATGTTAGACTGGTGACACTATCTTGCTGAGAGCTGAGCGTCAACCCCCTTGATTCACCCATGAGGCTGGATTACCTTTGCCCTGTAGAACACCATAAAGTCAGTTAATTGCTTCCGAGTCCTACTTGCCTCTCTAAGTAGCAAAAAAAAAAAAAAAAAAAAAAAAAAAAAAAAAAAAAGAGGCAAACCAGCTGTCATCCCTTATCTGTAGCTATTCTCAGCTGTGCCCAGCAGTATCTCATAATTTTCTCCTGAGAATCTCAAGGCTAGTCCACACTTTAAATTTACAGTGGCCCAGTTGTATCAGTTGTCGGAGTGCTGTGGGGTTGCATTATTTTGACAAGAGAGAGGTCTCTTGCTGACATAATAAAACCACCTAACTGAGTGCCGTTGATGTCGATGAGAGAGCATCTAATGCTGTCTGCACAAGTGCTTATGTTGGCTTAACTTATGTTACTCAGGAGTGGTTTTTTTCCTACACCCCTGAGTGACTAAAGTTTTGCCAATATAAGTACTAGTGTAGACATGGCCTCAGCAATAGCGTCCTCATTGGGCTGGATCTCTTATGATACGCCACATAGTTGGTCAGCCCTGGGACACTCAATTAGGTCCAGAACAGGATGGGGCAGGTAATCCAGCACGCCAAGCATTGTTGTGATGTGCCTTTCTCTTTGTTGCTACACAGGCAGGCTGCTGCGAGTTGGACTAGATGCATATAAATAATCTCCACTGTCAAAAGTCAGGTAAAAAATGTTTCTTCTTAGTCCAGCCTGGAGAAGCATGTGAGCTGCTATGGCTAGATCTGTGTGTGAACAGAAAGGGCATGGTCTAATCAAGAAAAGGCACTACTGGCTACTGATAGGAATGTTGGAAGTGTATAGTAGAGGCACAGCCATGGGTGTCTGGCGGTGGTGCAGACTTCTCTGCTGTGGCTGCAGGGGCACTCAGCAGTCAGCCATGAGTGGAAAAGAGGCCCTGATGGGCCTTATCTCGCTGGCTCTCCTCCTATTTCCCCCCATAGCTCTACGTGTTAGCTAGCTATGGGAGCATCTCAGACTCAGGGGCTTGGCCAGAAAACGGGATAACTACACCTCTGATGTACGTGGAGGACAAAAGAAGGATAGTCTTGGAGTTAGAGCATTGGCCTGAAGGTCAAGAGATCTGTTTAATTGCCAGCTCCACTGCAGACTAAATGAGATTTTGGCAAGTGCAACTTTTGTTTGCCTCTGTGCCTAAGGCTACATCTATACTGATGGCAGCAAATTAACCACTGTCAGTCTGATCACCTGGACTCAACTGAGTGGTCAGTCAAGACCCACTCAAATGATCTGAAGTTTGCTGGAGTTTGATTTAGTAACTCGAGCTCTAGAAGAAGAGTACCACTGAGTCGAAGGGACAGTATTTCCTTCTGACTCAGTGCACTGGAGACAGGGAGGTGAGAGTTAGAGTTGAAGGAAGATACACAGGATAACATAAAATAATTTGCGTATCTTCCTTCGACTGCTGCCAAAAACGGCATCAAGTGTACACAAGATCTTAATCCCTTCCTCCCAGCTGCATAATGGAGATGATCCCTCCTCTCTCTTGCCCTTTGTCTTGGTTATTTAGCTAGCAAGCTTCCTGGGGCAAGGATCTATGCACTAAGTGTTTCTACATCTTGTGCAAAAGGGGCCATGATTTGGGGTCTCTCACTGTTGCTGTAATGCAAATAAGTAGGGGTTGTAGGAGCTGTGCATATGGCAGCTGAGGAAAACTTACAGGCTAAAAGAAAACGAGTAAAACTGCCAAGAAGTTGCTTAGGACTAAAGAGCAGGAATCTGAAATGGGGTCTCAGCATCTCCATTTTGTGTGGCCTAGATGCTCTTTGGCATTTTTAGGACTGCCTGTTAGCCAGGGAGCCAAACCCTGCCCCAGACACAACAGATCTCTGATGTTATGAAGTGGCCATAGATTAGGGTTAGTGTTTCTGTGAAGCATTGATCGCAGCGGCAGGTCTGAAGTGTAAATAAAGGCTGAGACAGTATAAAGTAGCATTGCTGATATCCCCTGTTAACCATCCAATTGGTCTGAACACCAACAGAGGCTCTTCATTGCTCCCCTGGGTAGGTGCTGGTCAGGAAGGAGAGCCCAGGGATGTATTTCAGAGTTAAATTACATGTGTAGAGCTGAAGAGCAGGCAGAGGAGGAACTTGTCTTACTAGAAAATGTTTCAGTTTCTCGGAAATTGCAGCTATTGATCACTTAACCCTTTGCATGGCGGGAAGGTCGCTAATGGGAAAGGGACTTTCTGTGATCAGGTACCAAAGAGGAGGATTGATCAAAGTGGCTGTAAAGTTGTCTGGTTTTAGAGACACATGTGGTTAGATGTGAGGCGGCTGCGGGTGAAGCATCTTGCTCTGCTTGAGTGTAAATATTGGCAGAGCTGTTAATGTCCAGCCATACGCAGGATGGGAACAGCATGCCTTGCCCTGTAGGTTTCCCTTTCCTGCTCTACGCAGAACTGATTCTAGCACCTACACAGGCGTACTTGGGGTGCCATACTGCAAGTGCCTTTGCGGGCAGTATGCATAGGCCTTTTGGTCCTTAGTGCTGGTGGAAAGATTGGATTACCTGCTCTGCAGAGTGAAGCTATCTGGTGTCCCCAGAACAGGTTCAATACATGCTGTGCTAGTACCAGCGTCCCTTAGCACCCTGCACCAACCGCACAGATCAAGGCTGCAAGGACCACATTAGGGAGGACAGGATTTAGGGGCAGTTGAGGAGGACGGACAGCTGAGGGCCACTTCACCTCTCTGTAGAGATTGGTGTCAGTCCACCTTACTTCAGTGGCATCTATGTGTAACAAACACAGCCGGGCCACATTTCCCAGCTTGGCCCGTCTCTTTCCCCACCCCTAACACTTGGGGTGTTCTGGAGTGAGAGAGAGAGAGAGTAGCTACAGTTGTCATGTAAGAAGGTGGGCATGGCTGAGAAGGCCACAGATCACCCTCCATTTTGGTAGGTGCAGTTTTGGGTTGTAAAGGACAGAATCTGCTGTGCCTGCATGCAGCTCACAGCAGGTCCTTTGAATTGTATCCCTCTGGTTGCCCCACTTCAAGTGTGCATGTGCCTCTTGACTCCTTGATTGGAGATTTTCAGTGACAGTGCCTGTTTGGCACATTCCTATGCCTTCTCATGCCAGATACCGAAGCTATATAGCTCTGTGCAGGTGAACTGCCCTCAAGTTTTTCTCAACCCCCTTCACCTGAGAAAAAGCCCACGTGTGTCCATCTCGAGTCAACCACAGCTTTCCTAATTTTTCTGTGGTGGTGGTATTATTTTTTATAGTTAGCTAGTGAAACAAGTAGCTGAATGATTTACTCCTGTCTTTCCCCTGAGGAGGGCTTACTTTTGTGCCTATATGGCCAAGTTTCAAAGGTCACATCTTTTGTGGAGAGGTTGTACCTGTGAGTATTGGCCATTACTTGTGGTAATCCCACATCACCCAGAAGTACAACTTTTCCCTGACCCTCATGTCAAGGGCAAGGAAAAGTAGTGAGATTAAACCCATGATGTCCTTTCAGCCAACTTCTGAGTCAGGTTAAGAGACCCTCTCACTCCTTGGATATCTTTCTCTGGCAGATCTTGTGCCCTTCCAACCTTGGCATTGGCTTCATGTAAGAAAGGAAAGACTTCAAAAACGAGGAATGTAGACTCTCACTTTAAAGAGCCAGCACCCCATTTCTAATACTAAAATATTGTTGACTTCATGAGATTCCTCTCCTTGTTTTTCTCATCCTAATCAATAAAATTCTCTTCAACGCTCCATTTTCTTTTCTCCAGTCCTACCTTTTTTATGACCTGGTTGTCAAAAGGGTGAGAGCACAACAATAATCCTGTCCATTGTTTCCAGAGTACAGTGTCCTTGACCTCTTCACAAAAGCTGCCTTTGCGATAGTCACAGGTAGTCCAAGCAGTATGGGGACAGGTGTGCTTGGAAGCCAATCATGGCCACTGGATAGCCAACAGGACAGTTTTCAGGCTTTTCTGGGTTGGTTTGGATTTAGCCTCCTATCCTAGAATTAGACTGATATGTACTCTGGATTTGGAAAACCAGCAGGTTGATTAGCTTTTAAAGATGAGTGCAGTTTCCAACAGCAGAGATTTTAGTGCTTGTTGGTAGACCTATTTACCATTAATTGTGCTTACAGTTCTCATTGGCTGTCCTGGGTCAGACACATGGCTATTTGTGTTGTACACACCACACAGATTACCATGGGGACACCAGCACTAAGAAGCAGCTATGGCTCTTTCACTCACATTAGTTGTGCTTTCCAGTTGACCAGCCTGTTGAAGAAGGCCTCTTAGGTCTGCATCCTGATTTCTCAAGACAATTGGTGCTTTGGAGCCCTGCTGAGAAGTGTTGCTATCCCCGTTCAGTGAGTCGTCTTCTGGCCAAGGAACTCTTCCTGAAGAGTAAAGAGCTGGGGTAAAGGTAGGTTCTCAGTTTTGAACTGGGGATGTTTCCCAGCTGCCTTAATGTCAGCATTCCCACTGTCTTTAACCAGTCTCGGGACTGTCCTCACTGACAGTTGAACTCTGAAGGGAGGCTGTAGAAGTTTATGTTGTAATGCTTTCATGTTTCAACAGGTTAGTCAGATTGTTGGGAAAAACCTTGAGTCGTCAAAAGAGATGCTGGGAATACCACTTTCAGTCCTTTGTAGCTCCTGCTCCCTGTTTCTCCTCCTCATGCATTCTCTGTCTCAGAGCCTGTTACCTGTACTTTTAATGCCTGTTCTGTTGCCACAGTTCCCTTCTGACTAAACAGAGGTTACAGTTTGTATGACGAGTGTTACATGGAGGGAAGATGTATTGTATAGAACAGGAGGAGAGCCAGTAGACTGGGAAATGCAGTAGACTGAAATATATGGGAAATGGACTATTCGATTCTTGGGCATTTGAGTGAAGTTTCCATTAGGGTTTGGAATTCTTCCAGGAGCCCTTGTACCTAAAGTAAGCAATAATTCCTGCCAAAGCAGGTGTTCCAGGCTGCACTAAAATCTCTGCCTCAGGTGCATTGTGAAGGGAAGTGGCCTGAGCCACAGTGTCCCGGACAGAACAAAATTTGGCCGTTCCTATGCAAATAGTGCAACTGGAGATAATTGCATACAGAACTCCAGGATGGCATCCACATCTGGATGCCTCACTTGTCCCTCATCCTCAAGAGTGGTTCTGAACTGGCAAGTAATGCCACAGGGCCTTATACTAAGCTATGCAGTATAGACTCATAAGGAGTATGCCTAGCTTCTAGCAGTTTCATATATGCACAGCACAACTATGTGGAAGCTTTAATTACAGAAGAGACTATTTCATCTGGTCCTCCTTCTACCTGCTAATAGTTTTATTGTAAAGGCTGGAACTTGTAGTTGACTATTCAGACCTCCCTTTCTGGGTCTGTTATTTAGAGGGCCATTCATTCATTCATTTCCCTTCTATATATCATGTTACCCTTCTGTAAAAATGGGTGCAATATTTCACTACTAAGGAACTGGAGAACTTTAATGTCTGTAAAGTACTTTGTAATCTGTGGATAAGACGTCTCATGGGACGGCAAAGGTTTTGGGACAAGTAGCCCCACATAACCAGCTGGCCACAGCACTATGGGTTACTGCCCTCCCATCTTCAGCTCTCCACAGCAACATTCTTCACACCTACAGATGGTGCAACAAGCCTTCCGCTACTTTTAAGGAAATGAGATTCTAGGCTGTGGGAATTTCTCATTCACTGATGTGTGCCTGCAATAGTTTGGCTGGATTGGTCTATATTTGTCCTGCAAAAGGGCCTAGGCAGTAGCTCCTGAGAAATTGCCTGTTATTAACTGGCTGCTTTTAAAATCTTGATGTTTATCACACTGGGGTGTATATTTTTATCATGATGGTTTCCTATGTTCCTGAAAAAGAAATAGTGCCAGTACTGTGGGAAATTTAGCTAGTGGATCTGGCCAGTGTAGCAACATTAACAGCAATGGCTGTGTGATATATATATTTATTTTTAAGGGACAGTTTATTTGTGAAGCTAAGTTTCTTATCTTTGAGAGTGAGGATGGTCCAGTGGCTAGAATACCAGGGACTTGGTGGACCAGGGCTTCAATGCCTTCCTCCACCACCATAGACTGGGTAAGCTAGGCACGTTGCTGAGCCTCTCTGTAGTCAGGTCTTATTTTTAATAGAAGGATTATAAAATGCCTCTTTACTTCATAGAGATATTGCGACACTATGGTGATCGGGCCACAGAAGCACCTAAAATTGATTTGCCACCCTTTTTGTGACTCTTACTGTGCCCTGAACTGTTTTCCTGGAGTCAATGGCTCTCACCAGTTTTTGCGCTGGCTCCAGTCGCCTTAAAGGGGAGTTAAATCCAGACACTCTGGGCAATCGTGAAAGCTACAGAGAGTCTGGGATGCTGACACCAGAGACAGCTAGGCTCGGAGGCACTCAAGTAACAAATTGAACAAATTGAATATCTTAAGATGACTCTGGTTTATTGTCCAGATCAGGTCAGCAGAAAAAATATTGGGAGGCAGAACAAAGAGACAGGCTTCTTTAGTAGATAAATGGACTGATCATTTCATATTGAGGAACAATCTCTAAAACATAGTTTACTGCGCAGTTGAGGGCTGAGGCATTTGCTGCTGCCAAGAGCTCCTCCTCTGACCCTAGGCACAAGTGGAATTAACTGGCGCGGTGTTTTTTGATGGGTAAACTCCCCGAAGAAGACACTCCATTTGTTACCGAGGCTCTGATGAAGTAAAGTGTGGTTTATATGTACAAGGCCGGCCTTCAACTCATCTCAGAATGAATGGAGAGGTAAAATTGAATTTTACACTCCTGCTGCTATGATTAATGTTCAGTAGTCCATCTGTGCTAGCCGGCCACAAGGGGGCATTGAAGGTTCACTTTGTCTGCTACCGTAGAGCGCAGAAGTCTGCCTTTGCCCATTTGTGCACGAAGATGCCAAATGAAGGAGAGTCTGCATAAATGAATAGCTGTTGTATGAATAAACTTGTTGGAGCAGACAATTCTCTGTGCACCAGTCTCACCGGAGCCTTTGATATAAGGCTGCTCTTGACAAAGGAATAAACTTGTTAGGGGGTAGAAGAGCATATCTACATTAAATCAGAGAGTGCAATGCCATGCTAAAGGTACAGGGCTGCATGCCACACCTAATCAAGAAATATTAAACGCAATAAAGCTGTTTGAGGTAAACACCAAGTATTTTCTGTGGATGTGCTACATGGAATAGAAATATCCGTGTTGGGGTGGCTGGCAGCCCTGTAGCCTGATTTTGCTCCCACCCTGAATGGAGAACTCTCCATGCAGGCCTGTTTGAGTGTAAAAGCAGGGACAGAGAGCTGTGAGTGACTTGCACAAGGTCTCGTAGGGATGAAGTGGGGATTTGGAGCTTCTGGGCACGGACCTTTATTGCTAGAGACCTCACCTCTGGCCTCTTACTTGCTGGAGAGCTGTAGTTTTGAGTCAAACCTATTGCTCATTCTGAAGTGGAAAACACTGACCTCTAATTGCCTCTTGTCTGCACCCATCCTCCAACCAGCCTGGTGAAGACTCAGCTAGATGACCTACAGAATTCATCCCCTGCAACCCTCCTTCAGCTTTGCCATGGGATATGGGATGATCTGGCCAGAATCACATGGAAGTGCACAGTAACTCCCTTTACCATTAAATGAGTGTTTATTGAAACTAGTTTGCTATGCATAAAGGGAATCACCATACACAAAAATTCTGCAGGATTAGTGAAAAAGAGTACTGAGAGAGAGGTGTAAACCTTCAGGCCACCAAAAAGTGAAATGCTATAAAAAGTTGATCTAAGGGACCTGATCTTCTCTGAGCCCCAAGGCATGGCAGGGTTCGAGCAGCATCTTAGTCCTAAAGGAATTGGCCTGTTAAAAGAAATAGGCTGGGTTTTGTCAGTTTAATGGATTTTCCTACAGTGCAATGTATCAAGTATTTGCTGAAAAATAGAGGTACTGATCCAGGAAATGTTTGATGGTGCTTTCTAACACTAGTATGCTACGTAGTGATCCATCCTGTAGGTGTCTGTCATTTCATAACTTAGATATCGAGAAATTCAAAATCCTCACAAAAATGCACTGTATTCTTCTGATAGACAATGCTAAACTAATAAGCCGAAATAGAAAAATGCAGTTCTATTCCCCTTGCTCCCCCCTCTTTTAATTTAAGAGCTCCTATGTTGATGCAAAAGACCTACAAAGTTTGTCAAAGTTCAAGATTACTTTCTGATTAAAGAAAGTTTGCCTTACAGGATAATCTTTGAACTCAATGTGCTTTTGATATAAAAATAGCAATTGCATGAAAGTTGAAATCTGCATGTTGCAAGATGGCCTGGAATTAAGTGATAATTTTCCAATGGAATGTCAATGGAGAAAAGTTGCCCTTTTGTAAACTCTCAGGCTTCAAGGTCAGAAGGGGCCATCATGGTAAAGGGTAATTTGACTTCAGGCTTCCCATGGTTTGAGCCTGTAAACTGCTCTGATTTGCTGTTACTTTATGACCAGATCCTGTGTTTTACACCCCCTTGCATTTAGTTTCATTCCTTTCTGTAAGTTCCCCCATCTTTGAAGCATCTGAGGAAGTGGGATCTTCTCCCACGAAAGCTCATGCAAAAAATAAATCTGTTAGTCTTAAAGTGGCACACAACTGCTTGTTGTTTTTTTACTGGACTAGACTAACATGGCTATCCCTTTTGAAATTCACGAACCTCACTCATCCATTAAACTCTGCTCATGTATTCTTATTTGCTTAAATCATGAACCATAACAGATGTAGCCATCTAAACTGATTTTCTTATAGGAATAGGAAACAGTAAGCTAATCACTGTGATTCCTTCTGTGTTTCTGGGGACAGGGCTTTTAAAGGTAATATTATAATCTGTCTTAGGATCAAAGAAAGGAAAGTATAATACCTGGTCTACTGAAGTCATGGGGCTTTCCTAGGGGCTATATGGGTACAATGTGGAACATCAGAACTGTGGATTTTGCACGTAAGTCTCTAGACCTTTCTACTTGAATCCTGTAGTTGTATAAGGGCATTTCTATACTAGTGTTTGTTTTGGACTACGGCTGTGTGAATCACAATGCATACTGCAGTGCTGCGCTGTAATGCCCCATGTGGTCACTGCAAGTGCAAATTTAAAAGTCCTGAGTTTGCCTCTTGAGTTTCCTTTGCATTGCCTCATGAAGGGGGCCAGAACAAGCCTATGAGCTACTTATGTACCATATCAGCCTTCTGAATGACTTAATGGTGCCCTGCAAATCCGCGGATATCTGCATTATGTCTGTGGATATCTGCACCACAGATACAATCTTGTGGATGCAGATTGGATACAGGTCCACATATTTTTATCTGTGCGAAGCTAGAGCCCTGCAAATATGTAGATATCAGTAGATATCCACATTATTTCAGCATGAGTGAATATCCATGGACCATTTCTTGCAGATGCAGATCGGATGCAGATCCACATATTTGTATCCTCATAGGGCTCTATGAATAATGCCTAAGGGTGCATAGACTCTGTATAGGAGTGAACTTCACCCATCCAATGATACAAGGTGACAGATTCCACTGGACTGTGTGATGTCACATGTTATGTACCTTCTGAAACCTCAGATAACTATCAGCCTGGGAAACTGAATATTTGGAGCAAGTTTTCTGCAAGCTGCAGAAATCCCTGAACCTGTGGATATACAAATAGAAACTTGCATGGATAGAGGTACCTTTATTGTTTCTAGTAACAAAAAAATCTTCTAAATTAAGGAAGTGACTCTCTTCTTGCAGTTACCAATTGCCAGGAGTGGGATGCATGCAGGGGAATATACAACAAAAAATCCCAACATTCTGGGAAGCAGGAGCATTTGTGGGTGGTGACATTTGTGCTCTAGAATATTTCTTAGTCAGGTGCATTTTGTAAGGAATACTGATTTGATTCTCCATAGTCCAACACCTCATTAGTCGTAAAACCAACTATTTAAAATTGATGATGCAGCACAATAGGTTATTTGGCATGATAGATAAAAGTTCTGCCATGTTACACTTGTCTCAGGCTATCATAGAGTGCTATTTAAAAGATCAGGGCTTGGAAAGTCCTGTGGGAAGATCTCTGCTCTGTGATTTGCAGGAAAATCTTCATAGTTGGTTTAAACTTATGTTACGTTAAAGTAGAGAGAGGAGTTTGTGTACAATTTGCCAGGAGGTTCAAAGCTTTTCATGGGATGTAAAATGCAGTTTATTTTGCCCAATAATGTATTACTCAGCCCAGTGCCTCAGGAGAAAGGTGGAGGTAAGAATTCCTCTCTGGGCTAGGAAAGTCTGAGTTGCTCATTGGGCATCTTTCATTAATTACCTAGATGGTGTTTAATCCTGTGTAATATCAGCAACTAGCAACCTCTGCCAGTACCAGACAGATCAGTGAGTTAAATCCTATTAGTGGGTCTTGTTTTAAAGCGTGTGCGGCACAACATTGTCAATAGCAGAGTAAACTTTTCCCATGTCTCACCCAGGCAAGGTGGCTCAGAGTCAGCCCTGACCAGGTGAGTCAACTTTCATCATCTCGCGTCTCAACTATTGTAACAGGTTTCTCTCTGGCCTTGATAAATGCAGCTTTGCCCTGCTCAGGTCTGTTCAGAAGGCTGCGGCAAAGATCATTCTCCCCTCCCATCACTTTGATCATGTCACCTCGCTCTCTGTGGCCCTCCACTGACTCCCTCATTTCTGTCGTGTTCAATATAACGTGCTTGGCTTCACTTTCAGTGCCATTTGTAGCCTCTCCCCATCCTACCTCCTCTCATTCTGTATTGAAAGGTCAACTCCCACCTCCCACTGGCCCACAATGCCCACCTCTGTTGTTAAATTTGTGATTTGTGCTTTCTCCCTTGTTGTCCTTTCTGCCAGAAAGTGCTCTCTGTAAACACCGACAAAGCTCCTTCTTCATCTTCCTTTAAACTCTTCTTTGCTGTGATGCCTACAAAAAGCTTGACAATAGTTAGGCTGATGGTGAGTGGAAACCAATATATGGCAACCTGAGCAACCCTGTCTCATTGTTGCCTTGTATATCCCCTTCCGCCTGTGTCCAACTGTTGTCTCTTGTCATGTGCTTAACTACAAACTCTTTGTGGGCAGGGTTGTCTTCTGTTCTGGGTTTGTACAGTACCTGACCCAATGGGGTTCTTGCCCATGAGTAGGGTTCCTCAGTTCTGCCACAGTAAAAATAATATCTCATAATAATAAAAAGGCTCAGTCTCTAGGGATGAGAGTGCCCTGCAGTTAGTAGGATCAATCAGTGCTTAGCTCTCTGCAGAGACTCCTAACAAAGGCGTCTGTGTAGGCCAGGATATTCCCAGGAGCACCGAGATTAAAACTATCCATTTGTGTACACGGGCGGGCCCCCAAGAGTGATTTCCCATTTACATGGTAATGATTTAATATATGGCAAGAGGTATTCATTCCCTGCCGCAAAGAGCTTACACCTAACAACTTGTGCTTGCTACAAACTGAGGCTAGAGTCCAACTGGGAATGATGGGATCAATAGCCATGGCTTGCCCTAACCCTGCTGTTACTAGCAGATCTTAGTATAATAATTCTAGGTAATGGCAGACCCAGGGGCATCTAAATCAGGGCTGTCTCTCATGATGTGGGCCAAGAGCAAATCACACTGTGTGCCCCCCACCCTGAACATCACAGGTCATTTTTATGTGTTTTGGGCCTGGTTGCTTCCTGAATTTCTGCCTTCTAGAGCCATGTGACTGACCTGGAAATGCAAAATCTGCCATCTTCGTTGCAGTAAATAAAATTGGTCAGGTTTGGTCAAGTTTTCAGATGTATTTCTTCTCTTTCTGAGGGTGGGGCTTGGTAACTCTTGTGATTTTAAAGGGGGCCACACAGCCCCAAAGTGTGGGTCCCAAGGCAGCCATCTCAATTAGCTGTGCCTTAGGCATGACTCTGATCTGAATTGTGAGGTGGTTCTTGCAATAGTGTATATAACAGGGCAAATACAGTCTACAATAATCTCTCCCCTCATCCCCAGAGGTACTGCTCTCTTTAGGAAAAAGTGAGTGCCAGCAGTTGGATGACTTTTGGACTCTGTTGTAAGTGGCCTTTTGGCTAAGATCAAGAGTATCTTCTAATGGACTCTTGACACCAGCATACTAACACAATCCAGAATAACCACCCTTTATTAATGGATGTACTTCTATTTCCCAACACTGTGTATACCCTCCTCAACATCTATAAAGGTGATGTTCCTGAATTTCTTAACTCTTGCATTTCAAACCCATAGGCTTTTGACTTTCTCCATTTAGAATGCTGTAGCTCGTACTGATTGTACTGTTCATTTTTACTGCAACATGTTCCTTCCCAATGACCTGTACTGTGAACCTGGATGCCCAGTCATTTCCTATGTTTAACACTGTGATTGTCTGTTCCTTTATAACATTTTTTTAATAATTTTTTTAAAAATCTGTTCTTATCTATTATAAATGGGTAATTCCTGGGGGGCTGCAGTCTAACAAGGCACAAGAGCTCAGCATACTGTTTACTCCATGTGTTAGTGAGATTTAAGGGAAGAATGTGAAGAACCAAGTCCTCCAGAATATGGTTCTGTGATGGCAGAAGGCTTTGCACCCCAGGGTGGAGAGCTGAGGATTAGCTTTATGTAGGGGGATTTCTAACAAAAATTCCAGCCTAGCATGGGCAGACTCCCTATTTCAAGTGTGTGGGGGTGGGTGAGGGGAGAAGGCAGAGGCCCAGATGGTGAGGAATAAATGGTTGAAGGATAACAATGAGTCAGGCAAAAAAAGGAAATTGTTTTTCTGACAGTTTGCTATTGTGTGTGGGGGAAAATCCCTGTAAGAATGAGGCACCTGGCAGAAAGGGGATAAGTTAACGTTAAATGGGCATCCAGTGACAAGGGCGGAAATGGTGGGACAGCTGGAAATGCAGTAGGAGCACAGAGAAAATCGATATGAGATAAGCGTTCCAGGGGTAGCGCTGTTCATCAGGTGACAAAGTTAAAGGCAGCAAGACACTAAAAGTGAGAAAATATCACTGACCCCCGCAGTATTGATCAAAGAGCTGAGACGCTCAAGGCCAAACTCACTAATAAAGTGAGACATATCAGCAAGGAGCCCATCAGAGCAGATGAGTTGGCTTGCGAAGGTCATAAAAATAAAATAAAAAAAAAACATAGAAAAAGCTTAGCTTGTGGAAGTTCTTGTTAACCATCTTGTTCATTGTCTTCAGTGGAAAGGGAAGAAACAGAGCCTCCTGGAGTGGCTCAGCCAGTGGGTCCCACCATCCCCCCATTTCAATATATTAATAAAACCCTTTGAAAATTGGATGGATTGAATGCTTGTGAAAAAGTGGAGCCAACAGCAATTTCTAGAGCAGGCACTGTGCAGGCTTCTCCTGGAAAGATCTGACAATGTCTGAATGGCTCTAAGCCTCTTTGTCTGATTTTGTTAACAAAGGGATAGCCGTGTTAGTCTAGTCCAGTAAAAAAACAACAAGCAATTGTGTGGCACTTTAAGACTAACAGATTTATTTTTTGCATGAGCTTTCATGGGAGAAGATCCCACTTCCTCAGATGCTTCGAAGATGGGTGAACTTACAGAAAGGAATGAAACTAAATGCAAGGGGGTGTAAAACATAGGATCAGGTCATAAAGTAACAGCAAATCAGAGCAGTTTACAGGCTTAAAGAATGGGAAGCCTGAAGTCAAATTACCCTTTGTAATGTGAAAAGAACCCATAATCTCGATTGAGTCCTGCTTTCACAGAATTTAGTTTGCATATTAATTCGAGTTCAGCTGTTTCTCTTTGGAGTCTTGATGTCCCAGGTACATCTCTAACGACAGTCGTTAACAAATCCATCATCGAGTGATTAGGAAGATGGAAGTGCTCAGCAACTGGTTTCTTTGTTCCTTGATTTCTGATATCAGCTCTGTGCTCATTCAATCTCTCACGGAGCGATTGTCCTGTTTGTCCAACATATAAGGTGTTGGGGCATTTCTTGCACATGATGGCATAGACCACATTAGTAGACGAGCAGGTAAACGAGCCTTTGATGGAGTAGCAGGCTTGATTAGGACCTATGATGGTGTTTGTTGTGTAGATATGTGGGCAGACTTGGCAGCGTGGTTTTTTGCAAGGGTGTGTGCCTGCTTCAGATTTGAGGATCATTTATATCTCCAAATCAGTGGCACTGCTATGGGCACCCGCATGGCCCCACAATATGCCAACATCTTTATGGGCGACTTAGAACAACGTTTCCTCAAGTCTCATCCCAAGACACCTCTTCTTTACCTGCGCTACATCGATGACATCTTTATCATCTGGACACACGGCAGGGATGCTCTTGAAGATTTTCACAGAGATTTCAATAATTTCCACGACACCATCAAATTGAGCCTGGAACACTCCACACAGGAGATCCACTTTCTTGACACTACAGTACAAATCAGGGATAGACATATCACCACCACCCTATACTGAAAACCTACTGATCGGTATAGTTACCTACGTCCTTCGAGCTTCCATCCTAAACACAACACATGATCCATTGTCTACAGCCAAGCCCTAAGATATAACTGCATCTGCTCTGATCCCTCAGACAGAGACAGACATCTTGAGGATCTCTATCAAGCATTCTTGAAACTACAGCACCCAGCTGGGGAAGTAAGAAAACAAATTGACAGAGCTAGACGGGTTCCCCGAAGTCATCTACTACAGGAGAGACCCAAGAAAGAAAGCAACAGAACACCACTAGTCACCACATACAATCCTCAAGTCAGACCTCTGCAAAAGATCATTAAGGACCTACAGCCTATTCTAAAAGATGATCCCTCTCTCTCTCTCAAGCATTAGGAGACAGACCACTCCTTGCCTATAGGCAGCCCCCTAATCTTAAACAGATACGCACCAGCAACTACAGATCTAACAACAAGAACATTGAAGCAGGCACACACCCTTGCAAAAAACCACGCTGCCAAGTCTGCCCACATATCTACACAACAAACACCATCATAGGTCCTAATCAAGCCTGCTACTCCATCAAAGGCTCGTTTACCTGCTCGTCTACTAATGTGGTCTATGCCATCATGTGCAAGAAATGCCCCAACACCTTATATGTTGGACAAACACGACAATCGCTCCGTAAGAGATTGAATGAGCACAGAGCTGATATCAGAAATCAAGGAACAAAGAAACCAGTTGCTGAGCACTTCCATCTTCCTAATCACTCAATGATGGATTTGTTAACGACTGTCGTTAGAGATGTACCTGGGACATCAAGACTCCAAAGAGAAACAGCTGAACTCAAATTAATATGCAAACTAAATTCTGTGAAAGCAGGACTCAATCGAGATTATGGGTTCTTTTCACATTACAAAGGGTAATTTGACTTCAGGCTTCCCATTCTTTAAGCCTGTAAACTGCTCTGATTTGCTGTTACTTTATGACCTGATCCTATGTTTTACACCCCCTTGCATTTAGTTTCATTCCTTTCTGTAAGTTCCCCCATCTTCAAAGCATCTGAGGAAGTGGGATCTTCTCCCATGAAAGCTCATGCAAAAAATAAATCTGTTAGTCTTAAAGTGCCACACAACTGCTTGTTGTTTTTTTCAGAATGAAGTCTGCCCCTTCCCTCCCCCCAGTTACGCATGCTCATTTAAAACCAGTTTTGGCCAAACACACCCAAGTTGTGGTGTGGACATTGGGGCTTTCATGTGGAAATTGGTTTGGCTGGAGTCCCGTACATGGCTGGGTGATTACAGGCAGAAACCCAATGATTGTCCTGGGAACTGTGGGTAAACTAATGGCCAGAGTGCACTTGCACCAGGCCAGTGAGGATAACTTTTGGCAAGTATCATGGGGGTGGTATTATTCAGTGTCATCTAGCCTGGAGCTTCCCAGCCTTCTGCTCAGGGTTCTATTCCCAAAGCAAGGCCATACCCTCAGACTTTAGGTGCATCACCGCACCTCTGCCTCAGTTTCTCAACTTGAGAAGCATGGAGAGTGAAGCACCCTAAGGAGTGCCCATGATTCATTTTGGGAATACCAGGCCACACCTGATGCTGTAAAGTCAAATCCTCCTTTCTGTTTTTGCCCACCTCTATGAGCAGGCCTGTAAAGGGCTAGGTTTGGCATGCTTCATTGGGTGACTGCCTCAAAGGCTGTGGATCAGTGGGCTTTGAATCACGCTCTTGGTTAGCGGTCTTGTCCTTCAATTATGAGTTCTCATATAAGCAGTCTGGCATGTGGCAGGGAATGTTTTTAGTTTCCTAAGAGTAACTAATCTCATGGTGGCTGAAAGATTTATTTGTATGTCTCTAAACCATTTCTTCAGACAGGCCTTAAGACTATTCAGCTGCGTGAGTGATGGTACTCGTGTGTAATGACCCGTCTGCCACTGAAAATGGGTGCAACTTCCAATGGGGCCAATGAATCAATTAATGTATGTACAAATCTTAAATTCTTGTGAGTGTCCTTGGATGACTGGGTCTGGAATCATAGAGTTTTAAGGTCAGAAGCGATCATAAGATCATGTGGCTTCTTGTGTAATCACAGACACAAGTGAAACAACAAGAATTAGATCAAAGACTTAATTGTTATGTGCCACAGGTGGAAAACAGGAAAAATGGAGTTGCAGCAGTGCCTGATGTTCCTGCAGTGGCAGGAAACTGATTTAGTGACCTGTGGACGTTGGGAGGGGTAGGAAAGGAGGACTACCTTTTAGAGGTCAGAGCGTGTAGGGATCAAGTGAGGAAGGCCAAAAGCCAAGCAGAGTTAGACCTTGCAAAGGAAATCAAAACCAATAGTAAAAGGTTCTTCAGCCATATAAATAGAAAGAAAACACAGAAGGAGGAGGTTGGACCACAATACACTGAGGATGGGGTAGAGATCAAGGATAATCTAGGCATGGCTGAATATCTAAATAAGTACTTTGCCTCTGTTTTTAATGAGGGTGATGGTGGGACTGGGGACAGAGGTGGGGCAGCTAATGGGAATGAGAATGTAGAAGTGGAAATTACCATATCTGAGGTGGAAGCCAAGCTTCAGCTGCTTAATGGAGCTAAATCAAGGGGTCCAGATAAGCTTCTTCCAAGAATATTGAAGGAACTCACACATGAAATTGCCAGCACTTTAGCAAGCATTTTTAAAGTATTGGTGAACACGGGTTGTATCTTATGACTGGAGAATTGCTAATGTAGTCCCTATTTTCAAGAAAGGGAGTAAAAGTCATCCAGGTAACTACAGGCCTGTTAGTTTGACCTCAGCAGTATGGAAGGTCTTGGAGAAAATTTTGAAGGAGAAAGTACTTAAGGACATTGAGGAAAATGGTAACTGTGATAAAATACAACATGGCTTTACAAAAGGTAGATCATGCCTGACCAACCTGATCTCCTTTTTTGAAAAGATAACAGATTTTTTGGGTAAAGGGAATGCGGTGGACCTAATTTACTTAGATTTCAGCAAGGCATTTGATACAGTTCCACACAGGGAATTGTTAATTAACTTGGGGGAGATGGGGATTAATATGAAAGTAGAAAGGCGGATAAAGAACTGGTTACAGGGGAGACTACAGAGGGTCATAGTGAAAGGTGAACTGTCTAGCTGGAAGGAGGTCACTAGTGGAGTTCCCCAAGGATCGGTCTTGGGACCCACCTTGGCACAAAAAGTGGGAGTGTGCTAATTAAGTTTGTAGACAACACCAAGCTGGAAGGTATTGCCAATACGGAGGAGGATCGGGATAGCATACAGAATGATTTGGATGACCTTGTAAAGTGGAGCATTAGAAATAGGATGAATTCAACAATGGGAAGTGCAAGGTCATGCACTTAGGGGCAAATAGCAACAATTTTTCTAATAAGTTGGGAATGCATCAGCTGGAAGTGACGGGGGGAGGAGAAGGACATGGGCGTACTGGTTGATCACAGAATGACGATGAGTAGCCAATGCGATGTAGCAGTGAAAAAAGCTAATGTGGTCCTGGGGTGCATCAGAAGGGGTATTTCCAGTAGAGATAAGGAGGTGTTAGTACCGTTATACAACGTGTTGGTGTGACCTCACTTGGAGTATTGTGTACAGTTCTGGTCACCCATGTTTAAGAAAGATGAAGTCAAACTGGAACAGGTGCAAAGAAGGGCTACAAGGATGATTTGTGGAATAGAAAATCTTCCCTATGAGAGATGACTTAAAGAGTTTTGTTTGTTTAGTCTTCTCAAAAGAAGGCTGAGAGGAGATATGATTGCTCTTCATAAATACATTAGAGGGATAAATACAAGGGAGGGAGAGGAATTATTTGAATACAGCGCCGATGTGGACACAAGAACAAATGGATACAAACTGTCTTTCAGAAAATTTAGGCTCGAAATTAGATGCAGATTCCTAACCATGAGAGGAGTAAAGTTCTAGAATAGTCTACCAAGGGAAGTGGTGGGGGCAAAAACCTTAGGTGCCTTCAAAACAGAGCTTGGTAAGTTTATGGAGGGAATGAGATGATGGACGGTGTAGCTTGGCCATTGTCTGTCTTTTACTACTGGTGATGGGTATGATAGTGACATGGAAAGGGGCATTTAATTGAGTGGGTTCTGAGTTATTACAGAGAAGTTCTTCTTGACTGGTTGTTGTGCACTTGACCTCATGCTCAGGGTTTAACTGATGGCCATATTTGGGGTCAGGAAGGAATTTCCCCTCAGGGCAGATTTGCTTGGGTACTGGGAGTTTTTTGCCTTCCTCTGAAGCATTGGGCATGGCTCACTTGCTGGTTGATTCTCTGTATTAAAGTCTTTAAATCATGATTTGAGGACTTTAATAGCTCAGTTATGGGTTTGAGGTTCATTGTAGGAGTGGGTCAGTGAGATTTTGTGGCCTGGACTGTGCAGGAGGTCAGACTAGATGATCATATTGGTCCCTCCTGACCTTAGAGTCTATGAGTACCTAGATGAGTCTAGCAGATGACCTGGTTCACTTCCTTCTATCTTAATTTTGTGAGGGTGGTTTTTGAAGAGACCAGTGATGCAGTGATTAGGAATAGCTTCAGAAGCTGCAGCACAGAAAGGGTGGCTGGGAGAGAAGTGGCCTGAAGCCTTGTTAGCATCCTCAGGTTTCTAGTCTTTTTAGGGACGAGCATATCCCTCAGAATAAGTCAAAGCAGCCTTGGGGCTTCTGTAATTTATGACAGTGTCCTGATGGCTACATATTGGGTGTTGCACTGGCTAGAACAGCCCAGAATATCCATAACATCATCTGGAATTACTCCTGTTCAACATGTGTCCTTTACTATCCCTTCTGCTGGGCTTGTCAGGGAACCAGGGCAGGGTAGTTTTGGCAGCCCAGTGCCAAAAGTGTGTGCCTTTAGAGGTTTGCAGCGTGGGGCTGACCCATGATGTCTGTACAGGCCACAGAACAATCATTTTTTATTCTGCAAAGCCCCATCTATCCATCAGAACTAGTGTCCATTTTCCCCTGGCAGTGATTTTTCTTAACGGGGAACATGTAGAGAAGAGAGACAGGCTGAAGAGGAAACAGAGATGAGCTGGGGAAACTAGAATCACATATGGAAAATGACTCTGTAGTGAAAGGCAGTCTGCAGGGGAAAGTGAAAAGGGGATTTGGTCCATTTTAGGATTTTTTTCCCCTGATGCATGTAAAAAGTCCTGACTGGATTTTTGTCCTGATTTCTTAGTTTTAGAAAAGCCAGGAGTGTCTAATCTCTCTCTATCAAACAGTGGTTGTAGCCTCTTTCACCCTCTCCACTTTCCTATATGTCGATCCACCTAGTTTGAATCAATACAACCTGTTTGATTTGCTGAAGTAGTCTGATCTGACCCTGTAATTATACTTCACTGCATTCATCTTTCTCCTCTATACTGTATTTTTTCCATTTTCAAGCATGTGATGAAGTGGGATCTTTCTCATGAAAACTTGTGCAATAAATAAATGTGTTAGTCTTTAGAAGTGCCACAGGACTCCTTATTTGTTTTACTAATCTCTCTTTTATATGAATGGCACATTGGTTGATTCAGGTATGTATTAAGAGGGCTCTATCCCTAATTCTCAGAGTTTTTGTCAAAATGATCAAATTAAATTGGTGATAACAAGAAACAGTTGAGCCCATGTCTGCTAGAGCTGTCTAAATAACTGATTTTTTTGACGGGTTTGCTGGAAGTTAAAAAAGAAAAATTAGTTTTGGGTTGAACAAAACATTACAGTAAACTCAAAACAAAACATTTCATTTAGGTTTTTATTTTTAAAGATATTTTTAACTTTTTTTTTAAATTAAAAACTCTAGTCATTTAATATTGGAGTCTCTCTACCTGTCTAAATTATTCAACTGGTTTGCCTTTATCCCCTGTTATGTGGACACACTGTTATATTATACAACACTGTGAATAGTTAGGGGGTCGTCTGACATTTATCACTTTTAGAATTATTTTCAGTTGCCTGCAAGCTTGCCAAATTTCTACCATCCAGGCTGAAATTTTCCATGCTGGCTGTCTGCATCAGTCTGATATATATAAACTTTCCGAAAAAACCTGCTTAGCTGTTTTCTAGAGTGAGGTAGTAAAAAGACATTTTGTTCATGTTAAATTCTTATAACAGTTTCATTTAAAAGCTTTAGTGCCTCCATTCCCTGGACTGGGGAGTTCAAATTTGGTAGAGGGGTTGTCCTGGACAAATGTATCTCTTGTTTTTGCTGTGAAATTTTATGTACAGTTGACCAAAGTACAAGCCTCTGACAATAGCACTTATCATGTGCTCATTTGAGGCTAACAGCAATGTTCTCTGAAGAGTTCACCTGCACTGACCTTGTGCTGTTCACACACATACCATGCCCTTGACAGAACCATGTATACGTCATCCCCACAGCGCAACTGAACTTGCCCCTTTTTAAGGCTGCAGGACCTCAGAAGGACCTTTTTTGGAATTACTCCTCCTGGCTCTCAGCAGCTGCTGTGGAGTCAGAACTAAGAGCGACATGGCTATCTTGAGTTGTCACTGGTGCTTTGGTCAGCAGTGACGAAGCAGAGCCGGTAATGCACACAGATGAGGAGCAGATTGGGAATAGGGGAAGAATGAAAAGATCTAGTCACTAGAGAACATTGCCAGGCTTGCTGAGTTTCAACATTCCTCTGCTGTCTAATGATTAGCTGTGAATACCATTGACTGTGTATTTCATCCCCCTTTAGTGGCTGAAGCCCACAGAATAATAGCCCAATACAGCTACCAATTACTTACTTAGTTCAAAGACAGAGATCTGTGCTGTGGATCTAAAGATCTTAGCTCTGCTGCTGACCCATGTGGATCCACATAATGAAATTTCTGTGTTTCCTTTTTTAGAAGTTTCAGAAATGATACAGAAACCATATTAAAACATTATTGTTTCAAAGTCCAGCACTCAAAAGTTTGCAGAATTAAGGTTGCCTCAATTAGTTCAAGAATCAGTTCAGCCTCCTTGTACATCTGCACATATCTTTAGTTATGTGATCACACATTGTGTTTCCACATGGTCCCTTGCATCATTCAGTGTGCCAGATGGACAGTGCACAGGATAGTGAATGAGAACCTCTGTAGGATCCATGCCTGATGTGTTACAGAAGCCGGAAGGTGTCTAGTGAATGATGCAAGGGACTGCAGGAAGAGAAAGGAAGGTCCAATGGTTAAGGATGTTGAATTCCTCCCTAGAGAACTGGATTCTATACTTGCATTTCCCAAAGGATTTCTGTATGATGCTGGGCAAGCAACCATAATTTTCACAGGTGACCACTGTGTGCCTCATTTTCCAGATGAAGAGCTTGCTTGAGACAGCTGTGGCCTGATTTGCACAAGTGAGCCGTTCACATAGTAGGGTGATGACTGCCAGAGAAAAGCCCACAAGGAAATGAATACTTCTGTATTCAGTGTCAGGTTTGGATAGTATCCAGATTCAGATGATTTAAAGCCAGGGGGAAAACCCTTTATTTTAAGACAGTCAATACCACATAAGCTTTCTCCGCATCTTCAGCTCTTTGAGCTGCTAATCATAGTGTGCAACAAATCAATTAAATACCTTGGGGTGGGGGGGGAGCATGGAGTCTTGTGGCACTTAAAGACTAACAGATTTATTTATTGCGTGAGCTTTTATGGGAGAATATCCCACTCTGTCAGACACTTTGAAGAGGGAGAGCTTGCAAAATTCTCTTAGTCTTTAAGTGCTACAAGACTCCTTGCTTTTTTTGCTTTACTAGACTAACAAGGCTGCCCCTTTGGAAGTTTTGGGAAAAACTATTCCTGACATAGAAAAATGTTCATTGCTGATCAGGAGTGGGCTGCCAGTGTTGTAGGTTGGTTGCAGCTGTCCTGCCTTCTCCCACCTAAGCATCCAAAGGAAACTTGTTTTCCAAGCTTCTTGGCCAAAATGATTGGGAGGTGAGATTTTTCAGAAGTGACAAGTGGTATCTGGGGTTTCTATTTTTAGTTACCTGACTTGAGACATCTTGGGGCTAAGTACTTTCCAGAGAGTAAGGACTCAGCATTTCTTGTTAATCAGGTTTTTTTAGAGATGTGTGACGATGGGCACCCAAAAATCACAAGTCACTCTCCAAGCTTGATCATTGTATTTTTTGAGTCGCGAGGTCTGGGGGGAGCAAAGACTGCATTGGCCTAAAAGCATCTGTACCAACCATCTCAAGAGGCACAATTCTCATTTACTGAAGTAACACTGTCTTGTCCCTGTGACATGTTATCTAGGAGTCTTACAAGTCCACCAGTGAACTTAGATATGCAAGGAAGAGTCACTGGTGTAGTTCCGAGATCAGAGCGCCAACCTGCCAGGGCACATTGGTTAGTGAATTTAAGTTTACAGCAGCTTCGTGCTGCCACTGGAGCAGCACATGGCAGCAAGAGTGTAATAATTAATCTGTCCCTTAGTTTCAATTGAATTCCTAGCTTAGTTATCTGAGATGCAGAGGTTTGTTTTGTTTTTTTTTTACTACTACATTTAATTATTTTAAACACATAGATAAATGTCCAAGACATGAAAGTGAAACCTATATGTCATAGCCAAAGGGAATATCCATTTCCTTTTGACTGGGTTATTGATAGAGGCCTGGCTGCAGGCCGGGCCTGTGGTGGGGAGAACGTGAGCAATGCTGATGGCTGGGCAGCGTGGGAGAGAAAGAATGGGAGTGGCATGCAGGGGACTGAGTGATGGTAATGAGGGAGACCACGGATGTACATGGGCATGGCGAGAAAGACAGAAGGTGTCCTGTAGGCAGCCCAGTCGCTACGTATGGTGCCCAGCAGCTGTCAAGGTTCAAAAGACTTGCCAGTGTCCCGTTGCTTCAGCTGCACCATGCACCAAAGTAGCATTGCTGAGGCAGCAGCCCAAGGAGTGTCATGAAGTGTGGAGATATCAGCACTCGAGAACTGGTCTTTCCTTACCCACGCATTCATTCTACCCTAGGCCGCCAACAGTGGGGCAGATACACCCATCCAGCTGCTCAACCTGCAATTTGAGCAGAATTTTGGCAATGGGCTTGCCTTAGCCTGTTTTTTGCCGTATTTCCAAACTGGATAAATAAATTCTGACATCAGAGGAGTGCTTTCGCCCTCGGGGTTTTCACTAGTGCAGAAACCCAGTGTGGAAACTCCCCTAGCCAGCCAGAATTCTGCTGAGGTGTGCAGCAAAGTGGCCAGTGCTTGTTAAACGCGAGCTCCAAGGCTGTAGCATACTCAAACCTCTATGCATGGCCCGGCCTACTAGATGGGGACAAGCAGCACACTGACTGAGCCTGGGTTATATTTGCATCCCCCCTCCATCATGCACATCAGACTTCAGCACCTGCTCAGCGTGTGGGTAAGCCACCTGAGCCCCAGCCAACTCCTGCCTTGTCAGCCCCCTGATTTAACAGGGCATTGGCCTGATTGTTTGTTAACTGCCTGGGAACAGCCCAAGATGCTTATTTTCCCTCCTGCCCCTGCCTAATTTGCTGCTACCACAGAGGCTCTCTCAGCTCCCCATAATAAGAAACAATAGTTCCTCTTGACTTAAACTGATGGGGAACCCGGACCTGGGCAGTGTCTTGTGTCTCTGAGAGGCCAGACCAAGTTGTCGGATAACGGATGATGTGCTACCGCCTGAGCGCCTGTGAGCTCTGTTAGATCAGCACTCTGCCTGCTTGTTGGTATGGTAACGGCCCTTTATTTAGTGGAACACGCCATCCATATCACCATCTGGCTATTTGTACTTGTCTAATTATTATTACTCTTTGCATTTTCTTCCAGTGGATGAGTAATGGAGGAGGGTTAGAGGGAAGGGAAGGTGCAGAGGAAAAAGAGCAGTGATTTGTGGGATAGGTATCTCATCTCTGAGAGGAGACCATTTATCTTGTTGAGCTTCAACTGCAGGCAGAACAGTCCAGGAACACCAGTGTACGTATGTTAGTGTATATGTGCGTGTTTGTGTATGTACATATGGGCACGTCAGCCCCATGGTGAGTGAAAGTGTTGGGCAAATTGTTTTATTTAAGAACTTTCCATAGGAGGTTTTTTTTTTTTTTGGATTATTTGTAGCATGAGGCAACGGAAAGGATTCATTCACATTCTGTTTCCTAAAGTTCACATTTATTTACATACAGTAGAAACTGGGAACTGTTCTGACCAGAATGGGGCAACATTTTTTGTCTGACATATTTGTTTGGCAAAACGTGCAAATTTTGTTAACACAACAAGTATAATGAGTTGCTGGTTTCATTGAATTGTTCATATACCAAAACAAAGCAACAACTATTTCTGAAATCATTGACACATTTCCTTTTGACATTTTGGAACAGAACAGGTTTTTTGTTGTTGTTTGTTCTTGAAACAACTTTTCATTTAAAAAATTCCTTTAATTTTATCTAGAAAATTAAAAAATGTTGACAGGTGGTCCACACTGAAATGAAGACATCTTGATTTTGTAGAAATGAAACATTTAAAAATTCTGTTACTTGCAGCGTTCTAGTTCTTAAACCACTCCCTTCCATCCAGTAAGATCTGAGCAGCTGCAAACTTTGAGGAATGTTTGATCCTTACCCAAACTGTAGCTTCAGACTGCTTCCCTCCAAATGTTTTATTTTAACTTACCAGTAGTTCTTAATAAATATTAATATTAACATTAATAATAAATAAAAAAAAACCTTTCTAGATTATTCAGGGAAGTAGTTTGGTCTTAACTAGGAAAGTAGAAGGACCTTTCATTGAATCTATGTGAAGTCAAGCTAGTCATCGTGTTCTGCAGCAGAACTGGTTACCTGTGACCATTGAGGAGGAGAAACGGTGTGAAGGTACCTCATTCGTTTTCTCCTTCTGTCCAGGTACAAAGATGGATGGGTGACTGGTACTTTTGCTTTCCTTTTTAATGCCAGGAGGGACAGATTGCAGGGTAGTTTGGCAACTGACAGATTTTGGAAACCATTATTTCCTGTTCCACAAAGGGCAAGAATAAATATGCATAATATAGTGAATGTGAGAGGGAAGCCACCAGACTGGTTGACAGCTGTATCAAGCCTGCAGCGTTTGATCATGCATGTGATACCATATAACACTGCAGGCTGTTGCAACAAGCAGAATTTATCTAGGGAACAGCCCCATTTTGACTGACTGACTGGTTCTGTGTTGTCACAGCAATGCATCAGTGCTCTTCCGCACAGAGCTGGGACTTTCTCTCAGACACCAGCACGTTACACTCCATGATGAGCAATAGCTGTTAAGAGAGGGGAGTAGTATTTAGCACTTGCTATTATTTTCTTATTCTTTGAGTAGGAGCTAATTTTTTTGTGGTGGATGGATACATTGAATGACATATTACAGGATATTTTAGTAAAATGTAGGACTAAGGTGCCGTAGTCTAGTGACTACAAGCCACTCTGATTGTGTGTTAGTTGCTATTGATACAGCTTTCCACTTATTTTTCTAATTGGTAAAGTAGAGGGGGTTTATTTAAGTGTCTACACACATATACATGTTTAACTAATCTATGACTATGCAGAATTTCAGTTATCATATGACTCCCTTGGGGGTGTTTGGAACTTAATGATAACAGCAGATGTGGAATTTTGATCCCAATATTCCACTGGCAGGGGCTTTCTACCACTTTCACTCAAAAACTGTTTTAGCAAAGCAGGATCTTTGCAGTGTAGGTGAGCAGTCCTGATTCCATCCAGTAGAGAGTTGGGGTACACAAATTGCCGCCAGCATATTAGAGTTCACACAAAAAGCCCCTGTTCTCCGAGTTTGTATATAGATAAGACAGTAGAATACAGTTCATTCCTCATTTGCTGAAGTTCTATGAAATGGTAACTGCTGACAGTCACTCACATGTGTTCATCATAAGCAAAGCAATTGCATTTTCACAAAGGGAAAGTCACAAAAAAATTGCAAAAGTGTACAGTTTTAAAATCTTGCTTTGCAAAAAATTGGCAGCATTCACAAATTTATTTCTTCAGCTGTGTTGAAATATTTCCCACCAGCTGAATGCCCTTGAGTTTGCCACTGTGGCGCTCAACAGATTCCTCCTGACCATCTAACTTTTAATTTATTAGTCAAAAGCCAGTCACATCAGATTGAAAGCCCATCAGCCAAGTTCTGCATTGTGAGGTACTGTGGACCACAGAGGAAGAATGTGGTCTAAGATGTTTTAAAAGGAGGGAAAAATGTTTTATCTAGATGATTTGAGACTCAGCTTTTTGGTACAGGAACTGTAATTTTCTGTATGTTGGTACAGCACCTGACATTACACTTTTCCCTGAGGCCCATGCTGGCCAATGCAGTGGATTCTTCCCTTCCCTCCAGTCCTGTTAATGTATCATCCAATTGGGAAACTTGATAGGTGTTTAATTTCCAGTGTGTATATATAGATAGTCAGTGTGCACATCCCTGGGTCCCTTGTGTTTTCAATGTTAGGGAAAAATGTCGGGCCTTCTTTATCATCACAGTGTTCAAGAGGACACAAACCTATCTTTTCCTTTACACGTCCCCTTTAATAGGTGGCTTCAGGAATGCAGGATGGATTGGAAGGAAATTAAGTTCCACATCCACCAAAGTAATTTCCCTCTTTGGAAAAAATAACCTTTTATTTGAGAAAATTACTTCAGTAGGATATCACGAGGATGTACATAAGGGAGGATATTTTATTCACCTTGTCACCTGAATTTAGCAAAAAAATCATCAGATCCCACCAATTTATGTCTCTTAAAACAGCAAATGTATTCATTCGATTGACTGATGGACTACTATTTAAATACATTGGGAACAAACTGCGCTGTCACACTGTCATACACCATGATGGCATGAAGAAAACAGAATGGTCCAGTCATCCGGATTGTCTTACAAGTGGTTGAAATGGGAAGATGCTGATCCTTAAGAAAGCTTCTACACTTCTCCAATACATTTGTCACTGACTGAAATTAGGCTATGGTGCTGAGCAGTGGTTTTTTTACCTCTGTCTTTGGGATCCACAATCGTCTTGCTTGTGGTCCTCACAATATCGAAAATCTGCATTGTTGACTTGATATTCAGTGGTCAGGGAACTCTACCATCTCCACTGAAGTTGAAGTCCACCTTGAAGTTGTCTCACTTGGCTGCAGGATTTGTCTACATTTTTGTACTGAAATGAGGTTTCCAATTAACTCCTTCATGTCTCTATATCTCTTGGGGGGGGTGTAATATAAAATTTTTAGATAAATAATTGAGAGATATCTAGCATATGACATCAGAGAATGGGTAAAGGGCCTGACTTGACACTCTCATGTCCAGAGGATTATGTGGACTGTCTGTCTGTGTTTAGAGCATTTCTACCAGAGGGGACCTGTCAACTGCTGCACATGAAAATCAGTTGCAATTAGGGCGGAGGAAGCCTATTTATTGTGAACTAAAACAGAGAATACAATGCCCAAGGAAATTACAAACATGGAAACCCCAAGCTCAGAATTTCTGCATTGCATTTCCAAAACCACTCAGGTTCCACTGTAGCTCAAGTGGCCAAATTCACAGCACCGAGGGCCATGTTGGAAGCTTGCCTTTAGCGTAAAGCAGTCTCTGAGTTTTTATATATTGGCTCAGAGTCTTAAAAATTCACTTTTGGGATGCACCAAGCAGGCTTTTCCTTGGCTGTACAGTCATTTCCACTGAGTAACAAAGTTCCTGTCACATGAAACCTTCCCTTCCTGCAGGGACAGGAGGAGTTTTAAAGCTTATGGACTGTAAGACTATATTGTCTATTGCAATAAAAGAATCAGTGTACTCAAGCGTGATATCTGTTTGTACTTGTAAGTTCCTTGGTAAATGAATTAGAACTTGCTTGTTGGCTGAATTTACTAGCAATTACAACTCATAGCTGATCATTTTTGTTCTCCCTTCGCACTGATGCGCAGAGGGGGCCTGCATCTTAAAATCCCAAAAGGCAATGCTTTTCTATCCTTGAGTTACAAGATTCAAGAAGGGGGAAGAACAACAAAACTCAGATGAAAAAGCCCCTAGCACAAGCCAATCAAGGGGCAAACTGTGATAACGGCCCATTATGATGGTATTATAAAAGATGACATTACAGCACTGAAGGTATTGATTGAACCTTTGGCTGTTGCAGACATTGAAAGAGAGAGAAAGAATGAGGGCAAGATCAATATATGCATCTTTAGACCTATTTATCTCTGGATGATTTCTCCATTCCCTTCCTGTTCGATATGGCATAATTTACCTTCATAAAGTGTTCAGTGTCAGGGGTCCATTATCAAAGTAATCAGTTTTGATTAGTAGAGAAAGGGTACAAAATTGTTTAGCCTCTAGATAGAACTGTGAAAAGTGAGTAAACTATGCTTGACAGCACCTAATGCAGTTAGAATGTAGACTTAATTTGATTCCAATTCTTTATGGCTTTCTGTGATTTCAAGCATCTATTGGTTTGTTAGAAAAATATAAGAGGAAATGGGCCATGGCAGGTGGGAGGGGAGAGGGAAGAGAGAGATAATTTAAGTTTGCAGGATGCAATTTTCCTCAATATAAACATTCTAATGCAATTTGATGCCCATTGTGTTTTGGTGCACCAGGCGGGAGCTTTTATTTTGCTTATTTATTTTTAGAGCTTTGTGTGTGTACATGGGATCACCCAGGCTGGATGGTTTGCTTTTTATTTCCACATTGCTTGCTGAGCTTTAGAAATTTTAACTTAACATATAGGTCTGGGAGTCAGGACTCCTGTGTTCTAGTCCCAGCTTTTTCACAGATTGTGTCACATACTGAGTGAGCATCTATCTGCCTCAGTTTCCCCATCTGAAAAATGGTAACATAAGGCTTAGTTCATTAAAGTGCTTTGAGATCTGCCATGGGGCTTATGACTCGTGAGTCTATCAATGGAAGAAAAGCCAATTAAGATTTCATTAGACACAGATTACTCAGGAGCTGATTCATTCACTGGTCTAGTTCTTCATCTTTACAGGCAGAATCAGAATAATGGCATATTGGAGGCATCCATTCATTCCTCTCCCTTCCATAATTGATTGGTTCAAATCATCAGACCCATCAATCTAGTTATGAGGACAAAACTGCCTGCCTAAAGCAGCCACCATATAAATTACTCTTCTGCTTGCTCCCCATTAGAGCCTGTATGTGGAGTAAGTTAGCAAATATCTTTTCCCATCTTTAATTCACTGTAAGGGTGTTTTAATTGGATTAGTTCATCTGCAACCTTCATTTGTCCTTGTGAGCTTAGAACGTCAGAGTTATTGTTTAGAAAGTTGTAGGAAACTCCAATCTATTTTCGTCTGGAAGTGTGGCTGTTTAAACATTTTTTTCACTCTCTACATACTGTTATTGCAGTAGGAAGTCCGGTGCAGAGGCAGCACAATGTAACTTTTTAATGGTAATATCATTTCTAGTTATACATGCAAAGATAAGAATAATTAAATCAGATGCTTTGAGGTGTGAATTGATCATTTTTAGGGTCAGGAAGGAATCCCATGTAAAGCATTGCACATTTGGCCCAGTGGAGGAAGGGGGGTTGCACTCCTTTGAGAAAGACCAGAGACAAGACACCAAGATGGGCCAACCCTGTGCATGTTAAGATAAAAGGAGTTTATTTTTATTCCATACTCCTCTGTGATAGCAGCATCTTTTCCTGTACAATTCCTTTGCTGCCCATTTTGTCAGTCTGCATTTACAAGACAAAGAAAAGTGGTAAATCCTTTAAATACAGAAGGAGATCAAGTAAAAGAAGAATACTGACAGATAGGTAAAGTCTTTGGAACTGTGCAGTGGAGTCCTCTATTTTCATTCTCATCTGAACTCACCCCAAATATGCCATCAAGTGTTGCCAAATAACAGCTGAGCACATCTGGTGCATGGGGTCAGACTATTCCACTAGCATTGGCTATAGGCATTTTGCTTGCCCCACAGCATCCCCCCTTATTTTCTTCCTCTGATCTGGAATCAATATCCATTCCAAATGGTTGGAAGTTTTAGTCACTGGTATCCATCATAGGTCATGTAACACTCAGCACCTGCTGCAAATTCTTCCATTTCGCTCTGCAGTGACGGGTCTCTAAACAACTGTCCTAGAGAATGAGGATTCAGTTCTCTGACACTGTGTAACTGGCTTGAACTGGGCTGGGTTCTGTTGCTGGTCCTGGCAGGTTGGCAGTCAGCATTGATACCTGCCTGCATCCTTGCTTGCTCTATTATTGGAATAGATAAGCAATATGCTGAGGGCTGATATCCATCATTTCAGGGTTCAGAGATTAGCTCTATAAGCCCATACACCAAATGGTGAAATCCATACTTTATTAGATATGTTCCAGTCCTCTCCGCCCCTTTCTCTCTTCTTACAGTAAACTGACATGAGGATTTAATTTCAGCCTTGCATTAGATAAATAATCAATTACGGAGAGAGGCAGGGAGATGAGTGAGCTGAGCGAGGGCAGCCAGTGGGTCAATGCAAACATGGCTGGAGTGTGAGCAGCGCAGAGGCACAGACACACATGCGGGGTCACTTGCCACTGTAAAATTTTATATGAATTTAAAATTGACAATAAAACTTGAGTGCACTGACTCCCACTGTACTTAACAGAAGCTTTAAAACCCTTTCTGGAGACTCATGTTCTTGTTTCGTTCATTCTTGATTTTTGGATATCAGCAGCCAGAAGACAAGGAAACAGACCTGGAGTGAGAACTCCATGTCACAGCCAAATCAAGAGTCTGTCTCGGTTTCTACAGCTCCAGAGACTTGTTCAGTGGGAAGGAAATTCACACCCGTGCAGAGAGCCAGCGCTGGGTCTGTTCACCACTACAGCCTTGTTCCTAGCTCATCAACAGAAAAATTACTTTCCCAAGGCAAGCTGGGAATAGTATCTTACCAGGCATATTTATGTATAGAATTTTAGCTATAAACCCAGGGTTGGGCAAATTAACTTGTTTCATAGGTTTCCCAGTCATAGGTCCTTAATATTTAGTCTATGTCCTTTGTGAGCAGAGTTTTCAGCAGCTGTAATGGTGCTTGGGTCTGGAGACTGCCCACTCTCATGATTTTTATCAAGAATCTTGAGATATTTGTGGTTTGTATTTATAAGCTTGACTGCAGGAGGCATGTGACAGCAAGAGAAGTTCTGCTTTCCTTTCAAAATGTTTCTAGCCTTTGTGACTGCAGAAGATAATTTGATCTTAATTTACCCCTAAGGGCTCAAATCCAGATGGCAAGTAAAAACCCAATGGTCACACAAATCCTCATGATTTTGAAGCCACTCATAGTTCTGGGGTTTTTTGGAATGTTTGGGGTTGGCAATAACAGAAACTCAGCTCTAAGGAATGAAGTGGCCACAAAGTATAACTGTTCACTAGTGGTGTTTGAAACCCCATTTTAGCACCCTCTTGTGTTTCTGTACCCTGTCTGAAACCAGTATCTGCTATGACAGCAGCATGAGGAGTCCTGGCAGTTCCCATTAAATGGTGAATTCGTTTCCATCTTGAGATCAACCCAGAGCTGGCTGTTGAGCTTCCACACTTGGAATTTAATCCAATTCAGCTCCTAAAACATGAGCTAAATCAATTAATCGGAATTACTAACTAGCTGATTCAGAATTATAGAAACTGGAAGGGACCATGAGAGGTCATTGAGTCCACTCATGGTAGGACCAAGTACACTTTTAAGCCATCCTGGACAGGTGCTCGGTTAACCTTCTGATAAAATCTTCCAATGATGGAGATTCCACAACGAGTGGTTAATCCCCCTGACAGTTAGGAATTTTTTCCTAATGTCCAACCTAAACCTTCCTTGCTGTAATTTAAGCCCATTGCTTCTTGTCTTATCATCAGTGGTTAAGGAGAACAATTTTTCTCCTTCCTGCTCATGACAATCTTTAAGGTACTTGAAAACTGTTATCATGTCCCCTCTCAGTCTCTTCTTGCCAAAACTAAATAAACCCAGTTCTTTCCGTATTCCCTCATAAGTCAAGTGTTCCAGACCTCTAATCATATGTGCTGCTTTTCTCTGGACTTTCTCCAGTTTGTCCACATCTTTGCTGAAATGCGGCACCCAGAACTGGACACAGTACTCCAGTTGAGGCCTAATCAGGGGAGGGTAGAGTGGAAGAATTACTTCTCATGTCTTAATCACAATACTCCTATTAATACACCCCAGAATGGTGTTTGGTTTTTTTGCAACAGTGTTACACTGTTGACTCATGTTTAGCTTGTGGTCCAATATGACTCCCAGATCACTTTCCACAGTGCTCCTTCCTAGGCAGAAATTTTCCACTGGGGTAGCTGTGTTGGTGTGTGTGTACAGCAAAAACAAGAGTCCTGTGGCAGCTTAAACACTGACAGATTTCTTTGAGCATAAGCTTTCATGGGTTCCAACCCACTTCATCAAATGGCAGTCTTTCATTCCTGAGAGTTACAAGGGGCTGAATACAGGCAGTATTTCCCCCCCCCCCCCAAATTTCTTCAGTGGTATCCTTAACCCATTGAACTTGCTTTTCACAAGTATGTGTTGGATTTGTATTTGCATAAGCGTGCGCCTCAGGGCTAAAGTGGCAATCTTAATATTCCTTAATTAGGTTAGCTCACCTAGTCAGGGAACAGAAAATATACCAAGCAATATAGATGACAAATCGCAGATCAGGTATCAGGCCACAAATACTAAATAATTGATTTTTTTTTTAATTGACCAATTCACAAGCAATCTATAGACAGGATTTTGTTTGATCAGAACATAGTATTTATGGATGCAGTGTATAACTGCATTGTTAACTATTCATAAGAATTTGTTAACGCTTTGCAAACCAGGAAGAAAACTACATGTACCTAATGAATGATTCATGTGACTTATTCTCCCACCACTAGTGAACAGAAAAAAAACCAGAACTTTATTTCTGAAAGCCATTGTGAGTAAGCAGTCCTGACAATAAGACAAGTCTTGCTTGATTTTGAAAGTATTTAAACTGGAGGCTGCTGTTGGAACAGTAAGTGTCAAGAAATGATCTTTCTGAGGTGCTAGTTTAATAGCAAGAGAACTTCGATTCTGGCTCTGTAGATAAGACATTAGAGTTTTACAGTGGTGGTTCCTGGTTATGGCAGATGATCTGTGCTGTAACATTGCTCGTGTGTGTGGATGGAGGAAAATCGTGGCGGTGAATACGCACTGAGACTCCAGTTCACAGTATTTAAGTACATAATGTAACATCAAGGACATGGTTAAGTGCTTGGTTGAGAGGACTTAGAATTTTAAGTGAATTTGCTTCAGCAGTGTTCAAGCCTTTCTATCAAGCACGTTCCATGAACATTTGGACTGTAACATTTTTCTGACACAAAGGTTTATGAAAGCAAAGTTCAGAGTCACATTCAGGAGTATTCCATAAACCAATTAATAGTTAGCATGTGAGAGCATTCACAAAAAAAAAAAAAATCTGGTATTAACTAGACAAACACTATGTTACCTATCTGACCAATCACAAAACAGTTCAGATTTTAAAGAGTTACAGTTCATGGAATAAAAGGCTACTTGTTTGCAGGAGTTCCCATGAGAAGAGGTTAAATTAATGGAGTAAGTCATTCATTGTAAATTACTGTCTTATCTCTCATTATGACCAAGTGAAAATCAAATATGTTTTATTCATACTTGAACATATGTTGATTCTAAAAAGCTTGTTTATGTCCAGAAGTGAGCCTGAACCCCAGATTCGGTGATCCCTGGACTTTGAGGAGGTTCATCTCTAGCACCAAATGTCATAGTTTTTGCCTTTTTAGAGTGGTTGAGATCTGATTCCTGGATCTGAAATCCCCATGTCTGGGGGAAGTTTGGATTCTGTCTCTTGTTTTTTAACAAGAGCTAGAGATGTCTGGAAGTTACACCTATATTGGGCAGCGGTTGCCACACCTCCCTTCATCACCCTCTGACTGTAGGTAGACATTCATCTCCTGACACACAGGATTTAAAAGAGGTAACATTTTTTCAGTAGTTAAGGCAGTAAACCAGACCAATCGCATCTATCTGTTCACTGGCTTCCCAAAGTTCAGTCATGATAACGAGACCCATGGCATTTGGATAATAAATCCACAAACTGGGGGCCTCAACAGTCAGGTTCAGAAATTGAGACAGAAACATTAATGATGCAAATATAGTAACCTTTGAAACCATCTTTGCAACAAATGAAAGGAAACCAAGTGCAAGAGCGAAGCTGCATAGTGTCTTCCTCAGAAATCTCCATACACATTCCCCTCATATATCAGAATCCGCCATTTGTTTATTCAGTGCCAAAACGTTGGAAAAAATACATCCAATGCTCATCTAAGTTTGTAAACTGGTCAGAACGCAACAGTAGAGTAGAGGACCCATTTTCGAAGGATAATTCATCTGAGTGCAATTGTGTAAAACTGTATCGTAAGAGAAAAAATAGCATTGCCCTTAAACTGATTATCTTTTGGCTTATCTACCCAAGAGCTGTCCTGCTGTAATTATCCTGCTGTAGTTAATGTGTACAACCCTTCCTCCCATCCCCAAGCGTAGGTGGAATTGTACTGTATAAAGTGCTTTATGCTAATATAGCTGTTCCTATACAGAATGGGGAATTATCTCCATGGGTATGAAGTGCCTTTATTCTGGTATATCTGCAATCATATTAGGATTTGTGCCATGCTGTACCTTACGTACTCCTTTGTAATGTGATCTGTGTATCATTCATGTTCATCTCTACTATGTAACTCTGTATGGTCTAACGCAAAGTATGTCAGAAAAAGTGTTTTTAGAATATTCATGGCATACTGAACATTACTGTTATGATAGGATGTTTCCTGCAACATCAAGCATGTGTAGAGATATGAAACTCTGCCTAGTTGTGTCCCCGAATGTATGTCACATGGCTTGAATAGAGGAAGACAAACAGAGCTGCATTTACATGCCCAGTGAAAGCATGCATGCAAGAAAAATGGTCCAGCTAAGCATCTGTAGCACCAGTGGCTTGGTAGGGAAAGATCAAGCCCATTGTGAAACATGGGTGATCACTTGACCCCGGGGGAGGAGGGGATCGAAGGGATTTGGAAGGAAAAAGGGACATCTTGGTCTGTGTGAGGCTCTTCCCTGAACTCCATCTTCTGTGCACCACTAAGGACTGGTAACCTACCCACAGGGAGGGAAGGATCTGGCTACAAAACCACCAGCATCCAAGCCTGTGGGTAAACTGAACAGAGACTGAAAAGAGTGATCTTAGTTTAGAATGCGACTTTTCCTTTTATCTGATTGTGGTTATCTCCTTAACTGATTAATCATTTGATTTTTATATTAGACTTTTATTCACTTAAAATCTTATTGTAATCAGTAAATGTATGTATGTTTTAGCTCAAGCAGTGCAATGTTGAATGAAAGGGTGTATAAAGGCCTCCATGGGAGCAAAAGCTGATGCATATCAGTTTCTATGTTAAATTGATGAACAAATGTAAATGAGCTTGCAAGGCCCAGTAGGGGAGCACTGAAACTTGCATAACTAGTTCCCAGGGTTACACCTGGGACTGGTGGTGTTTGCTGGGTGCTATCTGATGAGTGGATTGAGATCTCTCTTCCTCTGGTTGAGGGACTGATTACATGCAGGTGGCTGGCATGAGCTGACCCAAGAGTGGAAGTTCACACTGCAAGGCAGGGTAAGTCATGGCCCTGGCATAGAGTATTAGGGCGGCACTGGGGCACAACAGTCCAGAATGTGGGATGGGAACATCACAGTGCTGTACTGTTTTAACTTTTTAAAAACCACACTGTTCCCCTATGTCTCAACCAAAATAGTTACACCAGTGAAAACCAGCGTGTAGGCCAGCCTGTTAAAGGAACATATTGACAGTGCAAGGCTGATTCCTAATGGTTGCGACAATGACGACAGAACTAGCTGAAGCTCAGTTTCAGGGCACCATGTGCAACTGAGCTGGTCAGTTCTGGCTTTTTAGTGAAGGTCTCACAGATTGGTTTGGTTTTTGACTATTTTCTTGTCTTTCATGTTTGTGAGAACATTTCAGTCTGTGGCAGGGGCTGGCAACCCAAAAGATAAGAAAAAACATTTTTCTGAAATTCCTTCAATAACCAAGTGTTCTGAGAGCCGCAATGGCTGTAACCTCCTGGTAGGGGGTGGAGGGAGCTGGTCTGAGGCACCTGCTGCAGGGTCCCCAGGTTGGAGAGGAGGGGAGAATCAGGAGTGGGCCTCCTGCAGGGTCCCTCAATGGTGGTGGGGAACCCAGAGCATGGCATGGGCTGCCAACAGGATCCCCTGGTGACGGGGTATGTGGAGCCAGGAGCAGGCTGCCAATAGTGGTGGTGGGTCTCAGAGCACAGAGCTGCAAGGAGGCAAGCGAAGAGCCGCATGTGGCTCTGAAGCCGCAGGTTGCAGACCCCTGCTCTATGGGCTGTTCTGTTCATGAGGTGTATTTACTGTGTGCATTATGCTTTATGCTATTTCGGTTGTGTAACTGTTTGCCAGCAAGTAGTGTGATGGTTTGGGAATCTGTTTTTGTACAACCCATGTGTTCCAGCTGATGTTATGAAGTCTCTCTGACTTTAACCATCAGTGTGTATTGCATCAGCTATGTGCTGACAGGGACAATGTCACGTATCACAGACCCTGTCTGGCAGCTGCAACAGGACGATCAAAGAAGTCGTTGATATGAAACAACTCTGCTCTAACAGAACAATGAATATGCTAAAGAGATTGGCTGAGCTAAAGAAAACTGGTTATCCTAGGACTGTTCAAAGGGAGAGTGGGTGGAAGGACAGAAATTCACCCACAGAAAAGAGAACAAAGGAAGAGATGTGTTAAAGGCATACACTCAAGTACAATGGTCTTTTCACTGCCTGACCTGACCAAGTTAGAGAACCTGTTATGGTGCAGAGAGAGAGGGAACCTGAAAGCTAGGCAGAAGAGAAGGATCCTGGAGCCCTAAAAGGATGTGACCAGGATAATGAAGGGAAGTCTTTGTGTGCATGGTTTGGTTATTGTCCATAGATCTGTGCATCTCTTGTCTGTGAGTCAAAGGTGATTGGTTTGGAAATTCCTTTGCAGAGTCTGTGCTACTTGCTTTCACTGTCATGGAGTACTCAAAGGAGGAAAACAGAAACTCACAGGGCCCATAGCTTCGGTGGAGTTCTGGGAGCATGTCAGAGTCACTGGGGAGACTTGGGAGAGCAGGCACTAGTTTCAGGACCTAGGCAGTTGGGCTGTGGAGTCCCATCTCAGAACAAATGCTAGACAGAGGATCTGAACTTGAGGAGCACGCCTAGAGGCATAGAAACAGTGCCTAGGGATTCTGCCATAGCAAGCAGCTTCCTTATATAGCTGGAATGTGACCACAAGCAGGTAGGTCTTCTGATACTAGCACAGGTTTAATAAGAACCAGTGACCTATTTTTTTTTTTCCTGCTTGCAGAGAGATTTATTTATTTCACCATGCTTTTGGATGAGGGCAGAGATAGAGAGGAATTCCTTTTTGATACAGCACCTTTTGAAAGTCCTTTACAGAATGTCTTGTTAAATGCAGAATACCAGCTCTCCTTACTCTACTAAAATGCAGCCATTGCTGGGATGGAACATGGCACCTATTTAAAAGCCCACAGCAATGTTACATAAGTATAGGACAGTGAGAGAAGATGACCATCTTTTGTAAGCAACACTGAGTGGCATGTCAGACTGTCAGGAGTGGCTCAAGAGCATGAGTCCCAACCTCATGGCAGACTGTTACAAACTAGAGCACAAACCCCAAACTGCTTGTGAGTCTATACTGAGTCTTGGTCTATGCTACAGTTAGACTGATGTGAGATTAATGCACACAGCAACTTCTTACATACTTTTCATAAACAAATCGTTATAAATCTAACCCCTCTTTTAACAACGCTAACACCTCTGGTGATCCAGACTGGTTTCCAGCTATACATTTGTCTGGGTGTAGCTGAGGCCTCGGGATCCTGACATAAGTTGGCACTGGGTCTGCCAGCGCCAGAGGGAGCATTTCAGGGGGCATAATGCAACTCTGAGTTGCAACTGGGCCACCTCAGGGTTTACTTCCTAAGAAGCATCATGTGTTTTTTAGTATCCCTAAGTGCTCAGGGCCTTGGATTCCTCTCTTTGAAAAAGTGATGCCAAAGCACTGTCTCAGCACTTGATTCTTTACCAACTCAGAAGGAAGAGCCTGCAGCAAACTGGCTTTCTTTGGAATTCTCCCTCCCTCCTAAATACAGACCTGGTCCAAATCTGTTTTATTTAAGTGGCAATGAATGCCAGCTCCATGGTTGCCGAAGGGCTTACTCCATTCTCCCTCTACAACATGTTTAGCAGAGGCCAGTTAAAAAAGCCCTGAATTCTCTAGTTATACCACAGTGTGTAGTAAAGCACCCACACTGATTTAATAAGATGTCACATACACTTACACTAGTGAACAGGACTTTTCTGACTGCTGTGCTTTCGTAGAGCAGTTATTCACATTTCCGGAGTTTATGACTGCAGTCAGTGTGAAAGTTGCAGCTGGAATGACACCATAATTTCACCCCATGTGTCAGCCCACACATTCCTGGCCTACTGCTTGTTATGTAGTTCAGGAACTCTGAGTCTTAGGTGGGGCTCAAAGGGAATGTACAATGCCAGCACGTCCCCATATTTTGAAAAATAAGGAAACTAAAGGGCCTTGTAAAACACCAGACTGAATGGCACAAACTGAAACCACAAATTGAAATGGAATCTAATTCTGGGTTTCTACAATCCATTGAAATTTATTAGTTTTGGAGTGTGAGTGAAACAAATAGCCACCCTTACACTCCACCCCAAAATATAGAGAATTTAAAGCAATTCAAGGGTGCAGTTTGGACAATGACCTAGGGAGTTTGTGCAGCCCTATACTTCCCTCATAAGATTCAGTTTCCACACCTCAGTGCTGGCCTTCACCCTTTTCTAGTTTTGCATTTCTCCAAATTAAAGACTGCCAGTGACACTGTGCTTTTATGATGTAGACATAATGTGTGGCAAAAGGATGTAGAATGGAACTACGTAATTTGTCTTGATATTCTAGGTGCAGAACCCAGATATGCAGAAGTGACAGGCTAACAGATTAAGCTTTTTTGTCACTCAGACTAGATGGAATGACTCAGGGCCCTCTATTGCAGGGGTCTCAAACTCAAATCACTGCGAGGGCCGCATGAGGGCTAGTACATTAGCCCGAGGGCTGCACCTCTGAAACCTTTCCATACAACAGTATTGCAAATATCAGTAACAATAGTGCCATTGCAGGTTACAGGAAATAGCTTTAGGGGCCACATGTGGCCCACGGACCATGTGTTTGAGACCCTTGCTCTATAGGACACATTTCTGATGATTCATTGTTTTAGAGTTTGGCTCTGCTGCTGCAATGGGAAAGGAAAGCTGTGTGATGGCTGCCATACTTAAAATGGATGTCTGGCAGGGTCCGTAGCAGGAGAAACCCTCAAAATCAAGTTTCTAGGAAAATTTTCCCTCAGTGCTGTGAATTACAAGGCATCACACACTACTTTTGTCCTTAAAAACACAGTACAGGTCTCCAGGAATTCAGCCTACCCCCAGATGAGTGGCTCGGAGGCAGTTACTAGAAGGATGGCTGGTAGGGTTTACTGTAGGACAGTGGTTTTCAAACTTTAATCTTCTCAGGACGCAGTTGAAAAAAAATCATTTATGTCTGCAACCCAACAATTACATCTTTGAGCAATGCATTTCAGTCTTTTGGCAGTAGGAGCAGAGAGGAGTACAATCCAGTGCCTGAGGGTCTCTGACCCAGTACTGGGTCCCAAACCTGAGTTTGAAAACCATTGCTGGAGGACGGTTCTGAGAAAAGACAACATAAACTCATAGACTGTAAGGTCAGAAGAGACCCGTATGATCATCTGCTCTGACCTCCTGCACAATGCAGGCCTCAAAATCTCACCCACCCACTCCAGCAATAAGTCTCTAACCCATGACTGACTTATTTAAGTCCTAATTCATGATTTCAGGTCTTTAAGATACAGCCATACCTCATGCTACAGAGGAAGGTGAAAAATCTGCATTTTCCACTCTCAGGGGAATAAGATGCAGAACATGAATGTAGGGATTGGCTCAAGACACAAAAGTATGGATCTGAACTACAACCTCTTGACTCTGAAGTTGAAAGTATTTATGTAAGCAAGTTCATTTTCTGCTTGCTGTATGCTTAGTAATCATTAATTCCTAGGAGGAGAAGCTGATAAAACACAGGTAGCGATAGCCTCTGTATGTTAAACTAGAAGTGTATTACACCAGGTGAGGAACAAACTACAGAAAGTGTCCCCATCCTCACAACCAAATGATATGACATTCTAAAGGCTGGTAGCACTTTGCTGTTGAGAGTCAGATGAAACCTTATCTTCCCAATACTGGAGCCTAAGAAGCAATTATATCTGCTTCTCCAGCGATCTCTAATTTTAACGTTTACATGACTAGTAGAAGACACAAAGATGAGATTAATGATCAACAGCTCTTCAAGGGTCCAGAACTGGGATTCATTTGAACAACCAGTGATTTGTGATCTTTGTAGATTGAACTTCTTGGGACCCAAATTGGGCAGAGAATCTCAAGCAAGCAGGAAACAAGGCAATTTCAGATTTCCTTTGGACCAGCAATGCAGTTGCTGTCCTTAACAGATGTTACCCACATCTGCCCAGTAAGGGTGGTTGACAGTTTTCTGTTGAAACATTCCCTCAACAGGCAACTATGCTTAGCAAATAATTCATTGTTCACAGAATGTGTCAGCTTTCCTTACATTTTTGATTTTTGTAGAAAGCCAGAAACCAAAATGTTTTGATGATGGAAAGTCCAAGTCTTCCCTGGAAAAGATTTGTCTTCCAACCAGCTCTATTCCTGGTTGCTCATTTTGACAGATAGTAGTGCAATGCCAAGGAGAAACTAGTTTACTGTTCTGTGCATTTCTGGCTCCCCAATTCTGGAGCCGTGCAACAAGAGCTTATGGCCAGCATGCCCAAACACAGAAAATGCTGAAGGCGTGATCTGCATTTGTCACACCCAGAATAAAATGAAGGCCACTTCTTTTCTGGCCAGATCCTATACTTCACAAAATCCCTTGCTCTATTGCTTTTTCCAAGTCCTGTGGTTGGATCGAGGCTGGAGTGTACAGGAAGAGGCACTGCAAACTCTGGCCCCTCCGGGACTTGAACGTGCAGAGATCAAATCATTATGTGAAAAATAATGAGATCTAGAAAATTAACCACTTTTTGTTTCAAATATTTAAAAAGATTATTGAGTTTTGAGTGTCCTCTTATTTTAGCCAAGATTGTTCATCAGCGAGTTAATGTTCATGCAGCACATTGGGACTGTAGAGCTCTGTAGAAGTGATAAATACCCTAGCTAGCTCTACCTGCAAAGATACAGTAAGCTGCAAGTAGGAAAAACAAATGTACAGCTGGTTATCAGGCAGAATGTGTGTAGCCTATATAGCACTAGCCTGTCATTGCTGTAGCAAAAGAGAGAAAAATCGGAATTCTAGCCCTGTCTGAAAAGTAAAAGGGACAAATTAGTTTCTTGTCACTGCGCTGCAATAAATACATTGTCATTTTTATACCCCAGTGAATCATATTCTCCATTTCCCCCGTAACTATTATACAGTCTGCTGGCAGTACATCATTTTTTGGTAATTTTATTTTCACCAATTGTTTTATGAAATTTTTGAGTTTTATGGACACTAAAACAAATCTAGCCTGCGAGTGTTATAGCCCTTTAAATCACTGGCAGGAAATCTCAAGGTTCCTCCAGACTGTGAGAGAAGGAGGCTTTAGGGAAGAAAGATTGCCCCTAGCTTATAAACTGAGCAAAAATCTAGAGATAAGTTTGTAAAAGGGACATACATCATCACTGGCAAAAACTGGGACATAAAACAACAACTCTGCTCAACTCCCTTAAGAATAAAAATGGATTTTTATTTAGCAGAAGCACTAAAGCAGTTAGGGGGGAAGGAACATACAAACTTTTCCATGCTTTCTTAACCAATAGCAATCCTTATTTCCTCCTGACCCAGTGTCAGGCAGCCCTTTGGTCCAATTGCAGGTGGCTGTTGTCCCAATTCGAAGAAAATAAAGCCCGGGAAAAAATTCTCTCATTTCTTACTCTTATGTATATAACAGCTGGGTGAATTTGGTCCTCATGAAAGTGAGTATCTGATGATACCTGACTACAATGAGTACACAGCAGGCAAAATCCTGTTTCCCTTCCACTCTGGCCTCTGCTAATGCTTTTCTGAGTTAAGCAGCTATTGGCTTCTTCCCTGAGCAAAGACTGCTAACCACTCAAAAGTTTCATGGTGGAAATTAATAAGGCAGAGACCAGCAGACTCACATTGCTAGCTATGGTTTTGGATTTAAACCAGGACTACAGCAATGAAAGGATAGGGCATTTCATCAATCCATAGCAGTGTTCATCATCCCATTGTCCACCAGCAGAAGTTTATTTTACATGTTTGTTCTCTAGTTCAGTATATAAGCAATTTGCATAATTGTTTGCTTATTCAACATAAAGGGAATGTGGTGCTCTGCTCCTTAATAGGAAAAGGCTGAAATGGAAAAGTTAAAGAATGAACCAAAAATGGAATAAGGCAAGAAGATTTACCATGTATCTGGGTTATTATAATAGAGAGGATTACATGATACAATATCATAAGAGGGTCCAGGTTGTCATTTTACTGTTGTTAAGATAGGATATATAAATGTACACTACACTACTTGACGGACAGGTAGAAATTGCACCAATGTTCTGTGGATGTGTGGAACAATGCAAAGAACAGATTTACAATTTCATATGGCTCTCTGTCCTGTCCCAGAAAAGCACCATTTTCCTACTTGTCTTTAAAAGCTGTTAACATCCTCATCGACAACGGCAGCTTTCCCACTATGCTTTCTCTTAGCAAGCCCCACCACGGATTCCCTTTTATAGGATGAGGGGGAAGCACTGGGCATATAAATTTGGCAGTGCCAAGCAGTTACACTCTTAGGGGAACTGTTTGCTATGATGCCAAGTTCCAAAGGGGTAGCCATGCCAATCTAGTTCAGTAAAACAAATGAGTCCTGTAGCACTTTTAAAAACTAACAAATTTATTATTGCATGAGCTTTCAAGGGAGAAAATCCTACTTTGTCAGATGCTTGAAAATGGAGAACTTACAGAATGGGAGGAAATTAAAAATAGGAGGAAATTTAAAACATTTATTTTCCTCTCAGTCTGTAAATTCTTCATCTTCCAGAATTTGACAAAGTGGGATTTTTTCCCATAAAAGCTCATGTGATAAATAAATTTGTTAGTCTTTAAAAGTGCCACTGGACTCCTCATTTGTTTTGCTATGAGTTGCTGTTTTGTATATCCTCTCTAGCTAGTAAGTTTTTATTATCTTATTTTTTTTAATTATTGAGAGAAATGATTTTTGGGGGATAAAATAGAGTATGCTAGAATTTCTACACCCACCTTAATCCAAACTGAGCTTTATTTAGAGTTTGACAACGGACAGTTATTTTATTTTGTAAAGCCTGACTTATGAATGTTTGGTGGTGGAACTTTCTGGATTTATCTAGAAATGGAGAAGTAAAATTCCATGTGAAAGGCCTGGCATGTGGGGAAACAAATAGAGGGCCCCTGAACAGCTTTGTTTCTAAGTGCCTGGGAGTTAGGGCACCCCAAGTTCTAATCCCAGCTCTAACACTTATAGCCTTGGTTAACTCTCTTTACCTTGTGTCTTTTTTTAGTAATACTTATTTTTGAGGGGAAGTGTTTGGAGGATTAATGTTTGTGAAACTTTCTAATGAGTCATAGAGTTTAAGCATAAAAGGGGCTATCAGTTCACCTAGTTAGATCTCCTATTGCAGGTCCCTAAACACCATCCAGCATTGACACACACAGCCCAGCAACCAGAATTATGCTGAAATATTACAGTCTGCAAGAGCGTACATTGCTGTGTGCTATAGGCTGAGAACAGCAGTACCAACACCCCTCTGTACCCAGGTGTAGCATTAGAGGGCCTAGGCGTGGCTGACCCTGATTGTGAAGGAGCCACACCTGGGTGGGGTAAGAGCTTAGACGCTTCAGTGAAGGGCTGTGAGGTGGAAGAGCTGTCTGAGGCACACAGAGGTAGGGGGCTTGAAAATAAGCTGTAGAAAAGTAAACCCTGAGGTGCGCAACAGCAGTAAGGTAACATTATGATGTTGTTTTAGGGTTGGTTGGTGGTACTGGGAGAATGAAAAATGGGGGAAAAAAAAAAAAGCTTGGCCAGAAGGGAGTTTGAAATTGTGTAGTAGGCCCAGAACTGTGCTATGTGTAAACCTCTTAGCCAAAATTAAGCTGTTTTGTATGCACACCTGAGTCCTAGTTCTCCTGGCAGACTAGTTTCCTTTCACAATAAAGTTCTAGCCTAGAAAGTTGATTGGTAAAAATAGCCTAACAGCAATGGTATTGCTTATCACAAATTGTAAGCAGGTATAGGGCTGCTTCTTTCATTGCCTGTTGAAAAGTAATTACCTCATGTGAGGAGTCTCATTGGTTTCATTTTGGTGGCACTGTATTCAAGCAAGTGCTGCTCAGTGTGAGGAAGGGTACTAAAACCAAACTGTTTGCGTAGCAGTGTTGAGAAATGTGAAGTCCTTCTGACTGAGATGCTGCATGCTCTCTGAGGGAGGCTCTTGGACAGCCTTAACGTGAGTGCTGTATGAATACATAGCTGGAGGGTTAGATGGGCAGCAATGGGGTTACACCTTTTACAGAGTTTCAGAAATAGCTCATGATGTGAAGCGCCTATGTTCATCTGCAGAGCTTGAGATGTGCAAGCGTTTGCCGCCACAGTGCATCTACTTCAGCTACCCTCTAGTTCACAAGCGACTCAAAGACCTTCTGGTTTTGCAGTCACCCGTGCAGTTTATTTACAGTGCCTTTATGCATCTGCCACCTTTGGGGCTTCTTCTCTGCCCATGAAACAGGTAGAGACTCTTCACTTTGTCTGTCCCTTCTCTGCCCCCCACCCCTCTTCCTGGATAACATATAAGTCCTACTTAGTCAGCTGGGCAGTTGCTTTCTCTCTGCTATTCAAATATGAACAATCTCTCACTCCCTTAGATGGGTAGTCATGTTCCCCTCCCTAATCAGGTACACATCCTCCTAACCAGCTCAAATGCACTTTAGTTATTTGGGGCTGGTATGACAGAGGGTGGATGAGGAGTTACCACTCAGCCCTTTGTCACAAGATGCCTTAGGCCCAATTTTCAGACATGTTGTGTGCCTGACTCCTAATGGAGCTGTGAATACTCAGGACTTTTGCAGAATCAGTCTCAGAGGGGTTCTGGCTGTGCACCCAAAGCCAGTGGCTGCCTCCAGCAATGTTGTCTGGAAAGTTTCTCTCTCATATCATGTCCTTCCTTATCCCAAATGAATATAATGTTTGCACCTTTAGAGTGGACCAGTGGCTTGTCTGACTTGCTATCATGTCTGTGATACCAGGCACCTCAGAATAGGAATATATTATGTTCTGTACATCTAACAGTCCAACACCATGTCATGGGGAAATATTTTACTGCCTGCAGCCAGTGAGCTTCTTTTATTCTAAATCATGAGGATTTATATAGCTCTTATATTAGTATTCCCATAGGTGCCAAAATGTGTGTGCTTCACAAGCCAAAAAAGAGGCAAGGTCTTTATAATGTAAATAGATGGGGGGGGGGGAGATGGGACATGGGATGACAGGATTCAGGAAAATGAATGGCTGATCAAGGGGAGGTGTCCAGCATGTGTCTTGGGCCTCCAAGAGTTCTGAGCATTTGTTTCTTTGGGCAATTTGTGTTTAGACAAATGCTAAGTTTAAGCTGTTCAGCTGGGGGGAGGAGAGAATGTAGCTATGTTGGTTTCTTGCTGCTATACCTACATAGCTTATTCCTATAAATATGCTAGAGCAACAAAAGGTGCACACTTTCTGTACTGGTGTAGCTGGGTCCACACTAAAGCCTTGTCTATACTACAGAGGCTTTGCGCTCTAGCCCCTTAGGGGAAATACAGAATCAGCCCTAACAGGAGGATTTCTGCCAGCATAGCTAAAATACTTCCTTAAACAATGTTAGTGTGGGGCAATGGACCAGGGGCCGCAGGGGATTTACTGCCCCTGAAGTGGAAATGTTCCTCTGTAGCCAAATCCTTCGTGCTTCCTTCCTTCTGTTTCTTACCATTCCACTCTTTGTGGCAATGGGCAAGCACAGGCCTTCTAAGTCTTAAAAGTGTTTTAAAGGAGGATTAGGAGGAGGGGACAGTTACAGTGGTCTGGGCCATAGAGGGAGTTCCAGGTCTAGTGACAACACAGGAGAGAAGCAAGAAGAAATATTTATCTTAGCTGATGTAGTTGCAGGTGCTGTTGATTAAAAACAAACAAGGAGTCCCGCAAAAGCTCATGCAATAAATATATTTGTAAGTCTTTAAGTGCCACAGGACTAATTTGTTTGCTTGTTTTACTAAACTAAACTAACCCGGCTACCCCTTTGGATTTTAAATGTGTGTATATACCAAGATTTTGCCATCACTGAGTAGTAGGACCTTACTCTTTGAGTAATCTCATTGATTTCAAATTACACAAGGTGTAAAGCTACTTGGTTGAAGTAAAGGTGTCTGATCTAAAGCTATTTGCTTCAGTGACATTCAGCTGAGTCAAATGATAATCCACAGCAGAGTTGTCTCTGCTGAGCCATACCTCCAATGGCATTTCTTTTAAAATAAGGCCATCCTGGCACTTCTCAGTTACACTACTCACTCATATTGCTGTTTGCCACTTTCTGCTTTATTCTCCCCCAACAGGGGCTAATTCTTTTCCTGGTCACTGCTCCATGTTTCTTTACATTTTCCCCTTTACACTGTTAAATCTCTAACTCAGAGCCCCACAGCCAGTGCGGCATTACAACAGTTTTGTCATGTTGGCTGTCACAGCGTTGACAGTACCATGACAGGTGGCAGATGTGCAGATGATGGATGTTTTCTCCCCTGTGCAAGGACGATGGGATAAAAGTGCAAACAAACCGGGTAATAGATGAGAAAAGCACAGCCATGTTGATAAGGCCCGGTCCATGCTCTGTGATGTATGGGAAAGCAAGCTGTGGGCAATTTGTTTCAGAGAAATGAGTCTCTCTTTAGAGAGTGAGGGATGGACAGAAAAGACAAGAAGGAAAAGAAAATAAAGGAATTAAAAAGAAAAGAGAAACGGTTCTTTTTTGCAGCACCAGGAGCTAGCTGTTACGGCATGAGACAAATCCAGTTTCAAGGACAGATGTGAGGTCTCAGTCCCTACATGGCAACTCTGTACCTAGCATGAAAATCACTCCCTGGAGGAGAGGAAGAAGTGTATTATGTTTGTTTTTGGAAGGGAAATGGCTGGGTTTGAATTCTCTTGTTCATGCCACTTTCGTTGTGCTCTTTGCTAGCTTGCTAACAATTTTTTGATACCCAGATGCCTTTGTGTATCATAAACTAAACAAGCATGGGAGGAGTTAAATGTTCAGAGTTGGCTGCCTAAATTAGGCATTTAAATCTATATGTGCACTTTACAGTAGCCAGTGAAGTTACGACAAGGCAGATAAACCTTGTAATCCAGATTTCAACTGTGTGACTGGGACTAAGACATAAAGAGCAGTTCTCTGGCGCTGCTGTTGCAGGAAGTGTTCTTTGAGTTGAAAAGTTGGAATCCAGACTTGAGCTTCCCCTGACGCTGCAGTGTACGGAGACCTGAGGTTTTGGTTGAGGGCTGTTTCCCTCCAATACACCTTCTTCAAATGGCTTTTGACTTTGAGTCCAGGCAAAGTTTTAATTCTTGATGCTTCCACCTATTGCCAGAGCAGTCTACTTCCTTGTCAGTTGGCTAAGCAACCTGATACTACATATGGAAATACCACTTTTTTGCAAAACAAGGTGGGATTATGTTTGTCTGCGGGGAATATGTTGTCCTTTTGAGAGTCAGGCACTCTTACTGGGGAGGAAACAGTCCCTAGTAGAACTGTGGACTTGTATCTGAGCAGAGTAACCCTGGAATTCAGCATGGTAGTGAAGAGGAGCCAGTCTAAAGGAGATGCAGCTCCTCAACTTGATTTAAATGGATTTATGATACTTTAGTTAAGCCAGTTTGTAATTAGCATAAACTAAACTGATTTAGGACACTCAAATCAATTTAAAAGTTCCCAGACAAGGTTTCACTGATTTAGTCAGTTGGGCTGTATGAGTGGGAAATCTGTTAGACCAGCTTAGTGTCTAGAAGACCAGGCTTCAGTTCATCTTTTCAAAGTCATCTTCACAAACATAACGGATACAGGCTTAAAAATGAAGCAGCAATTCTGGCAAACAAGAAGGGCTGTTGAGGAGAGGTGGACGTACATATACAGCTGCATACCAGCCCAGTTCAAACCCTACTGCCAGTCTGCTTTTGCCTCAGATGACCCAGTCAAACTGGGAAACATAAGTAATCCTAAATAAAATCCCATGAACTCACTGAAACAGAGATGCCTGTTCCTGCTAAATCTGGCCCCCATGTAGATGCCTTTACATAAGCCCACCAGCTAAAAATCAAGACTTAATTACCAATTCCATTTGGGGTGCACCTGACCCAGGAGCTGAATGAGGTACAGACAAGATGACACCCCACAAATTACAGCAGCCACATGAACTAACTTACACCTAGCTGTTCCAACAATTGAGACTCCAAGGCTGGTAGGGCTGTAACAATGTCCATTCTCCCATGCTGTACCTCCTGTGCCACAGAGTTATCAAATGGATGAGCATAGAGCCTTTACATCAGTGAGCCTCAAAATTTTTTCCTTTAGGACCCAGCTGAAAAAAAAAAAAAAAAAGTATGTCCGTGACCCAACAATTACATCTCTGGTTGAATTCTAGTAAAAGTGGTGGCAGCAGGGGGCACCTCAACCCAGTGCCTGAGCATCTGTGATCCAGAACTGGGTAATGACCCGTGGTTTGAAAACCACTGCTTTACACCACCCTTTGCTACTGAGGAATTTCTGTACACCAAGTGTCTTCGCAGACCCTGGCCCTCTTTGCTTCTGTCAGACATAACAGGGAGTTGGTCAGATAATCAGACCCCAATGTCAGCAGGATTTAGACCCACTTTCCTGCATCTGAAACGGACTAGCTCATGCTGAAATCATATCGTAAGGTGTTTACTAACCCAGCAGTAACACACACAAGCAGAAGATTCTATGGCCATTTCCCAATCAGCCTCTAATCTGCTAACTAGATTTTTTCCTTTCTAAAAAGAGTTGTTCTATTTTTAGAATGCATATTAATTATTCCTATGCAGGTGCAAAATCAGCCCCCGTTTATTATTTCTTTGACTCCTTAATGGCAGTTGTGGGCAAATAAATCCAGTTAATGCAATAAAAGGATTTATTGTCACCCAAATTTACGCCAGCAGGTTTATCATAACACCTTTTCATCTGACAGACTTTTTCGAGAACCGTTTGCCCCACAATTTGTCAGCAGGAAAATGGCCTTGGATAAATGCTGGGAGGAAATAAATGCTAATATGTGGCACAGTCTTTCATTCTTCTAATTGCCCAGGGAATTTAAAGGAGACAGACTTGTTTACTCAAAGTAGGAAGTATGCAGCAATAAATTATCACCATTATAGGCCTAAATAAGTCGCTGACAGTGACAGAAGATGGGGGAGGGCAGGAATGATAGTCTTGGAAATTTACATGCCACTAAATGGGTGTGTGAAGGCATGTACATCCCTGTTAGTAACAGCAGTACCAAGGTATTAATATTCTGTATCCATATGGGACCCTCATAAGATAGTCCTTGCATTTTAAAAAGAGAGCGCCTCTTACCACCAACTTGTTTCTTCGCAGGTAAAGCAAAGGCTATAATTTTAGTATACCCCTCCCCATGCTCCAGAAGCTCCCTTGGTGGAGTAGAGTTAAACCTTTTCATGCAACTGCACCAGTTTCTCAGGTTAAAATCTCCCCTCAGCCAGCGCCAGATTTTCCATTAGGCACTGTATGCACAATGCCTAGGGCCTATGAAATTTTTAGGGCCTATGAAGGAGGGAAAATTTTTTTAAAAAAATCAGGAAAAATAAGGAAAATCATGTGGTTTAGCATTAGACTAGTTTAAAGTGCGTAATGTTAATAGATGTAATTCAATTGGTGTTTGCCCTTCTTCTTGCACATTTTGGAGTGAAAGTGTCTGGGGCCTACGAACACCAAAATCCAGCCTTGCCAGTAGCTGCTGCCTCCAGTTTTGTTGTGTGTGTTCTAACCCGCCACTGAACTGAGTCTCAGAGCTCTGTAGTCGAGAAGGCCTGGGGATGCAGAGGAAGTGCTTCAGTCCCCCCTCCCCAGCAGGTTCCCAGTTCCACCATCCTCATTTCCCTCCCCTGGTGAGGGACTTGCCATTCCCACCTTTTTTATCTTCTTCCTATTTAAAACAAAAATAGAACTGCCTTTCTCACTGTTGCCCCCAGTTGAAGGCCCACATGGGAAGGAGTGTGTGGCATGGCACTGATTTAATCAAATCTGTTTATAATGTGTTTTCCAGAGGGTAGCCATGTTGGTCTGTGTACATCAAAAAGAATGAGTCCTCTGGCACCTTAAAGAGTAACAAATTTCTTCAGGCATGAACTTTTGTGGGCTACAACCCACTTCGTCAGATGTAAGTGTGTTGGAGCCCACAGAAGTTTATGCCTGAAGAAATTTGTTAGTCTTTAAGGTGTCACAGGACTCTTGTTGTTCTAACTGATGTTAAACTGGTGTAAAAACTGTGTGTAGACAAGTTGAGTGCCAAGTGATGCAGTGATGCTTGCAGACAGCATGCAGTATTAGCTCTGATATTGCCTTAGTGGAGTTTAACTATGATGCCCAGGGTTAATGCTGGCATTTATAAACATTGCCACCTCATAGCACAGAAGGACAGAAACTGGCACATTAGAAGGTCTACACAATCCGCTCTGAGTGACCCTCATTTTGGAATTGTGAGGGAGTGAGTTTGGGATAGCCACCATTAACTATTTTCCCTGTTGAGAAGAAGCCTCATCCAACAGGCCATTTTGGATGCAAGGAAATGGAGCCTAAAGAGGCCACCAGGCTCTATGGATGACTTCAAACCCCAGTGAGGCCTTCGGAGCTCAGAGAATGTGTAGATATTCATGTATAACTTAAGAACAAGATCTGTTTGGTGTTTCTAGTGGACGGGGCTCACCTCCTCACCCCATATCCCTGGTAGGGGACCAGAGCCAACTCTCCTCAAAGTCAATGGAAAGCCTCTTTTTGTCTTCAGTAGGATTGAGGATGAGAAATCCATCTAGAACTGCTTTCTAGTCTACAACCAGTGATTGAGGGAACTCGCCTCTCTCTGCATGTTATCCATACTCCCTTCCAGTAGTGTTGTCCAAGAAGGTGTGGGTTCTCCAAAGAGAATTGCTTCCAATCTCCCTAAGACTGCCCCATCCATCCCAAGAGGCCCCAGTTCTGTAGCCGCTGGTCCCAGAGTCTTCAAATACTTTTCTTACTGACACAGATGAAAAGATGGTCTTCGAAGAGCAGTGGCAGCCTGATGCTCCTGCAAAGCATACTTTAGTGACTGGTGAGCTTTCCCCTGTCACTGTGGTGAGCTAATATCTGGTGGGTTACATTCAACTTCAGTCAGGGAATGTGCTGCAGAGATGGCCTTTTTCTGTTGCTTCCCTTGCTTTGTCTCCTATGACTAATTGCCTGCCAAAGCCCATCCCTGCAGAACGCCAATACAAAGTCTTCCATACAGTGTTGAGGATGGATTCATCATGTGTGTCTTTCTCATGCTTCCTGTTTAACATGACCACCCACCACTGGGTCCCGTTTATTTTGTTTGCATTGTCATATTTTTGTAGGGCAGTGTGGGAAAGCTCTTGTTACTCTTTCCCATGCTGGTTTTTTTTGGACTTCAGTCTGCCGGGCTGTCTGTAGCGCCTTTTACCAGTACTAAAATAACATGAAAAAAATGCTGCGCTGGGAGGCATTAATGGCTGCCATCAGTGGAGTCTTGGATCCATATACAATTGCAGATCTTGTTAACACCAGTGGGTGCCAAGCACCCTCCTTTCAAGCTCAAGAGAAAGAGCAGTCAGGTTCCTCAGGTGGTGGAGACAGATGTAAACAACAGAGGCTACCACCCCAAACACTTGGCCGCATGGTGTCAGAGCTAAGCCATGTGGATTGAAGGGTTTCCCTAACTGCATCACACATATCCAGGATGGATTTAGTTAATATTCAGTGTGCAAGGTTCTAAAATATCATCTCAGGCTTCCAAAATCTATTTTCCTGTGCCATGTTTGTTTTTTGCAGGGTCTTGCATGCTAACTTTGTGTTGAATCATTTCCTTTTGGTTTGTTGACACTGAATGCAGAAAGATACTACTGCCAAGGCAAAGAAGTTAGTCTTCTTTTGTCCTTGGTTTCCCTGGCTTATGTTGGCTGCAGGCTAATAAAATTATGTAAATAATTTAGCATATCTTGAAGTATCCCTTTTCAGAAAGAAAGTTGTGGGTGCTTTTTTATTTCTACAGAATTATTATTTCTTGCATGGTGGCATGAGGGATTTTAATGAATTCCAGATGCCATTTTACTGCACTGCTCCAGCTGCTGCTAGTTTTGAGTCTGTGGCAATGCTGTGTAACTGGCAGTGTCCTGTTACGATGCCTGTTCTGACTGGGGACCTGGGAGATAGTGACCATGCATTAAAAAGCACCTCATTAAAAAATTCTCCTCTGACCTTAGGCTTCTTTAGCTTCATTTCAGTCTGGGTGTCAAGTGGTTCAGTAAGTGAGGATATATCTCTTCTTGATTAGAGTAGTAATCACTTCCTGTTGTTCTTACAGGTAGCATTCTCAGTTCTCACTTTCCCTGTGATTTATATACTTTATCACAGAGACCCCAGTCCCTTGCTAGAAGGTAATATTTTGCCTGGAAGGAAGCTTGACGGCCTTTTCAGTCTATCAAAATGCCTCCACTCCATCTGATATCTGAGGGCCTGACCCTGCAGTGGCCCATTAGGAGTTGAGAGAACGCAGCACCTTACAGGCTTATGATCTCTACTAGATGATATTGTGTATGAATGAGAGCTTCACATACTTGGGCACGCAGTACAGAACAGCATTCATAAACATTCATTTGACTAAAATGTGCAATTTTGCTTTGATTGGAACTGTGGCTCCCCTTTGATTTGCCTTCTACAACATTGCCCATGGTTGAGGTTATCAGGCAGAAATAACCTTTTCATTTTGAAAAGTATTTTTATTCCCCGAAAGCAGTGTTGTGAATACTCACATGCATGTGTGTCCATGTGTATTTGTGCACGATAAGCAACTGCACAACCATCCCTTTGCAGCTTGAGCCATCTAGTCAGGGAACATGTGATGATTATTTTTTTAAGGTAGCTAATCACCCAGTATGACTAACCAATTGATAACAGTGACTACTTGAGGTCGCTGTTGCAGTGATTACCATTTGATTAATCTTCAGGCAGAAATGTGTGCAGCCAGCCATTCACAATTTATCCATAAGCAGAAATGTATGAACTTCCTCCATTCCCTAGATTGCTTCACCTTACAAGCAGTCCTGGAAAATCAAAGTGAGTCTATGGATACTTTGTGTAGAAAGAGGAGCTTAATTTTATAGTTAGTTTTTCCCATGCTATTTCAGACTATTGGGGATTGCTTTGATTACCTCTCTCTAACATAAGACAAAAAATACAATAAAATAAACACTCTGAACCTATAGTGTAGTGGCTAGCACCTCTGCTTAACATGCCGAAGGTCCTGGGTTCAATTCCCAGGGGGTTGGACTCGATGATCTCATGAGGTCCCTTCCAGCCCTATGATTTGATTTGAAGAGATAAGGTTAAGCCATCTAGTAATTTGAGGGTCAAAAATATGACATGAACATTGCAGTGTAATTCTCCCCAAACCAAAGACATTGTAGAATAACCAGATAGTGAAGTTTTAGTGTTTGTGGTCCTAGGTTACAGAGAGACTGTTTTTCTTTTTTTTTTTTTTAAAAGAACTTTTTCATATATATTTCTACTCAGTGTCATTAAAGGGCAAAGCTAAAGTTCCTTGGGGTCTTTTAACCACACTGTGACATGCTTGGATTTTTTCAAGCGTCTAAATAAGGTGGGATTTTTTCCCCCACAAAAGTTTATGCAATAAATAATTTGTTGGTCTTTAAAAGTGGCACCAAACTTCTTGTTTTTGCTGAACTAGACTAACATGGCTACCTCTTTGGAACTTGGATTTCTTTTGTGTGTAATGATAAATACCTCTCCCCCTAAAAAACCCAACCAAAAAAAAAGTCATCCCACAACCACAGCTGTTTTCCCCTCCCACACTTTTGGATGAAATTGAAAATAAAATTTACAGCAAACTGAAAAGTTGGGGGGGGGGGATTGTTGCAAATCAGGTTGTTTGACCCAAAATAAATTTTCCTTATTGCTTTTGAGCATTTTTTATATTTTTTTCATTCTGTGAAAGAAATTGAAAGAAACTTCAAAATGAAATTTTCTGTTTAATAATCTCAACCAGGTGATTTAAAAAAAATTCCATTTTTTTTTTTAGCACAGACAGTTTAGCAAAATGGACATGAATTCTTAAAACACTTTGGTGATGCAGAGTCTGTGGTGTTTTGAAAAATTCTACCCAGCTTTACTGTAATTCTGAATTGCTTCAGTTCATAATGAATGTTTAGGGGATAATTACCAAAGTGCATGGAGCCCCAGTTCTACTGGCTAGCAGTCAGTAGTGTAAAAGGGCCAATAATACCTGATGGATTAAGGGGTAGGCAGAGAGGGGAGATTAGCATGAAATTCTACCGATGACTACTGCTGCTTACTAGATTCTTACTGGAAGAGGGAAATACAGTTTCAGAGCAGGCATTTGGTGCATGGGACTGGCTGGAGACTTAGATGCATAAACTTTAAAGTGAGAAGGGACCATCATGATCATCTAGTTTGACTTCCTGCACACTGCAGGCCGTAGAACCTCACCCACCCACTCCTGTAATATACACACAACCTCTGGTTGAGTTACTGAAATTCTCAAATCATGATTTAGTGGCTTCAAGTTAGCAAATTTGCCATGTACACTAGTTTAAATCAGGCTCTTTGCAAATCTGATCGGGGGGGGGGGATCCCTTCCTAACCCCAAATATGTCTATCAGTTAAGCATGGGATGAGATTGGAGAGAAGACTTTTGTTCAGTCCTCAGCGCACAACCTGGGAGACACAATGGGGATCTCAGGTGGGATATGTTGAATGACCTACTTGTGGGCCATAGAGCCTACACTGCATGTGAGAAGGAAGAGTTAGAGCCCAGAGAGAAGAAAGTTTCTGATCAGTGGGTGGGGGGTAGCAGTCTATGTGTTTACCAATACACATGTTGGAGTCATTTCTCAATTTTTGTTTCTTTAAGTCTAGGAGAGTTCTTTGTCAATGCGAGGGTTGGGGGTTAGAACAGGCTATGGACAAAAGGTGCTCTCTCCATTCTTGTGAGGTTTCTTTGCTTAAATTAGTGAATTTGGTTGGTATACTCTTTAAATTCATAGGTGAACACTAAGCAAGAAACCCAAAGAGAATGCTGTCATGTAATATTAATGATTTTAACAATATATTGAGGATTGGAAGGACTGTGGGTAAAAATATCAGTTAACATCTTTCACTGTACACAAACCTGCAAAAATATTTCCATCAATAAGAGAAATGTACGGCTAGGCAAAGTAATGAAAATGCTGTGTGAGAACTTATTAGAGTTTGATTGAAGGATATTTATGGTGCATATTTTGATGTAATGGAGACGATTTTTGTATTAATGGTTCTAAAGATTTAATTTCTGGAATCTCAGCACCAGTGGTCAATAAATAATTGTCTGATCCTCCCATCATTTTTTGCAACTGTACAAATTTAAATGCAGAAAAATCTAAAACAATATCCAAATTATAAATAAATAAAAATTGAATTCTGCCAAGTCTAGATAATTGCATTAACTATAAATCACTTTGCATTTTAACTAACAAGAACAGATTCACTACAGGAAGAATGCACTGGCTAGTGAAGTGTTCAGCTTCCAGCCTTTTGCTTCGTGAGAACAGGGCACAACAATCAGCATACTGGTGAATCTGACCTGAGGTTTGCAAGTCCCTTGTTGGCTTAGAGCAGGGGTCTTAAACTCAGATCATTACGAGGGCTGCCCGAGGTCTAGTACATTAGCCTGAGGGCTGCCCCAAGCATGGGGACTAGTACGGTAGCCCAAGGGCTGCACCACTGAAACCTTTTCATACAATGGTATTGCAAATATTGATAGCGATAGCGTCATTGTAGGCTGCAAGAAATAACTTTAGGGGCTGTGAGTTTTTGAGACCCCTGGTTTAAAGGCCTGTTGAGACCAGCTGTGTTTGAAGGGAATCCAGTTCCCAGTCTTTGTCCTGCAAGAGCTCCTCCTATGTAGTCATGGAACTGCTACTTGATCCAACCTTTGTTATTTAAGCCACCAATGCAAACTCACGTTACCTGTTTAGTTTTCCTCATATGTGATTTGTTACAACCAATAGAATTGTTGCACGTTCCTGCAGCGAAGAGTGGTGACTGGCTGCCTTGCTGTCACAGATGCCTCATTTAAAAGCTAATGGAGCCAGTCTATACCTCATACCATAACAATCAGACAAAACAACATCAACAATTTAGCTAAATTACAAACCAACTTTCTCAAATGTCACTCATGCAGGAGACTTCCATATTAAATAAACAGGCAACTTGATTCAGGACAAAGAAAATACTGATGCAGATACTAAATTCCTTAAATGGCACCATTTTAAACTTAGGTTTAAACCCTGCTAAAGCCAGCAGAGGTGTGACAGTACCTGATTACGTGGCTTCTGCAGCGGAAGGGGGGAGAGTAAAAGGAGGCCTAGCTGGGGCTATCCCTCCCCTGAGTCATCCAGACCCAGAACTGTGCAGGAGAGAGACCCTCCTCGGAGGGGGTACTAAAAGTGTCCCCCTCTCCCTTTTCTAAGTGCCCTTGGGGAAATAAACTACATGGAAGAAACATCCAGAGTCTGAAACCTGCAGTTAGTTTAAGCAGGGACCATGGTATCTTCTGCAGTTTTGACTTGACTTTCTCTGCTCTCCATCAGCTGTTTGTTCCAGCTCCATGTCCTTACCATAGCCTCATTCATCCTCTCTTCCCATGCACTTCTCTCCTCCCCAATTCATTTAATAGAATTGCTTTCATAGAATCATAGGGTTGGAAGGGACCTCATGAGGTCATTTAGTCCAACCCCCAAAGATGATAAGCCACTGTGGTGCGAACCGAGGACCTTCTGCGTGTAGTGGTTATCACATCTGCTTTGTACCATGGAACCACATTGTCCTTCCGTTAGCTAATCTCTTCCTAGCTAAGCCCACCCCTAGGAAAAATCATGAAACTTTCACGCTCTTTGCTGACACATCACACTGTTTGTTCCACAGACGCATTCTGTCTTTTCACTGTGCCCTGTGTATCTGTGGGGGCCATAGACTGTCTCTTAGTCCATTTGGACAGTACCCTGCATGCTGTTTTGGGTTGACCTTAGGCACTAGCATAATGAATTAACTTACAAACTAATTAATGGTTTTACTTGCAAAATAGTATATGTAACTGTGAATTCTTAGTGCTATAATTCTGAGGAGGGTGTGCTGTCTGTTCATATGTAAGCAGGTTGAATTCTTGAGTAGGGTTTTTTTGTTTTTTGTTTTTTGTTTTTAAAGGTATGAAAGGAAACTTAGCCTTAAGTACTTTTGAAATTATAGCTAATGCTGGGAGAAGGAAGAAAATGACTTATAACAGCCAGTGGGCTTTGGTTTAAAAACTGGAGCCTGTTGCTTTGTTACTTGTTCCTTGCAGGACTCTGCATCCTTATTGAGGCCTGTCTGAAATGGGAATAATGTTTCTCTTCTTTCTGTAAAGTGTTTGGAGAAATGATCAGGAACTGATTATTCTCTGTGAGTAGGGGAGACAAGTGTATTACTTTGTTCCAACTTGAGGTCTGATCTCTTCAGTAACTGAAGTCCAAAAAACTTCAGTGGGGGTTACTCATATCCTGCTTGGGGGAACTCTGGCCCTGGAATTTGAAGGACAAGTCCATACAGAAACGCACCAGACTTTTGGTTGGGCACTCTTTCTGGAAGAGTGAATACTGGTTAGCTGGGGTTGCACAATAAATAGCAATGTGTACAGCATTTTAGAGTACTGTAGTCATGCACTGACTGTTTGATTCAGTAGCTAGGAACAGCCATCAACACAGTGCCGGATTTCCTGTTAGGCACTGCAGGCACAGTGCCTAGGGCCTACGAAATTTTTAGGGCCTACAAAGGAGGGAAAAAATTAAAAAAGCAGAAAAAAATAAGGGAAATCACATGGTTTAGTTTAAAGTGTATCATGTGAATCGATGTAATTCACTTGGCATTTACCCCTCTTTTTGTACATTTCAGAGTGAAAGTGCCTAGGGCCTATGAACACCAAAATCTGGCCCTGCATCACTGGACTTTTTTGTAAGTCTAAATCCATTTCTGGAACGTTAAGTGTTGTTGTTGTTTTTGCAGTGTTCCCATCCTCTCATTCACACAGTGGTTTATGGATGGGATGCAGTCTTTCTGTTAATTCTTGGTTTCCTTTGCAAATGGGAATGATCTATGGATATTTAGAACTGAAACTACATTAAATGGGAAGACCCTCCAGCAACTCAGCTCATGCTCAATGGAACTTCTGTATATTTAATTAAGAAATACTACTCATATAGAACTGAATGCAGTAACCTAATTTACTGCCATGTCTGTCTGTCTCTTTGTCTTGCCTTTTGTCTTTCCCTGCATCCCATACAATACCCTTGCATCTTATTATACAAGTTAGGTAGATTCTTGCTTGGCTGAGCCGAGATCAAAAAGTAATTTTTCTTTTTGCAACAGCCGATTAGAAATTCATTTATTTTCACATTAGATGTTTGGCCAAAAAAAAGTCTTTGGCAATTTAGCTCCATTTGTATAGTATGCATAATGGACGAGAGTGAGGCTGCTAGAAAAATGTGGCCCAGGGCACAAATTAAATGCAGAATCGTGTATCAGAAATGAGATGTATTTACTATTGTTTTTGAAAATTAATGGTGCATTTTTAGTTTTTATAATGTAATTTAATGATGCAGTTCATCTAATAAAAAAACACATTTTAACTCAGTCATACAGACCTACTGGGGCAGGACAAAATATACCTTTCAGATGTAAGATTTTCTTTTTCTCCAAATACTTGGGGCTTCCTCCCAATACAAAAAAGAGAAACTCGTATCATTTGTTGATTAACAGCTGGAGTATCAGCAGGAGCCCAATAAAAAGGACACTTTTCTTCCTAAATATTGGTGTTTACACAGGGTACAATAATATTCTAAATGCAGCATTGGGTTTGAAGTACAATGCAGCAGCTGATTGTGGAATGCCATATGGTGCTGTTGTGTTAAACTGGTATAGAACATACACTGCATCTTTATATGTTGCAAACCAGCAATTTTGCTTAACTGGAATAAATATACCATACTGTGTCAATGTATAGTGCCATCAGATGCCTGGGTAAAAAGAAAACCACATTATAACAACATGGAAAACCTGGGGAAAAAACCCACCAAAGCTAGAGTGGAATAAATGCATTTCCATTTTCCCTGCTGCATGGGAGATGCTGTTCTGTGCAGAGCTTTTCTGGGTAGAGAGAGAGAAATTGATCTGAGTAAGGTAATAGCTAGATGCTGGTGGAGAAGCAATGTGTTGCAATCCATGGTGGACTGGAAGTCAGGACTTCCCAGATTCTATTTCTGGTTTTATCACTGACTTTTCCTTTGAGAATTTATTTACCAGGCCTCTCTGCCTCGGTTTCCCAGTTTAGAAAACAGGAGTAATATTTGTAAAGTGATGGGTTATGTTGCTCTGTAAAGTGGATAAAATTCACTGTGAGGTGTAACTACTGTTCTATTGCTTTTTGGGGTGACTGTAGACCCTCAAGGCAGCCTGATTCTATTTTTTTTGTTTGGTCCTGCACATGTTTGTGTGCATGGAATTGAAGGCTTGTGGCTAAGTGCATGGCCCTTAATGTTACCTTAAGGTAGTGGTTTTCAAATTTTTCTTTCTTGGGACCCAGTTGAAAAAAATCATTGATTCCCATGACCCAACAATGACGTCTTTGAGCAATTCATTTCTTTTGGTGGCTGCAGGGGGTGCCGCAGCCCAGTGCTTAAGGGTCTGTGACCCAGTACTAGGTACTGGCTCTTAAGTTTAGAAACCACTGCCTTACGGTAACTCAAATTCTGTAACTATACAAATGTGTACTTGGGGGGTGTGGGGGGATGAGTGAAACTGCTCTGGTAAACTACTAATCTAAACTCACTGAAAAATCAATTGACCATGACAAATTTGTAGCCACACTGAAGAATTCTGATCAGTTTTTGAGTGGATTATATTTCCATTTGTTTCTTTGCTTCTGGATTGTGCAGAACTAAGGAAGGCTGTGCCTCTGGCATTTTCCACCTCAGTGAAAAGGCAGTACAGGAGATCTCATGATCATCTTCCAGCCTGACCTGCTGCAGGCCACAGAACCTGCCCCACCCACTCCCGTAATAGACCCCTTTGAGAGCATCTATAGGATGCCTTCAGACCTTCTGAAGTTTGCCCATCACTGTTATGTGATGTTGAATAGTATGGATATATGAACCAGTTTGTTTAAAATAAGGACACCACATGGTTCATGTTAATTCCAGGGAATACACAAATAGGGTCCTGGCATATAGCCCCCATCTGGAGAGGTTTTTCACTTTAAATACCAGTCCCTGTGAGAGGCCCTATGTTTCAGCCACTGTACCTCTACCCAAGGAAGATTTGATTTGACTCATCAACTCAGCCTGACATGACAGAAGCTTCACTGCTTCTTCTCTCCCTCCTCATGGCCTGAATATGCTGTATGCATGTTCTCATCCTCTTCTGTCCTAAGGGGTAATGTACAGCATCAACAATGGAAGCCAGGGCCAGAACAAGGCAACTCACACCAGGCCAAAGAACCTACTAAATGAAAAGCAGGTATAAGCTTGCAGATGTTTTTTTTTTTTTTTTTGCTTCTTCTATTAAGTTCTACCAGTGAGTAGCAAGAAGCTCTTGGTGATAAAACAGTGAATGCAAGGATAAGGATTCTCATTCAAAAAGAGCTATTCTAGATTTGGCTTTGAACAAGTGACACAAAGGTGAAGAGCTCTTGTCCACTATCTCATATTCCTTGAGCCATTTAGTTCTGTGTTAATTCTGCAGTGTATACAGTGGGGACCCGTTAACGTGCGGGCATTTGGGGACAAACCTTGGTGACTGCGTGTAAACGGGACCAATATTCCCCCTAAGCTCTGCACATGTGCGTCCAGCAAAAAGTGCTTGCTGGTGCACAAATCAGTGCTGGCAGTGCAGAGCTGGCAGCCAGGGACCCTAGCCAACCCAAAGACACAGTCTTTGGGCTGGCAGGGAGCAGTGGGGATCCAGATGTGTCCCCAGCTGCTTCTGGATGAGCTGGGAAGCTTCCGCTGCTGGGGCCATCCGGATCTGCTCCCCCTTACCCCCGTGGCTTGCTAGTGCGGTGGAAGCTCCTCCGCTTGTCTTGCGGCAGCTGGGGACAGATCCAGCTCCCCCCAGCCTGCTGGCGGTGGTGCAAAGCTTCTGCCACCATTGGTAGGCTGTAGGGATCTGAATCCATCCCCATCTGCCTCCAGACAAGCGGAGGAGCTTTCGCCACACTGTCAAGCTGTGGGGGAGAGGGGAGCGGATTCGGATAGCCCCCACGGTGGAAGCTTCCCAGCTCATCCAGAAGCAGGTGGGGACGCATCTGGCTCCCCTCAGACTGCTGGTGGTGGCTAGGGTTACCAGATGTTAGGGAAAAGGAGGACATGTCCTTCGTTTTACTTTCACATCCCCCATCCAGCAGGCATTTTAAAAAGACATGATTTTGCATGGCTTTTTACATAAAGGGGTTCAAGCATGCTGGAACACTCAAAAAACACCCTATTTTTAGGGGGAAGCATTCCAAGGCTTATGAAAAGAAAAAGGCAGCGCTACTAAGGCTTGCTCCACGTTCTATGACAATGAGATCAAGTGTTACATGTTTTCCCACAAGCTCATGAAAAGAAAAAGGTAGTGCTGCTAAGGCTCGCTCCATGTGTTTCCTGCCCGGCCAACTTCCGCTTGTAGGCAGTGTGCGTTACTGAGTCCCGCGTGTTAACTTGCTGGCTTTGGGGGACATGACCAGGGTGTGCATTAACCGGATCCGTATGCTAACTGGTCACTTGTTAACGGGTCCCCACTGTACTTACAAATAAAACATGCCTGGGGTCCAAAGACAGTAGCTGGATTGTAGAAGGATGGAAATTAATTTTACAACAATAACATAATAGGTAGATCCCCTAAAATAGGGTTAATACAGTGTCAGCTAATTGCCTAACACCTGCTAATGCTTTCTCATGCACACTGTCCAGTTGTATTGTAGGTGCTTTCCTTTCTTAAGCAATATGTCTTGGCCGCTGGATTTAACTTCTAAAGCAGAGGTCTCAGATCACCATGAGGGCTGCATGAGGACTAGTACATTAGCCTGAGGTCTGCACCACTGAAACCTCTTCATACAACAATATTGCAAATATTGGTAATGATTGTGTTGTTGCAGGCCACAAGAAATAGCTTTAAGAGCTGCATGTGGCCTGTGGGCCATGTGCTGGAGATCCCTGTTCTAAAGGATGGAGTAGATGATCCAGTGTGGCAAATACTATTGTGGGATCTGTAATGAAACAGCAAATATATACAAGCTATTTATTGTTTGTTAGAGCCTGCAGTCCCTCAGTCAGGGAATCAAGGCTCTTTTGGGCTGCATATCACACAAAGAAATGAAAGTCCCCGTTTCATAGAGTGTAACACCTACGTAAAGAAAAATACTCAATGCAATGAGTGTATTGTGTACTCTGGAGATACACATGGTGCTGTGTTGATGTGGGGTGTAGTTGGGGAAATTCCTGGGATGATGATAGCAGATTATCTAACATTTAGAGCTGTGTGGAAGAACAGATTGTGTTTTTTGGTTGGTTTGTTCTCTGGCAATTCTGAAAATTTTTTTAAATGGTTTTGGGCTCAATGAAGATTTTTGTTAAAGCAAAAATAAAATGTTTCTTTTGATCTTGACAATTTTAAAGGTTTTTGATTTTTTTAATAATTAATGAATTTCAAAATGAAAAGTCACTTGTAACAGAAACACTTTGTTTCAGAAATGATGAAACAAAGCATGTGATTTCCCCCTTTCCCCCCAAACTGAAACAGCTAGGTGAAACCAACATGAATTGGGGGACCGTTTTGGTACAGTTGATGTCCGTTTCCCCCCCCCCCCTTCTGAGAGGAGAGGGAGTTTCAGTGACAGGATTTGTCCAGTTGTAATTACATTTTTTGATCATGAAAGAAAATAAAATGGAAATATTTCCTCCAAACAATGGTCAATTTGTAACAGTTTCTGTATACAAATATCTGTAGAAACCTTCTGGACTGTACCTTGGGACCACACAGAGTCATGGCATATAAACATCTAAGGGCTTGTCGGTGTGGATTGTAGTCCAGACTATGGAGAGAGGAGTGAATTTTAAAGTGGTCTAAAGTAGATTCCTGTAGACCCTCCTGACATAAACTAAAAGGTATGGTACATAGCATGCATTAATGTAGTCCTGTTTGAAGCTAGACAGACTCAGACTGGAAATAGGATGTATGTTTTTAACTGTGAGGGTGATTAACTATTGCAACAATTTATCTGGGGGCTGGTAGATCACTGGCAATTTTAAAATGAAGGTTAGACCTTTTCCTAAAAAAGATGCTGGATGAATAATTTTGGAGAAGTTCTGACTATGGCCTGTGCCTCGGTCATCATAATGGTCCCTTGAAATCTATGAAAATATGGATTTAGCCACCTTTTAGTTTGTGCCAGCGGGGTCTACATGTGACAGTTAGAACCCAATGCTTTAGAGTTCTCCACTGTCTACCCTTCCATTAGCTACACAATGATGCAATCTAGAAAAACCCTATGGTAAAAATGAGCAAATGAAGCAATCTCTAATCAAAGGAATGCTAGTTACTTATTCAGGGGTTGCTGGCGGAGTAGGCAAAGGATGAAATAAACACGGATCTTAAATCTCAAGCTGCTGTTGAGAAAAATCCCTGACATTTAAATTGGGGGTGGAGAGATACCTTTCATTTATTTATTAAATAATCTTATTTTTTAAAAGCTAAAGCTAATTTGCTGAAAGCCAGAGTGTTCAGTGTGGGCTGTGTATCAATAACTTCATATTGGGTTTCCAAAAAAGCATCACATAATTTTTCAGTGAGAAATCCTAGAGCCTGGGAGATGATGTTATGGTGTGAATTACATTGCAAAGCGCTTGTCAGCTGTCCCAGTCAGCACTTTCTCGGATGCCATAATGTGTGGTAAATGCTGTGGCTGCAGCTATTAGGTTTATGGTGGTGGTGGGTTTTTTGTAGGAGGAACCACAAATTAAGGGACAATGAATTGTACCCCCATTTTCTTGAGCTGCCTCATCCCTAAAATTGCTCCATTGCCTCAAGCTCTCATTTCCCAACTACTTAGCTGAAGCTTTGTCAGTAGATAGGAGTATCCTACATCTGCAGCCTTGAGTAGAACTCTCCTACTTTTACATGCTAATTGTCCCTTAGCACAGTAGCACAAAGGATGATGCTCGTGTTGCTCTGTGTTCATCATAATCAGGGAGGCAGGGCAGTCCAGTGGATAGTAAGTTAGGTTCTCTTCCCAACTCTGGCACTGACTTGCTGTATGACCTTGGGTAAGTAGCTAGATCTCAGTACTTCAGTTGTAAAATGAGGTGAGGTGAGGGGACTGCTTCTTTTCCCCCTACCCTTTCTGTTTAGTTTGACTCTTTGGAGTCATTGCTCCACATACATACAGTGCATAACACCAAGAGGCCCATATCATAGTCATGGGTCTGTGAACGCTTCTGTAACATCAGTATCTTTCCATGTCTATGAATATCTCTCACTGAATTGGTTTTCCTGTGCTGCATAACATTGGTTGGTTGATTAACCTCCTGTGCCACTTGTTCAAATTCAGTACATGATACTGATTAATAAATAGCTTTTTGAAGTTTTAACAAAGAGGCAGAGTGCAATAGCTTCTTAGTTGAATCAGTGTGTCTTGGGGAAAACCCTTGTCTTTTCTAAAGCCCATTTTGCATGGGCCTGACGTGGAATGAGAACATATCAGGGCTATGTTGTGGTCCCTTGCTACAGGTGCATCACCTTGGTTGACTGTAGTGCACCCTCAATTGCAGCTGTGATCTCTTGCAGGTGCTGGGGATCAAAAGTGAGTCTCAACTCAAAACCTGTTGGTGAGCTCAGCAGGTGGGCATAGGGACTGGAGGTAAAGGTGCTGGGGGTGCTCCTGCACCCTCTGGCTTGATGTGGTTTCCATACTATATAGGGTTTATAGTTTGGCTCTCAACAGCCCCACTATAAAAATAACTTCAGCATCACTGCACGTAGGTAGACAGTATTACTTGAGGACAGGGTAACCTATACTCACTTTCTGTTGTATCTTGTGTAGGTAATGCAAAGAAAAAATTGATTGTTCCTGCTTAGCTATGTCCTACCTAGTTAGATACGGGGTAGTACACATCATTTCTCCATGGAATCACCCATGTAGTACGGACCATAATTTGGCCAGTTTAAACCCTTCCAGCTGAGGAGCTCAAAATGCTGTATCAACATTAATGGATAAAGCTGCTACCTCTGTATGAACCAGGTGAATGTTACATTTTACAGCTTGGAAAATAGAGGTACAGAGGAGAACTGACTTGTCCCAGGGCACACAGTGATTCAGTAGCAAGACTGGCAGTTAAACCCAGGGGGCTGTGCTGCTCGTCTTCTGCTAAGATGCTAGGTCATATTCTGGCTGTCTTTGAAATCTGTCATCCCTTGAAGACACAACTTGTTTGCTTCCTAGAATCCAGACCATGGTCTTCCTGTACCAACTCTCAGGCTGAGCTGTTTGCTTCCCTATGCAACTCAATGCTTCATCTGTGAGAAGTGCTTTATATTTGGCCCCAAAATTGTGCATGAGTTTTAGCACGGCCTGTCACGTGGCATATGAAAATCAGTTAATGCTTATCTGTGTGACTTGTATGCTGATGCCAATCTGGAGCTTGTGCATCCGAAGTGTATTGCTCCAGTTCAGAGACTGAGAGAGCCTTGAAAATCATCGACACTTCTCTTGCAGAACAGGACATAATAGGAGAAGTATGTGGGAGAGAATTGAGAGCCACTAGCTTGGAAGGGGCTGGGAGCATCTGAATTCTAATTTTAAGTGAGTGAAATTGATCATTCAACTGGAATCTGGCCAGTTGCGGATTGCACAACACATCTGCAGTATGGTTCTTGTAGCTACCTAGCACTTAGAGTTGTCACTTTTCCTCTGCCCTGTAGGTGACACTGTTTGACCATTTTGCAGATGCTTGTTTAGGTAAGTTACTGTTGTTTTCCATGCTAATAGGCTAATCAGCAAAGTTGCAGAGTCCTGGCTTGAAGGATCCCTGTTATCAATCCTGGATTCGCTAACTGGGACAAGGGCAGATTTCTTGCTCCGTCAATGGGCCCTGTGAAAATCCGTCACCTCTTTCAGGCATGTTGTAGCTGATGTGCCTAAATCTTGCTGAGGTAACTAGCCTGGGATTTACCCATAGCAACCCTAATCTAAGGAGACCAAACATGATGAAGTGTAAGAGTTGGTTGGAATGTCCATCTTCACGTCTCTAGGCGAAGATGTGGTAGCAAAGCTATGTGGGAGAGAATGGAGTGACTAACTTGGGAGACGGGAGTGTCTCAGTTCCATTGCTAGCTTACTAAGAGGCCTTAAGGAAGTCACCTGACCTGTGTTTTTTACCCCATCTGTATGATGGAGAGAATACTTTACATAAATGTTGGAAGGACTGATTGAATTAAACACAGGCCACAGTCAGGAGCCTTCCAAACTAGTTTCATGCTCAACGTGGTATTTGTGCAGCTGTAGAATTTCAGCGATGTTTTAGAGAGAATCCATGATGTCAATGTGGGCAACCACCAACCATGACCAATGTTGTTGAGGAGTGGCAAAGTGATTCAGTTTCTTGGAAGTCTTTGTGCATTGAACATTGTTGGTAAGTGTGCTGTGGGTTGGTGTGATTGGATTAAGTATACTAAATAAATAGGTTGATCTTTGTATAATGTGCTGGCCAGGTCTATAAAGTGCAAATAACATGTTATAGGTGATACATGACTATAGGTGGGCATAATTCTGCTGAAATTGTCTGGGGCAATGTTTCTTTGGGTTCATGGCCAGATTTTCTTTGTTCTTTTAGCTGGCTTCTTATCAGCTTTTGGCTAAAGCTCTGTCAAGTGTTTTTCTGTGCTACTGTACATTGGGCACGATTGTCAAAAGATGTGTGTGTTGACTACTGTGCTTTTCTGAAGATCAAATGCATAGAGTGTGAAGTTGGGTGAAATGTGGGCCTTGGAGCAGTCAGTGCCTGTGCATGTTTCACATTCCTGGCTATGCCCATGGGCTGCTGCCATAACACATTGTTCCAGAATGTGCTCAATGACCGCATTGACTACGTGGAATCAGAGCTGACATCCATTGCCTTAAGAGGAAGACCCAGCCCTTGGTTCTCTCTTGGTGGCCTGGCTTTAAGAAGTTATGCTGAGTACCTGTGGTTGTGGTAGATACCTACATGTTTTTAAATAAAAGCCAGGGGGGTGATTCTATGACAAGTTACGTGCCTTGAATTCCCATTGACAGGAGATGCACAACAGCACAAAGTAGTGTGTTTCCATACTCTCCTCAGGCTCTCTCTTGTCCTTAGTTATTTCTACATTTATAAGACATAATCTTGCAATGTATTTATTACACAATACCAAAGTGAAAATCTTCCAGAGAAGGAAATTGTTCTTCCCCCTTCTGTTTCTGGACCTGATCTGTAATATTACTTCCATCCATGAGGGAAAGAAAAGTTACTTGGGCTAAAATACCATGTAAGATTCTCTTCCCTTATTTACATTTTGCGTGGCTAATACCCACAGACACGCTCATGCATTAAAAATTCAGCCCCAAACACCCATGTATACAAGAGCATGGGACCATAATCCAAAGAATGTTTCACTGTCTGTATAGAGAAATCCCAGATGCCTGCATGTATTTGTGTTGCACTGAATACCGCTGTATTGTCTTAAGTAAAACAATATCGCAGTTTGTAGGGACCAGCCTTTTATTTCCCAGCCTGTGGAGGCCAGGCACATATCTGGGCTGTGCTGGACAGGAGATGTGAAATGGCTCCAGATGGGTCCTGGGTCCCAGCTGCGTGAGGAGCCAGAAATCTGGGACAATTCAGACTTAACTAAAAAGGTGGAATATTGGGGAAAGGGCTAAAATAAGGAACTGTCCCTTTTAAAAAAGGGATGTATGGTCACCCTAATTTATCCGTTTTGTAGCCAGTGACTGGAGAGAAAAGAACAGTGAGGGACTCTGTCCATTCCACTCCTCCATGCACCCCCTTCCCCCATCTGTGGATTATAAAAAAAAGCAGAGGAAGAACAGAGCTCTGAATATGGCGCTCCCTCTAGCAGACCTTCCTTGGAAGCTTGCCCTCTTCTGTCCACACGGTTAGACAAAAGGCTTCTCTGACAATCACTCTTAAAGTCTCACCTTGATCACTTATTGCTTCAAAACTCACAGCAGAACAGAGCAGATCTAGGAAAGTGAAAGCACCAGATGAACCACTTCCCACTAACTCAAATGGCTGCAATATCTTTATTCAAAAAGAACTATAGAGAACAAAACAGACAAAGTAAAAGAGGAAAAAAAACAGGTTTAGGCAGCAAGCCACAAATAAGTGCCATCAATCATTGCATGGTCAAAAACGTTCACATCCTGATACCTGCTAGTTACTGGCAGGACTTGCGAAGTCTCGAGTGCATAATCTTTGGGGCTCTTAAAAAAAAAAAAAAATTCCATATTACTCTGAAAAACTGCTTGTCAGCACTGGAATGGCAGGTGCATTAACTCCCTAAGAACCAGATTATGCCCTGCATAGCAAAAAAATGCAAACACAGAGAAATAAGATGTCAGTCAACCCCACTGTTCTCTACTTTTCTCCTGAAAGTAATTAAAAAACAAAAACCCTTCAGCATACAAAGGATACTGAGAAAAAGAGAGGTTAAAATCAACCTTTGGTCTGGCCATTTGGCTGCTGCTTTAGGCAAGGCCAATTTCTTGCCTAGCTCTGTGCCTTCCTTCAACGAGAGCTGTAGTGTTTAGCCTGTGTGCACTAAAACTTCCCACTCCATGCTATTTATGACCCAATAAAACACAAGTAAAGACAGTGCTTTAGTTACATGTCATACCCCATGCAACCCTTGTTTCCATCAAGTTCAATGAGAATAAGGAGATAAAGAGGTTAGTAAGAAATAAGCTGCACTAAAATGCCTTCCTTAATAGCTGAGAATTTGGTGCTGTGCCTTGTATGGCTTTTAGCTGTGGCCTGATGGTGGTTAACCGTGTTGGAAGGCAAAGGGGGAGCTTATTTCCCCTCTCTTCTATATCACACACAGTTCTACCTTTACATCATTTTCATAATCTTCATGAGCCCCAAGCTCTCCCAGTTCCAAGAGTCTGTTGAGCACAAGCATTCAGTTTGCCCTTGTTCTTTGGGTGGCTACAAACTGGCAAAGGAAAAACCAGCTGACCCAGACCTAAAAATAGCTCCTCCTAAGTGCTATGGCAACTTTTGTCAGGTTCAGGGAAGGTCTAATGACCATCTGCTCAATCTCATTTATTTTACTGTGCTAGACCCTTAATAAACCTAGACCAGGACTTCACTCCTTGAAACCTGGAACAGGTCTTTACTCCTCAAGTAGTTTCATTGAAATGCCTCAACCGTGGTAAAACCAGGTCCCGGGGATGTACACAGAGCTTCACATGCTATAGTGAGACATGTTCCCTTAAGTTCAAAGAACTTGCATAAGATACCAGTAAAGGCAAGGTATGAGCTAATGGATCAGGAAGGGAAAGGTGTAGGCTCTGGGGTAAGGGGTTTTTGAAGAAGGGGAACCTTTCAGGGTTGCATGAGAGAGGGATATAGGGAGCAGGGAAGTAGACTGGAAAAAGTGTTGGGAGGGCAATGGGGGGAAGGGAGAACAGACCAAGTTTTGTGTGTGTGCGTATGTGACATTTGATAAAGCTTGGAAGGCGTAGATGAGGGTGTTGACTATGGAGGGAGTCAGTAGCAGATGTGACCTGACCAGACCGGCAGGCGATGTCTTTAAAGGACTAAACATACCATACTTTCCCTTTTGGATTATGCTGCTGCAGTCTCAACTCAGCAGAAGCATTGGTTCTTGAATGGTCATGTTAAGTTTTGTGAGGTGACTTCTGGATGGTACCACAGTGAAAGAGGAAGAATTCATTTCCCAGTGATGGCTGACCAGTGACCAGCAGTCACACTGGGTGAGAACTGCGCAAGTAGCCTCGAGGAAAAAGTGCCTTGCATGTTGTCATGCTCCAGACTACTCTTGGAGGAAAAAGGATCTGCTTAATTAGAAATTCTTGGATCTATTCACTTCTCCATGAGATGTATTTTGATAAGGTGCATGGTAGAGCTGAACATTTTTTTTTGTTTTTCAGAAAGGAAATTAGAAGATGGTATTTTCACTGGTTCACTCTGTAGGTCTTGTCAGGACAATGGTATAGATGGGGTGTGATTTCTAAAGTACACAAGCATGTTGCACATTAATTGGTCTACGTAAACCTTGCTGCACTTTCACATGATGCTCTTTGAAATGTTGCTATGTTAAAGCACACGAGGGAGCCTTTTGCGTGCACCAGCATAGCTCAATTGATGTGCAACACGGCAGTGCATTTTAGAAGTCACATCCTTGTAGTGTGCATTACTCCATCATATAGACAAGTCCTTATGTAGTCACTTATTCTTGGACTATTTTGCTTTAAAGGCATTTTGTACTCAGTTTACATAGAGATAAATGACTATACAGGATGTGAGACCTGGAAAACCCTGTGTGGCCCTCTTTTGTTGAAAAAGGAGTGTACATGGAATCATTTGTGGGGGAAAAAAGGTTAAAGAAACCTTTTCAATTAAGCAGTATAAATGGGCTTGAAACAGGAATTGTGTAGCTTCTTAACACTCTCGTGATATGTCCTCAAGACTGGTTAACTTCTAGAATTGCAGATATGGCCATGCTAATTTAAGTCCTTATACAGACAGGAACTGGTTCTACAGAGCTGGGGTAAGGAAAAGAGAATGTGTCTGTAAGGCAAAATTATGTGGACTTCACAAAAATATGTAGAAGAATGGTTAAGTTTGATGGTATTTTGTTTTGTATCTCAGCTTTTAATGCTCTTTAAGTGCATTTGTTACTGGTGAAGAAAACAGATGCAAACTTAACTTTTTAAAAAATTTTTCCCTCAAAAAAAGAAATGTCCACAAGGTGGCACTCTGGGGCTTTAGACTCCAGTTTTCTTGCTGCTGTTCTCAAAACAAGCAGGTATGAAGACCTTGGAAATTATATTTTTGCTTAATTTTAACTCTTTTCTATATTTGTTTAGAAATGGAAGAATTGCAGATTTGTTGGTCTTTGTGTATGCAGTTGTGGGAGAAACTTTAAGTGACTGTCATCTTCTAAACAAGCAACTGTAAAATATGAGCTGATCTATCTATTCAGAGGTATTTTCAGCTTGCAAGAAGCTGAACTTCAGCATCAAAATTTTACACAAATTAAAATTACTCAATCATCTGGGGGGCCTGAAGTTCCAGAGGTAATATCGGAAGAGCAATATAAACTAAATGAATACAAACATGGACTATGATAAGGTAGCGCTAGCTAAACAGGCTTGTATATGATTATTAAGTGCTGGCCTTTTCATGTCTGTAAGAGAATAAATAACATTTTGAAGTGCTCTGCTTTCTCTCATCAACTAACTCTTCAGTTGGTAGAATTTAGACCAATCTTAGGAGCTTAGAGTTCTAAAATTAAAACAAAAGTTTCCTGATCCTTATCACCCCTCTGTGATGAGATGAAAGGCTCTTTACTGTATTTTTCAGAGCTGAAAAGTTGCCTTTTGTTTAAATGAATGAACTCTCTCCTGCAACGTGCCTCTGTTGTAAGGAAACTGGTGTTCAGCTTTGACTGACTGTTTAGGACAGTGCTTGTGAGCATTTAATTACATTCTTTTGCTACAGACAAGGCAGTCCTTTGACTCTCAGGAGTTGGTTGTAGGCGATCCACGCACAGGTAGTTTTAAATGACAGGAGCATGCACACCTGTGAAATAGCCAACAGATACATTTTTTTGGTGGTTAATATTGCATTTTCATGGCTTAGGAAAGTTTAAATGAGGATTTTTTACCATTTGGTGGAATCAAGGAATGAAATACATCTTTGGTGAAGGTACTTAAATACAATGGGTACTATGGTGTGAACCCTTCCATAACAGCTGCCATGCTTGCAAATTTGGGCCAAGGTAGATCTGAGAGAATAGCAAAGAACTAATTAATTGTATTCATAAATGGACTGAGCCATGTGTGTGCACATCTCTGTTCATTATTTGCTTTTGTGACTAATTGTTCCTCTGTAGATTGTTTGAGAGCTGGAGACTGTTGGTATTTGATATTTGAATTCTGAGTTGTGTTGATTAGGCTTGATTGGATGTGTAGGTGTTTATAGTATTGTATCTGGTTTCCGATCAGAAAATGAAACTTGAACTGCTTGTGTTTTTGTGTTTTGAAATTCACTTTGCTTAAAACTTGCCATTCCCATTAGTAATCTCTAAGACTAGAAGTTTTGTGAGTAAATTATCCTAAGAGGAATGGAAACACACCTGAAACAAATTCTAAGAAATACTTGAGGACACGTTTGTGAAATAATTTGTCCCACAGTAGTAATTGTTTTTGTTTTGTTTCTAATTCAAACACCTACCAGAAGAGTTCTGTAACTCAGCCCACAATTCCCCTTTGGGCTGAAATATGGCAAGGAACATGTGTTAAGTACCAGGTAAGGAACGTGTGTAAGCACTGAGCAAACAAATAAATTAAAATGTGTGCAAAGCTGGTTTTTGAGCTACGTGGCCAAAAGAAAAACGGCTGTCACTTTGCTTAAATCTTGTTTTAAAAAAAAAAAAAAATTACCAGATTGGTCCAATGCATCTTCCTGGGAAGCCTGCTACTCTGATCATAAAGAAGCTTCTCTGTTGAGAAGCATGGTTTCATCTTGAGGGGTCCACATTATATTGAATGCAGGCTTGATTAACAAGTTTGTTATTCATCTATTGCTCAAAGGGATTCAAGACCTTTTTCTCTTGCTTGCCAGTTTTGCCCCTTGAAACCTATGTCCCCTTATTGTTCTATTGCTGGTACTAGGAGCCGGTGCTGCAGTAATCCCATGTTTCTACTGGGAATATGTCTGTCTCATCTTCTGTTTATTTTTTCACTGTGAGTGTTCAGGCTGACATAAGTGCTCCGTTCACTGAAACAAATAATTTTTCAGCCCTTGAAAAGGAGTTGGGGGGTGGGGGAGCAAGAATCAAAACAGCCCTTAGAACGGTAATAATTGTGATTTTATAACTTGTTTAAAAATGACAGCAGGGAAAATGAAATGGATGGGTGTCTTGATACATTTTTCTGGCATTTTGATCAAGTGCTACGTTGAGGAAGACGGAATATGTGTTATGGTTAAAATCTTGGCTTTAATTGTAAACTTTTTCCTCTTTATAAAGAAAAGATGTATAACAGTTTTTAAATAGGGCTTTCCATAGCAGAGATCACTTTTGGGAAAGAAAATCTGACATGAATACGGAGAAATTTGTGTTTTTTTTTTTCTAAGTCTGACAAAATATCCCCACAGATAACTTTGAAATCTAAATCTTGTTATCTAAAAATTGTTCAACCCAGTAAAATACATCATTTTAAAATGTAATAATGTAGATATTTAATCTGTTTTTAAAAAACATTATCTCTGTCTCCTTTTGTGCTCAACAGTCCAAAGTTCTGAGTTATTGGTTTTGCAACATACCTTTACAATATTGTGACAAAGAACTGGTTACTCCTTTTCAAGAAACAAGCCTCATTGTAGACTCATTCAGAAGTCATGGTAATACTTTAAGTTAACATTCCCTAATAGGCATTTAATTTTGATTTAATAAGACTATTGCATGATAAACAAATATTAATTGATTATTAAACACATTTATTTCAAATTAACGGTAATGACTATTGTATCTATGACATTAAACATCAGTGAAGGGGCTTTCATTAATAAACTGATTTTATTTACTGTGGCATAAGTGTTTTGTTAAATCTAAATTGAATATCTATTTAGGAATCTTCATCCTGTGGTGTTACCCAGGCATTTTCATGTTTGAACACTGTACAAAAAGCATTTTTAGTCCAGATTTGCAAGATGCCATCTCAAAAATAATCCATCCACATAAAGGGACTTTGGATACTGCTAGATAACTAATTATACAGGCAGAGTCTTTGTGGATTTCTTTACTAGATATTCTTTGTTGTTCTTTTTCTTCTGAACTTTGATGCTATTTAAAAATAAATTTAATTATCCAGTGGTTATTTATATTGCATTTATTTAGGGAGGAAAAAAATTCTTTTCAGACTTAAAACCCGAAGGTCAGTAGCATTTTATTATTCATGTCTGTTGCAAAATTTCTGGGAGGAAAAAAATTTTCTTGCATCAGAATCTGAAATAAAGCAATTGTAAAACTCAGTGTATTGGGCCTGATCCTGCCTGACTGAATGAGGGTTTTGCTGAAAAACTACTGCAGGACTGAGATTAATATCTTCCCCCATTAATTACTGCCATCTTTAAAATCTTCATTACAAAAAAAAAAAAAAAAAAGCTAGCATACATTTTGTAAAGGTGTTTTTTTTCCTTCTACTCTACTCTACTCTATGGGCCCAGTCTTGCAAATGCATGCACAAAAGGAAAATGACTCACAAGCATAAGCATTAATAGGATTTGGTCTTTTGTCCATTTTGATCCATTTGTTTTTTAGAAGACTAAAATCTTGTGCAGCTGCAGACTTGCATGCATTGTTTTAAATAAAGCCCCCCCCCATTGTTCTAAGGTGTTGAATTTTTAAAGGTACCTTTCTGCTTCAACAAGCTTGCACTTGCCATGATGGCTTGAGACATAGCACTTTACAATGGGCAAGCGATTTTCATAATCTAGCTTTAGCTAACCTAGGAAGTAACATTTAAATTGCCATACTGAAATAGATCACAGGTCAGGCTAGTCCAGCATCTGCTGCCGTGGCCACTAACTGTTGTTTGAGCAAGATGCAAGAACCCCTGAAGAAGATGGCTCTGGAATAACTTGCCCAGAGATGAAGTTTCTTCATAGCCTGCTAGCCAGAGGCTGATTTATGGCCCACGACATGAAGGCAAAGGGCTAGAGGGATGGAAGAGCTTGAGGGTACTAGAGAGCCAATCAACTCCTGCCTTTTTTTTTTTTTTGCTGCTCAGTGACGTGAACAAAAGGAATCACTGGAAATTAGTGAGCAAGTAAAAGGAAATATTTCTGGAAATAGTATGCAATCCACTTGTAAAATCTGCAGCTACACTGGGGTTGAGGGACTCGGCTCGCTGGGTTTGAACAGGGTCTGTGGAACTTAGTGACATTTGCAGTTATTCAGCCTTAAATAAAATGTAATGTTAGTCTTGATCTGCAAGGTTGAAACTGTTCACTACAAGGGCCAGGAAGAAATTTCTTCCTCTGTACAAAAGCTGGATAACTGTTCAGTTGCCAAATCCAGGGACTGAGTAAACAGGCTTTTGAGGACAGTGCAGTGGAAATGCTGAGTTTCTGTAATTCCTGAAGCAGGGGCTACACTGCATTCAGGGACTCTGTGCTACCTATGTTAGCCTTGGTTACTGAGATATCTGCAAGTGCAAGTCAAAGCAGCTGTGGGATAAATCAGTCATGTATCCAGCTCCTCTGTGCCTTCTGTGAATCTCTATCACCAAAAAGCATCTTAATGTGGGTTGATGGGCCTCATTCCATGCCCACTGCCTTGCTTCAATTTTGGCCATGTGGGTTCCATCCACCAGATCCCTGAGTTTTTTTTAGAGCACAGCACTTTAACACGGGCTTGCTCAGAGTTCCTCCCTGGGCCCATTGCAGGATGAGACTGAGAGATGGTGTTATCTTCCTGCTAAATAAATAGTATTGGCTGCTGCCAGAGGCAGAAAATGGATTTAATGGAGCAATAATCTGATTTGGCATGGACCAGATTCTTCTCTCACTTTTATAATTTGTTTCTTCACCGAGAAGAACTGGGTGTAATTTTTGTTTTTTTTTTTTTTACACAAATAATGCATTTTTAAAGGAAATTATTTCTTTGAGAAAAGCTTTCTAATATAACAAATGCAGAAAACAGAACTCTAATAGTTTTCTCTAGGGGCAAACTGTTTGTCTTGCCCACCCATCTATGAGAAACAAAGTCTGACAGTGGATAATTCTTTTCTTTTAAAAAATTAGTGACTTTTGGGTGGAAAGAGCAACTTTTTCTTGGAATATTTTCTCTGCTTGGAGGAAATGGGGGTTGTGCATGGTTGATCATAAGAACCAGTGTTCACAATAAAGGTATCGATTAAAGACTAAATCTGCAGTGGGTATAACAGAGTGAAGAAAAGAAAATGGTTACTAACAAAGGCAGCCCAATTGAACCAATGGAAAGACTCCCACAGAGTTTAGTGGGCTTGAATGAGACCCACGAATAATTGCACTCTATCCTCAGTGGCTGCCTGTGCTACTTAAATGCAAGGTAGCCATGTTAGTGCTTCCAGAGGGATATATCTGGCGGATGGGAGACTGGCTAGGACCGTGCCCCATGGACTAGTCCCTAGTGAGTGGCTTTGAGGTGAGCAGTCTGTACTCTTTCAGATGTCAAGTAGTAAATGTTACTGTTGAAGGAATCCTCTAGACAGCATACAGAGGGACGGGGATGGTGGGAGGGATTAAATGTCGTTGGGTCTAGTTGAGCGGAGCCAGATCTGGGGTTTGAAGAAGCTTCCGCATATTTGATTGCTTATCTGAACCAAGCACCCAGTTGTCTACTGATGTTCCTTCCTTATTGTTTATAGTTTTGCTATAGGAAGGCTGGATTGCTGCAGGCTTTACTAGTAGGGGAAGCATTTTAATAGCTTTCAGCATTTGCCTGTTTCTACTCTGTTTAAGAAAAACTTGGGGGACTTCAGTGCTTGGTTCTTTGCTAGATTGGGCCCATAGTGTCTTTAACAAGGTTCTCAGCAGACTGAAATGTATCAGGCCAAGTTCTGTCCTCGAGTATCCATACGTAGTGAAGCCACTGTGAAAGTCGTCGGCAGGGTCCGAGCCACACTTTGACTTTGTGCCTTAAAAAAAAAAAAGGCCTCGGTGCTTTTCATTCAGCTAAAGAGTAAGTAGTCATTATTCTCATTATTCAAGCAAGCTTTCTCCTGAGCTTAATGAATCTGGCCTGAGCAAAAAGTTTGCAGCTGCTTAAGATCTTGTGTATTCTTAGTTTTTATCAAACTGCAAAATTCATAGCAGGTTTTTGCACAGATTTTGAGGAGGGTTGAGCTGAGTCCCCATCACTGATTGCTTTATATTCTTAATCAGATTTGACCCGCAGTTACAGGCTAGTCACGTTGCTTCTCTGATCTCTAGATCTGTGCTTTTCAAGCTTTTTTTTTCTCGGGATCTAGTTAACAATCATGGCTTTCAGTGGCAACAGCAGGGGGAGCTATGACCCAGTACCTGAGGGTCTGCGACCCAGTACTGGGTCCTGACCCATGGTTTGAAACCGCTGCTCTAGATGACCCTTTGTCTTTGTCACTTAGTGGTCTCCTTTTCATGCAATACAATGTCAGTACAAAGGGAGAGGTGATTAACACAAAATGATTCCAACAAACTACTTCCCCCCCCTCCAGTCCCACCCTCAGTAGGTCTGAGAAACATGATATCTAGATTTCTTGATCCTGTTGTATTTACCTCCTAGTTTCCTTTAACTAAGCCAAAGGGTCAATTTATGGTTTGGGAACTGGTCCAAAAGGAATTGAACAGTGTGTCTAAAGCAATAAGTTATGACAGGCAGTACCTATAGTGGGTGGTTTTGACTGGAGTTAGGATTTTTCCATCAGAAGGGTTTTCAGACTGAAAATGTCTCTTTTTTTGAAAAATTGAAAACTTCCCAAAGAAAATCAAAATAATTATCTGCCTTGGAAGCTGGCAGATGCTGAAAGTGACAAGACCTTTCCGGGTGGACCCTCTGCCTCCCTGTCTTCCCCTTGTCCAGCTGCTAGACTGGCAGTGAACTGCATGGGAGGTGGAGTGCCAGGGAACCCGGACATCCCCATGGCCTGGCTGCCTCTCTGACAGTTGGGGGAGCTATAGAGCTGGCATGCCCAGCCTCTGCCAGACCCTTTGGAAGGGTCAAATTCATTTTGTAGGAGGGCAGCTGGCAAACTGAAAAATTTCTTTTTTTGGTTCTGTCAAAATGGATTCTTGTTTTCCAGAAGTTCCTTCATGTGAGATACATACATACATACATACATACATACATACATACATACATACATGATTATATTTTCCCAATTAGGGTCAAAACATTTTTTTAAAATGAAAAACTTTTCATGGGCAAGGTTTTCCATCTTTCAGCCAGTTTTAATTATAACTCACATTGAATAGTGAGCTAAAGTAGAGGCTTCTGCAGAGAAGTGCTAAAATTACCTAGAAATTTGTAACCCACTTTAATGTTAGTGCTTTAAATTGAAATTCCTGCACAGAAATGAGTAGTCTGTTAGACCCATACATTTAGTTGGTAATGGGCATGGAGGAAGCTGATGTCACTGTATGATGGCTGTTTTTCTGCATGTTGTTGGAATTCATTTCCCCACATACTTTCTACATATTTTGGATTATTGCTTTTAAATCACTCTTCTGTTAATTGGCTCAGGAGACAGGACTAATTCCTCTGCTTCTAACTTTTTGTTTTTGCTTTTTACATACAATGTTTAGGGAAAAAAACTGCCGACTATGTAAACTAGAGATCATTAGAGGTTGTTTTTCTTAAAGAATGGATTCAGCAAAATGTTGTTTTCTCCCAGGCTCTGGGTCTCTATTTAGGGGATTTTAAGCTCTGTTATTTATTTATTTATTCATTAGATAGGCCCACAGTCAAGGGGAATGCGGGGTTATTAATCTTTCCTGTCATCCATTCACAGATGTGAAGTTCACACCACAGCAAATGTGAAGTCAGCAGTACGCAACCACAAGGTGGAAATTTCAAGCGAAACAAGCTTAGAGGAATGGGGGCGGGGAGAGGAGAAAGGGAAAAGAAAGGAGTGGTTGTGGAGGAGAGACAAAAACAATGAATGTAACACAAGAAAGAAATGAATTAAAGGAAAAGAGCAGACAGACAAGAAGAGAAAAGATGAGTGAAATGAGAGATAGTGTTAATGTATCATTGGTTTATCTGGGCGTTTGGCTATCCCAGAGATGTAAAGGGTAATCATTCTCCCAGCATGTATATGCTATTGATATGTTAATAATCTTCTTCTCCATCTAAAAGCAATGAAGTTTTCAAACTGACTGATTAACTAGGTCTGGCCATTTCTGTGTCTGGACACATTCACAAGCACACATTATATATAAATATTTATACTACATACACGAGCATCTGAAAATTCCCATAGAGTAGCGGCTGACATGAAAAGTCCTGTTAGTATTGATGTGACATCAAACGGGTATGGTTGTGCTGATCTAGTTCACAGCATTATCAATCCTAATATGTCTTTTTGGGAATACAAAATTTAAATAGCTAATGTTCTTAATAGAAACATGGAGCAAACTTGTATTAAACAAGGCTGTAGTAATGTCACACAATGGAGTCCAATCTTGAGTCTGGCTACAGGTCTTATAATATTGATAATCTGCTTTTTCATAAGTCTATTCCCCGAACCTCAGAGAAGAGTGAATTATGGACCTCCTGGGTGTGTTGTGAGACTGATGCATTAGAGCTTAGCTGTGTCGTGATTAAAACCACATTTAATTGAACTGTTAATGTAAGGGGTAGCCAGTACGTTGCTTACTAAATTACTGTTATAGCAATCAAAACCACATTTAATTGGACTGTTAATACAAAGGACTATCCAGCATGTTGCTTACTAAATTCCTGTCGATTTTGTATAGAGGTCTGGTCCAATCACTGGAGACATGATTTCAGTGAATCAGTTCAATGAGGTTAAGTGATGAGTTCTGTTATGGGGTAACATTCTCGCTGTATGAATGGGAACACATTGTGATGTTGAAGTTCATATGTTGTCTGTGAGGAATAGAACCCCAAAGTCATGAATTCCAGCACAGAGATCTAACTACTAGACTCTTCTCCCTCCTTGGCAGTGATTCAAGTGCCAGCTGGAACTTGTTCCCCTGAATAACGTGATGTACAAAATTTTCTCTCCCCAAAAGCGTTTTGACATTGTCACATGAGTTAAATTCTCAGCATATAGCAACCCTGAGTGATGAATATTCCAGAGGCCTTTGAACCTTTGTGGGAGTAAAATGATTCAGCTCAGCCCTGTGTGGGGGTGCAAGGAGGAAGAGGGATACAGAAACCAGGTACAGTCTTGGTGCTTGAATAGTATGTGTGGAGGGGCCAAGGGACTGTAGTGCTGACAACAGCTCTAGAAATACTGTCGGGCACTGGGGAGAAGACTAGTGAGGGCAGGTTAATTGCCCTATTGCTGTCCACATCAATCAGCGGTGATAGGCTGGCATTAGGGAAGCATGCTGTTACCCGCTAAAAGGTTGTAATAGCTCCTGTTGTGTGCACTGACATGATGTCTGAGGCTTGAAACTAGAATCCAGTTCTACAGTAATGCTCAGAAACTGTTCACTTGCCTGCAATCTGGGAAAAATAGTGTTTCCAGGAGTCTACATGAATCTTGGTGTTTTCACCCGGACCACAGCAAAACATTTCAGGGAAGCTTTCCCAGAAGGCTTGCTTCTGTCAAGTCACAGCTTAGCAGCTCTGAACTGTCTAGCCAAGAAGCAGTGAAACTCGGTACCAAACAGTTGGATATATAGCTAGCCTGTTTGCATATGCATAGTTAGGTCCTGATCTTGCCTTTAGAGATGCATGATTAGATGTTTGTGTGAATCCCCATTATTATACATAGGACTTAGTATGGGTGCAAAGATCTACCTGCGGAGGAATCTACTTGCAGGAACGGGCCACAGTGGATATTTATTAAAGTTTCAGGGGTTTTGTTTGGGATGTACAATCTGTTCTTACAGCCTGGGTAAGACATCAGTTTTAAAGGAATGAGATCTTTTCCCCAAGATCCTTGTGTGCAGTGGATTTTGGGAGCAGCTGGAAGAGGTTCTGCACACTTTCAAAAACTACTGTGCATCTGTGCTCTGCCTTTCTGTTCTGTAATCAACCTAGGCTCAGCTTCAGTGTGCTCTGATATACTAGTACTTGCTTTACCCTAAGATAAGTTTGTGACATTTCCCATGGTCAGGTAAATACAGGTAGCCATTAATTTACACAGTACAAACCACCTAACGCAGCTATTATCTTGGGTCCTAGCCTTAAAGGGTATGTCTATACTACAATAAAAGACACATGGCACTCGGTCTTGGAGCCTGGTTCAGTTGAGTTGGGCTGGACTCTTTCAGCAGGGCTAAAAATTGCAGTGCGGACTTCAAGGCTCAAGCAGGAGTGCAGGTTCTGAAACCCTCTGAAGGGAGTGGGTTTCAGAGCCTAGGACTGAGCTGAAAATATATATACAGCCATTTTAACCCTATGAGCCATGACTGGTTTTCCACTGTCGAGTAGATGTACTCAAGGTGTGTTGGTCAGGCTCAGACTGGTAATGCTATAATGCACCAGAAACAGAGTGGCTGTTGATTAACAGCAAACTCTTTCAGAATTTCTCTTCCTCCAAAACCATGTGCATGAACAGCAAATCTAGAAGGTGCAATAAGAGACTTGAATAGGTAAGAGAGTGCTCCTTCAAAGTCTATTAAAAGTCCTCTTCTCTGTTCCTCCCCAGGTCTCTAGAATCCTTGAGGAACCCATCTCTGGTCTGACATCAGATCAGCCTCTCTGGGGAGGAGGAAAGAGTTTTAGTTAGTGCAGTCTGGATGCGTGTTAGGAACTGAGCCAGATCCTTGGTTGACGTAAACCAGCACAGTTACTTTGACTTCAGTGGAACTAGGTTGAGTGACCTAGTGACTTTAATAGTGAGTTTCAGTGCATTCCTTCAGAGCACAGGACACTGCATCCTTTACGCTTTCTATCCTAGCCTGGTTTTGGAATGCAGAATAAAATGACAGATTCCTGCATTTTTTTTCCTTTGGTCACTTGTATGTAACACCAGGGAAATTAGTTTTCTAACGACGAGACAAACTCCCCCTCCCTCTGTCAGGGTCAAGAGAAAAGGGAAAAAAAAGATAATGTAACTAGAGCTTTCACTTGGAAGGACCTCCCACTGACAATATTATTATCTTGCCCATGGTGGGTATCAGATTCATAGCAATGAGGTAAGTTAGTTTAGAATCTCATTTGGTTTAATAGTAAATCTCTCTTTGTCTGATTTCCGCCCCCTCCCATCATTATCTTCAGACTAGGGTATCAGCTTTTTCATATTTTCCATGAAGTGCTCTGGAAAGTAATACTCCACTAACATTTTATGGGGGAACCTCCAGCCTCCTTCTGAACTTGGGCATACTTGCATGTAGTGCCCCCATCCAATATGCTGTCTGCTTGCGTGTGATTATACTGTATAGCGGGACCTCCTTATAGTGATCTCAGTTTTCATGAAACTGTCTCTTGAAGCAGAATGGAGGTAAAGAAGGTATTAAAAACCCAGACGTTCTGGAGATGAAGTTCGAGTTTCTCCTTTGGGTGAATGAGGCTTGGTAAGTAAGTGCACATGCAAATCTGTGTGCGTATACTGGGCCTTGTTTTCCTTCAGCAGATTTCGAGCAATTCTTGAACTGGTAGGAGCTACACCTGTGTTGGGAGAACTAGGACCTGTGTTCATATAATACTCAAAAAGGAAAAATGAAAACCAGCTATGGATTTGCACATGCCCAGTAGAAGGTGACTTTGGGAAGGATGGGGGTGTTAGGGTTTATCAGAATATCTAGAAAAAGAATGAAATTTTTCTCCAGAAGGTGGCAAGTTTTTAGCAACTTTCCTCTGCTCCCTCCAAGACTGAATGTTCCCTGTTGCCGTGGGAGAAGGGTAGTCAAACTTCAGCAAAGACCATCTTGAATTGGTTTGTACAGGATGTGGTTCAGAGTTGCATCTCTTGCATAGATAAGGCACAAACATGGGAGGGAAAAGCAGATTCACCTACACCTTCTACGGCTTCAGTAAACACATCCACAGGTGACTTTCCTGGGTCACCTGTACCTCTTGCCAGTAGCAGATGGCCTTCACGTAACTTGGGGGAAAGCAAACAACTTTGACTGGGGTTGTTGAGATTTTTGGGGCCTTCCTCCTCCTCTCACTTACAATGGTGTAACATCATGGTTTTACTCATTGTGAGAGGTATGAATCTGGCCCCTTGTCATGGTAAAACATAGGTATTTGTCACTACAGGGAGGCCATGGTATTGGGGAGAATCTTGTTTTATGTATGGGAAGTTAATGAGTTACTGCAGATACCTGAATGGTGATTTTGCCTATTTTGACATTCTATCATGATGCCGTTAAAAGGAGATCACTAGTGCCCATCCCCATACTTTCTTAATGCCTCTGTGGGAATAGGAGCACAATGCTTCAATCAGGCTCTCCTAGATAACTTTTTCTTCATAGAAGGCAAATTTGCTTCCATCTCAAATGACTCTGCACTCCATAAAATATAATCCAGTGATGCTGGGCAATGTAAAAGCCGAGAGCTATCACTTTGAATTGCAAAACCTCTGTATCCATAATGCATAAAGAGATCTCTACTGTAACACAAGGATTCAATCCTCACATAGCTCTGGAAAATTGGACAACTTCATAGTTCTTTATGAAAATGCAATGAAGTTTCTTGTCCTTTTGAGTAGTAAATTATGCATTTCAGAACAACAAACATTAGGATGCTGCCTTTATTATTAACAAAACTGGGCAGGAGGGGACAGGGAGTCGGCAGAGCCCATGACAGAATGTTTAATAACTTTTGTGATTACTATTTCCTAGAGGTGATGTGAATAATATGTGTTTCTCCCTTTCATTTTTATCATAACACTTATGCTGGAGATTATAGTTTCATTTATACATCCTGAACTTCCTGGGTCAAAGGTTAGCATAGTTGGGAGGGAAAACCACAATAAATGTTTCATGTCTAAGTCGTGAAGTCTTCTGCTTCTTTTAAGGGCAAAAGTCACTCATTTTCTCAGCCCAGCAGTATGAAAGTTGGCGAGAAGTCTCCTATCACCTTTTAATGAATAAATAATAGCTCATTTAAATCTTAAAAAACCGATTGGTATTTTGAAAAATACCATGGTGGGGAACCCATTTTGCAGAAGAGAGGTGGGGTGTGAAAAATAGCAATTTCTTTTATAACATTCTAGAGAAAATAGTTTTGAAATATATTTTGTCATTTTTGGGGCAGGAAATGTAATGGGGGGGCAGTTTTCCCCCACATGGCACCAAAACATGGACATTTAAAACTTTGTTTCTTGATGCAAAATTTGACGTTTGGCTGAATTAAGTTTCAAGATGGTGGCATTTTTAATTTGAAGTCTTTGTTGAAAAATCAAATAACTTTGGAGTAAAGTGCAGTATTTTACACTAGACATTTGGACTGTAATTTTCATTAAATGAGGCCAAGTCTGGAAGGCACTAAACACAGACCCCTCTCCCCCCAAAAGTACACTTCCCCATGAGACTGAAGACAATGGGCGTCTAATGAGAGAGAAGAATTTGCTACAGTGAGAAACGTTAAGTAGAGGTCATCTTTCATTTATTTTTCCCCAGGCCAATGGGACGTAAGGTTGTTAAATCAAGAATTGAAGAATTGAGTCCAACTATATATGGTGATGAATGCCTGTGCTGCACTATTGTGCAGCTTCAGCTCCTCTCCAGGTTTAGCTGGATGGCTTCAGTGAGGTATGGCCAGAAGTACTGCTCTGTATCTGAATTCAAGGCTGAGTTGGTAGCTTGCATTGCCCTATGATGAGTAGATCTGACTACTAGGAAGTTGGGGATGGCTTTAGCTTGGAGCCAGGTTTTCAGATGCCTGTGTTTAGAAGAGACAGAGGCTTGGGCTCTAGTTCTGCTCAGATAGAAAGTTCAGATCCTGCGTGTTGCTTGGGGCGTGCCCAGCACAGTGGTCTACAAAAATCTCACCCTTATTTACTTTTTATCTTTCATTCTCTTTCCTTTCCTCCTTAGTTGTCTTCTAGTCAAGGCTTTGCTGTTTCATTCGCTTACCAGAATTTCCAAATTCCTTTTTTCCATGTATCCCCCTCCTGCTTCAGATCCTTTAACACCTATCAAACAACCTTATCTTCTCCTTCTCACCAATAATTCTCTCTCTGGCCTCCTTTTAGCTCTGCTGTTATTTCATACTTTTGTTTTTAGTCTTCCTTAGACCTCATATTATTTGCTGTTTAACTGCCTGTTCTGCGAGGTACTGCTTATGTTTGACATTTATTTAGTGGATCATAAATAACTGTTGAGCAAGGTGGTGTCCTTGTCTTAGGAAAAAAACCAGTCTTTCTGAGAACTGCCTCACTTTCAGTATGTTCAGATTAGCTGTTGGTTCCACTTACCTTCCACCCCCTTTCACAGTAATTTAATTTGTAAGTATCAGGTAACTTGCAGTACAGGGCAACTCAATATGACTGGCCATAGAGACGAAGGACTGGTTGAAGTTCAAGGTGGAAAATGGACATTGTATGCCTAGATAAGCACAGCCCGAGGAGTGACGTTCTCTACCTGGCTAGGTGTACCCAGTTATGGTTAGCAGATGGCATAAGTAATTTTCATTGTTTGTTTTATCTATCTTTTGGTACTAGCATGGATCCCATTGCTGCAATATCAGAGCACCTTGTGACACTGGCAGACCAGGTGCCAGCTCTTGTCAAAACTTTAGGCCTCAGTGGCACTGACAAATTCATTGATGGAAAGCAGTCTTCTCACCTATGTGTTGGTGTGGTTAAGATGAATAGTGAACTTGTAACTGCGTTTAGAGATCAGACTTTGTGAAATTCTACATTCATTAATCTCACTTGTCTTTATTGCACACTGAAGGTAATACTTAAATTTTATGACTGTGTAAATTATTTTTGCTTTGAAGCTGTGAACCTGGTCAAGAGGGATCACCTTCTAGCTGTCAAGAAGACCTGTCAAAACTAAAAGTGCCATTGTGGGGCATTACATTACAAAGACTTCAATTCTCCCTTCATAACCAGAGCAGGGTAAATGCAAAAGGACTCGTCCCATGATTGGTGGTGGTTAAGGTGGTCATGCCTCCGTCAAACTGCAAGCCTTGGGCAGGCATGAATTTGTCTCCCTCCCACGTGACTCCATTGGCCTGGCTGGAGCTGCCCACCCAAATATAGAAGTCAAAATACACCAATAGTCCAACTAAATTGCTTTCTGGAAGAAGGAAGTGAAAAGTTTTCCTGTCAGCTAGTCTTATCTGTTTGGCTGTTTGAATTCTTGGGCCTGGAGCAGGTCAGCCTAGGTTAGCCCTGTGAAACAAAAATTGACCTGAGTTAAGTGCCTGGCCTCTTGGGATTGGAAGCAATCTGAATATTGTCTGATCCTTGATGTACAGAAGCCAATTATCACTAAGTCCAGCTTTGGGTAGCAGCAAAGGTATACTGGAATGCCCAAGGGACTCTCACATAAAGCCTCTATAATGATTTAGGAATTCGCATGTGTTCCTGGGCTGATGAAATCTAATTCTAGAACACATGGCCAATATGGGGTTTCTGCCTTGCTGCTTAACAGGTTGTCCTGAGGCTGGCACTCATAGTCACAAACTATTTCAGACAACATGACACATGTGGTAGACTTTAATGCATTTGTCCTTGCAACACCTATCTAAGGTAGAGCAGTGCTTGTGTCTCTGTTTTACTGAGGGAGAATTGAGGCACTGAAATGAAGGGTACATTTTAAAAAGCTTCTAAGTGACATAAATATCCAAGATACAGTTTTGAAAAGGATCGCATGTATTTGAGAGCCTAAATGTCATTGAAAGTCAACAAGCTCCTCAATGCATAAATATGGGATTTGAGCACAAAAATTTAGAAAATAGGATTATGAGTGGCTTGTCCAAAGGTTGAGGGACTTGCCCTCAAGCCAAGACATGTGCTCTAACCATGGGGACATCCTTTGTGTCTGGGAGCATCTTCTGAAACTTAGCAGCAATTGAGGAATTGCCAATAGCCGCAGGAGCTCCTTGGCAGCACGATTTGGAGACTGTTATAAAATGTACATAGCATTTTCATCATGAAATATTTTGTATTTTAAAAACCGAGACAGTGTTATTTACTCTCTCCCCTTTCCTTCCTCTTCTCCCCCCAGCAGATGGGACATGGATCATTTTAATTAGATTTTATTGGACTGTTATATGGCCCATAATTGTGATCATTACTCATTTTCACTGCAGTTCAGACAGATCCTCTATTTAGACATGATGATATTTTGATGAGACAAGTCCCATGTAACTTGTTATGTTAGGGGCCAGTAGCCAACGCAGTGGAATTAGGTGTTTCCCTAGCATTAAAAAGAATTGGAATAGATTAACAAGGATGTAATGGGCAATTTGTGTTTCAAGTTGTGCCCAGACCATGGGTGCTGTGGGCAAAGCAGCTCTTTGGTTACTTATGCCGAAAGTTATCGGGAATAAACTCTCCAGCCACTGAAGTCCAGATGAGCAGTGATTTGGGAATACAGCATGGAGAACTACTGATCTGCCAGTTCACTGTCTGTCTGGCAGGTTCAGAACTGGGGTAGGTTCATAGTTTAAGGCCAGAAGGAATCATTAGATCATCTAATACGATTTCCTGTATGTCCCAGGCCTTTACATTTCACTCAGCACCTCCTTTAGTGCTTGTACTCCCAATTGAAAATATTAAGCCCGTTAACTTGTGCTTGAATAAAGCACAACTTGTTAGCTCTCCTTAGCCGCTGGAAATTGGTGTAGCCCCACTGAAGTCTATGCAGCTGTGCTAATTCATGCCAGCTCTGTGTCTGGCCCACTGCACTTTGGTCTCATTCCAGTTTCTATTAGACACTTATTCGCATATGTTCTGACAATGACTCACACCTGCTGCTAAGAGGTTAGGGCTGGAGTCTGAAGAAATCTGAAATAGACTCTGAATCTGACAGGCTGCAACTATTCTATTTAGGTGAAGTCCTGCACATTTTTTTTGGTTTATCTGTTGCAGGCTCCTCTTGTATATGGCCTCCATGATTTTCAATATTTAAGTCTGTCCAACATGCAGAACATAAATCATATTCCTCACCTGAAGGTCCAACAAGATCAGTCCCTCCTAAATCCCAGTCCCAATCCCAATCTCCTCCATCAGCCTCGCACACACATTCTCCATTTTCATTTTCAGAGTGCCATATAGTCCTGTTCTTGCTTAAATCTTGCTCCTTGTGGCTTGTACCAGCTAAGGCCCAAGGCTTTGGTAACTTGGCCAAATTTGTTGGTCTCATTATCATCATCTGTCCTTTCATCTTTTGTAACTCGTAGGCCTGCCGAGAGTGTGTGTCTCATGCAACCTCACTTCCTGATGTCGCTTTTGCTTCTTTTCTCTTAAAACACCATGTGGCTACTCCTGACTTCCTTTTTGGCCTCATACCTTCAAATCCTAGCTGTAATATTCCAATATATAAAGTATTCTTTTTTTTTTTTTTAAGAAGGGCAGTATAAACCCCAAAACTGTTCTCACCAGCTGCCATGTCCTTGTTTGTGTCAGTGAAATTTTGGCACTTAAGAAAAATGTAAATTAGAACACGGTCAAATATTCATTGTGAATATTGGTCATTATGCTAGCTTTCTTTTCTCTCTAGGCATGAAAATGGTCTGGTTTCTCTGCATGTATTTTGTTTGTATGTGTGGGCAGAATTTTCATCTGGAGCTCATTCACAAGCAATTACCTTCCAAAATTCCATTTGTCACTTGGATTATGTTGTTGGACATCAAATTCAGGTGGCATTGTTTCTTTTTGCTGATTGGATGAATGAAATGTCCTCAGCAGGAGAACAACTAGTCACAAACTTCTGATGAGAATTCTTCATAGGAATAATTTACATTAAAACGTGTGAAACCTCAGGCTTCACTTTCTCTCACCCATGGGAAAAACTGCAACCAGTGATAAAAGTGCCAGATTTGTTGGGTGACGATTACTTGTGAACACACTCAGAGGCAGGTTTTAATACTATTCAACCAGCTCAAATACTTTCTGTATCTGCTATCTTTTGCAGATCTCCACCTATGTTTTGTTTTACATGCTCTTGTACTTTTTTCTAGATTACGCTGCATGAGGAGTGCCAGGCATGGTGATGACACCTTAGAAATAATATATAACATTGCTTGGCTTGTGCCATAAGCTAGTCCATTTCGTACTAAACCCTTAATCCCTCTGAGTGCCACCTGTGTGAGCCACTGGGCTCGTATGGAGTCCCACTGAAAGTCACTGAGTTTCTCCTGCATTGCTTTCTTTGCAGGATCCAAGTCTGATTTTCATGTTGCCCTGGCCTTGGACAAAATGAACATTGTATAGTTAGGAGAGCAGGAAGCGAAGCTGGAAGGAGGGAAGTCCTGTTGAAATTAGCAACAAGAAAATTCTTCCTGTGAAAAGGAGGCGGATAGGATTTGGAAATGGCTGGTAGGGTTCACTGTACTGCAGACGTCATCCAAGACCTTAATTACTGGCATAGGCAACCATGGCAGTAGCAGGAGGGACATGGGTCTTGTCTGTGTGTTTTTTTCCGTCTACTTGCCTGCAGAGAGAGGGCAGTTCCAAGCCAGGTATTGCAGCTAACAGGGCAATGCTCAGCAAGTTCGTTTGTTTAAAGGACTAATTGTTCTCACTCCAGAATGGACCTGTCACTGGTCTTGTGTTCACATTCTGAATTTCTTCATGCAGTGTGTATACTCCGTACACTTCTGTCCTGTTGTTGCTGTAATGACTTCAGTGATGGCTGAGGTTTGGTGCAATGAGAAGTGAAAGGCCAGAGACTTGGCAGAGACTCTCATAGCATTTTACTTGAGCTTTCCAGCCCCCTGTGGATAAGGTGTTTCCACTTTGGCTAAACCTCAGTTACTACCAAGTCTCTAGGGGTTTGCCCAGGTTCACATAGTGCATCATTAGACAGATCAGGGACTTGAATGATTCCAAGCCCTCAGGTCTACTCATGAATCACTAAACTAAGCTCTTTCCTGAGCTACCGCAGTATAAAGCCAGAGGAACTTCACATGCCATTGACTTCCATGATGATGCTGGATTTGCTGCAGCATGAAGGACAGAATGTAACCTGCTACCTCCTTGACAAAGGCATTTCCCATACACGGGTCTGTCAATGCAACTTCGTGCTGCTTTTCTCTTAGTTTCCTAAGGGCTGGTGTAATCTGTGCTTACTCTGTATGGCTTGCTGGGGTTTTGAATCTTGTATCAGTTCTGCAGTAAGCGTTTGGGGTCATTCCACTCCAAGGGTGGAATGCTTTTGAATTTGAAAGTCCCAGGTTGATCCTTGCTGCCTATAACCCACCCATGGGTATTATGTTATGAAAGCATTTTTTAACATGAAAGATATGCTGTACAAAATCAAGCACAGAGAACCACATAAAGGATTCCAGTAGCTTCCCATGTGCTGTTTTAAAGCCTATGTAAACTGCATAAGATTATATCACCCTGGGAGCAACAGGACTCCAAGAACTTGTAGAATACCCTCGTGCACAAACATGACTAAATCATATGCCTTACGTATCACTGAAGAAAAGAGGAAAAAAAGGAATAACCCCCAGTTTAAATGTCTGCCTCTGCTGTTCAGCCTGGAATATAAACCAGTGTCAATGGGGCTCAGTCTTGTTGTTGTTATGGGAAGCTCAGTTGCTTCACTCTCTTACTTTCAAAACACTCTTGGGTTCATTTTCTTCCCAGTAAGGTGCAGCACCTATAACGTACGGAACTGTTTCCCCATGTCACTGTTCCAGGAGAATCTTCTTCTGTGTCAGCCAGATTAATTGTTTACAATTAATAACATAGGTGTCAAAGTACTAGCTTTCTTAAGCAAAACAACTATGGCCTTTAAGAGTTGTCTGAAGGTGGTGTTACCTATATTAGGGTATGTTGACCCAAGGGGCTTAAGCTGACTTAAACAACTCCCTGGCCACATTTAGAAATTGTCAACAATAAGGGCTTCCCTAAGTTGACTTAACTCTCATTCTTTAAGCATTAAGGTGACTTTTTATTAAGTTGACTTAACTTAGATGGCCACATTGCATTGACTTAAGAAGCCCTATGTAACAACATGTGCCTACTTAAGGAAACACATTTTTCATTAGGACACTTTAAGTCGCCTTAAGAGAAGTGTGGACTCACTAAGTTGACTTAATAAAGTTGACCTTAAGTAGACTTTACTAAGTCGATTTTAACAAAGCGCTGTAGTGAGGACATAGCATTATAGTGGTGTTAGAGGCTCCAAACAAGATAAATGACTTGATGTGTTTCATGGTATATCTACATATAGTAAATGAGTCCTTGCCTTGAAGAGCTCCTGGTGTAAGTAGACAGTGTAAGAGAAAAAAGGCATATCCCCACTGAACAGGTAGAGAACTGAGACACTAATAAGCAAATCGCCCAGTGTTATAGTGGGAGTCAGTGGAAGGTCTGGGAATTGATCCCAGGTTTCCTAAGTCAGTCTACTGCTTTAATAATATGCCAAATCTTTTTCTTCCTGTCCGAGAACGCTGTACTCTCTGTTTCTTTTCAGAATTTTTCTCTCGCCACATCTTCTCCTTATTTGCAGCCTCTTCTAACTGGCATGTGAGTCCACAAAGCTGTGCTTCTGAACTCTTGAAGATGCAATGTTTGAAGGCCTTTGAATTAGACAAAATGATTGAACCCACCAGTAGTTGTGAACATGGTTTCTATTGTGAGTAAATGGAGGACAAAGCACTTTTGAGATCTTTGAGCAAAAGGTGCTGTAGAAGGGTTGAGTGGAGCTGTGGTAGTCCACGAATTAAGAAAAATGGCTCTTGCACAGATGCACCAGCCTTGGTGGCTGTATTTTAAACAGGGAGCATGCTATCTTATGGGTGAAGTTTGTCTTTTGGAGCACCAAGTATTAATTGTGACTGCAAGCGAGGTGGTTGGATGGCTAAATGACGTTGATTGAGAGCATTCCTAGTACATAAATTTCAGCCAAGAGCACCTTTTACAGTTCTATTATGAACCCAAAGAAATCATGTAACCTCTGTGTTTCCAGTCAAAACTGCCTACCACAATTCAAATTACTTCATGCATTAGAGATCAGGAATGACTTGCTGAAGTTATCTGGTGAATAATTTCTATTAGTTTATCCATTTGATAGAACTGTGAGTTGCTCGCAAACAGATTTGTTGAATAAATGGCTCATGCTAGGATTTATACACCCCGGTCTAGCAGTGTTTATGACAACCTAAGAGCTTGTTTACTTAATCTGAATATTTGACCTTTGCACTTTCTGGAAATGGGTTTTTCTTCCTCTTAATTATGTGGAAGGGACACTTCTTTTTAGTTCTCTGATGGGCTTGTCTATAAATAGCTACGCCTTCACCAGAACTTAACACTGAAGCCTTCAGCAAAGTCAGCATTGCTAGGACTTTTTAAGCCTGAGTTAGAAACCACGTGGAGTTTAATCATTAATCACCCATCCTTTAATTAACAGCTCTGAGCTTTGAACAAAAGGTGCTTACTGCAAGGCTGCTGAGGGGCCCTGAACTCTTCAGTGTGTTTTCATTCTGAGAACCCAGTGGCCTTCAGAAAAGAGGCTGATGGAACAAGCTGCTCCTCCTGTCAAGGGTCACTCTTCCAAGGGCTAGCAGATGTTCATGGTTTCATCTTCTTTCTCTCACCTGCCCTGTTGGCTCATTGTAGTTTTGAGCTGACTCAACCGAGATAAGCTGCCAGGTCTCTGAAGCAAGGAACCCGCAACAGCAGCGTCGTGTTCAGCGGAGGCCTGGTTTGCTGCCAAGTGGAATCCACTTATTGCCTCCATCAAGCCAGGTGAGTTAGAATGGAAGAATGGGGAAAGTTGCTGCAGGCAAATTGCACATGGGGAGGTTCAAAATGGAATAAAACACTGCCTAGGACTTAGCCAATATTTTTCTTCATTCCCTGTGCTGTGATTGAAGATGTTTGTTTCAATATGGGCTTCTTCCCTTCTTAGGCTAGCTTTTCTCTGAGTCTGCAGTGAAATCTGGGGGCCTGATCTTCAGCTGATGAAAATTGGCATAGTTTTATTGGAGTTAAGGAAGCTGCGGTGGTTTACACCAGCTGAGGCTCTAGCAACATCCTGATGTTTTTGACGTCCTATTCTGTTAGTCTGATTATAATGCTAATTTAGGATAATGACTTCACAGTGTGTTACCATAAGCCTAGAGGATGTGTTACGAAGGAACACAACTGGGTTCAAACAAACAATTTTGGTAATTAGTAGGCAGGGTGAGAAATGAACTTATTTAAAAACAGGAGACTAAATGGACTGTTTAGGTATGATACACGGGGAGCTTTTCCCTTAGCATCATGAGAAGCAAAACGCTTGAAACTGAAGTCTGACTGACTAATAGCCACTCCAACAACACATTCATGGCATGAAAGAGAGCTTGTGCTGAGTCGTGGGTTCACGACTGTGTACTGCTGTCCACTTAAATGTGACTGACGTTTGCTATAGTGTGTGTGTGTCACATGATGCCAAAGATGATGTAATCCCTCTCCTCTTTTCTCACAGTCAAGGCAACTGAGATGGCACCCTTGGTGACAGAGTCTGGGGAACAGTCTCTTCCCAGGTCTCATTTGTCTTTATAGAAGACACTTAGTGTTGAGGATTACACCAAGTAGTCTCTCTATGCAGGGTTATGTTAGGGTGAAACTAAGAAATCCCCACAGTGGTGTGCAAACTGGCTGCTCTTCTTTAACTTCCTCCAATTGCTGAAGACAGGGTGAGCATTCTGCACACCTCGGGATTGGAGCAAAGAGCACCGCATAATTGTACTGTACCTGGTTCGTGCAACGTTGAATGAACAAATGTAAAATAACAAAGGTCCTGAATTAAAAGCCTAGATTCACATCATTGATAGACCTAAACTTAATGAGGAGGGTGATAGTGTTTTGGAATCCAGATCCAAATCCTGATTTCACACCATGTTTCTCTCTCTCTCTTTCTATTGGGATGAACCAAAACCCTGGATCCAAATGGCCTGCAAAGTTTGGGGCTTGAAAGACTTTCAAGATCTGGTTCCAAAGTTCATGGCTCAAGATAACATTTCATAGAACATGCTGTCTTTTCTATGGAAGGTGAATAGCAAGATGGGGAGTGGCAGGTGAGACTTTTATGTGAGAAAATGAGTAGACTCTTTAAAAGGAAGGGCTGATTTCACACAGCTGCCAAATCCCTGCAGTAACCATGATTTCTAAACAATAGAAGATGTCATGCTTGGGTAGAACGTCGACCATTTACTAGTCCAGTATCCTGTCTCCTGAAATAACCTAATTTGTAATGCTTCAGAGATTGGAGAAACACCCACTATAGTTGTATGAAGTCAGTTCCTTTCCTCTTTTAGCAATGATGGTAATTTTCCCCTTTCAGTCCATTCTTCAGCACTAGCTGGAAGATACAAGATGGGCATGGCTCGAGTCCAGGGAGTGTGGTTGCACAACTGCCTTACTGGTTGGAGCTACTGGGCACTGAAATGGATAAGCCAGCACAGAGTCCTGAATAAAGCCAGGTAGATCCCAAGGATGAATTATGTTGCTAATGGGAGCATTGCAGAATGGTGTGTACAGGTTTTTCTGTGCCAAGAGCAATTTTTACAGGAATGCTGCTAAGTGGAGGCAGTAAATTTAACTTTAACGGGCAATGAAGTGAAGCTTTTGGCTAAAAGTTGAAATCTTTTTATACATTACTGAACCCTTTTAATTTCACTTGGTACAAGATGGTATTTTTGTAGCTCTAAGGCCATTGAAAGCTAAAAGTCTTACATGTGTCATTGGTTGCTTGACTCAATGTGTGAAGGTCTAAGATATGGGGGCCTAACAGGCCTGTAGTTGAACTTTACAACACATCTTTCAAGGTGAGAGAAGAAGTCAGGATTATTTTTCCTGGGGTAGGATGCCCACCTGAAGGGCTGACTAAAGTCAGTTCACCTAGAGAATGGGCTCTGACTGCAAGATCCAGATCTAGGGTAATGCTTTTGTAGCACCAAAGTGATTTAGGTTGAGTCCCCTTTTCAGAGGAGATGGAGGTGCTTAGAAGATGAAGCCTATGCAATGCTGTCCTCTAGTGATCTGCGCTTGCTGGGTTCATGCTAAATTGGATGAGCTAGTCCTGTGCAGAGCATTTGCTATGTAGACATATCTCTGTTCTTAATTCACCTCTGCTCAGAATGCCAACATTTCAATCTGGTGTAGTCAGAAATGAAAAGGGTCTCCTGTCTGTCTAGGACCTGGAGGAGGATTTCTGTCCTCCTCACAGAACTACATGAGCTGGCAGCAATAGCAAAAGTAAGTGCACAGCAGAAGTAAATAGCTGGAATAGCAGAACGGGTGGTTTGTGGAGTCAGGTGAGGTGAAGAACCAGGACTGGAATTTCAGTAGGTGCTGTGTGTCAGGGCTAGTAGGCAGTGCTGAAGATGAGTAGTGAGGTGCATTGTACTGGTAAAACTGTGATGGATAAGTAGAAAATGCTTAATTTTGGCTAAAATCATTCATTGTACAGGCTAGTGACTCTTCCCATCAAAAGCACCTAGTTCACCAACACCAAAATTAATATTATGATGAGGGAAAGTCCATTGTTTGGCCATCATGTGGAAGGAGCTGACCGTTTCCCCTGCTCAAGTGAATAGGAGGCTAATAAAAGTTGATATTCCCATGTCAATTTAAAGGGAGAGAAGAACAAAAAATCCCCCAGATATTTCTTCTGTGCTTGCTTTTTCCATCTTATTTCTTTTTCCTCCATGTCAACACCAAACAAGACAGGACTAAAATTAATGGGGAAAGCAGCAATTAGCAAATTAGGTTAGCGGTATGTTGCAGTGTGCCATGGCTGCCAGGTGTGAGGGGCTCTGGCAGTATATTTATTAGCGGCTGTCAGAAAAGTGACACTTTGATGAATGAAGCTGGGTAATCAGCACCCTCCGACAGTGAGCACTGCGAGGCCTCAACATGCTAAACTGCAAAATCAAACCTTTTTTTAACCCCCTGTACAAAAATAAAATAAAACAACAACAAGAAAAACCTCTATGAAGAAAAACATGTTTTTTCCATCAGGGATTGGTGGTAACTGGGGATGGGGAAAGAAAGGCAATTTGCTGTGGAAATGTGGTCAGGTTCTGCAGTTGTTCTGTCCTTGGGAGATGGGGCACAGGTTAAGAATTCATAATTGTGGGTGGTTTAAAAATATACGGGCCCAGATCTTTGACTTGTGTAAATTGCCATAGCTCTGTAGGGAGTTGGGAATGCTTCTTTTGACTGGTGGGCTGCAACCACATGACATACCAAGCCACCAGTGCTTGACATCTGTGAGCCAACATTAAACGCTTGATCCCAAAGAAGAAGTAATAAATAAAAATGGGTGTGTGAGAGAAATGCCTGACTCTTAAGTTTTTGCTAGAGGCGGGGTCATACCATGATTTTTTTGTCTCTGTAATGTTGACTTTGAATGATTCTCTCCTATTAACATTTGATTTATTTCCTCCTGGAATGAATTAGTGGTCATTTAGGAACATCTCTGTGCTGCACATCACAGACCTTCAGAACTCTGAACGGAATGCAGGGATGGAAATCTAATTCACTAGTGTAAATTAATACGTAAATACACAGTCTAAACTAACATTTAACGTTGGTTGAAAGATTTTTTTTTTTGTTTTTAATAATGCTACTGCTAACATAGGTCATAAGGAGACAAATTAAACTTAGACGCACTAAATGTTTTTGGAGGGTTGCGTATGAATGACACTTGAAGCATCCAGGTAACAGAGCACTCAGCGCAGGACAAAGTCGGGGGTCAGAGTGTGCATGGCGTTTTCCCAAGTTCTTTGACTTGAGCTTTGTATTGGAGATTTGTCAGCTAGCTTTGGCAGGAGGCTATGGTTAACTGTTCTGAACAGAGATGATTGAAATTTCCAATTGCATTGGAAAAACTGGGTCCGTTTTAGTAATAGAGCTGGTTAAAAATTGTAAGGAGTCCTGTGGCACTTTAAGACTAACAGATTTATTTTTTGCATGAGCTTTCGTGGGAGAAAATCCCACTTTGCCAGATGAAGTGGGATTTTCTCCCACGAAAGCTCATGCGAAAAATAAATTTGTTAGTCTTAAAGTGCCACGTGACTCCTTTTTTTTTTTGCTGGAGTAGACTAACACGGTTATCCCTTTGGAAATTAAAAATTGTAGCCAGTTCTTATTTTGAAAAACTTTTTACTTTTGATAGATTTTTCACTCCTTTCCTTGGCTGGAAGTGCAGCTTTCAGTTCTAGCTGGAGTTACTGGACGAATTCTGCAGAAGATCCATTGTTAAGGCACTAGTGGCAAAACTGAAATTGCTCTTTCACACAACGACTTAAATTACTGAGCCAGAATAAGAAATTAATTAGAAGGCTGAATTTTTAATGTAACTTTTGAAGGCAAATAATAACTGATTTTATGAGGGGAAATGTCTTGTATTACACTTCCTTATGGAAATGTCATTTTATTTTTTTTTACACAAAGTAATTATCACAAACTTAGTAAGCATAAATTCTTCAGCCTAAACTACTTCATAATTTTAAGAATTAAACATATGGTTTCCCACTTTACTCAGTCTGACTCAGGGAGCATTCACACTTGGAGCTGTAATTTCTGGTGTGAACAGATGTAGCCATCCAATGTCCGACAAACCCAAATAGAAGTGTACAAGGGCTGGTAGCAATGGGAAGAGCTGCTGTGGCTACACTTCTGGTTTTAGGCCACTTGCTCAATCAGAGCTAGCTTGTTCATGTCTGCTTGAGCTGGAAATCACACTTCAGCTTGAGGCATCCTATCCTATGTTTATCTCCACCAAGAGAAAAGCCAATGGGCTACCAAGTTCACTTGGCTACTTTTATTTGCTCAGTGCTGCCTGCCTGTTGCCCCTAATCTGCAGAGGCCCCTTTGCTTCTTACTTGGGAATAACAGGGGAGACCTGACCCTGGCCTATGTGTGTCCACAGCCTTCCTACTGAATTTAAGGGGAGTGGGACTAAGGCATGTGTGTAGATGGTTGACTCCATAAACAGCTGTCAGCCAGTCAGCTAATCTGTGAATGGACTGTTTGTTCCCTCAACCACTGGGGCTCCTGGCAAACAGTGGGCTTTCCAGCAAGGAGTCCTATTGTTCCTGACTCCTGAAGAATACATACATCCAGTCAGGGCCCCCCAGAGAACTTCAGAAGCTTGGGGCAGATTTGATGTGAGGGCCCCCCCCCCGCTGTTTTGTACATTCAGCTTGTACCACCTCTGCATACTCCCAGGTCTCCTCCTACCTCAGCTCACCTTGGCCACCTTCTGAATTACCAAGCCCTTCTTGGTTTACCAGCCCCGGTATTCCCCAGGGGGTATAGAGTCAGAAACAGAGGTAGTATCCAGGAGAGAGACCCCCACCCCACCCTTGGTGGTGGCCTGGGGCAGCTTGCACGGGTGCCCCCCACCACCACCTGGGTGGCCCTGCATCCAATTCCTCTGTAAAAAGGGCAATGTTCTCTGTTTGGAACTTGAGAAGGGTTATTCTGAATCTACTTTGGGTGCTAATAGGGCTTTTGTTACTACAGTATCTGGGCACTATATAGCCCTTTCCATTTTTTATCCTCACCACACTCCTGTAAGGCAGGAAGTCCTGTTACCCTCACTTCAGAGACAAGCGAAACAGAGGGAAACTGCATGACGTGTCGAATAATTACACAGGAAGTCCCTGGCAGTTTTGTGACCCCATATTTCCCAAATCCAGACTGTCCTCCTTCGTCTTACTCAGCTCCACTGCAGGGCCCTGAACCCTTCAGCATTGTTTCTTGAGATTCGTCTGTAGTTCTGGCCATCCTCTGCCTGTATGAAGGCTAGTACTGTTTTAGGGTATTACTCTTCTGCCTTCATTGTGAGAGTCATTTTCTCCTCCCTTGTTGCCATTGGTTATGCAGTGCTGTAGGCTCCCAGGTGCATGGTGTGAAATGGATGGGAAGGCCACCCCATCTGTTACTAGATAAGCCTTTGTGTTTTTAAATAGCTTCAGTGAATACCAGGAAATAGGATGAGAAACATGGTGCTGATACTCATGGAGGGTGGTGGCTGGAGGCTTCCCCCTTGTTTAAGTTAAAAGCAAACACGATGCTCTAAGGATGTTTCCAAAGCAGCAATTACCCCTTTCGTAAAGAAGCCACACATAAGAAATTAGGGATGCTGGGCAACAAGCCATGCCCTCAGCATAGTCACATCCTAAGAATATGCAGTGCTATTCATTCTCTTCTACACTCAGTGTTCATTGAGGCTCTGCGACTCCTTGTGAGCGCATGGGGGAGAGGGTGGAGTTGGTGGGGAAGGGGTATTATGCACTCTGGCCTACTGCTTTGTTACCCAAATGCCTCCTTAAGCTGCTCCATGTTTTGAAGTGGTCTTAAAGGAGGTGGAAAAAGCCTCCGCCCCTGCCCAGTGTTTTCCTTAGCTGGTGTAGGAGCATATTGGGATGGGTAGGGGCTGTGACAGTGGTGTCCTGAGCAGTGGCTGTTGTCTGGTTCCAAGGGTTTTAAGGCTGCTTTAACTTGCCCTGGGGGCTAGGGTTGACTGCTGAATGAGTTGGTATGTGGGGAGTCTTTGCTACCCCATACATTTCTCTTCCCATTGCAGGGAAAGATTAACCAAGAGTCAGTGTCTGAGATTAACCTAAAGAGTTTTGCAGCAGGCTGCTCCCTTGGTATGCTTGGGAGCTTTGGAAAGCTGTTTTCCCTAAAGCTCAATCACTGTTGGGGCTCCTTAGAGCTGGTTGTCTTGGCATTGCCACCTACTGTGTGCTGAGGTATCCATTAAGCCCTAAAGCATTAACATTTAGAATAAAAAACAGAAATAGGGTTAACATCTAGAATAAAATATCAAAACCCGGGAGCTCTTGTGCTTCATGTATTTAGGTTGCTGCCTCTATTGCCTAAATGTTTTTGGCTTGATTCTGTACTTTACTACTCCAGCTTTACACCAACTTACATCCTTTGACTTCAGTGCAGCTACTTCAGGGTAAAGCTGCATTAATGGAGTGGAGATCTAGACCTTTGATTTGAAAGAGCAACTTGGCTTCCCTTCAGGAATGGCATCAAGAGTTTTTCCTTTTTAGATAATCTTCAATGGGAGTGACGGTGATCTTTGGTGAAATTCCTTGTCAGGGATGAATCTGCACTATGTCCTGTCATTTTTCCTTACCTTAAGTCAGTGGCTACAGGCAGGCAATTTTAATGTTTTGAAAAATCCAGTTGCTTCAGTGACATTTCACGGTAGATGCTTCATATAACTCCTTGAGAAGTGCCGAATGGCTGAGAGAGAACATTGAAGTGGTGTAGGTGTTCTCTGATTAGTACATGAACCTTTAACTGGGCAACTGGGATTGGTGTTTGAGTTAAAGTCCCACATGTCAAACAAAGAATATACTCCTGGTAATTGTGCACCTGCTGTCTTTGTGGGAATGATGCGTCTCGAGAGGTCCTTTCAATGACTCAACACATCAGGATAAAGAAACAAGGGGATAAAGCTTGATCCTGGATCAGTGAAGTTGAGTTGGAGCCAGCATTAGCACATGAAAAAATTAGCTTATAGAGATACTGATCTATATCCTTTTGGCCATGGCCTAGTCCATTCCTGAATGGTGCCATCTTCTGAGTAGCGCATCACCACTGTCTCAGACTGATGATGTATGACACTCATACATTCTTATAGCGGGCGTGCACTGATGTATTGGCCTAATATATCACTGACCGAGTTCGCCCAGGTGGTGATGTATTAGTGCCCTGAGAAGGTATTATTCAAACAGTGGCATTGTTCAGGGTTAAAACCAAGCCAAGGAGTGGATTCAATTCAATTACAGTGCAAATGATAGTGTGGCACCTACAAGTACTTTGGCACCAAAATGCTAGCACCTGTGGAGATACCAGTCATAGTTCCCTCTGGCACTGAGTTACATCGCAGCGTACTATGAGAAACACCATAATTTAAAAAGGAATTTTTCAGAGGGAAAACATATGAAGACAGCTTAGCTGAGGATCAAGCAGATGCCCAGTGTGCACAAAAGCACTTTAGCAGACGTTCCAGAGAGCTAAGGTATGAATAGGGAATTTCTAGCTATCTACAGATTTTCTGCATATGTGGGCAGTAGCTTAGCATCTCAGGGAGGTGTGTGTGTTTTGTGTGTGGGTGGTGGGAGGGTTGTATTCTTGCTATGTCAGCAAAACTAAGAATTGTTTGCCTAATGATGAAACACTTAAAAATGAAAAATCCCATTTGACATAACTACTCTTTTTGCCTGCCAGTATTAGAAATGCTCCTGGAAACAAACCTTATATAAACGCAGTCTTCCTCCCTTAACCCCACAGTCCCTGAAATACCATGATCTGCACAAAGGATCAAATCCTTATCCAAGTCAACAGCAAAGCTCCCACTGAAGTTAATAGGGCCAGTATTTCACTCAAGTTTTTGTAAGATGGAGTTATGAGCAGGCAATCTCTTTGGCCTCCTTTCATGGAAAGTTGGTTAACAAGTTTTTTTTTTTTTTTTTTTTTTTTAAATGGCTGAAATTTTTCTTACCTTTTCACCAAAGTGAAATTTCAAAACCGTGAAAGTCTAATTTGACAGGTGATCCAAGAACAGGAAAAATATTGGTGGATATATATCCCTGTTACAAGTTATGTCTAAAATCAATTAAAGGAAGTCGATGTTTCAAGTAGCTCTACTTGAATGTAACCTTTTGGTAAGTTTGTTTCTGTGTCCAGTGACTTTCTGATGTCTATTTGTGAGAAAAACAAGGAAAATTATTTGCATCTATATGCTCTTTTTGGACAGTCAGATCATACATTAAGCCAAGCAGTGTCTTTATTTCACCATGGCATTGTTTGACTGTAACAGAGAGGTTCTCCAGGGAAGTCTATATACACATTTTACTTTGTCTATGAAACCCACCCATCATGATAGTACATCCAATTTAGCATACTCTTTGAAAGGCTTGTGCCCTACGTTATCCTGATTTTCTGTGAAGAATAACCTTTTGGACCTACTAGGAAAAATCCTGATCCCATTGAAGTCCAGTGGGGCCAGATTTCATGTAATATCCTTCTCAAAGGCTGTTAGTTGGGGATAGTTGATGCTCTTTCATAAAAAGAGAAATGTTTCCATTGCTTCCAAGTCAGCAATGTGTTGATAATAACTTACCGTTACACAGTGCTTTCTAGTTATAGATTCATGCATTTTATAAAAGAAGTGTGTTGTATTACAGATGGGAAGATTGGGGAGTGCAGTTGTCAAGTGACTTGCCGAGGTCACACTTAGCAAGTTGGCACCAGGGCAAGAAGCTGAATCCAAGTCTTCCAGCTCCCATGTAACTACCTATTGCATCTGCATAATCTCATAACTCTCTCCCTACTTCAATACCCTTTTCTTTTCCTTTGGGCATGTCTACATGTTCATGGACTACACAGCAAGCTGGGGTGAATACCTGTTGTACTCCAACCTGCCATGCACTAAGTGTCTGCACACTACAAATTCTGTGGTGCACGCTGATGCACTTGGAGGTACTGTAGTGTCAACTAGGACAACTTCAGTGTGTGTCACTGGGGTCCACAGGCCCATGTCATGTTTGGCATGTTATGGTGCTGTAGACATTGACACCCCTGCCCTCTGGATGGCTATGCGGTCAGTGTGTATGTATACATGCCCTTACTCATTTGTTGTATTGTTTCATTGTATGTACTTATTCTAGAAAGAACTGCAATGGTGTGAATATGGGAGGGTTAAATTGCTCTAAATGAGTACAGGGGAAATCAGAAGGAACTGGGCCTATTTACACATCAGCATTCTGCTTTTATGACGCTGAGCATGCCCTTTTTCATTTCCCCACCCAGCACTGTCAGCACGCAGGTTGGCACGTGTGCTGTGTGGTCTTTGGCCACCATACTCATTTAAGTTTGTACTGTGCCTTAAAACGTACAGCAGGGAAGTAGCAGTGTACAGAGCACCAGTGACTCAGGCAGCCTTTTGTAACTCAAGGGTGTGATCTCTTTTGGAGGGGAATGTGCAGCAGAGTTCAGTGTGTTCCCAGATAGCATATCCTGGCACACACTGCAGCAAACCTGTTAATGGCCGTGCAGTGGTGGAATCGGCTTTTCCTTTATGGTATCTTCTGTGACTTGGTGCTCATCAGAGAAGCATATGGCTCACAGCGATCAGTATAATCTCGTGATAGCTACTGTAATTGAGTCTATAAATAGTGTTTCCTCTTGCCCAAGTCTTTGCAAGCTCAGCTGTTTATATTTTTAAAAGGAAGCCAGGTTGATGCTTAGCAGAAATATTTTTTTTTAAAAATTTCATTATGAAACCTTAAAAGATGCTGCATCTGACTAAAAGGGAAAGGTGCCCCATGGATATTTTTAAAGCTTCCTGAAATAGTCTCAAGTCACAGACAAACTGTCTGTAGTCAGAAGAGCTGTAGGAAGCCTGGTATTATGAAAAAGATTATGCCAGCTACTGCTGCCGTCTGGCTTCTGTGGGAAGGGAGACCAGGAGAACGTGTGGCACATCTAAGGGGAACAAACTGAGGATTGTTCTAGCTAATGCCATTGACTGAAGAAGTAAGAAGCAAAAACACTACTTGCTTGAGAACACTAGTGGGACATCAGGGATGGAGTCAGGTGCTGGAAAGTAAGAATTCTAAGACCATAAGAGATTTGCCAACGTGTGAATTGAAAAAAGAAAAAAAATCTGTTTAACACCACTGAATGTTACCTCTCTTCAGTCAGTGAAAATACAGTTGTGGATGTCTCACTCAACTGAACACACAAATGTTTTCCGTTTCATTTCAGATGACGTTTCACTCCTAAGATTTAATTTTGCAGTGAGGGTTGATGAAATGGCTCTTGTTGCTTCATCTTAGATTCCATTTTTTAAATGAGTTCCCTTCACTCAGAGCGTGCTTTTACCAGAAAACAGGTCCACTTGCAAACCAAATATACCAAAAAGTGGTAAATTTTGTAGGAAATGGGGCCAGTGTTCAAGCTTATGCTGAAATCTGTCCAACCCCCAACCAAACAAACTTAGTCAGTAATCCCCCTGGGTGCTTCCATACTCCAGATAAATAAAACACAAATCGACTTAAATGTTGGTGCTTCAGATTATGCTGAATGTAAAATTTACCTGTTTTTTGGTGGTTCCCACTCTGTTCATTTCAAGAAATGTGTTCTAATGAATGCCAGGATAAGTGATGGATCAACAGAGGTTTGACTGTTAAGTAAGACTGCCATAGTATATTAGGCATCACCTTCCTTTCAGCTGGGCAGAAAAGGGGAATGTGCACTGTTGTCATGAACAAGTCTTAGTTCTTGACCACCAGTGATGGCAATGCAGTATCTCTTGGTGGTTCTGCTGTCATTAGGTGGTATATAGATGAGCCCTGGAAAAAACCAGAGGAGACTAAAAGTGAGCAATTTCTGACTTGATTGCATTTTTCACTAAGGTGGAGAAGAGGTTAGAGTTTGGCAGGGACAGGCATGTGAAACTCCAAAACCCAGAAGGCCCCACCTTTGTTTTTTCAGCTGATGTTGGGAAGGGACTGGCTGTACTCAATGGACACCACAAAGTCCTTGGGTTTATGGATGAAGCCATGCCAATGGGGATCAAAGGTTGTGAACAGTTGCTGTGTCACTCGGTGAGGGCTGAGAGAGGTTGGGCAGTGGAGATTAATTTCTTGGATGGTTAGAGCCAAGGTTTAATAGCAGACTTGGAAAGTATAGTGATTGAGGCTGATGGCTAGTAGAGCTTACACTTCAGGTCAAGTAAAAGGAAGGAGCTAAGAGGTTTTGTGTATTGGTTGTAAGAAAAAGTCTAATAGCTTAACAATATGCAGACTCAACAAGATGTATTATGGCGGCAATTGCTAGTGAGCTACTTGCTGCTGGGCTGGGGTAGGGGTAGAGACTCAAAGCAGAACTCCTTCTGTATTACCTTGAACAACTGAAACATTTCTGGGGTTGACTGTTGCACAAAGCAAAGAAAGAAAGTAGCCATGCAGAGGAAGCATTGTTCATTTTCATGAGGACTAGAAGAAACAGAAAAATCAGTGGCTACTGAATGGAAAATGATACATTTGAAGTGAGTGGGTATGTCTGGTTGGGAGTGAGTGACATTTTTTTTTGGTGGTTTTTTAAAAAAATAGGTTACTAAACAATCCAATAAAATACATATGGTCCCGGAAGTGGGATGAAAGGATCCGGTTTGGGTGAAGAAAGAACTGGCTGAAAGCTCTGACAAATTAAACTGAGCCATCTGCACAATCAAGTAGGCAGGTAAATAAGTATTTTTACTCTACCAAGGGAAACTGAAGTAGAAAGTCTGTGATTTGCTGAAGACTAGAGGGAAATGGTGGAACAGCCAGGATTGGCTCAGTGTTCCCAATGGCTGGTTAAAACACTAGGCACATCTCTCTCTTTATTAAGTGTTGTGAAAAGATGTTGTATACTGTTCTAGGTGGTCATGTTTTTTCATAGAAATCAGAGCAGATATTCCCCCATTGGAATCTGCAACCTTCTTGAGGTGGAGCTGTTCACTGGATGGTCAAAAACAGTGTGGTGGGGTTTGTAACCAGGGGCATCATTCTGGTTTTGGAGATGCTTCTGGAGATCAGAAAGTTTACTGGAACTTCCAGACCCACAAAACTTTAATCTGAATGTTTAGTGCAAGGGTTAAACTGCTGAAGTGGGTCTTGGTGGGTCTGTGCTTCATTTGTGATCATACTGTGACTTCCTGTGTGGTGTGGGGAAGTTTTTCAGTCTCTGTGTCCTGAGTTCTTCATTGCAGAATGGAGATACATTTCATCCCCTCCCCTTCACTTGTATTGCCTATTTAGACGGATAGCTCTTCAGGAAAGGGACTTGGACACAATACTGGAGTATATCCTAGCTGTGCAAAAAGGAGTGGGCTGAACTCCAATTGAAAAATATTCCATGCAGGTCTTTGGGTAAGAGATCTCTTTGGGATTGCTTTAAAAGCACTTTCCCTGTGAGTCCATCCGTGAGAATTCCCTTTCTTGTCATTTCTTGGAATGATCTGAAGTTTTGACATCCTTTTTCCTGGTATGGTTCTTTCTCAGTAAGATGGGACATCTCAGCCAAAATCTTTTGATTGACACTGATTGTCTAATTAGACACACCTGCAGTTTATTTAGTGGCCAGGACAAGCAGTGTTTCCTTTATGCCCTCTGTGGGGCTGGAAGCAACAGTGAAAGCTCCATGCAATGTGTGGCAGCCCTACTCATTCAGTCAGCTCTTGAAGCTGACTGAATGCATGATGCATGTCTTTTTTCCCCGTAACTGGTGTCGAGGGCTTACAAATGTAGTATGCAGCTATTGAATAGGGGCACATGAGGACTAAAATTTATGTAGTGCTTTTGTTTAGTGTTCTTGTTCCAGAGAGGTAGCAGTGTTAGTCTGTGTACAGCAAAAACAATGAGAGTCCAGTAGCACCTTAACAACTAACAAATTTCCGCAATCCACTTTGCCAGATGTATCCAGGTTGCAGCCCAAAAAAACTTGTCTATAGAAATTTGTTGGTCTTTAAGGTGCCACAGAAATTTAGTTGTTTTCTTTGTAGAGTTCACAGTGCCTCAAGGGCACTCCTAGGCTGAGGGTATGTCTTCGCTGAAGACAGCACTGCCAGCAGTGTATGGTAATTATTTTTTTTTGTGGGCACGATTTGAGTGACAGTGAAGACTCGCTCAGTCGAACCCAGAAGTTGATGCTGTTAATCCATCCCATCAAGTAGTATTGTGCTATATCAACAGAAGGGCATGTCTCATTGATGCACCACAGTGGAGATGCCATGGTAAGGTAGTGCAAGTAAGTTGAGGGGTGACATGCAAGTTACAATTTATAGCTTACATATCTCTGGGCAACTGCCACCAAAATCTATGTCTGTTGTGGACCAGACCACAAACAGTTGTGGCTGGGAGCTGCCCAGCTTCACTGCCCTCACTTCTCAATCCCTGTAATACACCAAACCAGTTGTTTCAATCCTGGCATTTTATGAGCTGAGACTGATCATGGTGCTTAATTGTGCTGGCTTGTAAGGTGGGCTCTGTTAGGTGCACCAGAAAAACCCAGAAACAATAACAAAACCACCACCCCCTCTGCCAACAAACCAAAACAAAAATCATGATCCTTCACTATAGAAAGGAGACCAAGAAGGGACATGTAAATGTCTCTGAAAAAAGTCTGGTACAAAAAAGATGGATCATGAACTTCTGTTCTCCTTGTCTCATGACAAGTAGAAAATAAGTGAATAAGTGGGAAATAACTTTTCACATGGCACACATTATCAGACCATTAAACTAATAGCCACAAAATCACCTGGGGCCAAGAACTTCTCAACATTCAGAAAGGGCTGAATGCTTTTATGGCTATAATTAGAACATTTCTGGATATTCTTGAACATATTTTGGAAGGGATGTTCATTGTGATTCAGGGTTTAAGCCAATATCTGTTAGACTTCAGGATGAGACCTCATGTGGTGGCACAATGCCACACACCCACCTACTGTGAGGTGGTTCCTCCTCCAAACCATCTGGGACTGGTAACTCTCAGGAGCCTGGACTAGATGGACCTGAACCAGTTTGTCTATGCCTGTTGTCTAAATATGGACGTGTGAAAGTATGTGGTCCTCAGCCGGACCCTGTTTTCCATTCCCTCTAGAAACTTAAAAGTTTTCAGTTGGCATTTGTAAAGTCGAACTTGTTTCTTCTCCAAAACTATGCAAAACAGATGAGGAGCAATAACTTATTTAGCATAGTATGCAACAATTCACTTGGATGCCATGGCTGTTCAAAATGGCATTCTCTATGGGGCGTGAGCTTTGAGTGTGGTATAAGTGAAGTCATACTGGGGTGAGGGGGGAATGGTGGTGCTATCTTGCTTTACCAAATGATATACTTCATGGGATTATTCCATGGTCTGGATCTGAGCTGTGGGCCACCACTGGACAATGATCAGCCAATTGGGCATGTAGTCTGGACTGGCCCAAACATATAGATGAACTAGGCAGTTACCTAGGGCACCAGGCTTTAAGGGGTGACAAATTAGATGAAAGTGAACTTTTTTCTCTATTTAAGAAAAACTTAATATATTATCATCTCTTAAAATGTGGGTGGGTGGTGGTGGGAGGGCAAAGTCATAGTTTGCCTAGGGCACCAAAAATCCTTGGGCTGGCCCTGCATGTAGTGCATATCTTGTGTATGTAGATGGTTCATGGGAAGAAAAGACAAAGTGACCCAAAAGGAAGTGGGTGACTGACTGCATTCTAGTACAGGGGTTCTCAACCCATTTAGCCTCAAGACGTAGATGGGAGGGCTCCCAGCCATGCACAACACTTACAAGGCCCATCATGGCCGAGGCTTCCTGGCTGCCACAGTTCCTCTGTGGCACGAACACACTTTCAGCAGTGGGCCAAGTTACAGTGGCCCCTCCTGCCAAAGAAATTCTTCCTCAGCAGGCAGATTTGGCAGTGGGAGGCTTGAGCAGCAGCTCCCGCTGCCACTAAACAGATCAGACCCAGGCAATTTCGGTGGTGGCTCTCCTGAGAGCTGCGGCCACTGGAGCTTTTCTCACTGTGGCTCCTAAAGGGTAAGAAGCAGGGGGTGGGCTTTTGGTGGCAGGCTGATTTCATGTAATACACTCAGCCGCAATGCGCGTTTGTATTGCTGCATAGTGGTTGAGAACCACTCTTGGAGCATAACTGGCATAACTGATAGCTTTGTGTGGTAACAATTTTTCTTCTGCTTGATTGTAGTATTGCATTTGGATTGGGAATTTTGCTCTCAGCCTGTCTTTTGCCACTCTATTTGCCCTGCTCAGTTTTTTTCACTCTCCTTTAATTAGCTGTTCTGTTGAAAGATCACAATAGAAATGGAAGATTCAGAGCATATTTTACAAGCTGCTGCCTACCTTTGACACTTGGTTGTATCTGTCTGATTATGCTAGTGTAGTTTAAGTGGTACAACCTGCCTCTTCCTATGTGGATGCAGTTTTATTAACATGAAAATACTTTATGCCTTCTGGGAAGGGGAATAACTTATGGCCATATAAGTAGGATCCTACCAATTTCATGAGCTCTGAAAAATAGGTCATGACTGTGAAATTGGCATTTCCTGGTGAAATCTGATTTCCTCTGTGTTGTGGGAAGTGGTCCTGGCAGGAGCCTCTAGATGTTAGTTCTTGCCAGGTTAGGGTGCTTCCAGCTGTACAGGAGAGACCAGACTCACCTCCCTGCTCTCTTCCAAGCACAGCTGTGAAGGTAGCACAGAAGTGAGGGTGGCAATCTCTCCACCACCCACGTCACAACAGGTTTGGGTTGGGAACCCCACCATGAAATTTCAGATCATGAAACTGACAAATTTTCAAAACTTATGGCCATGAAAATGACTAGAATGGGCTGTGAATTTGGTAGGGCCCTTCTTACAATGTGCCTTTTTCTACCAATATAATTCGGTCATCACTAAAGGGTTTGTGGGATTGTATTGCTTTAGTGGTCTTGGTCAAAATTTGCACCAGTACAAACTTTCAGTGTAGATTGAACCTAATGATCACAAAGGAAGTGAAAGGTTCTCTTCCAGGTTCAAGTGCTAATTAATCACTTCTCAAAACTAAATCCAAATTTTGTTAATTTCTTTGTTCCATTCATGTATTTCTCCACCAAAGGTAGTTTACACTCAAGTCCTGACCTTTTCACCAACAAGATGACCAAAATGAGATAGCATAGTTCAAATATGGAAAGATCATCCATTCTGTATGAAAACAGAATTTGGATGCATCGCTTTGTAGATTGAGCAGGTTCCCTCTGTCTATTCATCTCCCATTTCATGAGCAGGTTCCGTAATTCAGGACCCAGCCTTCTTGTTGAAGGTCTTGGGCTTAGGAATATAACAGTTAAGGCAGTCTCCCTGCATATCCTCCTTTAAACTATGCCAGGTCTTGCAGCCATGAGGTAGGAATTCAGTCAGTAAACTCTACAGCTTGTGGACAACTTTTCTTGCCAAGCATGCATTACAAAGGGCTAATTGTAAGAATGGTGCACCTGCCAGCTCCCCGGTGGCTGGAGCCAATGAGAAAAAAAGTAATTTATTAATGACCGAGTCACAACTAGTAATGAAAACAATGAGAGCATCTGAAGGAAGTGCTGCTGGGGGCAGAGGTGCAGGTGCTCTATGCCCTGAAGAGGCTCGTAGGCACTTTTATAAAGCTACTTTACAATCCTTATCAATTTCCTACTGCTTCCCACTGCCCTCCCTCCCCCTTGGCAAATGTTTTGCCTGCACAACAGGCTCAGCATTCTTGTTATAGGTGATAAAATAGCTGTCACCCTGAGGAGGGAGCAAAGAACTGAGACAAAAACGTTAGGCTGAAGAAACACAACAAAGAAAAGTGAGTTTGAATTGAAACAAATGAGTGCTAATGGGGCTGCTGAGTTGGCAAGGGAGAGAGAGATGATGTGATTTTGAGCAGAGGAATGTGTGGAGCAGTGTTTCTGAACTGGTGTTCCATGGACCCCTGGTGCACCTCGGACGTAGAGCCAGCGGTTACACAACTGTCCCTGAACCCTTCCCCCTGGGGGGCTGAGTGGGGAGGTGGAAGGTGCAGTTTAATGCCCCAGCTGCAGCAAAGCTTCCAGGCACCTGGTGGCGGACCTTGACATACACCCAGAAGCTTTGCTGTGACTGGAGCATTTAAAATCTTCCACCACTCTTCTCAGCTTAAATGAGTGTTTTCGTTGGGTGTTCCGCATAAAGAAATTAATACTTCTAAGTGTTCCCTGGTCCACTAAAGGTTGAGAAACATTTGTTTAAAAGTTTTGGGTAACAGATACTGGAGCTGAAGAGGAATCGTGTGAATGTGTGGGGAAGAAAATAAATATACAGTATGTATGCTTGGATTTTTAAAGGGCTCTATCTACAGTAGGCATGTAATTTCCATTAAATCTGAGTGGTGTCTGGATACTAAACTCTCAAAGTGCCTTAAAAACATCCAATTCATGGTAATATAAATAACTGCATTATATGTGCAACCTTAGTGTTCTTTTAAGCTGTCAAAAGGGAGGACCACCCCAAAATAATGTTATGGATGTGTGCATAATGTAACGCTGTCTCCTTCATCAGCACATTACAAGAGCTTTGTAAGTGATTGCAAACAAGAAGGCCTGTGGCACTTAAAGACTAACAAATTTATTTATTGCATGAGCTTTTGTGGGAGAAACTCCCACTTTGTCAGATTCTTTCAAGACGGGAACTTACAGAGTAGGACAAAATAAATGATCACAGTATCTCTTGGGTAGTAAACCATGAGCACAAAGGTAATGTAGCTATGCGCAAGTGCACAGATGAGTCTTAGAGTGCGTTTGAGAGATGGGCCAGTCGGCAACAGAACTAATTTTCTCATAGCCCAGTGAGTACTGGGGGTTGCTATGTCTTTTTCATTGTTTGTGAGCAAGTAATTAAAGGTGTCGTCATGACTGCACATGAGGGCAGAGTTAAGGTTATGCATGTAAGCTTACCCCTTGCCCTCTCTGGGTTTTGACTAATTTTCAGTGCGGTCACCTTAAAGCTGTTCTGTGGATTCTAAATCTTAAGGATACCTGGAACAAAAGACATCAGATCTTTATAACTACAGACAAAAAACCATGGTTTACTCTGCTCTTTAGTCATTCTACTTTAATTATTCAGTATTGCCACCCCAAGCCTTCAAAAATAAGAAGGCCTGTGATGAGCAGGTCTCTGTCTGGGAAAGGGGATTATATATTTTAAATTAGTGTAGCTCATACATAATTTTTTTTTATAAATTACTATGCAGATGGCATATGACTCCTGGTAAGATCATATTTTTTTTTTGTTGCTACTAGGGAGGCACTCTGTTGAAGAGAGTGCGGGGAAAGGGCAAGGTATTTGCAACATGTGGTGGTTGTATGCAGGAATTAGAGGTTTTAGGAGAAAATTAGTGGTGATTCATTTTATGACAAAGTGCCAGCTTCCTAGCAATCCCCTGATCTGCTTACCGAATGCTCCAGTAAAGAATCTACATTTAAACAGAACAAATGAATTTATTTTTTTTTTTTTTACTGCTAGGAACTAGATTCTATATTACACATTATTGGAAAACCATAACCCACTTCTGTTATGGAATCATGATATGGTAACATATGAACTGTCCTGGAAATGGAAAAGCTTTTACCAAGTATAGACACTAGAGAAAAGCCAAACCAAGGGTAGGTATTTAGACACTGATTTTGCATTTCTAGTATCCTCAGAAGGAGGGTCCCCCCAGCTTGCAAGCCAGGCTCTTTAACATGTGCCTGGAACAGTAACCTGATCCTGAATAAGAAATGTACAATGTGGTATGTTATTATGTTGTTATATTGCCTTAATAAGTTTTAAAACATGAAATTGGATTCTTTTTATTTGCCTTCTGTTTCTGAGCCCTTTAAAGTTCATATTGTTAAGCTTTTCCCACTACCATGGAAGCTAGAAACTTACCTTTTAAATGACATTGAAATGGTCTTTTAATAACATGACTCAGGGAGCTGGGGCTTTGAGCATGATAAAAAAAAAACTGTGAGATGAGTTACTGAAATTGCAAAAGTTGGCAACATTGGTTACCGCAGAGGGGCTTCAATTGATTAATACTGGTGTGAATGTGAACAGTGGATTGTTCTGGCATGATAGATCTCTGAAGACAAATATGTCCTCAGCAAATTGGATTCAAATTCCTGTGGGCCATCACATATGATGGAACTACTATTTGCTGGCTCTAAAATTGACCTAGCAGTCACATGGGGGAAATCTACCTAGATCCTCCAGTTTACTAACCAAGTACATGGATGTGGAATTTCTTTAGCTTCTTTATACAGGAGTCCCTAAGTGCAGAGCTGTCTGTCAGGACCCCTGCTGGCTTCTCTAGAAGGCTATTAATAAGTTCACTGGAACAGAAACAGGACCTTTCTGGAGTTCAGATGATTTTTTCCCCCCTGTGAGTCAGCTGGTCTGCTTGGTGTGTGGATAAATTCAGTGATGAATGATGGGTCAAGGAAGGAGCAAGCTGATTTTGCTCCATGCTTGACCTTGTCTCTGGTCTGACACTTCAAATGACATGTACATTAAAAAGTTGTTTGTTTGGGGGTCTGCAGTGCATTGTGCTCCTTGTGACATAACACCTGGCCTTGTAGGAGCATTGGGATAAAGGCTCCTTCAGCCATCACCTTTCTGCCTGCTGGTGTCCATATTCACATACTGTTAACTTTATACAGGCAGCTGCTGTGTTCACAAACCAGCTAGTGCTGTATGCTTAGTCTATGATGCTTCTAGTTCCAAAAAAAAGAAGGCAAAAATGAATGGGACTCATAAAGCAGGTAGCACTTTTTTTGCACAGGATTATGGCAAGAAGATCCCTGGGTCTTTGCAGATCTCTGCAGTTCACCCTTTTAAAGGCATTAATGAATTATAAATGTGTGTCAGAAGGAACCTGTGCTGCGTAAGGTGCCATTTTTGGAATAAGATGAACACCAAGGTGCCCAAGGACGTCTGTCTTTAGAAACTGTGTGGTGCTTCTACACAGAATATTAGCTTCTGTCCTTCCTAGACTCCTAGCTGAATAATTATGTTGGATCAACCTCTAAATGGCTAGGCAAAAGTCTGTTTAACTCCTCCATTTTGGGAAGACTGCCTCAGATAAACTCAAAGCATCAGAGAAAAACTCTGATACACTGAATGAAACAGTGCTGTCTCTATACAGTCTCCGTTCACCTGGATTCATCCAGAGCAGCTTGTAGTGGCCAGAATTCACTTGTAAAGCAGAAATGTGAAATCTCTCCATTTAGATGCTTGGCTTAAATTCCTGAAGAGCAGAGGAGAGTTGGAGTGAAGGATCAAATTTCAGAACAGCATTGCCTTGGAACAGCAAAGAGGTGTGGCAGTGGATTCTGTTTTCACGTGGGGCTTTTTAACATTATTTTCCGCTCTTCCATCACATGCCTTAGTCTAAATCTACTGCCCTGAGGTATAAGAATTGACTCTCACTAACTTCCCGAGGGGCTGCTATTCCATTAGAGCTAGCATCAAATATTGTCTCTGCAATTCACGTTCACCCTCTTTCTCCATTAATCAATAGTCTAAATTCATTTTTACATAACTTTCTGCTGACAGGTGGTGGTGGTGGTGGGGAACAGCAGGGAGGACTAGAACACCTTAACTGCCGTAGGATCTTCAAAATGTTGGGCGGTTTGGTTTGATTGGCATCAGTAATGGTGGATTCTTGTCAGTGTATCCAGATCTCTCTAGTCTTGGACTTGGGTTGAAAATATCAGTTTGAAATCATGTGAGGCTTCTAAGGAACTGGCTGTTTTTACAGGTGGGATGCCCCAAGCACAAAACCTTTTTGTAGCATTTAATTTACGTTTGCTTGCATTACGCTGGGAGTTGGCACAGACTGAGCTCTATAAGGTCACATCACTGCATGTTGAGCAATGGTGGACATAAAGTCTGAGGACAGTCACACAGAGATCTAGGGAGGGATGCCACTTGCAAGTTCTTGTACTAAATTGCATGCTATGAAAGCCTGAAGTACCAGGATTAGCGGATCTACCAATGGTAGGGAGCTAGTAGCCATTGATGTTCTGGTTTGCTTATTAAGTAACATGGAAAAAGATGTAATCTAGCTAACAAATGGAAAGAACAGTTACGGTTCAGCTCTCTTCTATAAATCCTCCAGCAGTGTGGATTCATGTTCCCAGTAGCCCACCAGAATTAAGGCTGTCAGAAAGGCAGTGGTGCTCTGATTGCTGTGTTGTCTGCCCACCTTGTGAACAATTCTGCTCTCTGGAAGTGGAATACCCAGTGGTCCCATAACCTGAGGATATAATTAGTGCTGTTCATCCTTTTACTGCTCTGTTGCAAAAGAGTCCAATCAGCAGTAACTCTCTGAACATGGGATTGGGAGTGGAGCAGGCTCTGATATGTGGATAAACACTGACTAATTAGGAAACCTGGACAATCTAACATCAGAGACCTCATTACTCACTGAGCTTTGCTTTTTATTTTATTTCACTTTTTAAAACAAGGTTTTGGCTCAGAGCTATCTTGTGTGGTGGTGGTTGTTTTTTTTTTTTTTTTTTTTTTTTCCCCTTCTTCCTTCCCTCCCTCCCCTTACCACCCTTCACTGCTGCAAATGAAAGCTGCCTTGTCATCAGGGCCCTAAATCTGTATCCTTCACTAGTTAATCTAGTGGTTAGAGCATGGAAGCGAATTCTATTATGTCACTGGTGTCTTCTGTGACCTTGACTAAATGTCACTGATTGGGGCTACAGTGGACAAACTGCATAGATCATGGAGCTAAACTGGGGGAAATTGGCCCTATGATTCCCTGGAAAGACCATCTGGCCAAAGCGCCCCCCCCCCCCCCCGTAGAGAGACAGAGCAGCCACTGAGATTGGAGATTGTGGTGAGGAAGCTTGATGAAAGGACAGGATCTGGACTTTCAGGGAGAGAGCCCTGGGAGGTGTTCAGTGGAGGAACAGAACAAGAGGGAATGTAAGAGGCATGAAAGGTCTATCTTGGGAAGGGTGTAAGTTGGGTAACTTTATACTTTTGGTTTGAGAGAGGGTGATGGGGGTGGGGGTGCCTATATAAGACAAAGACTTGAATGTCTGGACTGCCCTTATAAAATTGGGACTTCTGGGGGATTGGGAGGTTGTCACCCTATCTACCAGCCACTGGGAAAGGTCATGTGAAGGCCTGAGAACAGGAAAAGGATAACTGAGGACCTTGAAAGATGGTAGTGAGGACTGCAGGGCCCAGGATCAGGGTTAAAACCTTTCTTAAGGATGTTGAAATGCTGTTTGTTGGACTTTTACCATGGGAGAGAATGTAAGTGAGGTGAAATGTTACCATGAAAGAGGCGGGACTAAGACAGGACAGGGGTAGAGGGCCAAGTTGTGAGAGAAGGCGGATGGGAACAGTGTGACTGTTGGGGGGTGTGTGTGAGAAAAAAGCTGCTATGCCACACCCAGCTGTGAGGGGATGCACCGACTCTTCCATGGTATCCGTTTCTCTTGTGCTACCCTAGTAGATTTCCCTCTTCTCTTGAAAAAAAATTGGGTGGCAGAAAGTAATCATGTGAACCTAGAAAGGTTTCCATTGTTCCAAAGATTGCTTTCAGTAGCATTAAACAGTGTGAGTGGCTTAGGTCCCGAATGTGTAGTTTACAGGCTGGTTCAATACAAGGTTATAGCAGCAGCTGGTGAAATAAAATGCGTCTGCCATTGCTAAATGTAGGATGGGAAAGAGCTGCAAAAAGCAGAAGTGGCCAGTTGAGCTCTGTGGTACGCAGAAGTGTCAGACATGAGACTACATTAAGCAATGGAGACCCTTTTGTTGGGGATATTTATTTCCTCTTTCTGCACCAGCCTATCTGGTGCCAGGACTTGAAGAAAACAGCAGGAATAAAAGTCCTGCTTTACTGAGAGCACAGGAACTACCCATTGTGCCTTTTCCTTACTGCAGGGTAGGGTGTAGTACTTAAGCCATTCCGTTCAGATGAGCTGATTTAATAAGCAGGCTGGTGAAAACTGATGATCCTTTCAGCTGAAAAGCAATGTTTTGTGAGCAAGTACTCTCAGCAGACATAACAAGGCCCTGAATAGACACCCAGTGGTGAAATATATTTTGGATCATAGTCAGGGGAAGGGGACTGAATTGCTTTCATTGCTTCAGTAGAATCCAGTGAAGAAGAATATGGTAAATGCTGCCCTGAAAGAGACAACATTGAGGGAAATAGCAGTACTGTCACATAGTGGGTAAAAAGTCTATTAGATTTTGCCCATTTTTTACTGTAAATAGGATTCCTAAATGTTTGAAATTCTGATTTTTTTTAAAAATCAAATTTGCTTTCACTTAAGCATTAAACGTTTGTGGTTTTTTAAACCAGATCTAGCAGGAACCTGATCTGGCACCGCTTTTACATGTGCAGTAGTTCCATGGATTTGTAGGCATTACTCATGTGAGTAAAAGCTGTGGGATCGGCACCAAGCATTCAAACACTTCTTTATAGCTTTTTAACAAAAGTTCTTAAACAATAAACTGTGCCTCCCAATAACCATGAACAGTAAGGTGGTCATATCTTGTACACAGATACTGCTCCTGAAAGAGGGACAGTGATTTACTCAAAGATCAACAGTAGCTATGTGTGACCTTCTGCCCCCAGCGTGTTCAACTAGACATCAAGATCTCTCATGAACAATATAAACACTAACTAAGAGCAACCACACTTTGAAGTATAGCTGCATTTTTTGGAGGGCCTGAAGCATTCTACTTACTAAGTGATGTGACTGAAGGGTGTCTGCTTGTCACAGATAGAAGGTGTATAGTGAAACTTTTTGATTGGAAGTCTTTTTTGCAAAATAAGTGACTTAATTTTTTTAGCTTTTAATTTTTTGTAACATTTTAACCACATTAAGTATTATCACAAATTATCAAAGTAGCTAGCACTTTTCTGTTACCAAGCATGGGTTATTTTTTTCAAAGTTCTCAATAAACAAAACCCCCTTTTTTTTATCAACAATCACAAAAAAAAAGTGTGAAATGGAAAATTTGGAAATTTAAAAATGATTTTTTGCATTGTTTTGAATCATTTAAAATTTATTTTTTACTTTTATTAACCCAATCTTTGTTTATGGCCAAGAAGTGCACGTAACCGTGCAGGAGCCACATTCTGCTTGAATTCTCTACAGTGTCTGTTCACCTCATTTTGTAGATGCATGATATACTGAAAGGAAACATAAATCATAATTAACACTAAGGAAGAATTGAGGATGCAGCTCATCTGTAATTTGTGTATATTCTATGATCCTGTTCAAAAAGGCACAGCCATAGATCAGGCCACCCCATTACTGAAATATGCCTCCTTTACTAGAACACAGGCCAAGGATGTGAAGTCCTTGAAGAAAAATGCTGTAATATGTCCTCTATCAGCCATTGTATCTCTGCTGGTACATCAGAACTGTAGGTGATATTTTTGGGGGATCTGGGCTTCTGGGAATCTTGCCTGCATACAGGGGAGGAGTGGGTTGGCTCTGTTTTCACTGAGCTAGCTTTCCCATTAAAAATAACCAGAGGCCAAGGGCAACAGCTTTTCCTGCATTAGTACAGTGGGGATATTTACAACCCCGTGGAGGATACTACAGAGCATTTGTTCTGTAAATGAACATTGACATAAAGGTCTTGCCCTTGCTGATGAGCATTGATGTGGTGTTTTCTGAAGCCATACTTTCCAGTTATAGGGAAGGTTTCACAGAGGTGGTTTCTTTTCCAAAGAACCTGGCTCTGAGGTAAAGCCCAGAGCAGACAGCCTCTTTGGTAACCCCTGTACCAGTGGCCTCATGTCCTTGGGTTTGCTTAGTGCACAAGGGGGAGCAGAAAGGACTGAACCTAAATGCTGTACAGCAGCGTCAGCCAGTCAGCAATGCCTGCTGTTGTGAAGTTTCTTCTGAAAATTGCAGGAGTAAGGGGCATAATGACGATGTGTTAATGTCATCCATGCTAGCATTAAATACCCCCCCTAGTACTCTGGCCTCAGCTCCCCAGAACCCAACAAACACCAGGAGGTTAGTGTAGCAACTTCTAGTGTGCTATAATCCCAGGCTCTCCTTGGCAGTATTTCTTTTTTCCTTCTTTCTACTTTCTCCATTTGCTCTCCATTCTCACCTGCTTGTCTTGTACTACACCTTTCCATGCACCTGGATTCCTCTCTAATAGTCCCATGGAGCCTCCTTGCTTTCTTTGAGTTCACTTGGGGAAATGTTACAATGAAGTCTCTGAGCCCTACTACTCAAGATCTCTGCTGCTTGCTGCCAGAGTAGGGGCAATGGCTAGGTTCCTCTGTGCACCAGCTACCTCTAGCTGCTGAATCATCTGCTTGGAGGCTCTGGCAAACAAGTTTAACAGAGTCTAGCTCTCCATCAGCTTGTGGGGAGGTGGTGTCTGTAGGATCTGCCTGCCCTGCTGCAGCCGTGGGAGAGTGTATGCTTTCTTAGCCCTCTCCTGGTCAAGACTCCTTCCAGGATGTGGGGCCCGCATTTGTATTCCTCAGCAGAGAATGAGACCCCTAACTAAAGGTTTTCCAGCTGGCTCAGCTCATTCCCGGCAGCTTCCTCATGGGCTTCTTTGTAGAGGTAAACTGACTGTTCCCTGGTCCTTTAGCGTAGTGGTTTTCGAACTCTGGGTCACAAACCCTCAGGTACTGGGTCATGGTGCCACCTGCTGCCATCACCTAAAGATTGGAATATATTGCCTAAAGATGTGATTGTTGGGTCACATGCACAAATAATGTTTGCGAGTGGGTCCAGAGGAAAACTGTTTAGTGGAATAAAAGGGGAAGGCCTACACCCTTTGATTGTTGACTGTTCCTAAACAGTTTTGAAAACATCTTCCCAGTGCTCCATCTGGAGATGGAGCCAAATATCTAGAGCCATGTCCCTTTATTGCTGTTCACCTGCTTCTGTCTGATATGTATGGGCAGATGATCAGATGGTGTTAGTTTCCATGGTGTGCTACTTGTGTCCCAGTTAGTGGCTATGCTACGGGACAAGTATGCTTTCAAATTTAGGGATGAAACTCTGCAGGATGAGAGAAGCTGCTGCAAGGGAAACATCCCTGTCTTCCTTTCCATGCTTTGGTATCTGGTAACCCTCGTCAAGAGTTGCTTCTGTTCAGGGAAGTATGAAAACAAGGACATTGGAGGACAAATGGAGAAAACATAGTATGAATGTAATATTCTTCTTTTTTTAGGGGGCCCTGGAATACTTCCCCCTAAAAATAGTGTGTTCCAGACCAGGGGTGGCCGAACTTATAGAACTCAAGAACCACACAAGCTGATTATTAAACCTTCGATAGCCGCACTGAGGCATATAGCCATATGCTTTTACCTACTCCAAAATTACTAAGCTTAAAATTCATTGCATGCTTTCATTTTAGAGGCTTGGGCTTGCTTCCCTTGCTTTTAAGCCCCACCCAGACTGAGCACCCAACATGGCCACTCTGGCGGCTAGGTACAGGCTGGGGCTCCCACCGAGCATGTTCTGAGCATGCTCAGGGCAGGAGATTTAAAACTCCTAGACTGGGGCTTCTTTCCTCTCTCTGACCCAAATATAAGCCATGTTTTTCTGCGAGCCACACTTTTTCATTTAACCCATGTGTGGCTCCCAAGCTGCAGTTTGGCCACACCTGTTCCAGAGCATTTCAGCACACTCTAATCCCTGTAAGTAAAAGCCAGACAAAATCATGTATTTTTAAAAAGCCTGCCCGATGGAAGACGTGAAGGTAAAAAGGAGGACATTGCTTCCGTTTGCCTGACATCTGGTAAGCCTGCTCTTGGTTGCACCACGGAGATCTCTAAGAGGTTCAGTCTTCCTAAACAGTAAATCTGCAGTAATTTGAGATTTTATTCTGTGCTTATTCTGAAGGGGTTTCTTGGGCTGCAAATGATAGATATTCCCAGTGGGGTGTGACAGGATGTTTGGGGTGCATTCTGAATTACTACAGAGAATTATTCTTGGGTGTCTGGCTAGTGAGTCTTGCCCACATGCCCAGGGTTTAACTGATCACTATAGTTGGGGCTGGGAAGGACTTTCCTCCCCAGGGCAGATTGGCAGAGGCCATGGGCATTTTTCACCTTCTGCTTCAGCATGGGTCACTTGCTGCTGGATTCTCCTTGCCTTGAAACCTTTAAACCATAATTTGAGGGCTTCAGTAACTTAGGCATAAGTTAGAGCTTTATTACAGGAAGGAGTAGGTGAGGTTCGGTGCCTTACACTGCACAGGAGGTCAGACTAGATGATCACACTGGTCCCTTCTGACAGAGTTGAGGTCTGTATCTGCTGGGATAACTTGCTTGCACTTTGCCTTCCTTGCGGCGAGACACTAGGAGGCATTTCTCTTTCTCCTGCGAAGGCAGAGACTGGGGGGTGGGGGGCTGCTCAGCCATGCTAATCCACAGTGTGTACCTGGACAGCTGGCACTTCTTGCAGCGCCTTCATTTTAAAGCTATCCATCATGCTCAGGGGAGAGCAGCCAGGCCCTGAATTGCAGAACTGGCACCTTGGGAAGTGTTCATCTGTGAAACCTGACTTGGCAGCACAGCTTTGCGATATAAGAAAATGCTTCGATTCTTTTTCTAAAGAAAGGTAAAGAGAGAGGTGGAATCTGCTTGCAGGCATTCAGCTGTATCCCTCCCACGCCAGCCTTCTGCTTCTGCGGGAGCAGAGCAGGTACATCTAATGAGGGCAAAGACACTTTGTTCCCAGGACAGTGGGCAGTTGTCTACAAAGTGCTCCGTCTTGAGAGTATCGTTTTGAACTTTCAGGATCCTACCTCTGACTGTGTGTGCCTGCTGCAGAACGGATCAGAGAGAGAAATCTAATAGGCCTGAGCTGCAAATCTGGGAAATAGGGTTTTGAATATGTTGAGATTTAAGGGTTTGGGGCATGTCCATTATAGGGCAGCTGTTGAATCTAAGCCCAGTGCACCTTGTTTGGATACAGAGATTTGGAATCTGCACTACCTTGGGGACAACCTTTTGTCATTCACAACTTGGACTGAAAGAAGAACAGATGATATGGAGACGAAAAGTAGTTAGATCAAAGTATTAGCAATGAAGACTCTTTGCTTCCCCACTCTGACCTATGCTTGAGTGTGGCATGCTGCAGCAGATTCAGCAAAGGTCATAAGATTGATTGCATGGGGATGTTAATTAGTGTGTAAAGTGCTTTGAGATCCTTGGGTGAATGTCGTCTTTCTTTTGCAGAGGTGGCAGTATTTCAGTGAGGGATTGAGCGACGCCTTATGCATAGACACACTGCAAAGCACGTGGGATACTTTTGACTCAAAGGCGCTATGCAAATACAGTTTGTTGTCACTTTCCATTACCAATCCCTTTGAGCTATCCCAACCACCATAAATGGCATTTCTCATTTAATCAGAATTCAGCCCCTGAAATTTCCATAAATCCATAGATAAATAAAGCAGCAGCTATAGATGATCATTTATTTATAAATCTATTTATAATCTATGTTTTGCATATTAATCAGCACCTCCCTATGTGTCAGTTCCTTAAAAACCATTTTTCTGAGTGGCTTCTTTTGCTCCCCAGATAATATGCAAAGAATTAGATTAGAAATAGTTTTATAAATAAATGATAAACTCTTACTTTATTTATATTTTTAAGTAGAGTGAAGCAAGGATGTGCTCTTGCCCTTACAATCTTCTGAATCTTCTCTGTACTCCTGTGCTGTGTGTTTGACATAAGAGATGGAGTGTATCTCCACACAAGTTCCGATGGGAAACCCTTAAATGTCTCATGACTAAAGAATAGCACCTTTTGTCAGGCAAATTTAATTTGCTGATGGTGCTGCCCTTATAGTCTGTGATGATCTACTACCATGGCTCTCAGCCTTTTGTGGATTGTGACATGGTCGGTGGCATATTGCAACCCTACAAGAAACACCAGTCCCCTGTCCTGCAGGCCAAATCTAGCCATCTCTCCAGTTATCTGTGACACATTTACCGCTGTGTGGTGACACATTGGTTGAGAACCACTGATCTACTACAGGAACTCATGGCCTGACTTTGAAGTACCTGTGATGCTTTTTTATCACCATCAGCATTAAGAAAACAGGGTGTTCAAGATCCTTTAATCACCTTAAATGCAAACAAGCTAGAAGAAGTCCGGAAGTTCAACTATTTGGGTTCTACAGTGACTACCAACCTTTTACTGAACTAAGTGTTCTTAGAAACACTACCACTGTAGGAGTTTGCAGCAGTCAACACAGCAGATGGGCACCTGCTGCTGATGGTACTGGGCAATGCTCAAGTGGTCTCTCACTTTGTCTGAGCTCTGCCTCTTGCCACTCCAGACTCTGCTTCTGTCTCCCCCTTTGGGATCTTTGCCCCTCTAGCCAAGTCTTGTCAGTCCAGCTCTTTTGGGGTAAAATCCAGCATGCCTCACTCCTGGACACAAAACAAAAGTCAATGGCCAGCAAGCCTTTGCTGCTCCTGGCAAGCTGGGCCTCTTTCCCTGCACCCCCCCACCCCGGTCACTCAGTCCTTCACCAGCTGCAGGCTGCCCCTGGCTCCTTGCTCACCAGATTGCTGCTCCAGCCACTGCTGCAGCTTAGCTCTGGCCTGCTGATCTGGTGTCCGAGCCACTGTCCCTCTAGGACACTCCTCTGGACCTTTGCCCCTCTGGCTTCCGGATTCCTGGCTGCTGGTCAGCTCACAGTGGCTGCACTGCGAGCTCTCCAGGGTGCTGGCTTCTGCAGCCAGCTAGCCAGAGGGAGAATCTTCTCCCCTGGGCTTCCCAGGCCAATCTGGAGCTATCCCTGCAGCTCCCTTTTATACAGGGCTGCTGCCCGCTCCTAGCAGCTGATTGGCTGCCACACATGCGGGCCATCTTTAACCCTGTGTGTACTGTAGTGGAGCAACTGCACCACTATCTTTAGTAGAGTAATTTAAAAGAGTATGAAACAACTAAAAGCTTAATATTAAGCCCAAAATGCTGGTTTATCAAGCTTGCATCCGTGGCAAGCTCATAGATGGTGGGAGAACATGGGTTACTTATGCTTATTAGGAGAAAAGTTTCCATTTATGTAACTCACACCATACAGTCAGCATCAGATGACAAGATAAAGTTACCCACACACAGACTCTTCAACAAGCAAATATTCAAATGTGACAGTACTGGTCAAATGAAGACTATGGTACTAGCTGGGCCATCTGAGCAGGTTGGAAGATGGATGCATACCTAAGGGCATACTCTCTGGGAAACTATCAGAGGGAGCAAGAACAACAGCATATTGCAACCTTCACTGTAAAGACATGTGCAACCAAGATATGGAAGAATTTGGACTTGGTTGTGACCAAAGGGAAACCTCAGCAAGTGATTGTAACGAGTGGCACCATTATCTTCATCAAGGCATCAAAGTGCACGACAGGAGCGGCTTCTGCAGCTTGAACAGAAAAGCTTCCAGCTGCGATGCAAAGATTGGCAATACATGCCAAAGATTATGCAAATTTAGGATTGGATTATTTAGTCACATGACATTGCAAACCATCTACATCATAGGCTGCAATGGCCATCGTGTCTCTCGGACAAAAGGATGCCAATCAAGTATAGGTGCCGCTCTTTATTTAGAACATGGGATTCTCCCATTTCTGGTTGCCATTTCATAAGCTTTACTGATGCCAACTTTCCAAATGCATCTTTAAAATGTGTTCTCACTTCAGATGGAAAAACACCACATGCTGCGTAAGGTGAGATACCCCAAGGCCTGACCCAAGGCTGCCATTGTCAAAGGAGCTGAGGAGTTCAAGGTACATGCAGTACACAGTAAAAATAAAGGAGCAGACATTTATAAATTCAGCCAACCTCTTACAAAGTTCTGTTCTTTGCAAAGGAAGTTGTTACTGTCAGGAAGGACAATGGGCTGTGTTAGGCCTAAGGATGGATTCCAAGACAAAAGGAGATCTAGTGTCTGATTTGCATGCTTATTCTAGACAGACAGCTGAATGAGGAAGGTTGGTGATAGGTGTGACTATCCCCAGAGTTTGTAGGAGTTCAGATCTGTTTATGCTAGTCTAGACCTGTCTGTATTTTGAAAACTATCCTGTTCAACTAGACTCCATTCCATCAGAACTCTTTGGCTTGTGCTTAACTTTAATTCCTCTTGATTAAGTCAAATGAGAGTGAATGGGCACTTCAATCTGACTCTTAGACTTCTTGTGCTTAGATGCTATTGCTCGATCTGGGTCTTACTGGTTAATGTACAAATTACCTTTCATAAACCTAACATAACTGCAAAATTACAAACACTGGTGTTATTGCTGCAAATTTGAGCCTCGTAGTATTTCTTTTTCTGGTGGCCTAAACTCCCATGTCTGTGGGTGTTCATGAGAATCTCAACTTCCATTTAAAAAAGAAAGTTTATAGCCTTGGTTGAAGAGGAGACTTTGAATATGTGACCTGAGAGTACCCCCAAGACTTCTGAAAAATCTAGAAGGCAAAGAAAAACACTCCTAGCTCCTTTGTTTTTCCACAATCTTATAATTTTTACAGCTAGATTGATAAGTTATGGGACAAATGGTCCAGTGGTTATTCACTTTGCTTAGGACTTGGGAGACTTGAGCTTGGTTCTCTATCCGCCACAAGCTTTGTGGGTGCAAGTCACTTAGTCACTGTCTGCCTCATTTCCCCATCTATTGAGAGCAATAGCACTACCTTAATATGTTGCCTCACAGAGGTGTCATGAATTAGCATTCTCAGAAACCAAGGTGGTTGGGGCAGTAGAGGTGCCTAAGATGAATACTTTTATAATCCTTGGAGTTGGTGATACTGTGAACTATATACTGAACACACAGAATTTTTCCTAGAAATGAAATGAAACAACTTCTGGGGTGGGCTGCAGCATCCACTATAATTAGACTTGACAGAGGCTACAATAAATGCTTCCTTGAATAGTCACTTGTGTGAATCTTCCTCCTCTGGGCTGTGCTCCTTTTCAATAGATATTTTGATTGATTGGGTTTTGTCTTCAGAAAACAGAGGGCCAATTTCCACGTGGATTTCCTGTGTGGAAGCTGAATAGGAAATCTCTTTTTGTGAGTTTCTGTGCTGGAGGTGTTTGTGTAGTCACCCAATCAGGAAATGGGGAACACTACCATGTGAGAGATTTGGCTGCTATCAGATCTCAGCTATGGACTGGCACATACTTGCAAAGAAAAGAGCTCTATCGATCCAGATTTACTGTGCAAAATAGCAATGGCACAGCTCTGAATAACAGTTGCAGGCTGAGAAGTTTGTTAATGATCTGTTCAGCCCTAATTATAGCAGTGCCAGCAATGCTGAATGTTAAAACAAGGACCACTTTAGAACAGCACCAAATACTGAAAGCTTACCCCAATCCTGTCATTAATGTGCTGTTCCTGTGGATCATGGCACTCGGTCATGGCACTTGCAGCCTTATGCTAGAGAACATGTAGCATTACAATATTAATCCGAAAATGCTCGATATTGTATAGTGCATATAGAAACAATCTAGGAATGCATACCTGGCCGTGGCATTTATTTGGCCTTATAAATAGAGATCTCTTCGATAAAACTGTTGCTATTTGTGTGCTCCAAGACCCTTAATTACTTTCTGCTAGGTATCATGACTTTTACTTATTAAACATAATCTGATTTTAAAAAACCATTGCTGGCCATGCACAGAACGTGGCAATAATTAGACCACAAACAAGATGTGTGAAAATGAAGACAAACAGGCTGACTCAATGTCACTGCTTTCCTGTCCTGCTCCCCCCACCTCCACTTCAGTGTTACCTTAGAAATGGAGTGAGCTAGGTTCACAGGTGTGCCAAATCTGTGCCTAAGGCGGTGGGTGGGAGTTGGTGAAGGGGCTTATTTGGATTTCTACTCCCTTGATTTGGGGAGGAAGTAGTGGTGATGGTGGTGAATATGTCCCTGAGGCAACTTAGAGCTGCCTCGAGGCTACTTCAAAGAGCTTTTAAATTTAGATGTGGGACAATACTTGAGGGCAACAGAGTGAAGGAAGGCAAGACATTTAGTAGTACAATTGGGTAGTTACTCCAATATGTGTAAGGCATGATGGTTCCCTTAAGCTACATAAATAGAGGCTAAGTCACCTCTTAAGTGAATAACCATGGTTCATTTCAGTGCATCATGTGACACAGTAAAATTACCATATATGATGGCAAACAACGAAATCCTGGCTCTAAGCAGATACAAAATACCTCTTGGGCCGTTCTCCATTTCTGATATCTATGATCAAATATAAGGGACCTAGTTCTGTGCTACATCTCTTAGGAACCGGATTCAGGGCTGCTCCCAGAGTTAGTATAACCTCAGGAAGGGTCCAACTTGTGGTAGGGTTACATGGCTATCTATCTGCTATCTGCTCTACTCTGAGTTGACACCCAGCTTTCCCTCTTGTATTCAAGATGTCCCTATGCTGAAGGTTCTGCTCATCACTCCTGCATGTTGGAGTATCATATGGAGGCCAAACGTGGCCCAAATGTAGGTTCTACCTACTACCGCTTTGATATTGGCCAGGGGGAAACTCATGACAAACTTAATCAGGGCACAAGAATTAGACCATGGACAAAGTTTGGATTAAAAAATTTTAGCTGTTAAATGGTGACTCTAATTTAAGGGGTTTATGGTGGTTGCCATCAATCATCATTTGGCAGTAGGCATCATGCCACCCTTTGAGATACTGCAATTTCCTCCCATATGCAAGTTCTAAGCGGGCAAAGGCTCCCTGCAATTCTATTGATCTGCACTACAGCTGACCTCATATGATTAGTCCAAGCAATGGGCTTGCTCAGTTCTGAGTGCAGAGTTTGTTTTAAAGAATAGGAAAGAAGGGCTTGATCCTGTGTGAACTGAACTTAATAGCAAAACTCCTATACAGTTCATTGTTTAATCAAAGACCCCACAACCTTTTAAAGCAAAAGCTGAAAAGAAATGATTGAATTAGCACTTTAGTTTCTGGACAGGGATTTGTGTGAAATGCAGCCAGGATCTCCATACCTGATGAGTTTAATTTCAGAAACTGGAACAAACAGTAAAAAAGAATTAGTGGGTTTTTGAACTTCATTGTACTAATGGTTTTAAGAGTGTGTGTGGGGGGCTTGTTTTTAGAATCTTGACATTTGGGCACTTACATCATTAATGGGTGAGGTGTGTTCTCATTGAAGTTGCAATAAATAACATCTCAAGTTTTAAATGAGAGAAAATGTTTCAAATCAGTCATTTCAATGAAAAGAGACTTAACACAGTATCTTCATGAGACTATGAATTTTTCCTCACACTGAATTTTATGGCCTGTTATTTTTAGAGGTCCATTTTAAAAGATAAGTTAAAAGGGATGAATAATCATTCTGAAGGTATTCAAGAAAAGGGGGTATAACTTTGGTGTGTGTCACAGTGGTTTGAGTGCCAAAATTCTTGGGTCCTATTTTCAACTTTTCCAATAATTGTTTGTTTAGATGAGTAATTTAACTTCTTTCTACCTCAGTTCCCCACCTCTAAAGAAAATGTCAGCTTATCTCCCAAAGCTTAATAAAAAAATCTTTGAAATCCTCAAAGGAAATGTGGAATATGTGCACAGTAGTGTTGTAATTTATTAAATGAGTCCTGTCTGCTTAGAATTGCTGATCTCTGGTTTCACTGTCAGTTAATCGTGTGTGTGTTGGGGAGCCCAAGGGGGTGGGGTGGGTGGGTGGGGGTGGGGGTGTGTGTGTGTGTGTGTGTGTGTTGGTCTGAGACTTTGACTATGGATTAAATCTATTTATTTATATATTATTCCTTCTCAAATTCCACAGCTTCTTATCACTGGGTGAAATAAATCATTGCACATAAAATTCTACACACGGTTTCTTTATGGAAAAAGCTCTTCTCACTTGCTCTTGTCATTTTTTGGCACACTTAAGAAGGATACAGGTATATAAGATATGCACAATACATAATGACACATGGAACGCTTTGTGAAGTGTTCTGTATGGTGTAATGTGATAACTGCAGTAGCGGTACCAGACTTCTTGTTTGGTTTTTGTTTTTTGTTTTTTTGGGGTTTTTTTTCCCCCCCATATGAGTGTTTATAGACAGGAAGTGAAGGAGATGACTGTATCAATTTAAAGCATTGAGGATATTTGGGTAATTATTTATACTGTACTGTAACTGGAGATTACTATAATCCCTGAAGTTCTGAGTTTACCTGGATCAAAACCTGTGTTAATTCAAATGGTGCCTAAATTCAGCTAGGACCCATCTCTGAACTAGGGCTAATGCTCTGATTCTCAAAGAATATCGCTTAGCCTTTCAGGACTCAAAAATAGATCATAGAGTGCAGCAAAGTGCCAGAATGAGGGACATGAGAGAGACTTGCATGCAGTCAAAAAGCTTTATTATTGTGGGTGGGATTTATCTGGTGAGAGAGAAGATCTTTACACTAGCTTTGCTTTCATAAGTCTGCATTTCTGATGTAAATAATTATAAACTGTAGAACTGAGGACACTACATCAGAGAGAAGGTAGGTAACTGGAATTAAACTGATTGTGCCTCAAAAATAGGAATGGTACTATGACAACACCTGTCAGAAATGCTTTGAGAGGGTACCCTGGTCCTGCCATGCGTGCAGGGAACTGAACTCGATGACCTCTCATGGGCCCCTCCAGTTTCGATGATTCTGTGACATGAATAGAAGGATTAAGGACCTTGGTTTTGGATCACATCGGGAAGGTTGTCTTTTGGGTAGAGAAAGGAGTTGACAGCATGTGGGTTTTCGTAAGAGTTACAGCACTAATGGTTCTTCCACACTTTGTGAGAGGAGGAGAAACAAACACCAACCCCAATTCAACAATCTGCCTGCTGTTTACTGCCGGTAAGTCCTGATTGCTTCTGCTGAGTTGGAGGCCTGGAACTATTGTTGATGATTTCAAAGGGGCAGCCATGTCAATCCAGTTCACTGTGACACTTAAAAGACTAACAAATATACTTATTGTGTGAGCTTTCCTGGGAGAAAATCTCACTTTGTCAGACGTCTGAGGAAGTGGGATTTTCTCCCAGGAAAGCTCATGCAATAAATAAATTTGAGAGTCTTTAAGTGCCACAGGACTCCTTACTTGTTTTATCGTTGATGATGTGGTTTTGTAAGCATAGGAAGTGTTACCTGGTTGTGAAACCTGTTTGTGTCAAGAGTTTTAGTGCTGTCACTCTTTGTTCTGCAGCAACTTTCTGTGCTTGCAGTGTGTCAGCTGGTCTAAGGACAGCTAAGCAATGGGGCCCAGTAAATAGAGCACTGGATTAGGATTCAGTTGAGTTGAGGTCCATTCCTGGTTGAATCACAAGTATTCTGGGTGACCTGGGACAACTCATTTCACCTCCCTATTCCTTGGTTTTCCCCATCTGTAAAATAAGGGGAATGATGCGCAACTCCTTTGTAAGTGCTTTGAGACTGACCGCTGAAAAGTGCTGTTTTAGTACCTAGGTATTATTATTTTAGCAGCATGGCCCCTTTGAATTATGTGGCTTAACTCTTTCAGTGCTGGAAGTATTGAACAAATATTGTGCCATCATGACATGTCTCACATCAACATGAAAGAAAGCCACAAATGGCTTTTGAGGGATGCTCAGCAAAATAAAGTGTTGCTCTTGCACGGGGCTCTGATAACATACAGTTTCATCTACTTTAGTGGGAGCTTGCATAAGCGCAGGAGAATGTACTAGTAGACCCCAATAAAGGATTGTGGGCTGGGGGCTTTTGGATCTGAGTATGAACTGAAGCAAAACTAGATGGACATTCCACTGAAATTTGCATTAATCCCTGGTCCCTGCCTCTTGCTGGAGAAGTAAAGTACAAAAGTCACAGTGTACCAACTCAATGAATCAGCCCCCTGCAGGGAATCAGTTTTTGCAGAATTAAAGTTCTCCTTTGAAAAAAGAATGCACATTGTCTTTTCTCCATGAGGACAGAGGCATCGGACTCTACAATGATACCGTGCTGTCTTTGAGTCTGCATGTCGACTAAAGCAACAGGTCTGACTGTGACCTACCCACCACTTATGCAGTGTTTAACTCTGAAGTCCACCAATGGAAACTTAAGTGGCTGTATGGATGACTCTTTCTCTGCTGATTGTTAGTAAAAACGGCAAGCTTTGGAGCCGAGTAGGGCTTGCAGTTATATGCATATAGTTGTTTAGTAAAGAACCCTTGGTGTTTCATGTCTGTTCATGTGAGTATGAATACTACAGCTGGGTGGCTGTTCGCCTAACTCTAGTAGTTTATTTTAATTACGCTTAGTGCTTCTGCCTCTGTTCCTGCCCACACTCACTCAAGGTAGGAGCCAAAGGAACATCTCTCAATATAAGATGGTAGTTGAGGTTAGCTGATCAGTCTTTGTGGAATGCTTTAATCTTTCCTGGGTCCTGTGTTTCTTCCTCACTCTCTTTTCAGACATTACCCTACTGGTAGAAGATTTGTGGTTTGCTTTTTTCCGCCTTCACTTTAGTGACTCAGGAGACTATGAAAGAAGGATGGCCTGGTGTTTTGAGGTGCCAGACTAGGTTGCCGGAGATCTGGCTTCAATGTCTAACTCTGTCATAGGCTTTTTGTGCAACGTGGGGCAAGTTGCTTGATCTTTATGACTTGGTTCTCAGCCTGTAAAATGGGGATAATACATCCCATTCCTTATCTGCTTTATTTATTGAAACTGTAAGCTCTTCAGGACCAGGACTGTCTGTTACTCATTGCGTGTACAATGCCCAGTACAACAATATTCTCGTCTTCATGGGGCCCTTGAATGCTACTCTAGTACAAACAAATAGCTATTTCTAAAATTGGTTCTGCAGTATTTGTTCTCTGATGCACAAAAGGGATGCTAGTCTCACTCTCCTTCTCTGCAAGCACTAATGTCATCTGCCCTGGTGTTTATCCCTAACTATCTGTGAAGGATCCAAAATCCCCTGGATGTAAAAGTATCACTATAGTAGATGATAACGCTGTGCTCAGAGACAGAGTCTCAACAGAAATCATTCACTTGGAGGCCAGGGCAGTTTATGCACAGCATAGACCTACCCAGTTTGCTCAGCTATCTTTTTTTCTTTTTTCTTTGTTTAAAAAAATAAATTAAATAAAAAAGCCCCAAACCAACTTCGGTAATGGAGGCAAATCCCTATTTAGCAATTGTCATTTATTTTTAAACTCTAGCCTTTGTGCTGACCAGCAGGTTAATTATCCTTATTAGAGAAAGAGAGATGGCCCTTGCCTTCTCAGTGGCAGAAGGTTCTGTGTCTGTCGATGCACTCTGAAGAGGCGTAGCTACTCTGTAGAGTCCTTTGCTTTGTGATCTGGGTTGGCTGTCTGCCAGCTGCTTCCCAAGATGGGCTTTGCAGAACTGCAGACCATTTACTGAGCATCAGCTGGGCCAGAGTTTGGTGCTTCTATCACTCTTTAATGTCAGCACCACTGGTGATTGTTTCTTGGCTTGCTGAAGATGTTAAAATCACCTCGCCATCCCCATTTGTATTTCTGGGCCAGCATAGCTAATGCAGTGAGTACTGCTGTTGGGTCAAGTAACACTATTAAATTCTTGCATCTAGACAGCTCCCTAATCGTTATTAATGATCCAGTATGTTCTCAGTTACAACAGAGTTTTGGGGCTCGGTCATTACTAAAGGATTCTTACTAGTTGAAAGAAGAAAGTTCATTTCCCGCTGCTGTTCAGGAGGAGTAGGTGCCCTCTGTTCAACCCCATCTGGGTTAAAAAGCAGGGTTGGTCCTAGCTAAGGGATATTTTTCCTTGTTGTCCTTTTAGTCAAATTGGACCCTATGTTCTCTCCTACTTTCTTTCCATCATTCCATTCCTTCAGGCACCTCATTTCTCTTCTTTCTTCTCTCCTTCTCTCTCTCTCTCCCTTCAATGTACTAATTTTCTTCTTCCAAGACACCCTGCTCCATTCCTGTTTGAGGCTGGTTGCCAAATGTCTTCTGCTGTCAGTGGAATGTCTCCCTTGCTTCACACTGTCTCTCTGTTATACCCACCTACCTTGCTGATGCTTTCAAGCCAACTTTGGTCTCCAGTGAATTTTACATGCAAAGAACAATCCCCACATTATTTTATGAAAAGAATCTGCTGGCAGGCTTTTGTCTTCCCTTTTTTTTTAATGGACCACTTAGAAAATAAATGGCTCTTTTAGTGTCCATTAACTCTCGCTTAACTAATGCTAAATTGCACCTGAGCACCTATGGACACACTTGTGAAAGCCATGTTAATACCAGACGAATTCATTAAGAGCAGGGCTATTGCTTCCCATGCTAAATGAATTCATAATGATGGGAAATCTGAAATAAAGTGTTACCAAAAAAATAACCGGTTAAGTGTCCATTAAGTGCAGTGAAATGACACTCAAACATCCATGCAAATACAAATGAACTTCCTTATGAAGGAGAGTGACATGAGGGAGTGTCTGGACTAACGGGGGCTGATTAAGGAAATACGCTACAGAAATTTTCCCTTATCTCTGACCTTGAATGAGTGGCTTCAGGAATAGGGGGAAATAGAGTGACACAACTCTGTTGGTCAAAGACGTTCACTGAGACAGGAGTCTGATATTTTAAGCCAGACTACAGGTTTTCTTTGCTGAATGTCAGGCTCACATCTTTACTTATTAGTAATGAGGAAGCAAAGGGAGTGTTGTTTTCCCTTTTAGTTGATAGTGCTATTGCAAAGGACCATGCTCTGTGGTAGATGGGATTCTATAAGCTTTTTGGTAGCAGTTGTCCCTGCCTTCTGGTTTCCTTACCTAGAAATGGCCCTGCCTCCTTGGATCATTGATCCATTTTGACCATTGCTCTCTGGAGTTAATGGCCAGAGTGGACCGTTTCCTGTGGGACTCTCGGGCCAGCAACAGAGTTCTTCTCTTGTCTTTGACTTGTCACTAATGTGGCTACTGGTGCCCTTTACCACCTGCAACTCAGTGTCTCTGCCATATTCATTGTAATTCATCCCTCTTGGAAATACGTCCCGATTAACCCAAACCACCAGTTACCCAATGCAAACCTCCACATTGTAAACTGTCTTGCATTGTGAATGGGGATGCACCTCAGAAAAGTTTACACCCAAAGCTGGCAAAAGAACAACAGTTGAATTGTTCTTTGTCCCAGATGCAAGTTGGCAAGTTACTCTGATTTGTGCTGTGATAGTGCCTAGAAGCCACAGCTGAGATCAGGGCTCCATTGTGTTAGGTCCTGCATAAACGCGTTATAAGGGAGGCTTGCCTTGAGAAGCCTGCAACCTAAAGAGGCATGACAGAAAAAGAGAAACCTGTAGAGGTGAAGAGACTTGCCTGATGACCTATGTTCCCTCTAAGCTGTGCGCGTGTGCGCACGCACACAGGTTGTGAAAGCCACGCACACAACAAAATAAAGCGTGCACAAACAAATTCAACCGTGCTAATATTTTTAGGCTACATTAAGAGGGAAATTTCAAGTAAAATGTTTCAAATAAGGTTTTTTAATTTATAAAATCATTTCCACCACCAGATCAAAATAAAATTTAGATATTATTTGCATCATACTCACTTCACTGCACTCACAAGTTTGACCACACTCACTGGAGTGCGCACAAATTTGGACACTGGCTCCAAAACTTTGCACAAAAGTAGTATTTTGTGCACATAGCCTATGAAAAATTAGAGGGAACATTGTGAGCAGTGCCAATGACAGGACCCTTGTCTCTTGCCTCCTGTGTTAGTCCCCATCCACTGAACTGTCTCACTCAGGGAGTTTCTGAACTTGTATCATGGCTCCATAGGCTTGTCTCTTTTTGGTGGTTCTTGTTTTACGGTTTCTTTCCTATGAAATTTCTGGATGATAGTAGGTGGTAGGTTGGTGATAGTATTGAAGGGAAAGGGGGCATGAAAGGATCCTTCACGCCCACCTCTGGGCGTGCACATAAGGCCCAGGCATTGTTTGTTTAGGGGTAGGGATGGGTAGAGGAGGATTTGCTTATACACTGTTATTCCCTACCCCAAACCCAACTGAGCTGGTATCATAGCCAGGGCCTTGCTTAATTGCTGGTGCCTAGAGGCAGACACAGTTGGAAGCATGGACTGCCCCTCACATCTGTCGTAGAAAGGTGCATTGCTCAGCAAGCTCTGTGCTGCTCCAGCAGGATATCACAGCATCTCTCACAACCATCTTTCCCCAGTGCATCTCTGGAGGCGAAAGCGAGGACTCAGCCCTGTGCTGAAAAAAAATTTTTTTTCCCCACCACGGAACCTTCTATTGACCTTGAGTTGCTGCTTTTCTTCAAAGGGGGGGAGGGTTGTTTTGTTGCTGCTTATATTTTCTCCTCACATTAATTATACAGATGTCCTGAGAGCCACATACTCTGTCATATTGCAAAGAAAACCACAGGGCTACAGATCAAAAGAGCTGCCAGATTTTTTCCCCTGGCAGAATGCTGTAAAAAGGACCATGCTAAGGATGCCAAATCCAGTTGGCTGACTCTGGAAGGGAGGTAGGAGCTTCTCTCATCTTCTGCAAAGACGCCCACAAGAGAAATTGCCGTCAGACAAATCCAATGCAGATATGGTCTGTGTCTTGCAAACTCCTTTGGTTGAGTTTTTACTTTGGTAAATGAACTAGATCATATGTTTCTCTTCGTCTCTTGCTTCTGTGGTCATCCAGCGTCAGTCCTGTCCCTCTTTAGTGATGCTGAGGAGTGTTTTACTCCTTGTGACTGGTCCTAGGTGCCACTGAGCCTGAAGAAAGGCAGCAGTAGCTGTGCCCTTTGATTTCATGTAATCAGGTCCAGGACACACAAGGCCTGTGTATATTTGAAAATAAAATATTTTTGATGTTTTGTGTACTGCTTTTATTTATTTATTTTAAATGGAGGACTTCCATTTGTCAGCCTTAGATTGTATGTAGCTTCAGAACAATCAGTAAAGACAAGGTGTTTTTGTTTTTTTCTCGAAAATGACTATTCTCAACTAATACTTGGAATTAGGCTGCACTGTATCTCTGTAACAAAACAAACAAGGAGTCCTGTAGTACTTTTAAAGACTAACACATTTATTTATGCCACGAGCTTTTGTGGGAGAGAATCCCACTTCATCAAATGCTTGAAGATGGGGAGCTTGCAGAATGGGAGCAAAATAAATGCAGGGAAGCGTAAGTCATGGGATCTGGTCAGACTATAACAGCAAATCAAAGCAGTAGTTAGGATTCAAACAGTGGAGAACCCTCTGCCTTATACATTGGATGAACAGGACAGTCTGCACAAAAGAATAAATGGTCACAAATCTGACATCAGAAATAACATTCAAAACCCAGTTAGGAGAACACTTCAATCTCCCTGCTCTTTCCATTGATGATTTGTTAATAACTGTGCTCAAACACATGGATAACAAATCAAAGCTTCAAAGAAAAACTTCAGAATTGGAATTTATATGAAAATTTGATTCCATGAAGTCAGGGCTGAATATGGACTATAGTTTCTTCTCCCATTACAACAGGTAATTGTGCTTCCCTTGTCCCCACCCACCTCCCTAATTGCTGTACTCCACTGTTTAAATCCGAACTGCTTTGATTTGCTCTTAATCTGACTAGATCCTATGACTTACACTTCCCAGTACTTATTTTGCTCCCATTCTGTAGGTTCCCCATCTTTGTGTATGACAAAGTGGGCTTCTCTCCCACAAAAGCTCATGAAATAAATAAATGTTAGTGCCACTGGACTCCTTGGCTGTTTTGCTAGACTGGACTAACACAGTTACTCTTTTGGAACTTGCCATCTTTGTAGCAAGTTCTTCCTCATGTCTTGGTAGATACTTTGCATGGGGTGCTTTTTTCTTTTGTTATGGAAGAAGTAGCATGCAGGAATCTGTGAGGAGAAGGGTTCCTGTCTACAATTATGCTCATCGCTCTGTTGTCTTGGCAAAGGTGATTTTAAGATTTATTTATTTACTCCCCTGCAAACAGCTCCCATAACAACTTTTCTACAGTTCAGCCACCCCGTTCATTTAGATTTCCCAGAATAGGCTTCTAACTCTCGGCCACACAAAAGAGCTGAAAAAGATACCAAAGAATTTCCATCTTTTGAAAAGAAATACAAATGCATGGCACAGAAAAACCCACCTTTTAGTTTCCATGGATCCAACCCATAGTTTCTGAATCTTCTTCCACTCTTATCAGTTTCCTTGTGTGAAATTGATTCTTCTGATAATGAGGACTAATATGATGAGGAGTACTAGCTGAATGCAGGAGTAATAAAAATTCCCCTACGTTCACTATATTGAGCCAATCTTCAGCAAAAAGTGAAGGTGCTAAGTTATGTAGATCCTGTTGTAATTGTTATACTATGTCCCATTTTCAAAAGTAATTTAGATATTTAGGAGCCTATGTCCCAATGGCTTATAATTAGAGCCCTGCGCAGATACAAATACGTGGATCTGTATCTGACCTGTATTCGCAAGAAATGGTCCGCGGATATCCGTATATTTGCAGGGCTCTAGCTCTGTCCAGATAAAAATATGTGGCTCCGTATCCGATCTGCATCTGCAAGAAATGGTCCGCAGATATCCGTGTTGTATCTGCATATGCGGATCTAAGGCGGACGTCTGTGGATATCCGTGGATTTGCAGGGCTCTACTTATAATGATACTTAAGGCCCAGATCCTCAAAGGTATTTAAGTTCCATACTTTCCTTGAAATCATGTGTGAGTCTGGGTGTTAAGCACCTAAACACTTTTTCAAACATGGGACCTTAGGAAAGGTCTTAACTCGGGTAGATTGTTCAAAAAACAAAACAGAGATCCAGAGGTGGATTGAGTAGGTAGTTACCTCTTATTGCCTGCTCATTCTTCCTCAATGTCACAAGTGAGCAAGGAGGAGAGAGCATTATAAACAGTTTGTTTAAAAATATGGAAAAGCTTATATTTTGAACAAGTCCCTAGAGACCCTTATTTGGTTACATTAACACCTAAAAATGAATAGTAGTATCTATATGGTGAATATAATTATCCATGCTTCTGTTTATTGTTCACAGGTTTAGCATATAGGGTCAAGGTGCTCTACCTTTTAAGCTTATTATATTTTGCAAAAGAGATGACTTCACGTTCCATAACCAGTTCTTCGTAAGTGAGGAGAAGGGAACAAAGGTGATAAATGACTTTCTTATCCAGAACCTTGTGTAGGAGGGGAATATAGCATGCTTCTAGTTATATTTCTTGCAGCAGGTGTGGGAAGGGTGGAGAGTAAAAGCAAGATAATGTTTAACTAAAATCTCATTTACAGGCCAGCAAGGCTTGCCTATGTAGTAAATCTGTTGCTATAGTGACCTGTGGCTTAGGCCAAGCCTAGGGTCCAGTTTTAATTGTCATTCTCCTACACAGACATTTTGGAAAATTGTCCTTGCAAAGGTAGAGACCCTTCTTGTAATAGTTGCTGCTGTACTTGTCCAAGGCTTTTTACTAAGCAGATTGCAGCCCCATCTTCTGAACTGAAAGTAGTAGGAGTTGCTAATCAATTTGAAAAATGTGTGCTCATATGGTACCTTCATGGGAGTTGAGCTCCTGTGAAAATATGATCATGAATGGTTTTGCTTACATTCTTCTGCAATAGAAGGAAAACATGGCTTTCCTACTTTGCAGGCATGTTCTGAAGATGTGCTTATTCATGTCTATGAGAGGGTTAGATGTTCTGGTAGTTATGCTGGAGAATGGGTAGTCCCCAGCAATCTTGTCTTTGACTGGGAGTGGGGGGAGGAGAGGTCACAAGCCTCATTTAATCTGTTAAATGAGAAGCAAACAAATGTTCCTTTTAAAATTATAGCTGAAACAATGGAAATCACTTGCCCCACTGACAGCTATCTGGAAGGAGCAAGATGATGTCCCTCCTGCTATTAGCTTCCTGCTGTGTTCGGGGAAGTAGGGCTTTGTATACATTTTTTTTTTTGGGTAAATAAATAGACTGGCATCAAAGCAATACCTAATTCCATCAACTGTGCCCAAAGTACACAACCCATGACATCCTGAATGTTGGCTAACCTCTTGGGCTAAAAAGGGGTAAAATGGGAGTGGGACTTTGTGAGTACCTAGTTAGATTAAGAATCAAGCAGAAAATGGTTTTCTCTTGATCAGAATGTTCCTCATACATCCAGGGAGCAAAATCAATACCTTGTCATGTAGCGATAGGCCCTGCAGTATGACTACTATTAAAAAGTCAAAATGAACATTAGTGAACAGCGTGTACCCTGAGTTATTTATCCAAACTATGTTGCAAGCACTTAAGAATTACTCCACTTGAAAAAAAACCTGAAATCTTTATAATATTTTACTAATCAAAGTAGATGAGCTAAATACATATGAATATAATAAGTAGTTTACCTCACTTCTGCTGAGGTAACTAATTAGCTTGAAATCCAGGTTGTCCATGAGTAACTCCACACAGGTCTTTAGCTGCTAGACAATGGATAACATGAAGATCAATTCCTTATCATCCACACAGCTGTATAATCTTTGCTCTACAGATGAAGAATGGGAATACTCCACAAAATATAGAGAAAATGATTGCTCTTTCTTGCTGTACATGATGCCTGTGGGAAATCCTTGTCATTCTTCTGATGGTACCACCAATCTTTGTGTCAAGTCTGAGCCCTTTGTATTTAAGAATCAATGCTTAGGAGTTTTCTCTTTCATTCAGAATCTGCACCTTTGTTTATTACTGAAAAATAACCCTCAACTTTTATCTTTTTACATAGTCCTTAAGGAATTTTATACAGGGACAGATGCCTCTTTATCTAGGAGAGGTTCACTGCACTGGCAATGTTCCCTTGTGGTTGCTTCTCTGCCCCTTTTGTGCTGATGTAACTGGTGCAAAAGGATACAGAACTTTCTTCTTCTTGGCTTTTAAATACAGTATCTATGAAAAGGAAACTGATAACTTTGGGAGTATAACACAGACTGGTACTATGACAATGTGCTCTATGTACTGAAGGAGCATCCTTTGGGCTGTTCCTTGCATTAAAGCAACAGGAACTTTTTATTTGAAAATATGAGACAACACAGCAGTGAAAGCCTGCTGTAAATTGTAGTCGGTACTCTCTAGTCTATCCTTAGACTGTTTAGATGTAATCGACTTGATGGGACCTAAACAAATTTACTCTCTAGTACTTACAAAACTAGTGGAAGAAAACTTGAGACGCCATTCATGAGTGTCTTCAAGAACTTATGGAGGTCTAGAGAAGAGCAAGTATAGTACCCATCTTAGAAAAGGGTGACAAAGAGGACCCATGAAATTATAGACCACTCAGCCTAATGCCAATGCTTGGAAAGATATTGGAACAAATGTCTAAACAATGAGTTTTTATAAGCACCTACAGGATAACAGAGTGACAAGTTATAGCCAGTGTTGGTTTGGCTTGATAAGTTCTTGACAAATCTGTCTGTTTTTCCTTTTTCTGAAGGGATTGCTGGCCTGGGGGTAATGGAGAAGCAGTACACTTTATACTGATGTTAGGAAAGCTTTTGACATAGTTGCATGTGACATTCTCCATAAACAAACTAGGGAAATGTGGTCTATAAGAAATAACTAAAGGAGGGTGCACAACTAATAGAGAAATCACAGTAGAAGAGCAGTTATCAATAGTTCTCTGTCATGCTGGGAGGAGCTATCTATTAGGGTCTGTAGAGGCCTGTGGTAGTCAATATTTTCATTAGTGACTTGGACAATGAAGTGGCAAGATGTTACCAAGTAGGGGCAGCAAGTACTTTGAGGGACAGGATTGGAACTCTGAATAACTGTGATAAAAAATTGGAGAATTAATCTGCAATCCATCAGATTAAATTCAATAAAGACAAGTGCATAGTACTTCAAATACATTATGGATTGTGGTGGTGGTCAGATGTTCTTCTTGTTCTCAGAAAGCAGAGCCAGCACTAAATGGCTGATCTTCAGCAAGGGAGATGTAGGTTTGTTGTTAAGTAAAACTTTCCAACTCTAAGGATATTTAAATAATTGAATTGGTTATCAAAGGAAGCAGTGGAATTCATGTCACTGGAGCTTTTTAATAACAGATTGGACAGATGTCATGGATGCTCTGAATACGGTTCTTCCACAGCATAGTGTGGGCTAAAAGACCTCTCATGATGTCTTCCAGCCCTACATTTTCATGATTCTATCTGCTAATGAAGCATTTATATGGAGCTTGTGTAACTGTTTATATGGTAGGAGAAATATTTGGAGGTGGTGTGCCCACCATTCTTTAGGGATTTCCTTGGGGGTTTTTGGCACGTAACAGTTCTGATTACTTAGTAAGAGGAGTTTCTCAAGCTCACTAATTTGGGCTAGAAACTCTAAGTGATTAGAGAAAATGAAGTGTGTGTGGGGGGGGGCGGGGCGTAATAAAAAGAAACTGTTATCTCCTTCAGATATGAAAGAAATGTCAAGTGCCACAGAACAAAGGTACAGTCTGTCTGATATCACTTTTATTCCAAGCCTTCAGTATTGCAGTTGATGGCAGAAAAGTGCTGTAAAACATGGGAAGGCCACTGGGTAATATCCACTGTAAAGTGTTAATTGCCTATTGAGGCTGTAAACTATGTCAATATGCCTGGATCTGACTTATTGACAGGCCTCTCTTTATTCCAGCCCCACAACGCTAGGCTCCTTAGAATGGGGCTCTAATCAGTCATGCTTTACTGATCCCACCAAGAAGCAGCAGTCGATAAATGTACTTGCTGACTTAACCCTTTGAAGTTTGTAAAATTACAAGTGGGATGGATAACATTGATTCACGGAGAACTCTCGGCAGTGGAAAACCCCTGGGAAATAGAGACTGCCTAGGGGCAATGACACACACCCAATTCTAACGTGCACTCAGGATACACAGGGATGAATGTGGTACTCTCTTGCTGGCCTAACCGGCATAGTTCTGTAGGCGTTTGACATCTATGCTGAAAGAAGCAGTTACTTCAGGATGCATGTTGTGCATTTATGATGACTGACTGGGTAACGGTGGTGTTAATTATTTCTCATTCCTGATGCTTACAGTTGTGTGCTACTTGTGGTCTGTTTCTTGAGTTCTGTAATTCCATGCTGTGGGTCAGAAACCACACTAAGGCCTTTAAACAACCCATGAGGAGTGTTATCCCCTACCCATGACTGAATAAACATTTTGCCCAAGCATTTTTTGTTGTCTAGTGCTGATATAGATTAGCTATTGTTCAGTCCCAAAGGTGACTCCATTTCAGTTCTGAGTGAAACGTACAAATACAGGCCCCGATTCCATTCTTGCATTTGTGCACATTTCTTTGCTGTTCTGTGAAAGATGCTTCCAGGGACAGAGTTCAGCCGTCAGTTTGTAAAGTGTTTTGAGATGAACGATGCTGACTTGTATAGATGGAAGATCCTATAATATTCACCTTTATATAGCACCCACAACAAAAACAGTACTTAATTTATTTGCATTCATTCACTGTGGGTTTTTAAATAATTCAGAGTAGCTGGAGGTAGGATTGGGTGTGTTTTATGAGTAGAAAACAAACAACAGCTAAACTATTGCCTTTCCAAGTAGGAAAGCAGGGGTCACACTGCCATTTGCCATAGACTGTAAGCAATGCAAGAGAATGCAATGTGGGGAAAAGCTAGAACTGGGCCTTTGGACAAGAAACTTCCCATTTGAATTGATAAATGAAATCTGTACAGCCACATTCACACGTCCCTGTTGTACCCATTCTCCCTGTATGTTTGAGCAGTCACGTTGCACTAAGAAAAAAAAGTTTGAGACGCAGCAGCTTTGTTAGATGATCAACTTCTTATATGACCCCTCTACACTAGGGCTATGTCTACACTAGGAAAAGTTGGTTCAAATTTAATTTGAATTGCTAAGTTAGTGTAGTTCAAACTAAACTAGAACTTATTTGTTCAAATTAACAATGAGGACTAACTTGAACTAAAGTTAGTCCATTTAGAATTAGTCCACTTCAAATTTAAGTTCAAACTAAGGGTTAATTCTTGGCTACATTGTCCTTAGTTTGAACTAACAATTGAACTAGGGGCTTAGTTTGAACTAACTGGCAGGTCTTACTAGTTCAAACTAAGCTTTCATTCGTTCGAATTAAGAAATTCCTTAGTTCAAACTAATGAAAGCCTAGTGTAGACAGGTACTAAGTTTGAATTAAGCCTCCTTAATTTGAGCTAACTTGCAAGTGTAGACATACCCTAAGAAAATAAGGTGGTTTTACTAAAGTATTAAACTACTACTATTAAGCTAATTACTGTTTGACTATTAAATTCCACTCTATTTGCACTTACTATAGGCAAGACTTTGGTATGTGAAGATGATAAATGTTCATGGCAGGCTGGGGAATTAAGGGAATCTTAGGGCTGGCTGTGGCTAGCTAGCATGGGTTTAAACTCAACTATCTTTGTTTACACTAAAGACTAAGTGGTGTTTTAAACATGCTAATTAACATGGTTTTACTAACAGGTTTCCTAAGCATATCTTGCATCTTTGGTCTAGGCCAGATCTAATAGAGAAGCTGCTAGGAACAGAATTTGGCCTAATAATCACCGAGTTACTTCATTCACAAGACGATAGTCAACCTTCATAAAAGTCATGCCCCCCAAGCAGTTTAACTTGCTTTCTGTCTGAGATTGTTGCTGCACCATTACTGTTAATTAATGAGAGGTAAACAGCTTAACCTACCTTTATAGGACTTGGAAATTGAGGCACCAAGGAAAATGGTGGGATTTAAGTGGAGTTGGGCATTGTACATCCCATACTTTGTGATACGCTATGGTTTTACTTCCCTTCTTCTGGATAGACAAAGTTGCAGGTGTTCCCATTATGCAGCACACCTCAAAGAACTTGTGATAAGAGCAACCCACAGTGTCCGATACAGTTTGAGCTTCACTGCCCACAGAGGTGAGATTAATGGCTGTGTGAGGTGTGTATTGCTGGCATCAGCCTTTTGCGGTGGACTAAGTAACACTTGAAAAAGTCAACACCTGTTCTGCAAAAGAAATGATGGATTCACTTAATTTCACTCTTCATTCATAGACTTTAAGGCCAGAAGAGAACCATCATCATCATTTAGTCTGACCTCTTGCACACTGCAGACCAATGAACTTTACCCACTCACTCATGTAATAAATCAATAACCTCTGGTTGAGTTACTGATATCCTCAAATCATGTTTTAGAGACTTCAAGTTACGGAGAATCCACTGTTTACACAGTTGCAGGCACAGCAGCTTGTCTTAATTTGAAGCCCACTGAAGTTGGAGTCTTTCGAAAGGGCTTTTGGGTCAAGTGCTTAATGAAAAATATTTCTGTTTTGGTGCAATTTTGACATACCTTGCTCACATCAAGAGGACAGAGAGATAGCTACCCATCCTCAAACACTAGCATGTTTATACTGTTTGCCTTACACACAAAAATATGGTATAAAAATGACAGTGTTTCAATTTTCACAGAGGATGATGAGGGTTAGTTACAAAGTCAGATATATGAAATCTTGGCTGTAACAGGGAAGGAGTTAGAGAGTTAAGACTCATCAGTAACCATCTACAGGTCAAAATACTCCTTCATGAGCAATGCATAAATATAAAATGACTGTGTGACACCCCTCAGCCAGGGGCAAAACCTGCAAGGTGTACAGCTATATTTTGCAGTATATTTCACAATCCTTCAAGCTGTTCAGAGCCGAATGTATTTGAATTGAGGAATACCCTCTGATTGCCATTAATTTTCTCTGTTGTGCCAAATCTTTGAATGCCACTGAAGACAGGAAACAAATACCGAGGGGGGGGGGGCAAGACAAGTCTGTGACTGCGTTTTAAATTGCAGCCACAGAGATAATTCTACATGGAATTTGCATATTTGCCTTGTGCTTGATGGGGGAAATTTGATCTAATTTTTTCACTTCATTTTCCATAGGCTTTTTGCATGCTGTACTCTCTGTAATGTGACCACTAGAGAGCAGACTTAACTTGGTAACAAGAGCTAATTAGTGCTTGGCCTCTTCACTCCCCCTCCCCACCTTGCTTTTAATATATCAGTGGAGGGGATTTAGTTGGTTCTTCACTTTGCCACCAATACTGTGCAATCTTAGGCCTAATTAAAACGCCACAGACGGTCTGAACCCCACATTAAAATTTGATGAGAAATTGATCAGCCAAGCAAACAGGAAATTTAGCTGTGTGAGTGAAGGTAATGTTTGCTCAAATGTGTAATGAGGTCCATAGAGAATATTTATGGGGACCTTAGTGACGGCTTCAGCAGTTCCTTCTCCTTGATTTCATCTGACCTACGTGCCCTTTTCTTGTTAAGACTATATGCATAAGGAAATCCAAGGCTGCCTCAGGTAAAGGTAGGGAAACCTGGAATGATGGGTTGTGTTTGAATGAGATTTTGCCATTCAGAGCTTTACAGAATCTGAGGTTTAGAAATCCAAATACGGCTTTTTGGCCTTGTCTTTTAAATAGTTCTTGGTATTGATTTTTAAACATTTAGGTAATCTAATTATCTGTGACCTATGGAACTCACTGCATCATGTTACTTAAGTATATCATTTGCTCAAAAAGAGCCAGTTATTTATTTGGATGCATGTTGCATTAATTTTAACTAGGTTAAAACTTAAAAAGCTATTAGTTCACATGCTAAAGATCTATCCCATTCCCTCTGGGATTTGAGTACAATTTTTGCAACTCTTCCTCTACTCTTTACACTTTCCTCGAAACAGCTCAATGTGAAATTCAGCCTGACGGCGTCCAACAGCAGTACACTGGACCAAATGAGTCATTGCACCATTCTGTTACAGCAATTCGTCTGTCTTAATTTGAGAGCATATCCTCTATATAACATTACAGTAATACTGAATGTAGAAACTTGGGGGGGGAACATGAATGAACAGAGTATCAACAGTTAACAAAACAACTTTGTGATCTTCCGTACAATAGGAAAGAATGAGATTAAGTGGATCTAAAGTAATGAATACAGGAGCATTTGTGTAGCACTTTACATCTTTGAAGTGTTAGATAAACATTAGTGAACGACACCTGTGAAGTGGGTAGGGAAACCCTTTTATTTTCTTGTTACATAATAGGAGATTTAAGCAAAACTGAAGATTTGAAAGAGGTAGCTGTGACTTCTCTAATTGACCTTGAAGTCTCAGCCTTAAAATGCTATACCTAATGTCTCAGAACAAGTGAATGGAAGAGCCAGATTAGGAGCCAGGCTCCCCTGAATTTTTAAACTTATGCTTAAACCACTAACTGAAGGGTTCTGGCAGACGTCTGGGCTAACATTTTCAAGGGTGCCTATGACCAATTTTCAAAAGCAATTTAGAAGCCTGAGTTTAATAGTCATAGAGATTTAGTCTTGGTCTGCTCCGAAACTTGATCAAGTTGCATCATTCAGGGTTGTGAAAAATTTTGCACTGTCAGACATAGTTAGGGCAACTTAAACCCCAATGCAGACAGAGCTAGGTCAATGGAAGAATTTTTCCTGTTGACCTAGCTCCTGCCTCTTAAGGGTATGAATTTACTACTGGGATAGAAATGCTCTTCTTTTGCTGTCTATGCGGGTGCAGCTTTAGGGCTTCCATACAATCAATCAATCAAATCATAGGGCTGGAAGGGACCTCGTGAGATCATTGAGTCCAGCCCCCTGGGAATTGAACCCAGGACCTTCTGCATGTTAAGCAGAGGTGCTAGCCACTTAACTGCCAAGTTACATAAGTGCTTTTTAAACTTTTACCTCTAGTCAACTGTTTTAAGCATTAAAATCCAGAGTGATGGTCAGGATGATGTGGCCCATCTTAAAACACATTTTGGAACTGTTCACAGATAACGGGTTGGTTTCCAAAAGGGTGTAATAAATACAATGGGGCACATTACAGACATAGCGCTATTGATCACACCTGATCGATGCCTGTTGCTTAATCGGCCAAATTCAGCCGTGGTGTTACTTCATTATACATTGCACTAGTGATGAGTTTGGCCCAATGTGTTAAAATTTCAAAGAATGTCAGAAGATTGTACCACTTGGATTATTTCCAGCATGTTAATGATGACATGTGCTATTTTAAGGCAGTGGAAAGAGGGGTCCAGTTACTACAAGAATGGACTAAATAAAGTAATGAATTTTTTAAGCATCTTGATTGCAATTGGCAGCAGGGAGATGAAACAACTTATGAACCCATAAAGGAGGCTGGCTGATTCATAGATGATAAGATGCTGTTGAGAGAGAGTCACTTCTCCCGGGTTCTCATCCTGTCTGCACCACCAACTCACTGTGCCTTTGGCTTATACTTCTGAGCAAAATGCAACTTTGCCAAGTCCCACCAGGGAGAAAGCTGGCTTGTTGTGTTTTTGGCTTGTCTGAAAAATAGATAAAGGTATCCTCATCACTCATAAAGGTCTGAGATCTTCAGCTGACAGGTGCTTAATTCTTTCCTTCACCACCACAAAATATAGTTGTTAAATGCTTCATGATTTCCCTCTGGCTTGAGTGCTTCAATCCAGTGTGAATTGCTAGAGTTCAAGGAAACATTTAGAACTTACTACACTTTTTGTAAATCCCCACTGCAAAAGATCCTGTCTGAGCAAGTATGTCTGAAAGATCTGCCTATAACAAAGAACTTGTGTCAAAGAAAGGGTTTAATATAAGCACAATGTAGTCAAGCACTAAACTGTCTTCACCAGCAATTAAGTGTAGCATCAACTAATGGTAGGCTAGAAAAGATCAGCCCAAGGGCAATTTCTACCACTGCATCTTCGCACCATCAGTATCTAACTTAATATACTTTTTATACACAAAGTGAAACCTATTTGTATTTAAAATAAAATCAAGCATGAGTTTGATAGTCAAACAGTAAGTATGATGCCCTTGTAAGAGGGCACAGTCTTCTTTACAAGGCAGGGCAAAAAACAGGGGTGTCACTGGCGCCTGGCACATAGGGCACATGCCCCAAGTCCCAGCACCAGTGCCCTGAATGTCTGGGGCAGCCCCTGCATCTCTGAGACCTGTCCCAGGCTGGTGATCCGCGGCATGACTGCCGGCTGTGGTGCCTGCCTCTCCTGGCCTTGGCGGCGCCTGCTGCTCCCTGCCTGATCCTGGGCTGGGAATTCAGGCTGGGCCACCTGCGACAGTGCCAACCTCTCCTGGTCCCTTGCTCGGTCCTGGCCGGGGATCCAGGGCCAGGCAGGTAGCGGCAGGGTCTTTCCTGGGGCAGCGACGCTTCTGTCAGAAAAGTCTTAACTTGAAGCTCTGTGCAGTGGATAGTCATTACTGTTCAAAACTATGCCTCATGCAGGACTAGGGCTAGACTGGATTTGCATCTATCTGCATAAGTCTTATTAACATCCACCTCAGTTTTTCTTCCTAGGTGTCTTAGACAAGATGTTTATCTCTTAAATGCTAATGTGTCTTTCAGAGCTGAATGAAAGAAGAGAAGACGGAAGGGGGGATTTGATAGCAACCTTCAATTTCTTGAAGGGGTGCTTCATAGAGGAGGGAGCTAGGCTGTTCTCAGTAGTAACAGAGGACAGAACGTGGAGCAATGGTTTCAAACTGCTCTTAGTGAGGAAAAACTTTCTCACTAGGAGGATGGTGAAGCATTGGAATGGGTTACCCAAGGAGGTGGTGGGAATCTCCATTTTTGGAAACATTTAAGGCCTGCTTAGGCAAAACCCTGGCTGGGATGATTTAGCAGGAGTGGCCCTCCTTTTTAGCAGGGAGTTGGACTAGATGACCACATGAGGTCGCTTCCAAACCTATGCTTCTATTACTCCTTGAACATTCTGGAAACTAGGAGGATGACAGCTGTCAAGCTTGTGAGGTATTTAAAATAAGCATCAGTTGCTTTCCAGGGCTGACTTCAAGACACCAGCAGTTAAAATAAGGCAGTGTGTATGTAAGAAGAGGAGAGCCGCCTCTCTCTGATAAAAAGCAGTGACAACTTCCTTCCCCACTTCCTGGCTTAAGCAAGCCTCACTCTTCTCTTCTTTTCCTTTGCTTTTGTTCCAAACTCCCAATTCTGTTGCAAGCTACTTTAACCAAAGAAAGACAGCATAGCTAACTGACTGTTCCTCGAAGTTTAAATACAATGCAGTTCTCTAGTCTGTCCTCCAAGGATCTCAAAGCATACTGCAAAGACTAAGGAATTTATCCTGACTCTCACCCCTTCATGCCACATGTGATGGAGGCAAATATTACATTCCCTTTTCAGCTTCCCCATCATTGACACAGTTTCCAGTTTGTTCAGGGCCATGCTGAAGTCAGCAGAAGAGCCTAGACTGATCTCATCCTTCACTTACGTTCGCATCAAGACTTATTACAAGGAAGTGGAAGACCAGGCTGCTTCCTGCACATGAATAAATGATGGGTCTAAGTGTTTGAAGGAGGAACAGTGATGGTGGTGGTGTTTTGCTTGTTTGCTTAAAAGCAAATGGTGCTCAAAGGAGGTAAGGCAGGGCCCAAGAAATTGGCTACTTTTTTAGGAACTGAGAGAGCAATGACTGGAAAACCATACTTTTGATGGTATTAGGCTAGCTAGCAGGAGCAAGAAAGGGGTATGGTGAGGGCATATTGTAGCTGGTTGATATGAGCTGATGTAGGGAGAAACTCCTGCTAGAATTTCTGCAGTGTAGATCATCCCCAGGCGAGTGTGTGCACACTGCACCAAAACCCCATATTGGAACACTCCCTGAGGCAGGATCTAGGTCCACATACTGCCCCTTGCTGACATTGCTAGCTGCAGCAAGACTTCCTGTAAATTAAAGAGTAATGTCTTTGGGAGGCTCAACCTTTTCTTGTATGTTTATACACAATCTGCCAAAACAGGATCACGATTCTAATTTGGACCACTAGGTACCATCATAATAGAAGTGATGATATATAGCCAATCAGTGCTAAGTGACGTTGGCCTCTTTATATAATAATTTTAAAAAGAAACCAAAACCCTTCAGCTTTCTTGGAAGGACTTCAGTAAGAAGGCCCCTGGAGTCCAATCTCAGAGGTGATTCCTTATAAAAGTCCTTCTGTGTCCCAGGAAAGACTTCTTACAAATGTCCTGTCATCATTTCAGACTCAGTTCTGACAAGAAGCCACTAGGGTCCCATTCATAAGACTTGCACATCATATTATATGCCTACAGTTCCTCTAGACATTTCTGCACTGCAGTAAACTTGTGCTACATAAGCCCTCCCCCCCCCCCCCTTTTTTTTTTTTTAAACATGTGGCATCCTTGAATTTTTGGGCCCTATTTTCCAGCCTCAGCTTGAGAAAAGATATAAAGAGTTGTAGCATTTCACACCTAGTTTCTACTCACTTCCTAAAAATGTAAATATTTGCCCAGGGTGAGAGGCAGCAGAGAACTGAGTCTGCAAGCTTCACACTCCTCCCAAAGGGAGGATTACAAAGTCATTCAGGTCAGAAAACAAGGGAAGGTTCAGTGTTTGGAGATGGGCCAAATGAACACACAAGTATGTGCATGGCGTCGAAGAATGAAGGGATAAACTTGATGCTGCATCAACATGGTGCAAAGTGCAAAACAACTAATTAGCAGGGGAAAGGCCAACTTGTTTGTCAAAACTAACAAATTAGATTAGAGAAGGCACTTTGGCCACAGGGCATTCCTTAGGCGATAGAACAGGATGTCATTTAGTTTTGCTGTGTCCTAGATTCATCATGCCCTTAGGAAGAACCCCAAGGCTGAAGCGTTGCTTCTAATTGTTTTATAAATGACCTTATCTTTCCCTGCATTGCTCAAGATGACACTGATATTGGACTGGACAGTTTCCGTTGCACAGAGTCTCCCTGGGAAAGACGTGCAGTTGGTTAATAGTCAAATGGTCATTGGTCTGGCAGAGCATTCTTATGTCTCCTAGACTCTGTTGCACAATGATAGTTTGCCATGAGACTGAGTACATGGCTCAGATTAGACAGGGCTGTCTTGAAACCAGCCAGGTAATGACATGTTTATATGAAACTGCTCATCAAGAAAGATTGAAATGTCAAAATAACCATTAATAAATGCTTTTCATGTACCACCTTTGAGGCATTTCATTCAGTGCTCTCAAAGCAGTTTTCAGCCTCATCCAACCCAGTAGGAAAGGTGAGCATTATCATCTCCTTTTTAGAATCTGGTCAACAGAAGCAGGAGACATTCAAGCCAGAATTCATGGACTTGGGTTTTGTATTTAAGCATTAAAATAAGTGGTTTGGTTTTATTATTTTAAAATTTTATTTTATTTTTTTCTCCCAAAGCTGGGGAGCATCTACCGGGATCTCTGATATCAGTAGGGTCAGTGGAGTCTTCTGAAAAATGGGCTGGAGAGTCATTGTGTAAACATGGCTTTTGATGCCAATGCTGTTGGAATATTCTGGGTAATAAGACAAGACATGCTAATTTAAATGTATTACATACAATAATTTTGATGTCAGTCATTCAGATTATGCTGCATGATTGCCCCTTAAGTTGTGGTGTAGACATAGCTTATGTCAGCATATCTTATGTCACTCAGTGATACGAATAAACCACCCCTTTGGGTGACATAACTGATACTGATGTAGGCGCTCTTTGTGCCAGTGCTTTTATTGGTGGGAGTTTCTCATGGACATGATTTTATTTTGTTGATGGGAGAGTTGTGGTGAGTCAGCTGTTCCACTGTAAGTGTAGACAAACTCTTGGCCTTAAGAAGGGAAACCGAATTCCTTTAGCAGCCAGAAAACAGCCCGTTCATTAGGATCAGTTAAACTTTTACAAGCTGTGCTGCAACTTTGTGGTGTGTGTTTTAGTCCATCTTTGAAACCAGTCACAATTTCTGCATTGTAGTTAGGGCTGGATGAATGATTCACAGTGATTTATTCACACATTCATTTTTTTCCCCGTTTGCAAATTGCCTATGAGCATTTTACAGTTTTGTAAAAAGTATTTCTTCAAAAATTACTTGCCAGAAAAACTTGTCAATAATCCTAGTTTGTGAGAAGTTCTTGGTCATGCTGGATATTTCCACAGGTTAGATCAGCCCGGCCATTAAGAAAATTTCAGCGGAAATAAAATTTCCAAGAAAAATATTTATTGCATATATCCTCCCATTTTCTAATCAGGTCTGTTTGGACACACAGGTGTACTTCCAGCCTCTGAACTTCCAGAATCAGGCTTCTGCTGTGAATAGTCAGGCAAACACATATGATACTTGCTTTTGAGAAATATCTTCTATTTCACTTCAGCTTAAATTTTCAAAAGTAGCTAATAATTTGAAGTGATTCTATCTTTGGGTGCCCAGCTTGAGGTTCCATGAAGGGTTCTGATTTTGAGATAGTGGGCATTCAGCACTTCTTAGAAATTAGGCCCCTAACCAGTGTCTTGAGTTAGGCCCCATGAATCAGCTGTCATTTTTTTTGAAAATTACTGCCTTCAGTCTTTCATCAGGCACAACTCTGTTATCTGAGTGGGTCTTTACCTGGAATAAGGATGGCAAGAACAAGCTCTGTTAGAGTACCTACTAAACTACAGACAAATACTGCTGCCATCATTGTGATCTGAGATACACAGCCATGCAAAACCAACACAAACCAAGGTGTATCAAATAAAAAAATAATTTCATTGTGCCCTTAAGGTTGCTAAACTCAGGTTCTGGGTGCCCTCCACAAAGAACAGTTTTCAAAGGGGTGAGGGCCATTGGATGAGAGCCAAGTTGCATGTCCTGTTTGTACATAAAATGTACAATGTTGTGGTGATCCCAGGATGTTAGAGACAGGGTGTGATGTGGTAATATTGTTTTATTTGACCAGCTTTTGTTGGTGAGAAGTAGATGTTTTAGAGCTTACATAGGGCTCTTCAGGTTAGGGAAACTTACTCAGAGTGTCACTGCTAAACACAAGGCGAATGGGGACAGCATAAGTAGTTAACATATATTTCAAGGGACAATTCAAGGTGAAGTTGCTTGGTAAGACCACTCCAGTCATAGGGAGGAAAGAAAGAATCAAGGAACAGAGCTAGGGGAGGCTGTTTGCTAGAGTGATCTGTAATAAGCCAAAAACCTAGTATCCTTTTTTTTGTGGCTAGCATCGTTCTGAATTTAAGGTTAAATTCAGGGATCATGATTCCTCAGCATTCCACTGTTTTGCTCATGGATGTGCGTCTTGCTTGGTCCTAGCACAGAAAATGTTTAGAACCACTCTTGTGAACAATGATTATTACATGTTTTTTCTTTGGCTGTTCTTGGCTTAGGATGAGCTTGGCAAGAAATTTTTTTGAGATCAATACCAGGGGTGTGATAACTCAGAATAATTGAATTAAATTAAGAAATGGGAAATCTAGTCTTAATATCAGGAAAAAGCTGCTGGCAATGAGATTGCTGGCTTGTGAAATAGCCTCAGTAGGAAAACAATGGAGTTTTAGTGCCTGAGATATTTAAAACCAGACTGGAGAAAAAGTGCACTTCAGGAAATAACCATGTGTCCACAGGGAAGTGGACTGGATGGTCCTATCAGAGATAGAAAAGAACCAGTTTTATTTGATCCTGTAATATCCTATAAAGACTATGTAGAGATTTTTGTCTTGTTCTGGAAACTTTTTTTTTTCTTCTTGTAGTCACCTTATTGTGAAGACCAGGTTGATAGTTGATCTACTAGCATGGAATATGCACTGACACTCAACAAGAACTTGCCATCTTGAGAATGACTTGTATAAATGCCTTGGTAGCAAAACTAAGAAAAGAGATTCCTCTGTAGTTTTTGCAGTCTTTTTTTATGTCATTTTGGGATGACATTCTTCATGTCTTTTTGTATCCAACCTTCCCACTACTAGGCAAACAAGATATTTTGCAGATGTATAAGCACCAGTCCCATCCTTCTTGTTTTGGTGCTTTGGCTGGAATTCCATCTTTTCCTGTAATTTTTCCCAGTGCTAAGAAAATGGTTGCCTTTTTAAGCTTAATTAAAGATGGCTCTGACTCAAACTTTGTAATATGCTGGAACCTGGCAATTACACTTAGTGATGTTTCAGAAACCAGTGTCATGTGAATAGAGTTTGTGGTAGTGATCCATCCACTGTTGTATCTGTTTGCTTCTGTCAATGATGACGCCTTCATGAAGAGATTAGAGGCAGGGATCTACCTCATTCTTGATTTCCTCTCACAGACCTCTTCACAGCTAGTAAGAATTCAATACTTTGCTTATAAATATAAACGTGGGCTCCTAGGTGGTATGGTATCAGTTGAAAATAGCACTTTAAGAAGGAACATAAAGTTCTGAAAAAATCAAATTGGATGTCCAGACATGATCACTGTGTTGCACTCCATGTCTTGGTGAGACTGTGGGCTACAATACGCAGCTATGTGGTGACTTTTTTTTAAAGTGGGTAAATTTCTAAATGAGGCTCTATATTCCCCAAATGAGTAGTGAACAAACTGAGTTGACATGCATTTACCATTGGCTAGGCTACTTGAAGTGCATCATGTGAGATGTGCACTGGTCAAGGATGCCAGGCTGCAATGGAAAAATGGGAGCATGAGACACCTAACCTACATTTTTCATGAGGCACTGAAGCTCTATGGGCAGATACAATTTAACATTGAACTAACTTGAAATGAGACATTTTTGTTCAGTTCAACAAGTCAAAATCTTTCCATTTTGTATTGAACAAATCAGAGACAAAATGGTTCCCAGTTAAAAACCTGAACATTTCTCTCAGAAAACTTTCATTTTGCAGAAAGCATTTTTTCTTGAAAAATCACTTTCAGAAAATTTTTACATTTGTACACTGTGATGAGAGAAATAGATCAATGGCCTCATTATCCAGCTCTGTAATCTTGGTGAAAAGTGTGAAATTTGTTTTTTGGAGACAAGGAGAAATGTTTGCACCATTGGCCAAAAAAGTAATAACTCATTTTTTTGGGGAAAACAGGATGTATTTCTGCCTCAATGTTTGTCCGCTGTTTACCACCAGAGCAACGTGTGCTATTTGTTGACAAATACACTTCTTTAGCTGTTAATAAGGTGGGATTTCTCCACCAAAAGTCAGATTTCGTCATGTTAAAAATGCATATGAAGATTTGCTTTTTATTCGTGAGGTGAATATTGCTCTTGTGTTTCTTATTTTAAAACTGCTTTGGTATTGATAGAAAGGATGGCCCCATTTTAAGTTTAATCACACTAGTAAAAATCCCATACTTTGCTTATGGACATAGGCTCCATAGTTTATGTAAGTATGGGGTCAATTTATACTCATGAAAAGTTGCAGAGACTTCAGTAGGACCACTAGTGTTTGCCAAGCTAGGTACATAGGTAGCCCCGATCCAGCAATCTTGTGTGGAGGACACGGGGATGGCTAAAAAGCTTTAGGTTCCTCTATCTCTGCTTAATGCTTTATGATCTTGGGTAAGTCATTTATTCATAGTGTCTCAGTTCGCTGTCTGTGTCTTGTGGATAACTTTTTTTTCCTCCCTTCTTTTATCCAAAGTTGTGAACTCCATCAGAGTAATGATTGTTTTACTATATATATGTGAAACCCCTAGAAAATATGGGGGTCTTGATCTCACTTGGCACTACTTTATCAAAGAAAATTGGAAGCTTCACAAATCTTGGATTTTTTTTTTTTTTTTTGAAATCCAAAATTTAGAAGATTAGAATAATAAAGCCAGGTCAAACTGGTGACCTCAGAACAATGTCTTTGTAACCCATTCACTTATTTGATCTTTCTTTTCCATTAATCCAACAAGCATCTTCTTTCAGTAAGCAATTCTCTGTTTGCTGTTTTTCACCTTCGTTCACAATAAATGTCTGCATTTGTTTCTTCTTCCAGCCTAAAGATAATTCATTAAAGTAGCTCCCCTCCCCCTTTTTGATCCACCTCTCCACCTTCTAGCACCCCCTAAAAACACCATCAATATTTCATAAACTTACAGTGACAAATGTATTTTAATGTGGTCCACAGAGGACCTGAGATTGATTGGCCTCTCAGAAATATGACACGTTTCAAAGCAGGATATTCATGGAGTGTTTTAGTGCCTACATTAGTCAGAGAGAAGCAGCGCCTAAATTTATCATAGTTATGGCTTTCTCGGTATCCATTTTCTTTTAGCCACTGACAGCAAGTATCTGAATGGTCCCTATTGATTGGCTTTGTGGTTGAGTCTTAAAAATGCATTGGCTGTGGGGGTTTCCAGATCAAATTAAAGCCTGGTTTCCTCAGTTCGTGCATCTCTACAGTGAAAGTGCAGGCAGAGCTGGCTTCATTCATGCTGATTTTCATTCACAGGGGTGTCCATTTATAGGGAGCGAAAGCTGAAATCACCAGCTACTACTAACAGAAGTGAAATTGACCCCTTCTGTTTGAAGGTGAACATTCATGATCCTAAAAGGAAGCCGCAAGGTGGAAACTCTCTTATTGTACCTATTGACGTATGAACTTAGCAGTGTCCATGTGGAAGCAGAACATGGTATGGCAGGAGCACGTGGATCAAGGGTGGAGAATGGGCTATTGTGCCCTCATTTCTGTGTCAGTGGTGTGAATCTGGAGCAAGTCCATTATGAGAAGCAGTCACCAAATGATGGCTGTGTGAAGCAAACAGGTGGTCTGTCTCTCAAGCTCTTAATGAGAGAACATTATAAAACTCCCCATCCTGTTACAATTTCCCACCAAGCTTGTGGACAGTCTGTCAAGATGCCAAAGATAGAGAGGGGATAAGACAGAAGAATTTCTTTCTCGCCTATAGACGTGACCCAGAATGTGTTGATGCATGGGTTCATGCTATTTCCATGCCTGTGTCCTCCTCAAGGTCCTAGCACAGCTAAATTCAATTGGGGGAAAAAAAGCAAAATGCATGGCAGTAATTGCTTATGCCTCAATAGGTTGAACAGCCCCAAACTCAGATTCTGATTTCTTGCTCATGCTTTTATAGAGCTCTCTTGTCATCACTGGAAAGTCTAGCTGCAATGGAAAATAGATTTGGTAAATCTGAATGATGGGATTTTGAGGGAGGAAAGTAGGTGGCCTGGAATGAGGGAGAGGGAGGTTTACTTTCTCAAGGTCTTCATAGAGTTTAAGGCCAAAAGAGATTAGCTAGTCCATTTTGAGCTCCTGCATTTCACAAGTCATTTCATCTCATCCAGTTATGCTTGCACTGAGCCCATTCACTGCTTTGACTAAAGCACAACTTGTGTTGAGCCAAAACATCTTTTCCAGGAAGGCATCTAACTTTGATTTGAAGACAGCAAGAGATGAACAATGCACTTCTTTCCTCAGTAGTTTGTTCCAGTGGATAATCGCCCTTGCTGTTAGGAAATGATTTTTTTATTTGTTGTTTGAATTTGCCTGGCTTCAGTTTCAGCTTCCAGCCTTTGATTCTTGCTGTGCCTTTCTCCAGTAGGCTAAAGAGCCATTTTCTCCCCATGAAGGTACTTAGGCACCGTAATCAAGTCACACCTCAATCTTCTTTTTGATAAACTGAACAGATTGAGTTTCCAATTGTAAAGCTTTTTCTCCACACCAGGATCATTTTTGTGGCTCAAAGTCCTTTTTATGATGTGGACACCAGAATTGAATGTGGTAGTCCATTACTGGTCTTAGAACTCTGCGAGAGGTAAAATTGCCTCACTATTTCCACTAGTTACACGCTGGTGTTTTTATATGTGTGTGTGTGTGTGTGTGTGTGTGTGTGTGTGTGTGTGTGTGTGTGTATAATATATATAAAAGCTCATCACAATGTACGGAGGTTTCCACCCCAAGTCCAAGACCCAGAGACTGTACGCCAGCCGGAAAGAAGGCGGGCGGGGTTTGGTGAGTGTCAAAGCCACTGTCCTGGATGAAACCCACAGCGTCCAGGAGTACATCAGTAAGATGGCACCCAAAGATGAGCTGCTGAGAGAATGCCTGAGGCAGCAGCAGCAGACATGGGAGGAAGATCAAGCAGAAGAAGTGCCATGGCAAGACAAAACCCTGCATGGGATGTACCATCGACAGATAGCGGAGGTGGCTGACATTGGGAAATCCTACCAGTGGCTGGAAAAGGCTGGACTAAAAGACAGCACTGAGGCACTGATCATAGCAGCACAAGAACAGGCACTGAGCACCAGATCCATTGAAGCAGGGGTCTACCACACTAGACAGGACCCAAGGTGCAGACTGTGCAGAGAGGCCTCAGAGACAGTCCAACACATAGTGGCAGGATGTAAGACGCAGGCAGGAACAGCATACGCTGAACAGCACAACCAAGTAGCTGGCATTGTGTACAGGAACATCTGCACAGTGTATGGGCTAGACCCTCCCAAGAACAGATGGGAGATCCCACAGAAGGTCGTGGAGAATAACAGGGCTAAGATTCTGTGGGACTTCCAGATCCAGACAGACAAGCAGGTACTGGCCAATCAACCAGACATCGTGGTAATAGACAAGGACCAGAAGACAGCGGTGGTGATAGATGTAGCAGTGCCAAGTGACAGCAACATCAGGAAGAAGGAGTATGAGAAGCTGGAGAAGTATCAGGGCCTGAAAGAGGAACTAGAGCAGATGTGGAAAGTAAAGGCCAAAGTGGTCCCAGTGGTGGTAGGAGCACTCGGGGGCTGTGACTCCTAAGCTGGGAGAGTGGCTCCAACAGGTCCCAGGAACAACATCAGAGCTCTCTGTCCAGAAGAGTGAAGTGCTCGGAAGAGCTAAGATACTGCGCAGAACCCTCAAACTCCCAGGCCTCTGGTAGAGGACCCGAGGTTGAGGATGACACATACCACCCATGTCCAGCCTTTTCCAGCCACTGGTAGGATTTCCCAATGTCAGCCACCTCCGCTATCTGTCGATGGTACATTCCATGCAGGGTCTTGTCTTGCCATGGCACTTCTTCTGCTTGATCTTCCTCCCATGTCTGCTGCTGCTGCCTCAGGCATTCTCTCAGCAGCTCATCTTTGGGTGCCATCTTACTGATGTACTCCTGGATGCTCTGGGTTTCATCCAGGACAGTGGCTTTGACAATCACCAAACCCTGCCTGCCTTCTTTGCGGCTGGCGTACAGTCTCTGGTTGTTGGACTTGGGGTGGAAACCTCCGTACATTGTGAGGAGCTTCCAGGTCTTCACATCGGCAGCCTCCATGTCCTCCTTTGGCCAGCTCACTATACTTGCAGGGTATCTGATGACTGGCAGGGCATACCTGTTGATGGCGTGGATCTTGTTCTTCCCATTGAGCTGGCTCTTCAGGACCTGTCTTATCCTCTGGTGGTACTTGGATGTTGCTGTCTTCCTTGCCTCCTCATCGTGGTTCCCATGTGACTGGGGGATGCCAAGGTACTTGTAGCTGGTCTGTATGTCTGCTATGTGGCCTGCTGGTAGTTCCACCCCATCAGTCTTGACTACCTTTCCTCTCTTTACTACCATCTGGCCACACTTCTCCAGTCTGCATGACATCCCAGTATCCTCACTGTGGATCCATGTCAGGTGGATTAGCGAGTCGATGTCTCATTCATTCTTAGCATACAGCTTGATGTCATCCATGTAGAGGAGGTGGCTGATGGTAGTTCCACTCTTGAACTTGTATCCATATCCAGTCCTTGTGATTATCTGGCTGAGGGGGTTCAAGCCAATGCAGAACAGCAGTGGGGACAGCGCATCGCCTTGGTATATGCCGCACTTGATGGCCACTTGTGCAAGCTGCCTTGAGTTGACTTCCAGTGTTGTCTTCCACAGTCCCATTGAGTTCTTGAGGAAGGTCCTTAGTGTCCTGTTGACTTTGTATAGCGCCAGACATTCACAGATCCATGTGTGCGGCACTGAGTTGTAGGCTTTCCTGTAGTCAATCCAGGCTGTGCTCAGATTGGTCTGTCTAGACCTTGAGTCTTGGGCGACTGCTCTATCTATGAGCAGCTGGTGTTTTGAGCCTCTGGTGTTGTTCCCAATGCCCTTCTGAGCTGTGCTCATGTACTGGCCCATGTGGTCCTGTAGCTTGGCGGCTATGATGCCTGATAGGACTTTCCATGTTGTGGGGAGGCAGGTTATTGGCCGGTAGTTGGATGGTGCTGTTCCCTTGTGGGGGTCTTTCATGATCAGCACCGTCCTTCCTTGTGTTAGCCAGTCTGGGTGGGAGCCTGCTGCTAGCAGCTGGTTCATCTGTGCTGCTAGGCGTTCATGCACTGCTGTTAGTTTCTTTAGCCAGTAGGTGTGGATCATGTCTGGGCCAGGTGCTGTCCAGCTCTTCATGTTCTTGACCCGCTGTTGGATGTCAGCTGCTGTGATGGTGACTGGTTCCTGTTCCGGGAGATTGCTGTGGTCTGTTCTCAGGTCCTGCAGCCACTTTGCACTGGTGTTATGAGTCTTCTCTTTCTCCCAGATGTTCTTCCAGTACTGTTCAGTTTCTGCTGTTGGTGGCTCTGCTGTTATTGTGTTGTTGCACTGCAGTTGGGAGTACACCTTGGATGGTTCTTTGGAGAACAGGGCATTTATCTTTTTGGCCTCTGCTTCTCTAGTGTACCTCCTTAGCCTGGTGGCCAGCGCTGTGAGCCTTTGCTTAGCAGTCTCTAGGGCTTCAGATGGAGTCAGCCCCTTGTATTTTTTCAGTAGCCGAGTCTTATCCTTAATCTCTACACCCTTCTGTAGTTCCACCAGCCGGCTAACTTCTCTCCGGGTTGCCTTGATCTTATCCTCCAACCTCATTTTCTGGGGGGCGGGGTATGTACTGGTGTTCTTCTTGATTGTGTAGCCAAGCATTTCCAGGATTACAGAGGCTGTAGCGTATACCAGTTCATTGCTTTCAGTGATGGTGGTAGTAGGAATTGTCATTAGGGCTCTATTGGCATCTTCTAGCATACTATCTGATGGTACTTCTCCAACGAGCCTTGGTAATCGGTCTCGAGGGTTGACTGTAGCTAGTTTATCCATGATCTTGTGCCTCATATCAGCTGCTGTGTTCTGTAATGGAGGGGGTGGCAGTGAAGTTCCAGCTTCAGGTGTTGGCTGCACATCTAGTTGTTCTTCTGGGGCTTCTTCTTGAGTCTGGGATGTAATGTGGAGATGGTCTATCTCAAGTTGTGAGAGCAGCTTCCTCTTTACTATGTTGAAGCATTGGGTAACTAGCTGTTTCTCAGTTAGTGTAGATGTAGGTCTTTTGTCCATCCATAGTTCCCTCATACATTTCATGTATCCCCTCTCATTAGGTCTACTGTTGTAGTAGCGTTCCATCAATTCCAGGTTCTCTTGTCTCATCCATGCATGGTTTGTCCCAGTAGCCCACTTATCATCCGATTGTCCTGGTTCCCCAGCATCTGATGCAGACCTTGTTAATCCGGGCAACATCCGAGCCGGCACAACTCTCCTAGTTCGTGTCACTCTTATATTCGAGGTAGGCAAGTGAGGCGTTAGGGGGTTGTTTGCCCAAGGACCCCTACTGGGAAGGTAGACAGGTACCCACTGGGATTTGAACCCCAGTCTCCTGTATCAAAGGGCATTGCTCCTAACCACTACGTCACTCTTAACCACTACGCTAGCCAGTCTCTCTCTCACACACACACACACCACACCACACCACACCACACCACACCAGTGCTTTTTGCTTGACATCACAAGGGGAGCTCCCATGAAGTTGCTTGTGCACGAGGATGCCTAAATTTTTTAAGAGACATTGATTTCCCAGATACAGTTTCACATTTTTAGGCATGGATTGCATAGCTTGTTCCTTACATGTCTAATTTTACTGTTGGCTATATTAAAATATACTTTGCATGAATTGGCCCAGGTTACTGAGGGACTCAGAATTCTCTATATGACTGCCCTGTTCTCATAATTATTTGCCACCCACTCAGCTTGTCTTACAGTGTCATCTGCAAATTTTGTCAGCAAAAAAAAAAAGCAAACAGTCAATAGTGACAGTGCATGTGAATGGTATGTCCCTTGTGCATTGTGGATAAGGGTATTAATGTAGTTGGGCCTGAGTTTAGATCTAAATTTGAACTTAGTTTGGGATGTTTGGATTTGGCTATTTAGAGATATTGACCCTTGTGCTGTCCAGACCCGTATGTCCTCCAGCCACCTGAAGACTCCAATCTATGTTCTGATTTGGATCTGTATCTTTTCTTAAATACATCGAGGGGAGATTCATTGATGCACCATTAGTTCTAGTTAATTAAGTTTGTATGATCCTCATGTCATACAGATTACTTTACTTTTCAGCAAGCCTTTGGAGTCTCCAATGCTTTTCAGCAGGTGGAGAGATACAAGGTTGAATTAGAATCAGAACCTGATATAAGCAGTGCTTTTTTTGTGATGGTGTGCAAGGGTATGGAGTACTGACACTTTTTTGTCAGCCCCATTACTGAGCAGGGGGTGCAGGGAGTGGGATCAGTAAAGGAAAGGAGAGTATTGGTACTTTTTTATTATTAAACAGAATAAAGCACTGGAAATAAGTGTGTTTAAGTGTGACTTATAAAGCAGGCAGGTTTTTTAAAGCGATTGTTGTAAACATGAGTTTGATTTTTGTCTTTCTCCTGTCGCTTATCCATGGCAATATTCAAGAGGTACAGAAGGTCAAAGGAGGAGAGAATTCTGACCCAAATTCTGCTTTATTCTCAACAGTATCCTCTCAGAATTAGGGTCTGATCCCCTTTCTAGTCAAGTGACACCAAAACTCTCATTGACTTCATTTTGAGCAGGATCAGGTCCTTAGACATTAAATGTGCTGGTTTCTAGCATTTGAGTCCAGAGACCCTTATTCTCGTGAGTGATCCACTAGAAAACTGCAGGATTCTCTAGATGAGAGAGGGTTTGCAGAAGCCAGTCAGATTTGGGAACTGCTTTAGGAAAAGCAACTTTTTCTTTCTGTGTCTTGCTTGGCTGTGCCTCCACATAAAGGCCACCCTGAGACACAGATTCAAACTATCTCTTTGTCTCCCACAGGGAACCCATGTGACCTTGGGCATTTGTATTATAGTCACATCCTAAGGCTGCAGTTCAGGCACTGTTCAATTAAGTGCACAATCTAGCAAAAACGGGGTTGCGGCAGTTGAGGACTTCTGCAAGTAGTGGGTGAAATCAAAATGGAAAATTATGTTCAGGGTAGTTTGACAGCCATGGTTAAAGATGGTTTTCTTAGGACACAGCAGGCAAAACTTGGACTGAAGAACTGTCGCTGTGCTGAAATAGTACACCATTTTCATATACAAGCCTGTGTTGAAGCTATGAGTAAGGATGATGGTGAGAACGCGCCTTAGGCCCAATGGAACTTTCTGTCAAAGGGGAAAATCTTAGACTGAGGTTTCTCAAGGGCCTGGTCCAAGACTGTGAATCAAATTTCACCAAGAAGTAAGTTTCATCACCTTCTACTCCACATGCAAGATTCCCTTCTCCAACCTGCCTTCTCTGTGCCACATGCACAATGTCTCTGTCTGGGGAGAGGATAAAGGAGAAAAAAAACAAAACACGTCTGGAACTGAGAAGGTTCTCAAAATCTGTGGTGATGAGGGTGGTCGATGAATCTCTCTAGAATTGTCTGCCTAGGATCCAACCTGGAAGGGCAAAAAATACAAGTAAAAAAGGTCATCGTTGTAATATTTCCCTGGCACGTTTGCAGGCTCCAGTGTCTTATGGTTCAGCGATGCACTGCATAAGCATCTGGGCTGTTGGGTACCATTCCCAAGTGATCTCAACCTCTTCTCAGAGTAGCTCACTGCTAACAGAAACTGGCAAATTTATTTCACTTAGATCCATAAGCTCAAATGGAAGTGAAGTATTGTGCAGTCTACTTACTACATACATTTCAGTTAAGTGTTTATATAAAATAAGCAAAGGGCAGCACTGATTTTAAGTAATGCTGAACCTGATAATTTATGCCTCCCTCTTAAATGAATCTATGCTGAGACATGCTTTCACCCTACAGGACAGACTATTCTGTTAGAGGCTCTTTTTAAATAAATAATTAGATGTGGTTGAGAGTACTTGTAAGAGATTTACAGACAGTCACAGGCACTCCAAAAGGTTGTTCAGTTTGATTGATTGTGCCCCTCTTTATTGGCTCTTTGCAAATTAATACTTTTTTTGTGAAGGCTTCCAGAAGCCCTAATCAGCATCAGGATCTCATTGTGCTAGGAGCTGTACAAGAGTGTAAAATGAAATCGGACTAGATAGCCACGTGACCAGAAATTGAGTGCCGCATTTCTTGGATGCCCAACTTCAGTCACTTTTAAAGAGGTCAGCTTTGTATAGGGTAGGCACTCAACAGTATATGAAAATCAGATTCTGTCAGGAGATCTCAAGTTGGCCACCCAAAATCAATAGCTCATGAAAATTTCACATCACAAAATTTCACTTCAATTCACTTGTGAAAATTTAGGTCATGGTTCCTTCCCAGAAGAGATGGCAATAGGGTTTTGTTCACATAATGGCTAGAGTAGTGACTGTTGTCTTTCAAATACAAGTAAAGAGAATTCTGTATAAACATGAGTGTCTTTTTTCTGTTCACTATATTTGCTGTTTATAATTCTCTTGTGGAAAAAAGACCAGCCATTCTGTCCATGGAGGAACAATGCCATGACCAAAACATATGTCACAAATGTGAGTGAGAGCACATAGCTGATGCAGTCTGCTCTCAAACACTCTGTCTTGCACATGATTCATCCAAACAGTTCTGGGAACCTTTATAAATAACAAGTAAGGCTCAGAAAAAGTGGCATAAGTTCACAATTAAGTCACTTACAGAAAAAAGGGATAAAGTTGATTTAATTTAAAAAATCCCAAGCAAACCAAAAACCAAATCCTTCAAACTGGATTACAAATGGAGCCGAGTGTAGATTAATACACAACCTTCTCGTTATAGCAAATGATACGAGGCTGTCATGACCCCACTCCTCTCTGGTGGGCCACTGCAAAAGAATTCTCCAAACCTAAGATTTTCCAGCTTCCTTTGTGAAATTTATGTACAAATTAAAACTGAACATCTTTAAGATACTATGCAGCTAATTTAATTAGTAGAACCTACTGTATGCAGATAACTGACAATAGGTGACCTGCATGTGATGCGTGCAGTCAGCAGACTTGCTGTATTTTGCAGATTTAGTTACATTTGTTTTTCCACCAGGTAATCTGTGATCATTTCTATTCCTTGTACTGTCCATTTTGTCAATGGAATGAAATGGCTGTGGGACTTCAGCTGTACTTTAAAAGAGAGACTGCAAAGGAGAATCAGTGTGTAACTCAAACACTTTACTTGAACTGGCTGGGGAAAAATGACACACTATCTGCTAACACATTCTGGTTTTGTGAGCTGTATCTAACGTTTATGAGAGGTGATATAACATGCTTGTAGTAACCAGCAATCAGACTTTACACCTATGGTAGTGTATTAGACTGCATCTAAGCTGCCAGTTACCACACCGCTAGCCTACTTAAAATGGTTTGTCTTTTAAAGTTGAGAATGACATAATTTCTTTTTTATGTGAATTTCTTTCTTGTACAAAGTATTGAGTAATAGCAGCTCTTGAGACTGAAGTACACTAAGGGGAGGCTTTTAGCTGGCATAAGTTCTCATAGGTCTATTGACTTGGTTATTTTTCCCTGTGTGAACATATGTCTATTGACTTCATTATTTTTCCCTTTGGACAAAGTATCATGTGAATGCTGCATCATAATTTGTGTGCGCAAGAGGGCTAATTAAGGTTGCAATGGAAGCCTTAATTCTTTTAATTGTATCTTTTAACATAGGTATGTGGGTGGGTTCATGTGTGTGACCTTATTTCCAGTGAAATTCACACCACTGGAGAAAGTCTGTTCTTGTCCTGATGTACTGATTAAACTTCTGGCTTGTGTATTGCATAATCATTAGGGACAGTTTTATCCTGGGCTGAATTTAATTTCTTGGAGCTGGGCAAGAAATGAATTTTCCTTCCCATGACAATTTTCAGAATTTTGAAAAAAATTTCATGTCCTGGGACAAATGTCAAAATCTCAAATTTTTGTGATGTGAAAATACAAATAATGTTCCATTGGGTCGATTTTAACATTTTGCTTTGATTTTTTTGAATGTTTTATCATTTTAATTTTTACCAAAAGTAATTTAAATTTCTAGAGAGAGGAGGTAGGTGAGGTAATATTTGTTATTGGACCAACTTTTGTTGAGGAGAGAGGCAAGCTTACACGGACCTAAAGAAGAGCTCTGTAAAAGATATCACCTCAGTCACCTTGTCTCTTTAATATCCAGGGGTCAACATGGCTACAACAATAATTAAATGTCTAAGTCATTTTAAACTAAAAATTGGAATGTAAAAAACCTGTTTAATTGGGATACTTCAACAATTTTAAAATTCCTCAAAATTTTTTTGGGACTGGAAATTCATCAGAATGGTTCCTTTCCTGCAAATACTTTTTGGTTTCAACAAATTGGAATTTCTAACAAGAAGCTAGGTGAAAAATTCTGGCCTAACTCTAAATTTTGCTACTATAAATGACACGTGTTTGCTACTTGAATAGTTGCTCTGTAACATCTTTACTATGTCAGAGTTGCATCTGATTAATTCTGATTTTGATGTCGTTCTAGTCAATATAATTTTGCATGTGTTGCAATGTGTTAGGAAGGTTTCTTTTATATCTGATTTTCACCAGACTTATTTTTATTTACTATCTTGGCAGCTTCTTTGCCTATGTTTCTATTGTTGCATTCCCACCCCCTGCCATGTGATGCAGAAGGAAGAATTTATAGAGCCAAACAATGGACTTTAGATTTAGTTCCAGATACATTTTGTTTGTTTAAATCACTGTAAGAATGGTGATTGGTAGATCTTAGGAAACTTCCTTTCCACTGAAAATTAGTAGTACAAGGCAAGGGAGAAGAGCAATTAAGGGCAAGCATCTCCTCAGAAGGAATTATCCAGGCAATCAGCTCAAGAATCCCAACGAAAACCATGTTCTTCTTTTAATACAGATCTACTCTCACTTATCCCGTGTAAAATAAGGGCTCTAGTTCGCAATCCTTACTTAAGTAAATAGACCTGTTGATTTCAAGGAAACTAGTCACAAGTAAAGTTTTGTTGGATATGAGACAAACCTCTAAATCTTTGACAAAAGGAAGGTTATGAATAGTGGTATGCACAAACCAGTTGCAGGGTACATTACCCAAGTGGACAATTCAGGCACAAACTACAAAGTTGCTAGCTGACTTCTCTTTAACAGGGCTTTTAAAATCCAATCTAGGAGCTCTTTAATTTGTGCCCACAGCATCCCCACAGTATGGTGCAGTACAGCAATTTGGTGTGTGTGGCTGTTCATACCCCTCTAGTCCGAACTATGAGATGGTGTGGATCTGCCCTTAAATACTAAAGATGGTTGAGGAAGGTTGTAGAAGACTAATGGATGGAGCACTGGACTGGAACTCTACCGATGTTGGGTCTAGCCCCAGCTCTGCCACTGCCCTGCTAGGTAACCTTGGGGTACTTCATGTCACCTCTCTGTGCCTCCATTTCCTCATCTTTAAAATGGGGATCATGATAGTGACTAGAACTAGGACAATTGTTGTTGTTCAATTGTTTAATTCACTGAAAAATACAGTTCTGGGACAAAACTATTAACCAACTCATGTTCAGTTTGGTGAATAGTTCTGGCTGAATAGGAAGAAAAAATCTTGTGGTTTTTTTTTTTTTTTTTTTTTTTTTAAATGAAAGGTCTGAATGGGTTGTTAGTTTTGAAACAAAACCCTTTGACTTTTGGTTTTGAACTGACACTTCTTTCTGAAATACAAGCTGGATTTGTTCATTTAAAAATGGTTGCCCTTTGAAAATGTAACAAAAGGAAACAAAAATTGGAAATTGAGTCTTGGTTTGACTTGAATGGATTGATTTTTTTTTTTTTTCTGGTTCAATGAACAAAAACTGGGGAAAAGTTATTCTGTCAGCTCTGCTACTGGTCTCCTTTGTAGAGTGCTTTAAGATGTACTGTTGAAAAGTGCCATGTAAGAGCTAAACCTGATGATGACAATTGGAAAGACGATAAGAGATCATTGGAGGGAAAATGGAAGATTTCTGACTGGAGGAGGATAGAGAAAGCAGGTGACAGAGATTTTAGGATGATCTTTTTGATTACAAGCGAGAGAAAGCTGTTTAGGACATGGGGGAAGTGTATTATTCCAAAGGCAAAAATAAGTGAAAAAGTTCTTTACTTTTCTAATAAAATAGTAAATTTGACATGTGAAAATGTTTTATTACTATGGTGTAAATGGAATTCTCTTGAACATTTGTATGTCATCATCTCCTGTTACTGATCTATGTCTCTATATAGACAGATATATACATTGTTGATTTGATAGATTGTATCATGACAATACATGACTTCACATTGTAAAATACAAGGTTGTGTAAGTTTGCAGTATCTATAGCTTCCTCCAGGACTGATGTATTCTGCATTAAGTATCTATGGTGAAATCAAACTCACTATGGTCGTCCCACATAATGCTGTCGGTTCTTCACAGTGCTTGTGGTGGGGGCTGTGTTTTGAGATAACTGCTAGAGTGACTATGAATGAGCGTCTTTTAATGCATTGTTCACCACTGGAGTAGTTAGAGGTAAGAACCACATGGTCTATACTCATGAAGATCCATTGCTCTGAGTTCCCTGTGTAAGGAGACCGCACCTACTTTTACAGCCTCTATAGGGTTATTCTAGTGGTTTGTGATGCAAATAGTAGTCCTAGCCATCGGTATTTCACTTTCCCTAGTTCTTGTCTTAACCCACATAAAACACAGCTACTCAGGCATTGGAAGAGTGCATTTTGCCATTAAAGAAACTTCAGACAGCATGTTTAATTGCATTGAGTGGGAAACAATGGGTTTATGACTTCTAATTTTACATTTTCTATTGTAAGACGCTTAACTGTTCACAGTATTGCCAGATGAAAACCATTGGGCTGAAATTTCCATTGGGTGTCTGCCTCTGCCTAAACTGTTTTGAAAGATTTCAGCCAGAACCTCCTGTGTGTTCCTCTTACTAAGGATAAAGAGAATATATATTTTTCAGTATTTTTTTCTGTGTCATCCTTGTCTTTGAAAAGACCTAGTCCAATTAGGTGGTGCAGAGAGGTGGCATTGTCTCAAATGTGCCATTTGATGGTTTGGGAAAATTGGCTCAAATTAGGCCAAATTACAAACTGCTGAAAAATCTCCATTCCGACATGCTCAGTGGGGACAACTTAGATTTTTGCAGCTAAAATCTCCACAGACTCCTTGTGTACTGAGCAAGCTCTACCCTCTCACAACATCACATGCTGAACTGACTCTGTTTTGCCTCATTCCCACAGAATGACAAGCATGCGCCATCCAAGCAAACATTATCGGGAGAAGCCATGCTTTCCTTGTAATTGGTGCTCCAGGCCAGGGGTGGAACTGAGAGCGGGAAGCTTGTCTCTCCTGTGCTGTATGACCACACTTCCCAAACAGTTCCTGAAGCAAGGAGGAGGAGGAAGTAATTGATTTGAATGGAGAAGGGAGGGGGACAAAGCCTGAGCTGGGTGGGCTAGCAGGAGTATGTTGTAAAAGGGAGCCAGGGAGAGATTGTGATAAGAAGCACTTAAATCAGGGGGACAAGTAGACACTGTAAGTCGAAATAAGCTGCCTTGCATCACCCTAACTGTGTAATGAAGAGCTGTTCTCACATTACATTGTTTTAGCTCTAGTAGGGAATGCTGGGAAAGCTTGTATAAACCAGGCCTTCGTGTTCTTACCATGTTGTATTTTAAACACCCAAGCTTTTTTAGAGATGAAGGGGTTAGTATCAACATCAGATAAATTTCCTGTTTCCAGAATGCTTCTCTGAAGTGACTGCAAGCCCCTCATATTTTGAAACTTGATCATTGCTGCAGGAAGGATGACAACATGTTTCATGTTGAATTTGCCTTGCTATTAGCACCTGTCAAATTTTAATTTGTAGTCAGTTTATGTAGGATAAGATAGGGCTGATTCCATACACTCGTTGTAAGAGAGAAGGTGAACTAGATTTTTGTGGTGGTGATGGTGGTTCAACATGTGAATCTGAGACTGTGAAGGATCACAGTTAAGGCTGTAAATGTCAAGGTAGTAACAGAGTAGTTCATGTCACCATCTTAGATTCTTGGAGATCACTTTTATTGTGGAGGGATAAGTTGATATTCCTCAGACACCTTTCAATTGCAGGCCTGTGAAGTTGCATTTCTTGTGGGAGGGAGTTAGTGCCACTCTCCAGAATCATGCACCAGTTTTTCTTGCATGAGAAAAGTTAATATAAGTTAAAAATACCAATAACACTGAGATTTTTTTCCCTTGTGCATTAATTCCCAATATCTGTTACTTAAAAAGCACAAAGAGTTTCTTAATCATGCAATAAATGAAGTGATATGAATTTGACATTTTGCCAGATGGCAAGATTTCTCTTCTTGTTTGCAAGGCGCCAGATACAGGGGAAATGGAGGAGTGAGGGAAAAATCAAATAGGTTGAACCATTTGAAGAGTGTGTGTGTGTGTGTGTGTGTGTGTGTGTGTGTGAGAGAGAGAGAGAGAGAGAGGCATGATGTGGGTAAGGGAGCAGGGCAGAGCCATTTTAAGTCATTCATTGCCAGAGCCTCCAACAATGGATGAAGCTGGGGAGGGGGGAAATATTTGTGCGGTTTTTAATAATTCATTCATGTTGCATCTATTTTACTATTCTCTGCTTTTAAAAACAAGACCCAAGCTCTGTCTGCAAGCACAACCTCTCTGATGTAATAAGAGGGAAAGTAACAGGGTAGCTGCTTTTTATGTCTCCGTTAATGCCGTCCATCACTGGGCTTTCAGCCTTGATCGGTGCTTATTGATGGGCCAAAATCCGAACCATTTATCAAAAGTCTTCAGAACTCTAGAGACTTGGAGGAAGGCTTGATGGGGTTTTGCAAAACTCCCCAATTCCTTGGTTTCAGGCTACTGAGTTACAGCAGATGGGCTAAAACAGAACTTTTTCTTAGCAGCCTCTGCTGTATCATTGTCCTTTCTGTGACTGCACTGAGGTGAGTGTAAATTGGGAGTAATATAACTGAAGTTGGTAACATAGCAAGCTAAAAGTGGTGTGAAAGGAGGTTGCTAGACATGGTGTTACAGCATGGTAGTGCTAGACAGAATAGGGAGTGGATAGACTCAGCAGCCTCAAAACAGAGCCCTTGTTACGATCATTGTAATGAAGTCCTCACTCTGCTCTGCAAAGAAGTACAATGTACCTTCTACCACATCTGCTTTGGTAGCTTGGGAAAAGCATGCTCCAGATTTAAGACGCTCATGATTATGGCTTCCCCAGAGCAAACCCCAAACCACTATCAGTTTTGCCCTTCTGTGCCAATTTCATTCTGCCTTCAGCATAGCTACTAGCAGTGACCAAGCCTTTAAAATGGGCCACTCTCAACTTTCCAAAACGGGGAGCCTTCGTGTTACTGCTCTGAGCCCATTCTATGGAGAACTTCAGATATCACCTGAAATTTTCAGTGAATGAAGCTGTAATGTGTAATGTAGAGCTGTTGATATCCAAGGTCTTAAAAAGCACTTTATAGTGCAAGGACAGTTATTGGTAGTGTAGTAAATGTAAGTAAATGTGTCAGCCATTATATACTCAGCAATAGTTCAAGTGTAATCATGAATAACAGAATTTGTTTCATTATTGAGAGAGGGAGTGTTGCCTGAAATACCTGTTTTCAAAAAAAAGTCATAGGACCTTTCACTACCACTGGGACAGAAGTCAGGTGTCAAAAGGATCTCAATTCATCATACCATCCACGCTGTCTTTCAGTAATATCTCTCCCTTTATAGAGGGCTGTAATAACCGATCAGGTGTATGATCTTAAAATTTCTGCCCTTCAGCCTAAAGTCTAGATTATGGTGTTTCCTCTTCCAAATGAGTTGTACAGAAATCTGGTTCACAACAGGTCTCCCCAAAGAGAAATAGAGAAATGTCAAAATATAACTTACTCGTGAATAAAAAGGACCAGGTACCACTCAGCAGGATGGGGTTGCAGGATGCAAAAAAAACCCACTGTCAATGCTTCTGCAATAAATAAATAAATAAATAAATGCAAAACTACTTTGCCAATACTGTGATTCCAATGAATAGAGATCCATTCTTTGTTCATTCCTAGGCACCAACATAATAAACACTGATAGACAGACAGGGCTGTGTGAAATACTTACAATGTAACTTGAAAACTTCTAAGTATGAGGTTTTCACTTTATTGTGTTGTGACTATTTGAAAGTGGTCCAATCCAGTGAATGTGTCAAGTTTATTTTACTAGAAAATGTTCACTTTTTTGTTTAAAATAGGTTGCTTATGAAAACTCATTCTTTTGAAAAACCTCATTTAAAATTGTGTTGTAATTTCAAATTAGAAATATAACTGTAATAAAGTTAATATTTCCATCCCAGCATATGAAAATTGAATGTTTTGCATAGTTTGGGGTGTGACCTCATTTCACAAGGTATTTTGTATAAACAAAGTTCAGCCAACAGGGAATTGTCTCAAACAAAATCAGGTGGATGTTTTTCGCAAAAATAAACTTTCAGACAGTGCTTCACAGTTTCACCTTATCCTTTTAAAGACAGGTTTCATGAATGCCTTCTAATGTAGCAATGGTACTATAAGGTGAGGTTTTTCAATGTTTTCGGTGTTGGTGTATTTAATTATTTGTATTGCAGTAGCACAGGGGAGTCCTTATGAACCAGGATCCCACTGTGCTAGGAACTGTACAAACAGATAACAAAAAGACAGTCTCTGTCCTGAAGGATTTTTCACTTGGCTGGTAATTCGAAAGACTTGGGGAGCGGAGGAGCAGGGGGCATCTGTTTCAGGTAACTGATACATTTTAGACAAAATCAAAACATTTAATTTCAGTTTTGATCATTTAAAGTTTTTGTTTATTTTAAACACAATTAGACTATTTTGAAACACAAAGTAATTTCTCTCTGAAAAAATGAAATATTTTGTAGAGAAAAATGTCAAAATGAAACATTTTAATGTTTTTGGAAAGTAGAGTCTCCTCTTTTTCCAATTTGGCAAAACCAACATAAATCTGAAAAATGTTTTGATGTCTTCAACTTTGCAATTTTTTCATTGAAAAAGGGTTTTTCTGAGAAACTTTAACTCTACTTTGCTTCAGTCAACTTAAGTGGGAGCTGAGCACTTTGGAAAACCTCACTGTTACATTTTAAGGCCCAACTTTCCCAAGTATTTCACTGCCATTGGGGGAAATGGGAAGAAGTACTTTTCAAATGATACATGCCTTCACTAGTGGCAGGGAAGCAGGTTTTTAGTTTGCTGTAGATTAGCTGTAAATGTGTCTCTGGTATTTGCTGATATCTGTGGCAGGTCTTTGTGAAACTAGATCCTACTGAACTAGTAATACTGGTGTGTAATGAAGCATCCCTGCAGGCTCTTCAGAGAAGAATTTCTACTGGGATTACTTATTTATTGAATGACTTTTACACATGCATTGGTTTTTGTATATACATAGAGCCCTCCGAGAGAAGCCTGGACGGCACATGGAATTCTGTTTAGAGAAGGCTAATTATTCATTGATTATTAATTGTTGGCACAACTGTGGGGTCTGCTTCAGGTCACTGTTAACTTAGCACAATTTATATGTGAGAAAAAAGTGTTTTTCCCATTTATTTAATTCCACAACTCCTTGGGAAGAATAGAATGGAGACTGGAAAGTGAGTGAGTCAGAGGGGGAGCTGGCAGCAGGCTAACAGTGGCCAACTCTTCATTTATTGCAGTGGGTTGCAAAGAAAGCTGTTTCTAACCACAGCAAGTCAATGTTTGTCTGCCCCTGGTTTTGTTTCTGCAAATAAAAGAGAAATCTGTAGGGGGAAGATGCGGTGTGCTGCATCTTGTTGCTCAGTTGTTAAAGCTGGCTCAGCAGTTCTTGACAGCGGACTATTTTAAAATTTCATTGCCATCTCGTCTCTCAGCTTACACAGATGGAGGCAAGGTGTCAGCAGGTATGGGTAAGGGGCAGTTGCCCCTCCCCAAGTGACTTTTCAGAAATCTATATGCTTCACTTTTTGCCCATCCCCAACTTTGCAGAATATTATAGGCATAACAGACGCAATTCCCCTGCTCCCATTTTCTTTTTCTTACATGACGCCTCTGGATAGAGGAACTCTTATACATTCTAATCTCTTGCTTTAGTTTTCTTTTCTTTTTGGTTCCTCCTTTCCAGTTCTTTCCTGGTTCTTTCTTGTGAGCCTGATCCTGCATGGTGATCAGTGCTGCCCTTTGAAGGCAACTGGGGAGCTCAGCACCCATGCTGGAGGAGCTCAGCACCTTATTAGGATCAGAGTTTATGAACTGCAATGCCTGCTGCTTGTGATTTGTCCATGCCTGAGCATACATTATGTGAATTTCATGCTTCCTTATAGGCAGAAGGTCTCAGCAAGTATCTTGGCACAGGAAAAGCGGAAAGTGTTTATGTATTTACCGTGTGAATCTGATGATCATGGAAGGCAGGAACTGATGCTATTTACTTTAAACAGGTTTGGTAAAACTGATGTTCCTTCCCACTGTGGCTGCGTCAATCTGCTTAATTTCTAACTAGTCATTGTTCCATCCAGGTCTCTCTGTCTAAAGTGTCTTGAACAGGAGCATTATTATCCCCTAAAATGTGTTCTAGCAATGTCACTGGCTAACTGTAAGTAATTCTGTATCTAGAGCGAGACAAGGGAAGTGATGATGTCTTTTGTTGGATCAATTTCTGTTGGTGGAAAGTACAAATGCTTGAGCTACAGAACTCTTTTCAGCTCTAAAACTTGTACCATCTACCAACAGAAGATGATGCAATAAGTTATTACCCTCTCCTTTGTGTCTCTCTCATATCGAAGGATCAATGCAGCACACGTTCTGTATCTTGACAGAAAAGGAAGAGAGACCCTAGAGGAGAGGCAGAAGGAAGGTCCTTCAGCACAGTTGAGCCAAGGTTAGTTTCACCGGTCTTCAGCCTTTCGCCAGCAGATGGCACAACAGTCATAGGTTTCAATGGCAACTGCCGTTCAGAAGTAGATCACGATCGGCCAGCTGTGGACCACTGGAAGAAACTAACTTCCATAAAGTACTGGAATGAGTCCTGTCATCTTCAAAGAGCTAGTGACCCAGAAAAGAGGATGGTTCACGTATATGGTTGGAAAGGAGCTATGGGCGGATTTGGAAAAACCAAAGTGCCTTTCTTCTATGGATACTCTGAGTGGCGTTTCAGATGAAACCTTTGCTGTGATCCTAGAGATATTTAGTTCAGGGTTGAAGTTTGTATCTTACAACCTGCCTTATTAAAATATATATTATGTCTTTATGAATCTTTTATAACAAGCACTTAGTAAAGACCTCATAATAGCTTCTATTAAGCTTTTATAAAACATTCAATGTTGTATGATGAACTCAGTCATGTGAGTTTTTATATGGAGACTGGAGAATGTAGTCTGGGATGAAAGCAGTATCCTTCTGGGATGGGGGGAAGATTAATCTTTTTAAATTGTCGTCAGGACTGCAGTGTCTGGTCACTGTTGACTTACCATCATTTAAGTGGAAAAAAGTTACTTGTATTTCATTCACTAACCTGTCTTCCCCTGGGAAGAAAATTGGGCCTTAGGGCCTATTTAGGGGTAAGCCTAGCACCAGTTTCATTAGTGGCTGTAAGCATGATTCCAAGAAGGCATGGTGACTCTTTGTCTCTTTGGAGTCCTGCATCAGTGTACTGAGACATAGAATTTGGATCGGGGCTGGCAATGATGGAAGGTACCCATCTGCATTTGGTCTCTAGCTGTAACCTGTATTCCCACCTTCTGGACAGTAACTTGGTATATTCCGGAACAGGAAGACAGTTTCAGGCTAGTCTGGCCCCTGAAGCTCATGGCATTTCATCTGATTGCTCAACAAATGGATTCTGTCACAGTATGTGGGCAGGAAGATGCAGGCTTTATCAGAATTGAATTCCAACCAGTTTTTAATGTTGTAGTCTAGCTTCCAAATGCTGTAACATGGCATATTTCCTCAGTTACAAAGCAGAGGATGCTTTTGGGGAGTGCACAGATATCCTCTTAACAGAGGAAAGAAGCAGATCTGTTTATGTGTGGACAGGTTGCTGGACAGACAGGACAGCTTTTAGACTGATGGTTTGCTACACCAAGTAATAACTTCAGGCATCTCAAAAGATATTCTATAGCTAACTTTAGAGTCTAATTAGTGATTTTTCTTATTTATCAGACTCTTCCATTTTTATAACCTGGTATTTCCTTACATGTTCCTCTCTCTCTTGGTAACTTAATACAATTTTCTTTTATTAAGGCGACCCAAACTGGGTCTGGTTGTAGTAAATAGGTCATAATTTGCTGACAAGCACCTTGCAGGGAGAATGAACTCTGACCTGAGGGGAGGCCAGGATAGAGCTGTAATGGACAGTCTCAGTCAAGGGGAGGAGGCCTTATGAGCCAGGAAACAATAACAGAGGTGGACAATGTGTTGGGCTTGCAAAGAGCTCAGTGACCCAAAGTACTGGTTGTGTTCACAAGTGTCTAGATTGAATCCTATTATGACAGGTCACAGGGAATCTCACTTCTGTCCTGTTCCATATATACCCTTGTGCTGTCCTCAACACTGTAGCTGGAATTCCTTTACACTTTCATTTCTACCACCAGGGCTTCCCTGAGATCTCTCGAGCAGGCTTTCCTACCCATTAGCCACTGAGGTAACTCAAGGTCAGGTCCTACTCTTTTCCGAATGCCTTGTGGCACTTATTAGCTGTCCATTTCCATCAGATGAGCCACTCAGGGGGTCACAAATCACTGTTTGGGAGCCACTGATCGACAAGGAATGAACCTAGGCGGAAAGAAAACTATTGGCAGCATTTTAAACAATTTTTCGTCATTTTACTGGAACTTTTAGCTGTTCACAGACACCATACTTGGTGGGCAATACAGTGGATTGGAGGGAGCATGGGAAGAGGTAATGGAGAGAAAAGAAATCTTACCTTGGCTTCACCAGCAGCAACATGAGCATATGCAATTATAAGATAGCTGGCAGATGACAGAGTTAGTTAATGTAACAAGCCCTGTAAAGCATTTAGCCACATTCTAGTGTTTAATCAGCTGTGTAAAGTGCAATATCTATCTTTCAATTTTATGCCATTAAGGGAGACAAGATTTTGATTAGGTACTTAATCTGGGCAAAAGGAAAACAGGCCCACAGCAAGCCCACAATAGGCAGCAGAAGGGACATTGGACGAAGGATTCGATAAAGGAGAAAGACAGAAATTTAACATAAAAGAGAATTAGTGCAGCTCCTTTCAATCTAGTGCACAGATTTTTATGGACTAATCAATTAGATGCTGTCGCTGCACTGCTGGGAAGTGGTACCATGTGAGAGGCTTTGCCATATTAATTCTGTTCATTACGCTGAGGTCAGACTGAGTGCTTTGGAGAAGCCCCTGTGACTGAGCAGGTCATATCCTGGGTGTTGTCTCTTTGTGTAAATGGGGCAATTGGATAGAGCTGGACGTGGGGTAAGCTGGCTCCAGATTGTATAGTGGCGTGCTATTGTGTATGTGCTAGGGTGGTACTGAGATGGAAATGTGGCAGGCTGATCCCATGCCAAAATTCCATAGGCAACTGTAAGAGCCGGGGTATCTGGCTGATCTACTAGGTCCCTGTGTCTGAATTTCTCTTACAATACCCAAAAAGACAAATGAGGGCAGACCAGGTGTTCGACAAAAGGAAATAATTGCCTGAAAAATGATTGTGTGTAAATGTTTTCTAATAAGTTAAACAAAAAGATACTCCTATTGGTTCCTAGCCCTGGAAAACTGAGCAGTTGGGCTATCTGCCCCGCTAAGTCAAACTGCCATATTTGTCCTTCCCCTGTGTTCAACATCAGCCTGAAACTTGGCCCTTTCTGGGCTAGTTTTCCACTCCTTAATGGACCACTCACTTCATCTATCCTAGGTGCATATGTGGCCTTTATTACCTCAGCATTTGAGCGCCTCATACAGTTCAATGTAGCCTCAGAATACCCCTGTGAGGGAGGGAGGGAGGGAAGTGGTGTTATCCCCATTTTATGGATGGAGAAATGGAAATGGTGTGCCAGAGAGGCTAAGGGAGTTGTCCTCGATTTGCCAAGGAAGGGTTTGAGGGACTGGCCCTCAAAGCTCTGGTCTACCCTTGTACAGGTATTCTCTCCCAGTCTCCCTCCTGGATGACTACAAGATGCTTTTTATCTCCTGCAAGTCTGGATCTTAGTTATAGATCTAGTACTCTTATTTCCTCCACCTAGCACAGGTGAGGCTGGTCCTCAGTCTGTGTAAAGGCCTAATTCACCTTTTGACAGTCACAAACCACTTTTGAAGTATTATGGCCCTTTCCAGCCTATGCAAACTGGGGGAAAAATGCCCAAATTTGAAAAGAACACACCTTGTTCCCCCCCCCCACCTACAAAACGGGATTTTCCCACACATGTCAATGCTTGCACAGTCCTAGCTGAGATGGGGCTTTCTAACAGCAGTGTGTTTTTTCCCTCTCCCATGCCTGTTCGATACAAGTGATGGGTTTGTGACATTAAAATTAAATCAGCAAGAAAATGCTTTAAACTTCCAAAACAGAACAGGAAAATAAACCCTTGTCTGAGTTTTGTATTTGAGTCGTCACTGGACACATGTTTTGGGTGGTCTTTCTGCAAAAGACTATGCACAGAGAATGAAAAATAACCTTAAGGTGAAATCCTGACTGCACTGAAGTTGTTAGCAAAACTCCTACTGATTACAGTGGTTTGGGATTTTATCCTTTGCATATGTCTATACCACAAATGACGCGTAAGTGGGCATAAGGCATAACCTTCATGGGTAACAGTAGCCGTGAAGTCTCTGTGGCACAGATCCTGGAGCCAACAAATCAAATATGTACTAGAGGGGTAGCTGTGTTAGTCTGTATAGGGCAAAAACAACAAAAAGTCCTCTGGCACCTTAAAGACTATCAACTTGCATTTGATAAAGTGGGTTGCAAGCCACAAAAGCTTATGCCCAAAAATGTTCGGTAGTCTTTATGGTGCCACAGGACTCTCGTTGTTCAAATATGTACTCAAGTCTCTGGCAAGTTTGTATGGGGGTGCTTAACCCATTCTGAAATCCAGGCTTCCACATGTTGGCTATTGTTAGTTTTCCCACATAAATTAAAGCTAACCTGACTATGCTTACCCAAGCTATAATTATACCTTCATTTGCAATGTAGACATCCGTTTAGAGTGCAGAAAGTGTGAATGGTATTTGCTGAATCTATGTGAAGTGCCATGTCACAGAGACATAAAGGTAGTGCGCAGTGGGGAAATTCCAGCTAGAAATGCTTCTCTGACCAAGAACAAGGAACTTAGCAACCGGCCACTGTTGTTCTGTTGCCTCTGCAGTGAAGGGGAAGGAAATCAGCCTTCACTGTCCTTGCTCCATTCCTCAAAATATCCTCAAGGCTACACTTTGATATGCATGCTAATAGATACTACTTGTTCATAGTCTGACTCCTGTTTTTCTTTTGAAGCATAATCCAGTCTGAATTCTGATTGGCTGCTTGAGTTCTTGCATCTGTGTGAGTTGAGGAGCAGGAGTTTTGCTGAGAGGAGGAGTCATTCCTCTTTGAGGTTCTCTTGTGTTACGGTTGATTATCCTATAACTGATGGTACTGCAGGAGAAGAGAAGCCACTTCAAGTTCTGTGTGTCACCTTGAGAGAGTCATGATCTTCAGAAGTCATCCAGCATTTTCACCTGTGTTCAGTCTAGTCCATGACTAATTGGCATATTGTGGGACAAAATCTACTCTGTTATTCCAGGGTAAGGTCAGAGTAACTGCATCAAAAACCAACAGAGTGAGAACTGAATCAGGCCCTCTGTGTAGGAAATGTATTAAAGTAATTGCATTCCTCCTTGACCCCACTCCATACTTCAATTATTCCCACTCTGTCTCACCAAGAACTAATGTGGAGCCTGGAATGGTCTTCTCTTTTCTTACCCTAGCATCGGCTTTCATAGGATGATCCAGCATCACATGAGAACCTTAAAGGGTTACATACTTTCTCTCAAGCAGAAGTTACAGGAATCATTCTGAATACACGTATGTGGAACCATGGAAATTAGCTCTCTGTAATTTTTGTGCCTTTAGTCCATGATCTCTGCAATGGTTTAGGGTAGAAATTAATACCCAGTTCCTCATCTGAGGTAAATCTTTTTTACTTGCTGCTCTCCACCTTCCTTCTAGGACCCTTTCTTTTTTCTTTTTAACATGCTGACTTGTACTGGGTTCTTAATGGCTCCTCCTAATTATATTAAGCCATAGAATTACCTTTGTTGTACTAACTGCAGTGGCTCTTTCAAATGCTTGTCTCCTGAGGATGATGTGATGGAGCATATTAGTTTATGGTAAGCTGTAGAAAAGTTGAACTCCCTGACTGTTCAATTCATGCAGAGTTATGACAGGTTATGGCCACAGGCTAGAGTTAGGGAAATTATTTTCTGTTCAAACATTTCATTTCCCTGCTACTCTATAATTTTCTTTCTTTCCTTTTATTTTCCTGCAAGAGAAGCACTATGATATAAAACATTTGACTGCTGTTTCTCTGCATCCATGTGTGAGGCTGAGAAAATGAACCATTTTTTCCCTCTTTGAATCACACATCCATCCTATTTGCAAACCCAATGCTTTTTACAGGAACCAAAGCTGAAAGCATAAAGTACAAATACAAGTATGTTCATTTAATTCCCCTGGGTATGGAAGAGTTTGAAAGCTGAAAAGCACCCCTAAAGGACTGCATAAAAGGGGATCAGTGCAGTATGTCCCAGCTTACCATGAGGCTTCAGTTATGGTCTGATCCTGTATCCTTGAAACCTAATAGGAGTTTTGCTTTTGGAAGCAGAGTCAAGTCCTTAAAACATTTATATACAGTATCAAAGTAAAGCAGCAACTTTATTGACTACATCTAGACTTTTTGAAGGCCTTTTTGGAATTGATTAAACAACCAGAGCATCTTTTACATGAATGCACTTGGTGAGGACTGTTGAGAGACAGGGTCTGTTTGTCTCCTTAAATAGTGGGCCAGGACACAGACAGATTCTTCTTAGGACACAGCAGGTGACAGTAGATATTGCAAAGGCTTCTCATTTTCAAGTCCTTGGCGTTGCAAGGAATCAATGCATTTATTTAGTGCGCTTGGCAGGGTATACTTGTACATGAAGGACAGAAGAATTCCTGGTCAGGACTGGGGGCTGCTGCCAGAGCTGAGTTTGAAGTCTGCACATAGCTACTTGATTTGGACCAGTGACCCTAAAGCTGGGTCTGAACTTACATCACCCAGAAAAAGATCCCTGTTGGCAGTTCAATAAAAGAATAAAATCTGGCCAAATTTATTTGACTAACTCTCAAGATGTATTTCCAGCAGAAAGCTGACATAGTCTGAATTTGTATGCAGTGGTGGTGTAGCTGTGTTGGTCCCAGGATACTAGAGAGAGAAGGTGGGTGAGGTAAACATCTGTTGTTGGACCAGTTTCTGTTGGTGAGAGAGATGTTTTTGAGCTTAAACAAAATATTATTTTCAAAATAGTCTGAATTTGACATTATTGGAGGAAGAAGTTTGCCTCTGTCTGAATGGGTGGGGAAATGGATTGGGGGAGAATGAGAGCTATCTTTTGAAAAAGAGGCAGCGTGGAATTCCATTAATGTTATTAATACCCTATCAGACTTTATGGAAACGATGCTTTCTGTATCTGAATTTGCCACTATTTCAACCCATTTATCAAGGCTGAAATAGTTGGAGTCACTTCAGAGCATATTTATTATTATTATTTGCTGAATGAATGCTGTGATTATGGGACCAAGGGGAATTAGAAGAGATAAAGTGTCATCTCTCACTCTCTGTTCACCTTCCCCCGGGAGCCATGGAAAGGATGGCTTCCTCTGTCTTTTCTTATTAGATTTTCCTCTAATTTCTATTAATAGGGTTCTGAGACCTGCAGTAGCACTTCAAAATTTGTCTTATATTTTGAAGGATGACATTTAACTTGTTATGGTGTACTGTGAGAGGGAGTTTTCTCTTTGTGCTCTGCTCCATCTGCTTTCCACTGCTGGCTGCTGAGTCACTAGAGGTTTTGAAGGTGCTTCAGGGCTTTCTGGATGTCCCTAAAATAGCTAATGGGGTCATGTTTACTCTGTCCTGGTGGAAGAGAAAAGCTGATGTTTTTTTTCTGGTATTCTGAGTTGTGACACCTTTGTAAAGTAGCAGCTTTGGAAATAATATCACTGTGGTAACCATCTGTATTGGTCTCATGCTCGGACTTTTTTTTCCATAGCAAAGTGTTTTGGTGAGAGGTGGTGAAATTGTAGGTACGTGAAAATGTGAAGGACAGGCCCACATACAGCACAGCTGATATCATCTTAGAATGGCTGTTGAGACAATAAGGAATATTGGAAAAGAAGAGGAGTAGAAAGGCAACTCCCTTCTTACAATGGAGAAACTAGGCAAGAACTTTTGTGGGTCCCTCTCCAGGGAGTATAAAAGAGAACTTGGGCCTCTCCACTGAGGACAAACCCTGTAGATGGGTTGCTTTGGCAGTGGCTGGTGAAGTAGTCACAAAGAGCCCAGTGGCCTGAGAAGGGTAAAGTCAGAAAGGGGTGGTTGGAGACTGTTTTGGGGATCCTGGGGAGGCCAAGAGGCTGAAGGTACCCTGCTTTCTTCCCAACCAAAAATGGAGAAATGGTGAGGTGTGTATACAGCCTTGGAGGAAAGCCACTGATCCTGATGGGGTGGGGTGAATGTCTGGAATTTGTTTTGGACCTCCATTCCTCCAGGAAGCGATGGGTTTTCGTCATTTAGTCAGAGGACTAAACTAAACTGACTGAGAAGGTAGATGATGGGTTTTAATGGAATTGGAAATAGAGATAATCACCCATTGCTTCAGTTACAGTGGGAATCCAAGCACTCCTCCACTGATTAGGGTGACCAGATGTCCTGATTTTATAGGATAGCACCACTGTTTGGAGTTTTGTCTTATACAGGTGCTAATTCACCCTCCACTGCCACCAGTCCTGATTTTTTTTGTATGTGCTATCTGGTTACCTTGGAGTTAGGTAGGGAGGAGTTTTACCAGTTCAGAGAAAATTGGAACCATTTGTGAAGTTCAGAAAAGCTTGCAGATGTTTTATTTGCAGTTCTTCATTTAAGTGCCTTTGCACTTTCTGCTTCCTGATAGAAAGCACCGTGGATCTTGGGCTACATATGGAAAAAATGAGAAATTGTCGTTAGAGAAATGCCTCTTGTGGCATCTCATTACTGACCTGGAGTAGAAGCTAATGAGAGCCTGTAGATTTTCAGTCTAAATTTGAGGATTTAAAGTACCCACATTTCAAACAGGCCTCTGAAAATGCATCTATGAAATCAGTAAGTGACTCAGTTTGTGTAAATAATCTCTATCCCTAGCAGTTGCCCACTCTAACACACTTGTATGAATGAAAAGCAGCTGAGTGAAGAAAAGCTCATTTGCTTATATGCAAATAGATGTCTTCATGGACAAATAAAGTATCTTGTGTTTGCAAAAATGGTTGCTCTTGAAAAATTTGAGGGTGCAGTTTCGATGTCTATCTTTGGTCAATGACTTTGAGAGAGAGTTGTTGTATTTTTGGGTTCTTCTCTTAATCTTATAACATATAAAGACTTGCCCTCACTCCAGATGATAATGCCTTACTCTGTAAGTTGTTCTGCTGAAATCAACAGGATTATTCATGAGCCAGGTGGGAGCAAGGGGGCAGAATTTGGGAGTTAGTAGCTGGCAAGGGTAGTTGATGATGTGAGCCAAATCTACTTGGTCACTTGCTAATGTTTTTGTCCTATTTTTACATCAGGTGTTTGGTCTTCTTCCAGATTTATATGTACTGTACTTTTAACTGATTTGGACATCTCAGGGTCAACGCTGACTCTGCAAGTAAACAGTGCTGAGAATGAAGTCTGTGTTTTGCTCAGTCACACTCTGTGTGCCCTTTATTTTTCCATTCCTTTACATCTTTCTCCTTCTATTAGCTGGACATTTCTTTCTAAAAGATGAAGAAAAACAGCCTCTGTGTAAACAGAATGAACAACAATGAGGGAAAACAGGCATCTATTGGGAGGCTGGAAACATACTTTCCTGCCTTCCTGTGCGGGAACAATACAAAGAGGAACAAGAAAAGCAACATTATGCCAAAGCAGGACTGAAAAACAAGTGTAGTCAACCAAACTGTCTGTTCAGAGTACGGTGACTGACTAACCTTGCAGGGAAAGCGTGAACTGAAATAAGAGGCCCAGTGTGGATCTAGTGATAGTTAGAAGATCATCTCCCTAGTTTTTCCTGCCCAAAGAACAAAATAAAAAAACCCCAACAAAATAAATTCAGGTGATGTGGAGACAGACTTCTTGCACTCTGAAACTCCTCCATTCAGAAGTGTCCTGACCCCCAGAGGAAGTTGCCTAGGAACCACAGGCAAGATTTTCAAAAATGTCTAGTGACTTTGGGTACCCAACTTAAAGAGCCTTAAAGGGGCTGGGTTTGGTTGACATCACTGGATCTTCAGAAGAGAGGCCCCTTTAAGGTTCTTATTTTAGGTAGCTGGTCTCTGTGAGTAGATGAGGCCCTGTGTCCAAGCTGGTATGCCCAATTGAGCTGATTAAAAGGGAATAGGGCTACACCTGTGTGGCTGGCAAGGCTTGTCAGAAGGCAGGAAGATGAGGAATAATTGGGCTAGGCTGTGATTAGGGAGAGGAACCATAGGTGAATGGAGTTAACTCCAGTTGTGGTTCCCTGAAACAAACTGGAAGGTGCTCAGGGACTGTTCTGGAAGGGGAGCAGAGCTGTCTGGATGAGAGCTAGGTGTGAAAAAGGGAGCTGGCTGGGACTGGGAAGCTGCAAGAAGCCAGATTACTTAGATCTCTGGGAGCGGAGTCCAAGACAGCTTGGGACAAAAGGTGAGCTGAAGAACCATGTTTCATCCATTATGTGCTTATGTTTAGACAAATAAATGTATGTAAGAGACTAAGTGCATCAGAGAGTGCTTGTTAAATTGTGGAGAAGCCATGCCCTGCCACAGTGCTTCATCTGGGCACTTAGAATCTAGTTATATTTTAAAATTGTAGAATCTGAAACTTCAGTTCTGTTTCACCTGGGCATTATATTTATTACAGTAATGATAGGGACTCATCTGATCCAGGAGCCAGATGAATCAAAAAAGAGGAAGGAAAATTATTTTTTCCCCTTTTATCAAAATTTTGACTAATTTTCACAGACTGATCAAAGTTGAGAACTTTACCCAGCTGTATTTTAAATGCTTGTCTCTGAAGCAGATAAAATGTACATATTTCATATAAGCTTCCTCTGTTTTATATGCAAGAAAAAAAGTGGGAAAGAGAATACCAAACAAAATGTGACTTTAAAGAGGTTTATGACTTGAAATTTGTCAAAATGGGACCCTGCTGGGCAGCTAGGGGAAGCAGACTCTACAGGCTAAGAATTCCCTGCTCCTACCCAGACAGAGGAGTGCCAAGGCCGATAGGCAGGAGTCAGTGTACTTCAGCTGTTGCGGTGGAATATGAAAAAGGGGGAGTTATTGTTTTGTGGCTCTTGAGGGGCTAATGCTTCAAATTTCATCTGATACTAATCCAGTCTGCAGGTGAAGAAAGCTGAATGACTGATACGGGCAGCATCTCAGAGAAAGTCAGTTACCCAGAAAGCTGCAGATGGAAGACAGCCATAACAGCCCTTAGCATTCAGTCATGACTAAAGAGCCAAAGAAGCATGAGATGTGCTTAAAAATTACAAAAATTGAAATTAATAAAACCTTTCATTTACCTTCTGGGTTTTGAGCATGTAGGGTGCACTTGGACCACGTGTTAAACTTTTCTGTGCAATTTGGAGAACTAAAATCTTTTAAGAAATGAAAGTTGAGATTCTTACTTACCTGCATGAGTCTGGGAGTTGGGGCTGTTGACAGAGTTTCATGAAAATTGCCATCACTCACTATGGGTTTCATTACTGTTCACATCTCTAGATACTGTATAGTCAAGGATGAATTAAGACCCTGAAACTGAGCTTTTAAAGGGGACACTTAAGAAGATAATTTTCTTCATGTAAATGAATGTCTTATATAAACCAAAGCTGGGGAGCCAATAAACTCTGTACAAGAGAACTGGAATGAGTCCTTTATGATAAATAGATGGCACTGAGACTCCTTGTTATGGTGTATAGCTGCCTTCTCATTAATGCTATTGATGCCCGAGTCTCTCATTTATACTACCAATGAAATTAGACTTATTATAACCATAGGAGGTATTCACAACCAGCAATTTCACAAACTTTCTATCCTAAAGAAAAATCGTTTCCCCCTCTGTTTCGTTGACCTGCAGCCTTTACATATCTTAGTCCTTGGTTAGCAACTCACAGTTCATTCCTATAGGAAAGAGGCTTCCAGTTTTATTAACAATTAGGGATCTCCACCTTGTTCCTTCTGAAAATCCCTGGCCAAAGGGGTTCTTTAGCAGATAGCAAATGACTTCTGGTTGGGGATGCTATAAATGATACTTGGTAATTAGCGAACCAAATGTCTGCCAGAAGTCTGATGTTGCTATTCTGTATATTACATCTCAGCTGGGCATTGCTGATTAAACTGCACCTAGGAAGAAAAACCTCCACAATAAGGCTGCCACCATTTGAAAAGGTGCTGAGATTCAGTGATAGAAAACCACAGGGAACTCACTTAAAGGAGCGGTCCTATTTTTAAAAAAGGCCATGTCCAAACTATGGTTGAACTGGCTAACACTGTTTAAGTTCGGGGTATAAGAAGGGCTGGTGTGTCTTTGGGCCAGATGTTCAGGTTCTTATTTTTGTTTTTACTCCATCCACTCTGCTGAGTTGTGAAGCAGGACCTCACAATGGGGGCCTTTGGTTTTTTGCAACCTCTCAAGAAACCAATTGCGGAGATCTGATCTTCAGCCATTTCAATTCTAGATGGTAGAAATACTGGGGTACCCAAATCTTTTGGTGGTGAAAGCTCAGAAATGGCTACTTTAGGCAGGACTGGATTGAGGCATCCTGTGGCCATGTGCAAACCACATGGGGACACATGTCTCTTGCTTCTTTAATGTGTCCCCACCATCACCCCACGTGGAGTACAGTTGGTATATTGCCCCATTCTCTCCACAAATGCCAGCTGCTGCCAGTGTCCATTCAGTAGCAGGGGCTGCTGTCTTCCAAAGAAAGGGCCATCCATTACTTACTCTAGCAGCCAGCTGGTATCAACTTTGGGTGCATGGGTCAGCTCCACTGTAGTCTTCTCTGCTGTACATAGTCCTCCACTGGCGTGTTGCTCAGTGGGTCTTGGCATGAACATCTTACTGAGATGCCGAGGGCAGGTCATGTCTCTGAGCCCATTTTTGCAGATTTCCTTCAGATTTAGTCCAATATTTCTGTTTTAGTCAGTCTCAGTTCTACTTTTAAAGTCTTTTGAGTTCCTATGAGGACTAGAAAATTTAAAAAAGAAGAAAATGAATGCTGGAATTTTGGTTCCAGGATCTGGGTCCCTTGTCATAGGTCTGTGTTGCCTTTGCTTCAGTCGGGCTCAGCCTTGCAAAGAAACATCACTGTAATGACAGAAGTGCTTTGAGGCTGGTTCTGGAGGATCTTGAATATATAGCTGTGGAGTATATATTGTTGCTCCTCACCCATTTCTAATGTGGTTTCCCAGATCGCGGTAGAGAGTGTGTTTTCATACTTGAGAATCCTGTTTATGACTGTGTTGTAGAGCCATGCTGTCAACAAGCTCTTTAGCCATGGTTGCTAAGCTAGTTTCAACCAGTGTGGACTGGGAGTGTTCAGCCTTCCAAAACCACTAGAGAATTTCAGAGTTCTCTCAAATGTGTAGTTGATACAGGAATAAAAAGCAATAAAAGGATTAAACTCCATAAGACGCTAGCCCTGATCCATTTCAAAGAACCAACTTGAGCACTTTGTATGGTTCAGAGACTTGTTTCCAATTTTGGTTTAAAGCTGTGATGAGAAGTGGAAATGCCAAAAAAAAAAACAAAAAAAACAAAAAAACAACTCATCAGAAAGTATTTCCAGCCCAGCTGTAAGAGGGTCACATACTTTGGATGAGGTTCAGATAAACAGCCAAACTTATTTAAATCCTTCAATGAACTAAAGTCAAGTTCCTCACCTTTTGAGATTCCCCTCTGTCCTTAATTATTAAGCCTTAGGACATGGGGTACAAAGAGCAGATTATTCAAAAGGTTTTCTTTTGCTTGTTTCCTGCCCCAACATCCTTGAGTTTTCCCAACACTGTCAGGTGTTTGAGTGATTCCTCCCAAATCCTCCTGGCTAAGCGCTCTGTCTGACCCTTACTTCATGTTCCTATTGGAGACGTGTGTGTCTAAAACTGGCAAAAGAAAAACTTACTTTATAAGCAAGTCCAATATTAAACATAACTAATGCATCCTGCAGCATTATTTATAATTGAATAACATCACTATAATATAAATATGGAGTCTTGCATTGCCCTTTTTAACCCTGTTACTGCCAAACACATCTCCTTTAACAAGTTCCAACAGAACTCCCATTGATTTGAATGTAACCTCAAGATGTGTCTACAAGGCACACTGCACTGGAGAAACTCATTCCTTGGGCAAAATTTGTATATCACTTGGTGTGGAAGAGGTTAAATTGTAACAGTCTATAACAGCAACTGAAATGGATTTGCTTGTCTATACAGGGAAACCGACTGGCATAGCTATAGAAGAATAAACTATTGTGCTGTAGCTTTTCTAGAATTACTCTGTGCGGGCACTCAGTTTGGGAATAAAAGTAACTTTTATTCTGGAAGAGTTACTCTACATCTGAAGTGCAGTAATTATTCAGGCATAAAGCCATTTTTATTCTAGAATAGTGCTCACGTACCAGAGTTATAGTGGCATAGCTGTAGTCTAATAATTACTTGTTATAGCCATACTGATCAATTTCCCTCTGTTCACAAGCCCATAATCTTTTAGAAGAATAATAGTTTTGTGCTCTGGATACAAGATCTGCAATTGCAATACTATGGTTTCTCTTTCCAGGATCAAGTGAAATCTGTAGCTGAATGTTTGTTTTATTTTTTAATTAGTATTCTCAATACGCTCCTATCGTTGCTCTGTATTTAACAAATGCACACTTGGAAAGATAGTTTTAATAGATTACTGTATCTTTTTTTAGTCCTTCCAGAGTTCATAAGAGAACTAGCAGAATGTTTTTGAGTCTGATCTAAATAATTTATAAAAAACAATTATACAATGTTTTTACCAAGTTTTCTTACAATTAGAGTTGGTAAATTTTTTTTTTCATCTGCACTGTTTGTTTTGGTTGTAATGCATTTTTTCCCATAAACTATATTTTCCACAGAAAGTGTCTGTCACAGAAAACTTTCCATTTTTGTCAAAAACTGAACACCTGTAAAGCAAAAAATGTCCAGTTTTCACTCAAAAACTGGAACACACTGATTTGGATATGCTGTCATGGTGCTTCTGGTAGTTGTAATTCAATTACTTTATGCTCTCATTCCTCTCAATGGGTTAGGCGCTCTAACTGGACTTCATCTCCCGTGAGGGGTTGTGGTCCTGACACCCATGATGCACGACTTACTATTGCTAAGGCCATAGCACGTCACGGGGTACACAGTCCTATCAGAGAGCCTACCCTACAGAAGATAATGGAAATGTTTGGGGCACTGCAGTGGCATTTCCTCATCAAAGTATTCCACCTTTTATTTTATTTTATGTTTTGCCGCAAAGTCAAATTTTTCAAAAGGGCAGAGGAGGGAATCCCGTTTGCTGACCAGCTTACTTACAACACCTTGTCTAGGCTGTATGATTGCAACAGATTACATAATGGCATTCCCAATGCTGAAAAATTGGTAAAGAAGGCATTATGGGTGGTAAGAGTGAGCAGCTAGGTCCATTCTATGTTGTCGACAGGTGGTCAGTCAGCATATCTTGTGTCAGTAATACCTGATGATTTAAAGTTTTTGGTGGTGTCTTTTCATTTGCTGCCATAGTCATTGGAAAGCTTGAATTCAGTGACCTCAACTATTGGGAATATTGTGTTTGTGCATCTAGAAGGAGCTGGTGTCTTATGTTTAAAAGTTTCATTTTGCTGTATGAAGCTGATGTATACGTTGGTAATCTTTGGTAGGAAATGTGGTGCAGACCATAGGATTCTGGAGCAGGAATCAGGAGATCTCGGTTTCCTGTTCCTGACTCTGCAGTGTGATACTCAACTTTTCTGGGCCTCAAGCTTCCCATTGCTAAAATCAGGGCAACATAGATTGAACTTACTTTTGTAAAAACAGCCCTTAACATATTGCCGTTCATTACATGTTATGTGAAATGCATCTCAATAATAAACAGTTGTATGGAGTCATCCAAACTAAAATAGACAGGCCCACTTAATATCATTCATGCATATTAAATGCTCAGTTTTATCATCAGTAACTCTCCACGCCCTGCAGGCGCTGACAATTGCAAAGCCTTCCGTATAAGGGACATATTGTTAGTGACTCCTATTTTCCCATTACTGCCAAAGACTCTGGGCTGTGATTTTTTTGAAAGGCTTTGTTCATACTCTTGTTTTTAAGTACAGAATCTAATCTAAAATAATGCATTTCTGTTCTTTGTCTTTTTTAAAGCCCACACTTTCTGCATGTCAGGTGGTAGGGTAAACTAAATTGACACTGTAGGTAGATAGTGATTTTGTTAACTGTTATGATTAGAAGTGGACCTAATATTGAGGGTTTTCAGAAGCTGTATTTAGTGAACTAACAAAACATCCAGAGCCTGGTAAAACACACAATGCAACTCTGATAAGAGACTGTCTTTAGTGCACTTCTAAGGGTTTTCTGGAATTATGCTGCATGATACCATTGATGTGATTCTGAGCCAAGGCTCAGAGAGGTCTCAGTAAAGTGCTGGGGTCTGCCATTGCCTAGAGAGGATATTTCATTACTACTGTTGTTTTTACGGTTTCAGGAAAGCGTGTTTATGGCTATAGGTGAGCTAGTGAATTTTTCACTTCTGAGGCAGAATGCAAAAATCCAGGAGAAAATATCTGGTTCTATTAAAACATTTTTTTTTTTTTGCATTCTCTGTCAAATAAAAAAACTAAAACAAATGAAGCAGTCTTCCTCCTCCTCCCATGGATGGACAGATTTGTCAGATTTGCCCCAGATTCTCACAGTTTGAGCTGAAAAATGCATATTTGAGGAAAAATTCCAATCCCACCACCACAAGCTGCTTTTTACTATTTACCCCATACTTATGCTATGGTCTCCTTTTGCCTTCTTCCTCTGCAGCACATGGGCGGGTACCATCCCCAGTCTGGGGCCTTGTCTAAACAAGGAAATTACACCACATCTGTTTAACTTAAGAAAACCCATGTTAACTGAGTCAGTAGCAAAGGCTGGAAGGATAGTCTTATTTTAGTTTAAATGAAGATTTGGTTTATTTTAAGCTTATTGCCACCTGGCCAAAAATAAGTGTGCACACAGGGGTTTGTACTGATTTTAAATCACACAGGTTAACCAGTGCAACTTTCTCTTGTAGGCTTCTAACGTTACACACACACGCACAGGACTGCTCTCTGTTAGTGCCTACTGGAGTACAAATCACCTTAAAAGGACTGAGTGGGAAGGGGAAATGAGACAGGACTATAGTCCCAGAACTCTGTACGCTGGCCAGGAATGGTGTCTGATTTTGGAGTAGATGTATGGTGCACTCCAAAGGATTGAAGCAGTGGACCTGCGCCTCATTCATGCCGGAGACATCTAGGAGAATTTTTTGTCTCCTAGAGGTGCGGTGTCCCCCACTATTTCTGTTAAGGCACGTTATTGTTTTCAATTTTTAGAAAACTTTTATTTATCCGTTTTATGATAGGGGAAGAATGCAGCTGGCGGACTAGCAGCAGGAAAGTGAATTAAATGTGCATGAAGAAATGGTTGGGGAAAGGCAGAGGGAGGAAGGGAAATAAAATCGAGAATGGAAGACACGAAAAGGGGTGAGAAAATTGCTGAGGATGTGGAGGCACGTCTGAACATGGCATGACCCTGCCTCAGCAGCTTCTGTTGTGGTTCTGTGCTCTGGGGCGCAGCTTTTTCATGCAACAGAGTGCCCTCTCCTGGGCTGCCCTACCAGCTCGGCTTGCAGAGAAGGGGGAAGGTCTTTTGAACACCAAGACTGTCGCGTAGATTTCAAGATGAGGTTGCAATTGATCCTGCACAGACAATTCCTTTGTACATATGTTATGGTTATAACCCTTCTCCAAGGAGGACATGCTGTGTGTTGTGAGGCAATGATTAGATTTCTGCCCCAGATCCTTTGGTAAGGGACAGATTTTTTTTAACTGTAATTAATCTTGGGAACAATTTACCAAGGCCAGTGGAGGATTCTCTACTGTGGGAAATTTTCCCATCAAATTTGGATGCTTCTAAAAGATCTGCTCTGGTCCAAATAAGAGTTAATTCATGGAAGCCCTACGGCCTGCTGTGGAAGAGGTCAAATTAGACCATTTCTGGTCCTGAATCTATGAGGTATGTGTGCCCACATGGTGCCAATAGCTGCCAGGTTCTGACTCTAAAACTGGTGCAGTTGATCTTGGGGTGATCATGCTAACATCAGGATCCTCTATGTAAAGCTCCACTGACTTCTCCACCCACCCTGTCTGACACTAGCAGCATATGGAGCATGGCTGGGGTTGATCAGCACCTTGGAGTCAATGACAAGTGGCAACTACCTGAATCTGTTAGTCTTTGCCTAGTGACACTGGCAAATGAGCCCAGTACCAGTGGCGGCTTTTGGGGTGGGCGAAGCAGGTGGCTGTGTAGGGCCCCAAGCAATAAGGGGTCCCGTCTTCAATTTGGTGGACAGAAATAAAAATATAGAAAAATACAGAAATTGTTCCCATCTAGCAGAGCTAGTAGGGCTGGAAGCCTAAGCACTTTTCACTCTTGGCTCATCAAGGCAAGCTATCATTAGGATCTGTGCTTTGTCTGGATTGCAGATGTCACCGTTCTGTGCCCATCACCTTCACACTGACATGCTAAAAAGGTAGGAGCAAGCAACAGACAGCACAAGAGTAGGAACCTTTCCAGTGGCCTCAGCTTTTAATTCCTCAGTGTGGCCATTTTTTCTGCCATTTTTAATTTTGTGAAATATTGCCTTTTCCTTTTCTTTTTTACCTGTTCTTTTGCCTTTTGTTTTGGTTTTGTTAAGCTCAGGTGACCAGGTAGGGCCATATAGGCTGCTACATCTAAATACAGTGCTTCCCTTAAGCAATCATTACACCTATGTGTGATGTCTGTGCTGTATGTCCGTCTTTCTTTTGGTAAGTAATTTTTAGCTTCTTCTGTACTTACTATTTAATATTTTTGAGGGGGCCAGAGTCTTATAAACTTGAATACTTCAGAGAATTTCGTTGAAATTTGGTGTTTTTCATTTATAGCTACAGACTGGAAACCTTCATTTCACTTATTTTTATTTATTATAATTATTTGTATTAAATGTCTAGTGTGCACAAACCCAAGCCTATCTGAAAAATGTGTACAATTTGACTGCCAAAATTTTAAATGTGGTATTTTAGTTTTTGAGCTATAATTGTTACCACTTTTTATTTATTAATTAATGCTCATACTTTTAAAAAAATGTTCACTTTAATTTTGTGGTTCGGCATTAGCTGATTTATGTTAAGTGAAAGATGATGATTAACTTACAAGCTTCATGATGGGAAGATCTTAAAAATATCATACCCAAGAATAACTTAGGAGTTCCAGAGGGATAGTCATGTTAGTTTGATTCAGCAAAACAAACAAGGAGTCCTGGGGGGAGTGGTATGGGCCAGTTAGGGGTGCAGGGGGGGACTGGGGCCACAGGGAAGGTAGCAGCGGGGGCCGATAGTGGGCCCTTTAGGGCGCCCCACAGTGGGCCTTCACCTAGGGCCCCCAATTGCCTAAGGCCACCTCTTCCCAGCACATAGGTAGTTTAGCAGTGATGGTCTACCCTGGTAGTCATGCTTGCCCCTAAGATGCTCTCCTCAGCCACCACTGAGCCTTCTGGGCCTTTGGGATCATTCTCCCCTGTCCTTCAACTCAGGTATGTTATATGTATTTTTCTTCTTTGCCCGGTTCAGGCGGGAGAAAACAAACAGCGGGTGTCCAAAAGAGACAAGGCTACCTAATCTCTCATAAAAAGGTTGTGGAAATTTGAAAGGAAAGGAAGATGATCGTATCGCCTGTAGTGAGAGGGTAATTATGGGTCCTGGGAGGAAGTGTATAACTCCTTATTGAGTGGAGATATCTGAAGCGGCTGGAGGGGCCTGAGCTCTGTGAGGAAAAGGCTGGAGGAAACCCTTACCAGACCTGTTATCCTGTCTCTGTCATTCCCATACAGATTAATGAGCTCCAGGATGCCCTCGACCGTGTTCAGTCTGAGCTCTATTTATCCCGAAATAGAAGGGACCGTCTCGTGCCAGAGTGTCATATTCCCAGGCTAGCAGCACCATTGTGTTTTATTACCCCATTGTATTCAGGGGTTACAGCCAAACTTTTCCTCTGAGGTCCTTAATTGCTCTTTTGATGGATGGGTTCCATGAGACGATGGCTGCCATAGAGGACAAGTATGCATCCAAACAGTTGCTAAATACTCTGAGGCTAACTGTATTCCTCATTCTTGTGCTCTCGCTGGGCAAAACTAATGTTGATAATGGTCCTAACCTACCTAATGTGTGGCATGAAGGAAAGGCTGTGGCCATGCCCCGTGACTCTGGCTTACAGAGCTGGGCTAGCTCGGGGGAAGCATTGCATGGCCAGTACCCGCGTGATGGACCTGGACACAATATCAAGTAGTTGCACGTGTTCAGGAATGTCCCCGCCTCCTTTGATTCCAGCCCAACTGTCCTTGCAGGAGTTGCAATACAGAGCCTAGTAAAAGCGCCATGAATCAGTGATTATTTTACCCTCTCTCCCTCCCATTTTTTAGTTCCCTCTGAAGGCTCCAGAATGCTGTGTCGTTTCCCCAGTTCAATTCAAGGGAATTATCCATATCTCTGACAAGAGACTAGGTTACTAATGCACCAACACAGCTGTTTTGACACTTTTGATGAATAACATTCAATACTATTAATTGGAACAATTGCTTTTCATTTAACTAAATCACTAGAATTGCTAAACTAAATTGAAACGGAATGTAATTTTGCCTTGCTCTCCTTTAATATGGGCCTCTAAATGTCTTCTCCCTGAAGAATTAGTAACTTAATCACCCAACAGTGATAACTGTTTCATAGCCCTCAGCTGGAAGGCTTTCCTGCTAAGCGGCATTGCATGGGAACAGTGTGTTATAACAGGGACCAAATCCCATCTCTTTCCTTTCTCCCCTCTCTCTGCTGCAATATTAATCATATTAAAAATGATTCTCTTTCTCTATCTGGTTCAGCCAGATCTTTACAGATCATCATAATTTCAGCCCCCTCCCCTTGTATCAATCACTCAGCATGTCTAACAGAGTGCATGATGATTATATCTGTCCATTATGTTAAAGATGGATTTTTGCTTCCATTGATTGGGAAATGAGCTCTTGTTCAGGTTTCTTTGGTTTGGCATGTGTGTGGTATTTTTTTATGAGCTCATCATACAGTTCAGTCAACACAAAAACAATTGTAATTGTAATATGAAGTCCAAACTGACATTGTGTAAAGTATGCTACGACAAGACACATTCCACTGCCTCTTTGTTAAAAAGATTGCACCACATGCTTTAATGATCTGAAATTTTCCATTGTTACTATGGAGAGGAAGTGTCCTTTACAAAATGTTTATCTCCCTCATTGTTTCCCTCAAGTTCTAAGATATTAGTCTTGGAACTTTTTGTATGTAGGTTTACTAGTCCAGCCATCACCTGCATGCCCATCCTCTGCCATAATGAAGCTGATGATAAAAACACTGATGTTTTACTTGCTTGACATAAAAAATAAAGTGATTTGTCCTGGCTGAATAGAATTTTGCAAGGCTGAGTGATTATGAAGTATTGATATTGCATTAGAAATTACTTGGGGTTTTACAAACACACAAAGCACGCTCCCTGCTTAGATTTGATAAATCTAAATAAGAAAAGATTCAGGAGACAGAGGCTGGTAGGAATTACTGAGCAGATTGCCAATACTTGGCGCTTGCATGATGTTGGTTTTAACATTAATGGACTGAACCTCTCAACAGCCGTCTGAGTAAGATAGTTTCAGGGGTTAAAGTAAGCTGGAACATGGCAGAACGCTGTTTCGGAGCCCACTGTTTTTAGGGGCTCAGCATTCCAGACCCTTTAAAAATAGAAAATGTTGCCGGCATGCTGCGTTCTGGTTTCATTTTCTATTTTTAGGGGCCCAAACACAGAGCTGCTAAAAATAGCAGGCCCCCGAATGGCGTTCTGCTGTGTTGTGGCGGGCAGGAGTGTTGCTTGGTAGGGGCCAACCCCTGGCTCTAGCCCCACCCCAACTTGGGGCCTTTCCCCACTTCCCCCTCCAGCTGATCCCAGGCTGCGCTGCTGCCCTGACCTGGGGCCTATTGCTCCTACCTCCCCAGCCATGCCACCATTGGTAAGTACTGGGGCAGCCTGGCTCATGCTGGGGAGGGGGGGTATTGGGGACTGGCGAGTGAATATTGGGGGCAGGAGCTGGGGCATGGGAGGGGGGACCCACCCAATTAGGAGGATTCCAGGGCCTGCCAAATTATACTTATCCCCTGGGTAGTTTTCCCATTTTACAGATATGGAAACAGAGGCACAGCAATAAAGTCCATTGCTGGAGATGAGCAGTCGTGTCCAGGATTAAAACTCAGATGCTCCTCCAGGTCTATGCACTTTCCTATAAATCATACCATTTGTCTTCCTTCCAAACACAGGCTGCTCCATGAACTGGGCAGATTCCCTGTGGGTAGGATCAGAACCGAAATCTAGCTTCTAGGGATGCACAGTAACTCATTCTCTGTTTCATTTTTGGCCTCTGATGCTGCTGGTTAATCCTAATGATAGATTTTTTTTTTTTTTTTTTTTATGTTGAGTTCTGTCCCTAGGAATTAGATGATCATCTCATTTAATATGTAAACAGACAGCCACCTGATGACTCCTGGTTTCTGTCAACTTGGACTGATTTTGAACAAGCAACCTGGCTGTGTAGAAGCCCAGCACCAAAAACTTGCGCCATCTAGTCCTTACTGAGAGGCTCTACTAGTATGTCCCTCCAATATTTACTGGTTCACAAGTCCATCATTTCATGAGCCTCTGAACTGGGTTATTTCTGTACACAGGGCTCATCTCTCTTTTAAAAGGTTTTTTCTTATAAGCCTGCCACTTCTATAAGCAAGCTGTTTTGGGAGGGCAGACTGTGCTCAAGTCTGCTTTTGGGGTTTTGCCAGAATCTCCATTCCAGACTCTTATCCCATTATTGACAATAATGGGACCCTCAAGATGCACAGCTGTGGGGATTCCTGCAGGGTTCAAAGCCAGTGGAATCTGACTTGGTGATTTTTCCGTGCACCTTCACAGTGCATTTGAAACTGTACGTATTCAGGGCAAGTCGTGGTTCCACTCTAGCCAGCAGTTGAATTGTTCATTGCAAGCAAGCTGACAGATTTAGACCATTATATTTATGAATTATCCAGTGATAATACATTTTCCACATGTTTAATTTGTGAATGTTTGAACCATTTATGTGAATAAATCTGAATTTTGGGATTGCTCCCAAATTGATTGCTATGATTAGTGACTGTTCATGCAAATACCTGGATGGAAGATTGAATTGCCATCATCATTGCATATGGCTAGTTTCTTATTAGTGATACGTGACTGGTCTACTTAAATTGCTTGGTATATTTTCCTCACTGGATGAAGTAAGTTTTTATAAAGCATGGAGTCCCTTATCTGTTCACAACTTACCTGTGAATGTGTCCTAAATTATACAATGAATCTTCTGTGTGACTAATTGAATGGCCATGCGAACACTATTAATACAAATATGCTGTGCAATTAAATAATCGCAACTCCTGCAATGAGTTTGCTTTCCTTGAATGTTACAGTGAATGAAACTCGCTCACTTGTATGTCGGACAAAAAATGAAATAGACACTGTGGATATCAATGGGGAAAGGTTCGGAGAAACATCTGTCATGTCAAATGTTTGTCTAGACCAAACTTCAGAGAGTACTAAGATTATCTGGTGGTTGTGCTGTATTTTAGAGTTTTGTTTTTAGATAGAGCTAGGTGAATAGCCCATGCTTTCCATGGACACAAAGTCAAATTAAAATAAATTTACAATTGCCTTTGTGCTTGCTGAACTCAATTGTGTATGCAAAAAGCTAGGTACACAATTGCACATTCAGTTTGTCTAAAAATAGACGAAGCAACACCCCCGTCATCACATGAGTAAAAATTCTCCCTCCCTTTCCATCATGTACATACCTGCTGGGGGTGTGTTTCTGCTGTCTTGCATGCATGCCCATATAAGCTCAGCAACCCCTTAGTGCTATACATCAGTGTTTTTCAAACTTTTTTTCTCAGGATCCAGTTGAAAAAAAATCATTTATGCCCATGACCCAACAATTACACCTCTGAGCAATGCATTCCAGTCTTTTGGTGGTGGCAGCAGAGGGCGCCGTGACCCAGTACCTGAGGAGCTGCGACCCAGTACTGGGTCCCGACCCTACATTTGAAAACCACTGCTGTATGTTGTGCTGAAGTTTCAAGAGCTGCTTGAAGAGGAAGTTATAATTAGAGATGCCTTAAGGAGAAAAACCTTTGGGCCTGGAAATTCCTGGTGAATATGGCAGTGACTGATAGAAATCCTCTTTGAATCTCAGCTACTCCCCTCCCAAGATATTTCTAACTACCATTAGTTTAGATCAGTATCTGGGAGAAGGAGGGAGAAGATGATAAAGCAAACGGTGAAATCTCATGACTAGAAATGTGGGCTCCACTTTAGCAGCAGAAAGCTGGAGTGGAGCAGTTTGAAAGATGAGTGCTCTGTGAATTGAGGGCATTGTGGGAGAAGTAAATCTGCCTCCTGCAGCCTGGACTGAGCACTGGCCCAAAGACCCTGGGTAAATAAGAACCAAACTTCACTACAGGACATTTATATGGTTGTGATTTATCGGTGCTCTCGAATCCTTTGAACCTTCGCAGTCCACTGGGGGAAATGGTGTGTTACAGGGGTTTAAATAAATAAATAAAAATAGAAAGAAATACATGACTATAGCTACAGGAAAAACCTATTGTGCCATTTGTTCCAAAAGCCTTGACATGTTCAGGTTTTTTCTTCCCCTGAATTTGATTTTTTTTTTTTTTTATAGGATTTTGGTCAGTCAGCCAGCAATGTAGGAAATAAAACAACTGTTTGACAGATTCTTGCTTCTCAGTTCCTTTTCCAGCAACTCCTGTCCCCTCCACCCCCTAGTAAAGAGAACTTAACTGCAGGACCCTGACGGAAAAATCAAACAAACCTGCCGAGCGTAGCTGAGGAGTAATAGAAAACTACTTGAATCTCATGGTCCTGCCAGTGCAAGTTTAACACACAATGCTGTTCCTTCACCACATGTCAAATTTCCTTTTCTGTTTTCTACATCCAGTGCATTGTCTTTGATTTATGCCCATGTGACCAGCTGCTGGCTTCTGACTGCCTGAGAAGGAGCAGGTTCCTATTTTTCTAACCGTCAACATGTCCCCCTCTCCCCACCTGAAATGTCTTGCAATTCAGATTATAATTTTCCACAATATTTTCACATGTAGTTGGAAAGCCATTAAGTCAGAACATCTGCACCATTGGGCAGTGGTGCTTTGGTACAGTGAGAGGTGCTTACAGTTCCTGAAAAGGAAGTAGGGGAGTAGATATGTAATGGGTCTGAATGCTGATTTTAAAAAAAAATGCTATCTAATGTCTTTCTCAGATCAGTTTCCTAATTAAATATCTGCCTTCCCATTTCAATTCTTTGCTACAATTACCGTGGACTGTGCAATCAACTTTGGTCTCAGTGGCACTGGTTGTGTCATGAAAAGGACAGGAATAATAGGTTATTGTGTACAGTAGGACACCTCTGCATTGGGGAAAAGGGATGGGTGTATGAGAGGGAGCCTTGCCTTGCATGTAACCACTGCCGTTAGTCCATACTTTCTGCAACAGAAAGATCCTCTTTTGGTGTCATTCTGCGGCATAGCTGATTCTCTTCTCTTCAGAACAAGAGAATGCAAGCTGGCAGTTAATGAGGAACACTAGAAGCTGTGTCTCAGGAGATGATTAAACCCCACAAGCCAATTAAAAGAAGTGTAATTGTCCCTGCTGTGCAAGTTGTTAAACAAGCTAGAGGTTATTGTCGTCTTAGTCAACGTCCTGGAACAGCCAAGAAAAACCTATCAGGGAATCACTGCTGGGGTAGTTTTGCTTGGCCTACAGCATCTCTTTGAGAAGTCCAGGAGCTGTTTAGGAAGTAGGAAGCTAACATGGTGTATTGCCTTGTGTCTGATTTCTGAATAGTAAGTACTTAAGTAGACAACAGCACAAGAGGTTTGAAAGACCTTTGGTGGACACGAAAACTGAGCTGTCTTGATGCAAGTATATGGGATATGTATCTTTCTGTGCTTCTGAATAGCATGGTTGCTCACTGTGCTGGGGAATAAGGAACTGGCCATTCCCATGTATTGTAATTTTGTAATTTAATGCCACTGCAGCCCTAAGAAACCCAGCTGCTCAGGTGACATGTATATTGGAAGAGGCCAATGTCCAAGATTCTCTTTTTCATCCTGACTTTTAGAAGAACTTTGCTTTAAAAAAAAAAAAAAAAAGCTAGAGAAAAAGCAGAATTCATTAGCTACTGTAAATTATTCTTATTTGTACATAGTGTCCACAGCCATAGTGTGATTGTCTCTAGTTGATATAAATGAGTGCTTGTTTATTGGCTTCAGATGTATCACAAACAAAATTGACTGTTCAGTGGTTTTCGTGTGAGCAATATTTGGTACTTCTGACTGTCAAAAAAAAAATGTTGCATGCTAATTTTTTGTTTCCTTACTGGCTAGGTCTACAAATGTGACATTCCACCCCCACTCTCCCCGAAATACCCTAGTCTTCAACCAACATAGAACCTGGGAGCTTCAGCACCAAAAGTATGCATATCTACCATTTGAACTGAAGGAGGAACTCAATGGGAAGATTAGCAAACTTTCACCCCCTTGTGTACATCAGCCACTTGAGGGTGACATAGCAAACTTAAAAATCAAGGAGTGAGGTGGCATTTTTAAAGACTAACATTTATTTATCATAAATTTTAAATAAATTTGTTAGTGTTTAAAAGTGCCACGGGACTCCTTGTTTGTTTTGCTGAACTAGACTAACATGGCTGCCCATCCAGAATGTGGCATAATTAGTCTGCCTATTAGAGTGGTATCGTCAATCTAACTGTTTGCAGCTGGGGTTTTAAAACTTGGCTTTGCCAATACTTGATCCTGAAACACAGAAATTCCCTTTCAACAAACATTTGTGCCAGTTGAATCCCATGGGACAAATATTTGGAGAAAGCAAACCCAAACAGGGGAACACAAACACATGGCAAATGAACTTACTTTAAAAACTAAGTGTGAATAGGTGGAACTTCTTGCTCTAGTGAAAATCTAGATAGTTTTGTAAGATGGTTGCAACCAGTGGGATCAAACATGGCAATGAGAATAAGGTGCAGGCCCCTAGTTCTTCAGTCACTCCATGAACAGAATTCCTGTTGGGGTGGAGTCACTTACCATAGTTTGATATACCATAGTTTGTGGGTTAGGGAGTGGGAGGAAATCCTTGTTAGGGTGTGCATTGAAGCTTCAGTTTGTAATTAGGAAAATGGGTACAAACTTGTCTTAAATTTACAGACAAACTTCTAAAGAGGAAAAGGAACACACAACAGCAAAAATGACCGTCCAAGGTGGCCTTGGTGTAACCAGAAGCAGCTTCACTCATTAGAGGATTGAATTTGCTGTATGTAATTTTTCCAGCTTCCTAATGGGGAGAAAAACTTGTTGGAGATTACTTGTGGATCTGCTTCTCATTCAAGGTCATAGCCCCCTGCTGTTGTGCTTACATTTACCATTAATTTGGGTGATAGCTGCACTACTGACTAGAGCCAATAACAGGGCTTGGAATGATAGAGGAACTGAGGCATAGTCAACACTCTGCCACATAACTAACTCATGCTAATATTCAATTATCTGATCCCACTGTGACTCTCTGATGGCTGTAGCCTTGATAGAGCTCCCTCATTGAACTGCGTGTTTCTTATGGGCCTGCCCTACCCATCCATCATGAATTTTATTAAACAAAACTGTAAGTGGATTGATTTTGAACTTCTTTATTGCGTTTTTATTTAATTTCTTTCAATGATTGCAGTTCCATCATGTTATCTCAGTGTAAATCATGCTAGGGCAGCATGCTGAAAAACCAGAGACTTCAGGATCATACATGCATCCAGTGTAAATTTCACTCTTAAAATCTTTAGTAGATGTTCATTGATTTTTTTAAATATGTAATTATTTGTTTAGTCAGAACCAAATAGCCCATCTTATAAATAAATGAGAGGACAGGCTCTTATTCTTTTTTCTTGCAATCTGTAAGAGATGACACTTGAGTCGATTAGGCAAAACTTTGTCCACTTGTAGTTCACAAGGACTAATAAGAACCAGAAGAACCCTTGATGTTCCTGGTTTCTGCATCAGCAGTCACAGCTGGATTTGGAGTCGCAAGAAGGGTTGAGGAAAGCAATAAGAACTGGGACTGTCAGGATGTCTACAGCAGCTCATGAATGGGAGTACCTGCCTCAGAGCAGATTTTTACAAATCAGGGAACAAACTCCGAATGGGTTGTGTGTTCTGTAATTAGATTTCACCAACCAAGTATCAAGGGAGCACTGTAATAGCCATGGAGTCACAGAGGGCCCCCTTGAGTACTCCAGTCTATCTTGCCACTTAGGAAAGGTCATCTTTCAGATAAACGGTTCCTTACACTGAAAATTATAGTACTCAGGTTACTGCCAGCCCCAAAGGACCAGTGACAAAATCCAGGTCAATTGTACCTCAGATGTCATACCAAAGACAAACTTGTAGCCAATTCTATAACAAACTAACCAAAGGGTTTTTAAGTAGGAAAGAAGAAATGGGTTATTTACAATGTTGGGGCTGGTAAACATAAACAGCTTACTCGGTTCCAGTAGAAGCGGCAGTAATAAGCAAACTCTTTAAGTCCCCGAGGACAAATAGGCCAGATCAAACAGCTGGGGATCTCTTGCTTATGCTTAGAAACCTGCACTGCTCAGAGTTGAAGTGAATAGTGACCACAATTTCTTCTTGACAAGGTTTCTATTCTCTTCCTCCAGAGTTCAGGATAGTGGGGGCAAGTCCACCTGCACATCTCTGCTTAATGGGGGTGGGACAGTAATCATCAGTGGCTTTGTTCTTTGACATTTCACAGTGGCTTGTTGGGTTTCAATGGGCCTTCTTGGTAAGCAGGCTCTACCACCTTCTTCAGGAAGTCTGCATTTCTACATTGTGCCTTTTCTGTTTTACTTATGCAGTTACATATAATTACATTGCCAACATTTAATATAACCTTATAACTTGAAGTACAGATGCTATAAGTAAGAGTAATACAGGGTGCATCCTATAATATCCTAAAGTCTAAATGCTAAACACGTTGTTAAAAATTTAACCTCTGTTTTAACAATACTAACCTGTAGCTGAGCCAGACTGGTTTCCAGCTATGCATTTCTCAGTGTTCCTTGTGGCCTAAGGACTTAGGATGAACTGGCACCTGGTCCACCAGTGTTAGAGGCCCCTTGTGTCCCGTTCTCCCCCCCCCCCCCGGTTTGGTCACTTAATGCTGAGCAGACTCTTCTGTGCCATTTCTAAGTAGTCTGTGACCTTCCTGAATTGATCTATGCGCCTTCTCCTCATTCAACCTGTTACAGGAACATCGTCTATATTTATGTGTAAAAGGTTAGCAGGTAGACAGGATGACAGTAGATGTCACTCAAGAATAAATAACACAGTTCCAGCGTACTAGAGGACTAATGAGACTTTTGGTGCAGTGCAAATGGCTTTCTTTGAGAAACTCTTTATACTGACTCTTCATAAAATCAGCATCTTCCACTACTGATTTGTGTAGTGCTGGTATGATGAGCCCCATTCTTGGTTGGCCTCTGGGTGCTACCTTAATGAAAATAATAAATTAAAAAAACCCACAGGAAGAAACCTTTTCCTCACTCTGCTGTGCACTAGTTATTGGTGAGATAATATCCTGTATACTCTCCTCAGTGTCTTGTTGACTTACTGTGTTCTGTCCTTTTTTGAGTTTGGTGTCTCCAAACACTTACAGAAAGGCTTACAGAAAGTTTCTGTTGTGAGGCACCCCACAAGCTTTTGGGAGATGCAAGGAAAAGATGTTGATTAGTAGCTAAAGTAAAATGCAACTAAGGTATGTTTTCAGAAGTCCTCCTGATCTACCCTAGGTTCAGATCCTGCAATGCAAACTGCTAGGGCAAACCTGTATGCCTCGGCAGATAGCAATTGACTTCAGTGGGATTCTACATGGACTTAAGAGTCCACGCTTGGTGAAACTTCTTGAAGGCTCGGAGGTCATAACTGCCATGGTGGACTCTTTGTATGTGGCAGAAAGACAATTCATATTCTGTTACTTGTAACTCCTGTGTTAATTTTGAAAGGAGAGCAAGAACATTCTGTTGTATTAGGTTGTCGCATGCAAGTTGTAATGTTTCTTACACAAAGATTTACTGTAACCAGAATTTCCTGGAAAAACAACCAAGGGTCCTGTGGCATTTTTAAAGACTATCAGATTTATTTATCACATGAGCTTTTGTGGGAGAAAATCCCACTCCACCAGATACTTTGAAGATGGGGAATGTAATGGGAAGGGAAGAATAGGAGGAAAATAAATGCAGAGAAGTGTAAATCATAGGATCAGGTCAGACTGCTATAGCAGTTCAACACAGTACTTTAGATTAAAACACTGGGGAACAGCATATAGAGGAAGATGAGGTCAAAGAGGAGTAAACAAAATGGAACCAGAGAGCCCGATTCTCAGCAGGTCTAGATGTTACCTCCATACTTCTGGCTATAATATGGTAACCCTATTGCAGTTCATATATACAGAGGGATGAAAATCAGGAATGACCTTTTACTGATCAATTTTTTTGAGATTTCAGCTATGGTAAAGATTTTTTTTTTTTTTTTTAAATGTGATTTAAGGTAGCTCAATTTTTGCCAGCTCAGCTGGAAGCGCTAAAGAGAACTCAATTTCAGAAAATAGTGAGCACCTTCTTCCGAAAGTCTGGTCCCTTTAAAACAATCAAAGAGTTCTGTGGCATTTTAAGACTAACAAATTTATTGATTGCATGAGCTTTCCTGAGAGAAATCCCACTTTTGTTGGATCCTTGAAAATTTTCAAGCATCTGATGAAGTGAGATTTCTTCCATGAAAGCTCATATGATAAATACATTTGTTAGTCTTTAGAAGTGCCATGGGACTTGTTAGTTGTTCTGCTGAACTAGACTAATGTGGCTACCACTTTGGAACTAGTCCCTTTAAAATGTCTAATGTTGGGTCTAAAAATCAATCACTTTTGAAAATCTTGTCCTGACAGCATAGAATTAAAAGCATTTAAAATATTTACTGATGATGTCTTAACCAATTTATTTCTTGATACATACTGTTCATTTCAAACAGACAAAGCAACCAGTTGCTCAAACAGACCAGCAAGATAGCTTGCTGTGTATTAAGGAGGGCTTGCAAGAAAATCATAAAGATGCAAAGAAGGGTATTTTAAGCAGCTGGCCTGTCCTGTCCTTGCCATGGATAAATTCTCATCCCCATTCCAAACAGATCAATGTAATGCTGAATGCTGCAGAAGACTATTCATTTAAAATATGAGATGGTCATTAGTTTGTAGATGATTCCTGTTCAATTTATTGATGCTGGGGGGTGGGTGGTTGAAATGGAGGCAGAAGTTTTTTTTTTTTAAGAAAAAATATTGAGATCTTTCTTCTGATTGATCACTGGCCTAAAGTTAAAAATAGCCCATCTGAGATGGGTTAATGTGCTTATCGTTTATGGTCGGTGAGAGAGGAGGCAATGTTTCTAACATCAACCACAGCATTAATCAGAAAACAAAAGTGGCACTCTTCAAACTTAATGACGTTCTAGATGATTTGATTGTAACACGATGATTGTTTAAAACTGTCACTTTTAATTTGGTTAAAAGAAATAATATGAAATGGATCCATAACTTAGTGATCTACAAAGACTATCAGAAACATTAAGGGGAAGAATCTCAGGCTATTAAAGATGTTCTGCATTTACGATACATTGGAGAAGGGAAATGGATTGGTTTAGTTCATGCTAAATCAAGTTGGATGACCTTAAAATGTCTTGACCCTTTCTTAACCCTGTGCATTGCTGGAGCTTTAAAATGAACTCACCATTTTCACCTCCAACAGCAAAACTCAATAACTGTCTGGCTAGAAGGGAAGAAGGAGATGTTTCTAATGATCAGAGCAGGGGACTGAGAAAAGGAGTTCTGGGAGTCTGTTCTTTGCTCTGTCACTGAGTTGCTCATTGAACTTCAGCAAGTCACTTAACTTCTCTGCTACTGGGTATAATATTTTGTTGCCTAGACTCGAAACTCTTTTAGTATGTTGGTAAAATACTTTGAGCTCCTCAGATGAAAGGTAAATCCAAAGTACTATTTATAAATCGTGAAAGTAATACCTAAATGATCATGGTAGGGATCTCATTTGGTTCTGGTGCAGAGAGTACTGTCACATCTCTTGTATTTGTTTTGTGTGCAGTAAAATGAGACCAGTACCGCTGGCTAGTAGACTGGTTTCTCCTAATCTGTGCTGGATTCTGTGACTCTTTTAGGATTGAGACCCATGACCAGTATAAGTTAAAGAGTTAAACACACTGGGAGTGGTAGCAGCCAGCAGTATAAAGGACGGTAAAAAGGAACAGCAGACTTATCTTTGTGCAGACACACAGCGCCCTTGCAACACAGGTGGTTCTGTCCATCTTAAAAGGCCCATTCCCTTCCTTGCTTCAAGTGACCCACAAGGTTTGGAGCTGTTGGCCCTGTTCTCTCTGGCAACGTATTATGGAATTAACTTGGAAATCCTAGTTGTTTAGCTTGAATTTTGAAGCTCTCTGCGTGTGTGTTGCCTTTCTAGTCTCTTGTATCTACAAATCCCACAGTCTGGCAAGCTCCGTAATAAGTCCAGATAGATGAGTGTGTGCACCATCTTCATTAACATGACTGTGCAGGCTAATGATGAGGACCCCCCACTGTTCTCCGCTTGTTTTCTGTTGATTGTTATGTAATGTTTGGCAGCAGGAGGTAAATTCCTCTCCAATTTCGAGACCCGTCACAGTGTGTGAACCCCACTGTGGGAAGTCACGGTGATTGAGCTTTCGAATCAGACCTCATGCTGGTAACTATAAATCAGGCCTATTATATACTCTGACCCACAGCCGGAAACTTTCGTGCAGGATGTGGCATAGCAGAGTCTTGGAGCTGCATGGGAGTTGATTTCGTAACTCTCCACAGTTGCATCCTTGAGAGGCTGTTCGTTAAATTTGGTTGGGTATTTGTACTCATGCAGATAAAGGGTAGTAGCTGTTTCTGAAAGCTGAAAGTCTAGTTGATGCAAAGGATGGGGCTTTGGGACTCTCTCCTGTTCTAGGTATATTACTTCCTCAGTTTAGGCGGATGCACCAGGGATGGTTGAATTGAAGACCTCCAGGTCCAGGAGGACTAATAACTAGAGGGTCAAGACTCAGAGGGGCTGTAAAAAAAATTGTATAGTCCGTAATTAGCACTGGGCCTTGTAACACCCAATCATCAGTGGCTGACGTGTGGTTGCTTGATATAAGTGTTGATGTGCCTAGGATTTTCTTGCTGTTGGTGGAACTTGTTCCCAGCTTCAGGTGAAACTTGGTCATCCCTGTGAGTCAGAGCTCTGCTCTGGAGCTCAAAAAGATGGTTCTGAACAAGTGTGGTGTGTTTTGAATGCACCTAATGACATCTGTCTTCAAAACATTTGGGTTAGTTTGCCAGGCTTGTATGTGGATATGCAAGGAAGGAGAGGGTATCAGTCCCATTTCAACGCCTTTTCATTACCCTGAGTTGGTGCAAAGCGCAGTTGCATCCTTGATTCTGGGGACTACAACCAGGACACACACTGAGTTACGCTATACCACAATCTCAATGTCTTGAGCCTTGGTTTGCTAGAAGCAGGAAATGGGCAACAGCCATGGATCACTTGATGATTGCCCTGTTCTGCTCATTCCTTGTAAAGCACCTGCATTGGCTGCTGTTGGAAGACAGGAAACAGGGCTACATGGACCAAAGGTCTGACCCATTAGGAGCCTTCTTATATAACACCACTATTGGTAATGTCCTCTCTTTAAACGCTGTACAGTAAGGTGGGGTGGAGATGGTGCTGCTAGATGGGCTTTAATTCAACCATACGCTTTAAGGCTCAATAAGAGAATTATGAGACAAAATTCTGTGGCCCATGTTATATAGAAGATCAGGCTAGATGATCATGCAGGTCCTTTGTAGCCTTAAAATCTGTGAAGCCTAACTTGCTTCCTGCGATCTTTAGCTCAGTTTTTTGGCAGTGCTTGTTTAATAGCAAATTACATATTTTGCTTCCCACTCTAAACCTTAGTTTTCCTCATGAGACTGGAGCTTTCTCTAGCTGAAGCAGTCTGAATTTTGAAACCACATTGGTAAAAATAGAATATTTCTAATGATTTAGACCATGCATTATGATTTGAGGCTTGGAGGGAACATAGGCACGCAGCAGAGTAAGTGCTGTTAAGTATGGATGAGTTTTGGGAATTCTTAGTAGGTGGAAATCAATGTATGTTTCCTGCAGTTGTTGTTAGGAGGGCCCATGTAATGATCTTGGTATTGTGCTCTGTCTCCCACTGGTGATGGCTTGGCCAGACACACAGGTAATTGTGCCTGCTTCAGCCTTGGTTGATGGACCTTGGGCTCTTAGCTTAAGAAGTAGAGGCTTATGCATTCAGATCCTGAGGGGTCTGGCACCTATATCTGACACAAGTTTTCACTGGGGCAAACTCTTGTTGATGTCAGTGGAGTTCTTAGCGTATCTAAGAACTACCACATTTGGCCCACAGAAAGGAGCAGAGTCTGTTGGATTCAGCGGGGCATTGGCAATTAGGTGTTTCTGAGCTGTGATGGTTTGCTGAACCACCTACCTTGCATGTTTATTGGAAGGCTTTAATGTGCCTAGAAGCTGTGTGACAAGCTCAGCTGGCATGGCTCCACTGAAGTCCTCAGAGCTATGCTGAGGCACAAAAGCTGAGAATCTGGTTTGTAAATACTACTGTGAAGTGGCAGGAATATGTGAATGAAACAAGCCCTGTTTGAAGGTTATGCATAGATCTCATGTGGAAGGAGCTGAGTGCTAAGAACACCTAAATAGTTGAGTGACAGGGCCTTGAAATAAAATTCCTGTCGTATTCCTGTTTAATAGCCAAAGATTAGTGAGCATGCAGGTGGAGATATATGATCTAAGCCGAAAGTGATGGGCTAATGATGAATGTGCGCTTGAGAAGGGCTTCAGATTTGCTTCTCACATGCATAAATATCACACGTGGGTTGACAAGGACGGTGGAGGTCACTCAAAAGGATGTGTTCACATTCATGGTCTTTACCGATTCAATTGTCTATGAGCAAGTTACCTTCAGAAAAGCATGGTCAGATGGTATGCCTGGAAGTCTTTTCCTGCTGATGTGAGTTTTTCAAATCCACTTTAACAATGTGCTGATTTTGTAGAGCACACAATATTTCAAGCTTTAAATTGTTTCCAGACCTTCCTTCCTTTACCTCTTATTTCTTTTTCCTTTTTATTTTTCTATTGCTCCCTTCCACCACAATTTTAATATTTCTCTCTTGACATGAGAGATGGAAAAGTCCCATTAGTTCTTCCAGACCCTCTAAGAGAAGGAATATTCTTTTTTACAGTGCATTCTCAAGTGCTTGTTCACTTTAATTTTGGATTCCATCCTGCCAAAATATTCAATGCAATAAAGTCAAGATTGTAGCAAGCATGCAAGTGACTTTACTATATATTACATTCCAAGAACAGTAGTATCTTGTTTTGTTCCTCCATCTTCAAAACGTCTGACAAAGTGAGATTTTTTTCATGAAAGCTCATGCAAAAACTAAATTTATCAGTCTTTAAGTGCCACAGAACTCCGTGTTTGTTTTACTGAACTAGACTAGCATGGTTACCTCTTTGGATCTTGTTTTCTTTTGGTTTTTAAAACTAACTCCTGCTTTTAGAAATCCAGGAACTACAAAATTAAGGTTGTACTTCTCAAAAAAGGTACTCAATCTATTTTAACTTTGCATTTCCTTAGTTTCGACCATTGAGGGATTTCTTAAACTCTTCAGTTGCAAGGAGGTAGTGTTACCATCTGTAGTTAGAGGCAGGAAGAGAAACACTTCAATTCCCACTGATCTTTTTGAAATAAACAATCAGTACTGAACTGTTGGGTTTTTTGGGTCATTGGCTACTAGCAAACTAAAACATACACAATTAGAACCTTATACTTGGACCATCCACAAGCTCTTTGTGTGTTTGGTTGCTATCTTGTAGTGTGGTGTCAATGTGACTTTCCATGTCATTTTTTTTTCAGAAATGGAATAATAAAAACTATTGTCTGAAGGTGTTGAAAGTAGCCTCCACTGTCACATTTTATTCCTACCAGTGATGGTCCTGAGGCTTTCTTTGGAATGGGCTCCCAGTGTTGTTGTTCTAGATGGAATGTTTACTTTCGTTTGCATCGCTGCTTCTATGATGCTCACAAATTGAGAGAATAACCAAAGCCACGTAAGAGCCAGATTCTGCCACTATTCTTTCTGTAAGGAGTATCTTGGCAGTTAATAGGTCTTGGGTGCACTGGACAATTCTACTGCAGAATTGGCATCTTTTTCTCTCAAGCCCTTGTCTGTACTAGGCTTTATTGATGTGACCCAGTGGTTCCCAACCTTTTCTCTGCCATGACACACCTTGATACCTTTAATTACTTCGAGGCATGCCAGCATAGAGTTTCTAAATGAATTAATGAGTATCCAGGAGCCAATGCAGAACTCTTCTTCTAGTTTTTAAAAAAAAATTCCATGGCACAGCTGCTTAGGCCTGAGGGCACACCTGTGTGCCACAGCACACTGATTGGGAAACACTGGTGTAGCCACATAGGTCCAACACCCCCACCTCTCCCTTGATCCAGGGCAGATATGATGAATGGGCTTGAACCAGTTTGGCGTACTGCAATGGCTTACCATTGTTAAGGTGACCATGGGTCCTGTTTTGGCCCGGACGTTCTGGTTTTTAACTCTTGTCCCTGGCATCCTGTCTGTTTTGGCTAAACTTTGTTTTGTCCTGTTTTACTCTTAGCAAATGGAACAAATGCCCAGTTTTGTATTCCCAGTCACGCTTAGCTCTCCAGATCCTAGCCCACACCTATTTCTCTCCCATCCTGCCACCACCTCTGCTGTTTGGCTCATTTGAAGGCATGGAGGGATGTTTGTGAGAGCACAGGGCATGAGCAGTGACACCAGGTAGGTAGAGGAGCCTATTTTTAGGAAATATGGTCACCCTAACCATAGTGTAAACTGTATTGGTGGCGTGTGTAAATTTGGGGTTTGCGTGGTTTTGTTCTTTTAACATTGGTGCATATTCCTGTAGGGTAGATAAATGAAGTTATAGCAAGCTGTTTCAATTGGTGTGCAGTGGGGGCTGGGGAGAGGGGATATTACAATACTTGATTACAGTTGTTTGTATGAAAACACTAAAGGTGTTGCTGATGTTTTGGTTGCATCTGATTACAGTTTTTACCACCAAGCAGAGAAAGAAGAGAAGCACTTCATTGAAAACACTGCTTGGTATTATATTTGCTTGGGTTTTGGTCATTGGTTTTTGTTTAGGTCAGAGTTTCCCAATGAAGTCTACTTTGCTAGGCCTTCTTGTGATCCAATCCTATCGACAACACCTCAAAAAACCAACATTTATTAAGTAAAGAGGATTGAAATATCAATGGCAAGTTATCATGCAATAAGCTTCTATTGATCTGTCTATCATAAGTAACAAAGTCAATGGAAATATTAAGCATATTGGTTAGTGGAGAGAAAAAAAAAATCTTGCCAGTGAAGAAGTATAGTGGTTTTCAATGGTCATAGCTGGGGAGCCTTTCTTCTTAGTATCAGACAAAGAATTACCATATGCCGATCAGAAGCCTCTTTACTAACCAATGTAATATTACTTACAGGCATGTAAAATTTTTGTATTATTTGAATCTAGTCTCTACTCAAGATTATGAATGTTTTAGGTGACCTTAGTGAGACTTCCAGCGAATGTGGACTAGTTCATAATGTCAGGAAAAAAACAAAACATGTGAACCATACAACTCAGCTGGTGTGAAAACTGTATGTACAAAAGCTACCCAGAGATATGGGTGGAAGAAGCTGTTGTGCAAAGGCATTTTCACACTCTCTGCATGCCTTCTGTGGAGGGTGACATTTAGGGCTGGGTAAGTGAAGATTGCATAGAACTGTGTGGCTTAACCCTTGGTAAGTGGTGGATAATGAGCGACCTCTACTACAGTCCACATAGGATATGGCAGCAAGGCATAATGGTGTCACTGCCTAGCTGTCAATGGACAGAAGGAGTTGGAAGATGCCTTTAAATGCATGTTTTCCCCCCACAGTTACTTGGATTTTGTTTTTCCTTGGCCTAGCCCAGGCTTAGTGAAAGGGCTGGCAGTTGGTTAAGTTTGGGTTCAGTTAGATTTTAAAAGAAACAATAAAATGAAAATAACGCCCCATAATCTCTAACTGAATCTAAAAAGAACTCAGTATTTTAACATATATTTAGGAGGATGGTCACGCTGTGTGTATTTAGGCTAAATAGCTATGCTTTATCCCAGTAAAGCATGTGCTGTTTGAAATGTGCAGAATCTTTCCCTTGGCCACAATACTGAGATGGGATGGGGGAGGAGAGTTTTTTATATAAATGTTTGTTCCCATAGACAGTGTTCCCTACCTTACGTGTAGGTAAATTAAAATATATAGCCAATATTTTCAAAAGGAGGAAGTTCTGGGTGTCTGACTCTTAACGGGCCTGATTTTCAGGAATTCCTGAACATCCTTCACCTAAAAAGGAAATCTCTTCAAGGCATCCCTACATATGTACTGAAAAATAGCAATGCTCACAATAAGTTTAAAAAAAAAAAAAAAAGGGGAAAAAAATCTAGGCCATACTTGCATAAATAAGCAGTACCCAGACACAGCTGACTGGAGGTGGAGGAGCAGAATGTCTAAATATTTACTCTCCCATTCTACGAGGTGCACTGATATTACTGTGGTGAACACTGTAAAAAGCCTTGATAACCCTTTAGTCTAAATAAGAGTTCCCATTGTTGGTCTGTGTGGCCTCTTACATAAAAGAAAACATTTTCAGTGGATCATTTTAACCACAGCATTAAAAATCAAGTAGATGTACAACACCTATATTTTTAATGCACCAATGGGTAAACTGCACACCTAAATTAACCATGCAAGCTTTGGCGGGGTTCTGTGATATTTTTATTTTAGTGTTTTGTATGGCAGTGAATTCCAGGAGCACCCAGAACTGTACTCATGTGATACCTGCTATGTACTAGTGATGGGACATTAGCTGGAGAATAGGCGTGACAACTGGGAGGCAGGGCTACTCAGGTGGGAAGAACGGTTTATTATGGGCCCTGCTTTTGAGACAGCTCCCCAACCAAGTGACATTATGATCTGGTACGTGGGGTTTGCTGGATCACTCTGCTTTGGCCTGGCCTCTCTCCAAAGGGGAAGCTTGGCCATACCTGAGCAGTGCTATGACCTAGCATACCAGATTGCAATGTAACTCGGTGAAATTTGGCCTGGCAGCCCCTCCATCATGCTGAAGAAGAGACTGGGCCAAACTTAAGTAACATTGTGACCCCATGCAGCAGGTTGCAATGCCTGGAGCAGGACGCCTGTCCCCGACGCTGTGGGGTGAGCACAGTTCAGTTGTTCATACATATGAATAATTTTCTGGGAGTTCCCCTGCTGAAAGCAATATCACCACTGAAGAGTGTGTAATCACTAGAGCTGGCCTGAAATTTTCAGTGAAACATTCTTCCATCTACAGATGCTGTTCTGTTGAAATTAAAACATTCCATAGGAATGTGTATTTTGATGAAAATCTGATGGCTTGCCTGCTCACCTTCTCATTAACCTGCCTTCCTAGTTCACCTTCTGGTATCTGGGCTTTCAGGCTTGATTCTTTCAAAACAAAATTTTCGAATTCTCCTTGCACTGAAAATTCCAAAATGTCAGCATTTGTTGTGTTTCCAAATGACTTGGATTTTCTTAAATATTGGAACTTAACTGGAATTTCCCATTCCATGGCTTCAGCCAGCTCTGGTAATTATTTCTTTTGTTTATGGTGTGCCTAGAATGTGCTTCCTAGGTCTGAAGACAGAGTACACTAGTCTGTAATGGAAGTTATCATGGTAAAGTTATTCATGGCAAAGCCATAGGTAGCCAGTCTTTTAATGGCTACCCTTTGTGATAAATCAATCTCTTTGGATGTATTTGACATATAGTCTAATTCTGCACTGGCTGTAATCACTAGGAAAATGCCCACCGACTTCAACAGAAGTCAAAACAGGCACATGTTATAACTAAGTTTAAATAGCATGAGTACTGGCCAGTTCTATGCTTATTTGATTATTTGCACACATCCTACAAACAGAATAATGCTATTTTCTCATGGGCTTAAGGATATTAAAGCTGCTGAACCCAAGCTACTGCAATTTTTCTTTACTAGTTGAAATCAACTGGGCACTGCACTAGTTCCTTGGGAAACTGTATAAGCGTGCAGTACCAGCCTAAACTGGCTCTGTGGTTCAAAACAGGTCATCATTCATCTAAGGTCTGAGTGAGAAGCCAGCTCAGGAAGCCTGAAAAATTTTGAGAGAAGTCAACCCTGTCCCTCCTGCTGAAAAACATTCTCTTTTGAAAGCCCATCACAGACAAGTGTGCCTGACTGTATTTCAAAAGCAGGAAAGGAAAACCCCCAGTAATAGGATTTTGTCAACAGAGTGATGTGAAGCAGGAAAAAGTCAGACAAATAGGTGGCTCAAAACCCAAAAATATACTAATTCACATCAATAAGAATATGAATTTTTATTTACATTACTTGTGCTTATTTTATATATAATTATTTTATGTAACTATAGTAATATGACTTCAAGTGCCAAGGGCCAGAAATTGGCCCCAAAATAAGTCTGTGCATCACCATGGAACATTGTACCTAACACTGGCAGAACACTTTACATTTTCAAAGCTGCTTCTACCTACTGCCTGCCTAAATCTTCATCACTGCCCTTTTAGGTGGATAGGAAAAAGGAGTCAGAAGGATGGAGCTACTCAAAGCTACAAAGGGGAACCAGGGCTAGGAATTGAATTTGGGATGTTTTCATTTACAGAGCTGTACCTAAATCAGGGGAATAAATCTTTGTTGATTGAATGTCTATGGAATTGCACTCACTCACTGAACAGCTGGGTTTGGCTCTGATGATTCATAAACTAATGTCCCATGTTTTACTCTGGAGAGTGACTTTACATGTGTGGAATGATAGTAGGGCCCTGTTTGCTGTACTGCAGTGATTCCATGTCAAATCTGTTCAATATGCAAGTTAGGGAATTTTTTCCAGAGAATTTCTAATCTTTCAGACAGAATGAGGATTTTATAACTGTTCTCCCAACGCTGATCACATTTGTTTTATTCAGCTAACACTAATACATCCTCTTGGTGCCCAAGGTAAACAAGTTTGTGGTAAAGTCAAGAATAAGGAAAAAGTGAGGCACAAAAGCTAATATTTTTCAAAAGCACTGAAGTGGCTTTGGATTTTGTCTCACTGAAATTCAGTGGAGCAGTCACATTTGAAAATGGATCTTGTGCTACTCAGTCATGTGAGGCTAGATTGTTAAAGGTAATTAGGCACTGAAAGATGTAGATAGTACTAAACTCTGATTGATTGTGGTGTGTGGTGTTAACCTATCTGCATCCTCGGGTGCTTAAACTCCATTAAAAATTTGACCCTTAGACACTTCTGAAAACTTTTAACCAGTGAGATAAAGGGCCTCATTCAGTGCTTACCAAAATCAATGAGTTTCTCTGTTCACTTCAGTGGGGTTTGGATGTGTCCTACATGACTTGCCAATGTTCAAACAGGCACACAGTATCACGTGACAAAAGAACCCAGGAGTCCTTGTGGCTAAGGCAGAAGACTACATTTCTGTCTGCTAGCTTATGTTATATCTTCTGTTCAGATGATCTTTCACAATGATGGACTATCTTTGTTTAAAATCCCTCAAATGTTGCTGTTTTTTTTAAATGTGACTTTTAAAATTAAGATGCCATATAATACAACAAATAAAATGCTCCTGGGAGAGTGCTGCTGAACCACTAAATGAAGGTTGGAGGCCAGCCTTGCACAAATGCACATCCTGACCATAGGTTGGTGAGAGACGAACTTCAGTTCTGACAAAGAGGTCTTAGCTCAAAAGCTTGTGTCTCACCCACAGAAGTTAATCCAGTAAAAAACATTACCTCACCCATCTTGTCTCTCTAATATCCTGGGACTGACACAGCCACAACATTGCACGAACCCTGACCCTGACTAATTGACCCACAACCCAGACTGGTCTTACTGACTCACTAAAGCTGTCTTTTTCTACACATTGTGGTTTAAAAAATTGCTGCATGTGTAGAGGCTGAGATCAGAGTTTCGAGTACCCAAATCTCCTTTGAAATCTCTGCAAAAAAGGGATATGTGAAATCACAGAGAAGAGCAATCAAGCTGAGTCAGATCACAAACCAGTGTAGAATTTTTGAATTGCCTTTGTTTTATTCAGCTCCCCTAGGAAGTGTGACCAAAACCTTTTAACTTATCAGCCACCCCCACACACACAAAAAGAAAAGTATCTTTGAAAGGCAGAATTTCTAACATCTGTGAGATGCTTGTTGTTTGTTTTCTGAATAACTAAGGGCAGTTGGACCATTTATGATTTACCCCATGTGATCCAATCCAAGACACACTGTATGATCCAAGAAGTACAGTACAGCCATTTTATAGGAAGAAGGAGAAACCACATTAAAAATGTGGCTAGACTTTTAACTGGTTAAGTTCCAGAAGCTGCAGTGTGGGTTAACCTCCTTCCACATCTACAAACCCAGGCAGGGCACTTCTGGTGTGTTTTGAAAACTGCTGAACTGTAGCTTGTCACTTTAATTGTGTGGGGTTTCTTTGTCCCTCTTGCAGATAAGGGGCTTGGTAAGAAAGCCTGCAGTCAGAGGAGTCAGTTTGCAGCCAGTAATGTGGGTTGACCTGTGCTGTTCTGCTTTTGACAGAGGAGCCTGTTTTGTCTCTCTCTGTTTTTGGGTATCGCCCTGAATTCTGAGAGATGGTGTTTGTGTTACAACCTGACAGCAAGAGTGTCTAACTTCTCTGAGTACATGCCATGACCATAAGGCTCAGTTAACTCTTGAAAGCTGGTTCAAAGACATACTCCTTTTTACTCTACTTGGAATTATCAAGGAAACAAAAAACAACCCCCCCCCCCCCAAACAATTAAAAACGAAAACCAGTCCTCTTGAGCCATTTTGGCAACTTTCATGCCTGTGATCAATGGGACTACTCATGTGGGTAAGTGGTGTTGGATCAACCCATTAGTTCTTTTGTTTGAAATAATTTTTCTCCTGTGTTTTGTAAGGAAGCAGAAGTGAATGTAGCTACCTCATGTTTGTTTATCTGCATCATTTAAGGATGCCAGCAGCTATGTGCAAAGCTCTGGGAATAAGGCTTTCCTCTGGAAGGGGCTCTGATCATTGATTTTACTGGAACAAGGCTGGACTTTTCGTCCCGCCACTGGTTAATCTTTTTCTTTATAATGCTGGCTTCCAGTTCAGCAATGCTAATGTTAAATTTGGGCGTGTGTTGAGTTGGTGCTTTTATGCTGTAGTGAGGATTTCTTAAACACTTGGGGTATGTTTATATTTCCACTTTAAATTGAAATAATTATGATTAATTCGATTTAAAGCAGTGCATGTCTACACTACCTTTTCTTATTTCAAAATGAGTGGTGTCCACATTTCAACATAAGAACAGTCATTTCAAAATAATAAAACCTGGTTTTATATTGAAATGAAGGTTATATTGAAATTGTTATATCAACAAACGCGGTGTAGCCATGTTATTTCAATATAACCATTATTCTGATTTAACACTTTTTGACCTTCCTCCTCCCCGGGTTCCCTTCTCTTTTTATATATTGCATGGCTTTTCTTGGGGACCATTTTGCCACACTTCCCATGGTACCCCTCTCCTACATCGAACTAGCAAGTCCTGTGCATGGACATGATAGTTTGATTTGGGTTTCTAGTGTGGACATGTTAAATTGATTTAACTTAAATCAATTTAATGATTACTAGTTTGATTTAAGTTAAATCAGTTTAACGATCTAAGTGTAGACATAGCCTTGGAATCTAGAGGTACAGTATTTCCTATTATATCATATATTTAAATTCAGGGCCTTTTATTCACATGAGGTCTCTTCTAAAGCCTGTTGAAGGTAATGCAAAGACTCCCTTGATTTTTTTTTTTTATGAGGTCTTCATCTAGCCCTTCAAGTAGCTTTTTGACAAAACCCTAGCACATCATTGTGGCTATAGATAATAGGATCTAAAGTGAGCGGAGTTCCTCCTGATTTAGAACAATGTACATGAAAGTCAGACCAAAGATCTCTCGTTTGAATAATTATTTTGGGGAATCTGGAAACATTTAAATTCTCATTCATTTTTATAGCGCTGTAAATGAATGAACCCTAAGCTAGAAACCCATAATATCGTTTCTTCTGTTATGTCATATTATTATGCTGTCACTGCCCCATAAACATCCACCCTTGCGCTGGTGCAGCAGTCATGTGGTATTCATTACCATATGATGTATGAACCTTAGACTCAAACCTAGGGACCATATGGCAGCAGAGAAACTGCATCTAAGTGAAGGGGTTTGAACCTGTCAGGTGAAGAACCTTAGATATGTGAATAGTGATCCAAGTTGTCCATTTTTAGGTACGCTCAGTCTGTATTGTGAGCTCAATTCTGAGTTGTTGTTTAACTATGTGGATAAGTAGATAAGTTGATATTTGTTTGCAGAGACAGCTGTGGTCTAGTGTAATAAGGCCAGCAATACAAGTCAGGGAACTTAATCTTGTTTTGCATCTACCACTACTTGGTTTGTGACCTTGGTCAAGTCATTTTTTTCTCTCTGCCTCGGTTTACTCATGTTTAAAATGGGTGAGTGCCTTTGTATGTAGTGCTTGGAGATCAAGGGATGGAAAATATTACATGATCTGTAGCCTAGTTTTGGGAACACTCTATTTTTATGTTAGCTGAATCTCTATTAAAGTTAATGTGTTACTGGAGTCCTGATGGATCAATGGCATTGCTCAGGAATGGCTGGAATAAAAGCTAGAGGATATTAGCCTGTGGTGGTTTTTTTTTTTTTTTTTTTTTTTTTTTTTGGTCACTGCGATGGGAAACCGTGTGCTCAAATCACATGGTGTTTAACACTAATTTGATATGCATGGATAACTGTATCTGCGTTATGTGGTGTCAGGTACTGGGGACTACAGGGATAGCTAAGAGGAAAATCTTAGTCTTCCTTATTTGACATTGTTGGCACTTGTGATGTGTTATCAGTGTTGATCGCTTTTGTGTGCCTTTCCACACCTTGTGTGCTGTCTAACTAGTCTCAAGTACTTTAGCTTAAAGTTGGGCCAGCTTTCTGAGCACTGGTGCACTGGAAACTTTCCAAAAGTAGTAAGATCAGAATGGGAAAATGAATAATAATTACCTGTACACCTTTCATGTCACCTACTTCACCTTAAGGATCCCAGGATATTCTCCAAATATTACAAACTTCCTACAGGAATAAACTTTCCAACTTCTGGAATGGAACATGTAGAGTTCCAGGCAAAAGGACTACTGTATGTCACAGGCCAGCAACCACACACTAATTCCAACAACCAAAATTAGGTGAAACTGTTACCGCCCACAGGAGACTAGACTATTACTTGCTACAGGCAGAGAGTAGGAGGGTCCCTCAGTGGCAGGAAATGATTAGGTGCGATACCCAGGTAATTTAGGCAAATGAACCACCCTCTGATCCTTCAGAGGAATGAAATTAAATATACCCCATTGTCCTGAGTACATGTGGGGCTGGGGAGGAGGAATCCGTTCCTGATACCTGCAGGTGGCCAGGTGAAACCCTGAAATACATGCATTTGTGGGAATGACATAAGAACAAAAACACTCATAAATTTGTTTAATTCTCATAAAACTATTTATTATTTAATTCTGAATGAATGCCCATATAGGGTTATTACTGCAGACTAACTACTCCTCTTCAAATTCACACCTTTAGTTAATTTGGATTAATTTTCCTGAATGTCCCATTAGGATTTACTCTGGTAGTTAATTTCTTAAATGATTTAGATGCTTTTGAAATAAGTCACTTTTGAATATTTTACATAATGTCAAAATCCCATTTCAAAAAAAATCTAAGTTATTTAAAAATTAACTACCAGTAAGATTTACGTGCTTAAGTGTTCTTGATTGATTGATTCTTTTGACAGTGCAATTTAAATACCTTTGCAAATTTTACGTCATGTCCTGTTAAATCTCATGCAAATTCAGACTCTGGTGCTTAATCTCTTAAGTGACATGGATATTTTGAAAATGGAATTTAGGATGCAAAGCTACTCAAACAATTCTGAAAATGTTACATTTTGTGCAGAGTCAGTTTAATTATGTTTCCCAGTCAGTCTTTATCAACTGTTTGAATGGGCCTTTTAACACAGCAACAGAGGAGAAACTAATGTATGTTTCTAAAGCCAAAGCAACTGTTAAAAGGACTCTGGGACAGGTGGTTGTGCCTAAAACTACATTTAACTCATTTTAAAAAGAAAATGCATAAATTAAATACTCTTAAAGAAAGAAAGCAGGAGGCGACAAGGGGAGAGAACCTTGTGCAATTTGCAGTAAGTTAGCAGGGATTTAATTTGGTGCATTTAGCTACATATGGTGTTATGATTTTGTTTTCTGTCTGCTGCAGCTCGAAATTTTTTTGGCCCTCTTGGCAACAGTGGTCACTTTGTGTTCAGTTCGAATGCAGCCTGTTACAAAGGAGGCACTCACACTGCACCATCTCGGGGAGATTTTTTTGTTCATTCTCATTGTCCAGTTGAAAGGGAACAAAGAATCGGGTCTTTATGCATGGAAAGTGCAACAAAATGGAGTTGGCATAACACCAGGATGTCAGGATTTAGCCTCTTCAGCCTTGGAAAAAAATACTCAAGGTTAACAGCTGACTTGTCCCTTATTCAGTTCTCTGAATAGTAGCGCGTATTGAACTATCTTGCTCAGGCACAGAATGCCTCATGCAAACTATACATTGGACTTGAGACTTCATATCAAAAATGGAGGTTTGATGACAAGAAGAGGCCACCATGTCACGCAATTCAAATCCAGATTCAGATTTTGTACAGCCTCATATTTAGTGATTTGCTTCCACCAGTCCTAAGAAAATGGCACTAGTTTGGAGGTACAGCCCAAAAACAAAGTTGAAGGAAGAGGGCAGGAATAGAAGTGTGGCTGTATTGAAGCAGTGAAAGGGTGTGAGGAGACTCATGCCCCATAAAATGTTTCATGCCCTTGGACCAGTCACAAAATGTGGATGCAGATTCAGGTTTGCCTGGTAATTTCCCTCAGAATTTGAGTCTGGGATTCTGGCCCATTTCTACACTTGTTTTACAGTCCTATCAGTAAGAGAAGCATCTAGTGCCATATAAGTTTTAAAAAGCAGATGCCTCAAATGAGCGAAGGATAAACCCTTCATCTGGAGTCATGTAATGCTTTGTGGCAAATCAGATGAGCTGCCACTTTTCTGTCTCGGTTCAGGGGTACAGTATGATCTATCGTAGGCCTTTGCATACCTGTCTAATGCTGTAGTGTCTGTAGTATTCCCTAGTGAATTAGGGAAGTCCCAGGCAGACTCAGTTTTTGGCTTTAGAGTAAGAGAAAACTGACTGCAATGCGTTTGTCTTGTAAAGGGGCAGAGGAGTTGCAGCATGATATCCCCTTGACTTGCCTTTCAGATGCCCCGCGTTCGGACCTCTGCTACTTCACATCTTCCAGATGACACAGATGGCAGGAGGGAGAGAATCGGAAGCACTTGATAATAAAACGGCAATTCATTTTTGCAATTCCTTCGCCATTCATGCTAACAATACTGGTCCTGATGGGCTCCTTGGGTATGAATGTCGCTTTCAATATGCAATTCCGTAGGAATTACGCCACTGCTCGGCTCTCATTAAGTCCGCTTTATTGCAAAGTGTTGCTGAGAAACCCTGCTATTGCTGATACAGGGGAACTGCTTTGCTTCAAACAACTGCCTGATTTCTGAAAGCTCCTGCCTGTGTTGGGTTTTTTATGCAGCTCTTTCCAGTGCATTATCTCACTTTGTTTATATTTTGGACGCTAATGCGATGTGCTTAAGTATGTAAATTGCCATAATGTGAGGAAATGAGATGTTAAAAATAGCTAGGGAGGAGTGGAGAAGGCGGAGGGAGAGTGGGAAGAAGTGTTTTTGGATCCAGAAATTCTCACCCCATCCATCTTTTTAGGAAAGGCGAATCCCTTTTTGGAGCCAGAGGAAAATTGCTCCAAGAGAGAGAGCTGGCAGTGGGTACTGCCTAGAAATAGGGATTGGCATACAGCCCCTCGTTGAAATCGGATCTCTCACCTCTTCAAAACATCCAGCGCCTGCTGGTCTGGGACACAGGAATTCAAGTCTAATTCCACACATTTGAGTTTTATAATCCAATCTCCAGCTGAGACTGCCAAGTGGAAAAGCATCATTTAGTCTTGTCGTGTGACTTACACAGAAAGTTATCAGTCTTGAAATTAAATGCCCTTCTTTGTGCCAGCTTTGCATCCTGCTAGAATATTGCCGTTTACAGTAGCAGGTGCTGTCAGCACTTGATTTAAGAGACGTGGGGCTGGATCCTGAGCAATGCAAGCAGTGCACAGCTGCAGCTCAGAGGGGGACGTGCAAAGGTGAGTTTAGGTTATCTTTGTCTTCTGATCCTGGGGCCAATCTGCACTATCTCTATCCCACAGTAGAAAACTTTTGTATCAAGAGTTCTGTCTCATCAGCCAGCGATCTCAGTGGGCTACTGATACACAAACCATCCCCACTGCATGGCAGGAAGTGGAATGAGGTTGATGTGGGTACTGCTATGGTAGCCTTGCACATTCCAGATGTTTACACAGGGAATACCTAGGCCAGATTCACTACATTTTTGTGGTTCTTTAGAATATCTAGAACAATATATAGGAATCTCGGCTTAGAAGAGGCTCTTGTCCCTGATTATTTTAATAATTTGTAATCTGAATGTGAGGTCCTCAGAAGAATGGTGCTACTGAAATATCAAATATTAAGATTTAAGATTTTCCTAAGGGTGTAGGACAATCCAGCTAAGATCTGTAGATGACAAAGTTCTTCATTCCATGAGGAAGTTATTGCCAAATATCTTGTCTTTTGCTGAGCAACATTTATTATGTAATGTCTCCACCATGGGGGGAAAGTTCTTCTTTTTTTTTTTTTTTTCTCCCTGGAGTCTTTATTTTGGGGAAGATTTTTCTTTCATGGTCTAGGATGGTTTTGCTACCCACAAGCAGCAAATTTAAGATGTGTGTTAGTGCCCTTGGTTAGAATTTGGTAGACTAAAAGGTTGAGCTAGAGATTGGCAACAAGAGTTCCTGATTCTGTAAATTACTGCTTATGTGGCTTGAGGACCAGAACGTGCCTGGCTACTTTGTTGGTGCAGAAGGAGGTTGAGGGTGCATCTCACTCCCACCATACCTTCTCCCTTTTTCCCATTGTCCTAAGGTTTTCCTGCCCTTAAGACTGACCATAGTCAGAGCTTCAGCAGCACCTTGTGGGTTAGGACCCACAGGTCTGTATCTTTGACTGAGAACCTTTTCAACTTAGGCTCTGAGCCAGCATTCTTCAGTTTCTGCTCAGAGGCCAAAGACTCATTTATCTTAGCTCAGAAAGGATGGTAGTGAATATCCTTAGAGGAGCAGTCTGACACCATAGGATCTCTAACAAAGAAAATTAGATCAGAATCTGAAATAATAAGTAAAAGGCATAAAGTCCATGTCTTGGCTATGCACTGGTGAGATATGAAGCACAGTTGAGTCAGTGCAGAGTGAAAAGAACATACCACCTGTGTTCAGCTATGTCCTTTCTCAGCCCTCTGGGCTCAACTTCCTAGCCTTTCACTATGCATTCAGCTCCCAAGCTCCCTTGAATGCAATCTGCTTCTTACGTTACACTGTCACATTTTTAACCAGCCAGTTCTGTCCTGGTACACAGGATAATGGGCTTCCCATGTCCGTTCCTGACCTTTGGGCTTCCTCCAGATTTATGCCAGTGTAAATGAGGGCAGAAACTGGTTCATTAATCTCAGCACTTGATTTTTACCTCCCTTCGTATGCAGGGAGATCTGGACTAATCCGTTCTAAGGTCTTCCCATCATGGCTTTGGACTATTCCACTGATTTTGCTTAGATGACCTCAGTACATGGCAAGCTATTGGGTTATCTGCACCTCTCAGGGTATGTCCACATGCATGTTCTTTATGGTGACATGTACACTACATGTACTGCATGACCCCCGACATGATATAAATTGCAGTGTAAACAGCAAATAGAGCAAAGACTCGCCAAAACTTTAGGGTGTGTATCCCACATGGCTTTCTACATGCCCAAGCAGTGCCTCCCCCATCTATGCTGTTGTTTTTAGTAGTGTAGTGTCCCACGGTAGTGGGGAAAGGGTCCAACAGCTTCCCTCTGCAAGAATCTTTCCTCACCTCAGGGAATGATTACTGAAAGCTCCCCCTTGAGATGGCTGCCAGAGCTTTTCATTGCCAGAATGAATGTTCCAGCTAGTGAGAAGCTGTCAGCCTTTCCCTGCTGCCTCCCCATCATCGATGTGGCTGCCACACGTTGCTGCACGGCGCAGTGTGCCCCCAGCCAGCTTTTCACTGTGACGTGTAGCCTGCACGTGTCATGCCTCTACCCTATGTGTCACTGCCAATGTAAACCAAAGCTTAGATTTCTGACGCACCTTTCTACCCTGTACTTGTGACTTATAGAGCATGTATGTAACAAAATACAGAAGTATCACACATCATGAAATGCTGGATCATCTCTGTCAGACAGGGTTTTACTCAGATGATCTGCAGCACAAGACAGGCCTTTCCTAATACTGCCTTTACCGTGGAGATCCCAGAAAGGTTGGCCATCCCTGCTGGACTGGATAACCCTTCACAGTCTGTCCATAGCAAGGTCATCGGTGGGCTTTCATTGAGAAGAAATGAAGCAGCATTCTTCTAGGATGGTCTTCCAGATATAGCACCATAGGGAGGATGTTAAAATGACTGATGGGCATGCAAGCTATTAGACTGCATTTGAACTATGTGCCTGTTCATGTAGTGCTGGGAAAGCATCCACATTTTTTTGCCCTCATCCTCCAAAGTATTCATGTGAAAACCCTGATAATCGAATCATTGATTTGTGGGGAGTGCAGTATTAAAATACATTCTAATGAAAGAGTCTTCATCCTTTCTCAGGATCTGCCAGCCAGGAAGAACCTATCTTCTTCCATCTGGGTAGAAGCCTGGGGACAAATGTGGCAGAGACAATGAGGCCCCCATGGCTTGCTCCTTGGTTGCTGATTATCATATTAATGATCAGACTCCCAATTGAATGCCAGGCAAAGGACAGTACATCTTTAATTGGAAATATGAAGACTGCTCATGGCCTGGCTAGAAGTGGGAGGATTTATGGCTCTCCTCCTAGATGGGATTGAAGGGAATGGTGTGATTCATTGAGCGGCCTGCGTGTTGCCTGATTTACTGCCTATCATTTACATCCCACTAAAGTCAATCAGTGCAGAAGGTCATTCCCAACTTGAATTTTTTCACGTTAAATCTTATCCGTCCCAGATTTCCAGTCATGCTGCTTGAGACGCTTGGCAACCAAGCTGCTGCTTCAAGATGGTTGCTCTCTGTTCTCGCTTTTCAGATGAAAGGAGATTGAATAAATAGAAACAAATGCAAAATCCTTCTGTGTCTCAGGGCAAAGGCTTTGGGCATGATGAGCCGATCAGATATGAGAGGTGGCAACTGGGCCATTTCCTTGCATGATGTTTGCACAGCCATATTTGTGTCATGGGACTGATGAATCCGTTATATATGCTGATTCAGAAAAAGGTGGTGTTGCTGCCACTTGCTGGAAGTGTCTTTGTTCTTGATGTTTGGCCATGATGCTCATGTCAGTACATACCCAAAGAAACTAATTGGATCAAGGCTTGAAGAGAAATGAATTTAACACCGCCTCTATTTTCTGAATGATAATCTGGGGGGGAAAAAAAAAACCCTTAACTTTTCAAATGATAAATGGATGCAACTGTTGATGTTTTACAAACTGAATAAACTTCTAAAGCCAAAATTATTTACTTAAAGTAGATTTATAATTTGTGATGGAAAATGCAAGGGACTGGACTTTCCTTGTTAGCTGTGCAGTTATGCGCTTAAATTGTACATGAAATTAATACACAAATTTAACTGCTTAGAAATGTCTAAACAATTGCATGTGCAGTTGGCCTGTTTGCATGTGAAGTCTCAGTAGCTGTTCACATGATTGGATATGCTTTGGCATGCCTACATCTGGTACTTAATTTTTATATAAATAATGGATTATTATTATTAAATGATATAACTAAAGGAAGGTTATTTTCACAAAGGTCTCAGTATGTGTGATCTGAGGTTTTGATAAGTGCGGGGCATATTTTTTTGGTAGACTATAGAGCTGGGCAAACAGTGGAAAAAGTAATCAGGAATATTTGTTTGAATTTTAAAGTGAAATTTGATTTGACTGTAAGTTTGACAACTGTAGGGCAAATAACCAGCCAGCTAACCAAAACCAAATAAAATAAACTTGTAAAATTATTTGAAAATGTTCACCAGTGATAACTGAAAGCCATTTTGAACTCAGTAAGTTATTGTTTTGTGTTTATAAATTGTTTGTTTGGTTGGTTTTTTTTTTTTTTTTTTTCTTTGTTGTAAACTGAAAGCAGGCCCAGATTGGTAGGCTCACCTAAGTTCTGCTGTGCATAGCTGGGTTTTTCCAATTTCAAACCTCAGAGATCCATGGAGGGTATTGTACAAAGCAGTGTATGTATATGTCTGTCAGACTGGTGCATTTGTATCTAGTGACCTCTGTTGTGAGGTGCCTGTAGATTAAAATTTGGGGGTTGGGGGAGGAGGGGAATGGGAGCTATTGAGTGTTGGTGTTTTCTTAGATATTGGTGCTATTCCTTCCCTTTCCCATGACAGTTGCCAGGAAATGGAGCATTTAGCAGAACTAAAACCAAACTTGCCCTCAAACTGATTTTGTGATGGGGACTATAGGGTGGGGAAGGGCCAAGCATCAAAACGCTGAAACACTTCTTAAATTGTAGTGTTTAAAAAAAAAAACAAAAAAAAACAAAAAAAAAAACAAACCACACACCAGAAGGCAGAAATTGGGCCAGTTTGACCCTTGATTTCCTGACTATCTTTTGTTGTACAAATCTTTTAACAGGAATTCTTTTTAGAAATGCAAAGTTTTCTTCGCTATCATTAGATATAGAAGTGAAAGTCAAAGGTATCATTTGGTTAAGAAGTTGTCATCACTGTACTGTACACTTTAAAGGCATGTCTTCCCTGCAAAACTAGCCTGGGTGATTTGGCATCAGAACCTGAACATCCACAGTAGCCTGCTCTAGATGTGAGGAGCCGCATTGCAAGGCCCAGTTGCTGTGTTTTTACTTGTGTGGGATGCTGTGACTTCTGGAGACACATTCCAGTGTTCTTAGCACTGCAGTAAGGTGAATTGCTCTGATTCTTTCACAACGAATTGTGGGAGAACTTGTCCATTCTTCTTGGCACTCTGTGGGATTTATGGGAAGACACTGGAGGACTGGCAGCACTCAGGTGATTTCGACTGAATCTTGCAAAGTGAGTGGGATTGTTAGCTTGGAGACAAGACAGTTGTAGTGTTTATAGTGATGTGGAGAGGTGAAGGCAGCTCTGAATACTATTGGGATTACCCTCAAGGGCCTCGTCTCCACTAGGATTTTACAGGGGGGAAGCTAATGTGAATTAAGTATCCCATAGTAAAAGCAAACCTTTGTAATGAAGATAAATCATGTAGTCTTCCACTGCTTTTGTTTCCCATTTGTAAAATGGGGATAATAGTGCTTCCCAACCTCACAAGAGGTGTGAGGATAAATGCATTAAAGATTGTGACTTACCCAGATACTATTAAAACATAGCACTCACTACATAGAATCAGATTTGTAAGGCTGGGAGGGACCTCAAGAAGTCATCTAGTCCATTCCCCCCCATGCTGTGGTGGTATCAGGTACTTCTAGGCCATTTCTGATGTCTTTGTCCAACTTGTTCTTAAAAATGTCTGATTCCAAACAACTTCCCTGAGAAGTATATTCTAATACTTAACTATCTTAAGAGAGTTTTCCCTAATATTTAATGATAATCTCCCTGGTTGTGGATTAAACTGATGACTTCTTGTATTACCTTCATGAACATGGAGGACAAACGATCACTGACCTCTTTGTTTCTATAAATTCTCCATCTTCCAGCATCTGATGAAATGGGATTTTTTTCCCACAAAAGCTCCTGCAATACAGAAATTTGTTAGTCTGTAAAAGTGCCACAGGACTCCTTGTTTGTCCTCTTTGTAAGAACCCAGAACTATATGAAGACTCTTATCAGAGCTCTCCTCATTCTTCTTTTCTCAAGACTAAACGCGCCCAATTCTTTATCTTTTCCTCATAGATTAGTTTTCTAAACCTTTTTGTCATTTGCTTTGCTTTCTGCAGGACTTTCTCCAATTTGTCCACTTTTTTTTTTTTTTTTTTTATAGTGTAGTGCCCAGAACTGGACACAGTATGTCCCATTGCAGTCTTGCCAGCACCAAGTAGGGTAGGAGCATTTACTTCTGTGTTTTGATGTGTATTCTCCCCAGGACTTGAAATTAGGGGAGGTGTACAGGGAGTTTTGGGGAGAAATGGCTTAGAAGTACCTGATACCACCACAACATGGGGGGGAAATGGACTAGATGGCTTCTTGAGGCCCCCTCCCAGCCTTATAAATCTGATTCTATGTAGTGAGTGCTATGTTTTAAATTGGAATAATACTGTTACTAGCTGACAGCTGGGGGGGTGTTCAGGAAGTCCTCCTAACCAGTACCAAACTGACCCTCATAACATTCTTGTAAGGATGTTTCGTATTGTTATCTGCAGTTTACACTTGTGGTTAAATGTCACATGATGAGTTGCTGGCCAAATAGAGCCCCAAAATCTTGACTTCAAAGGCCCAGCTATCTATTGCTTTCTTCTTTGTGTGATCACCTACAGCTGTGCAAATAGCGTAGTGTGCTACACCCACATTGCAGAGGAATAATGACTACAGAAAATGTGAGCAGTGAAGAATTAGTCTTGACATCCCTCTTCTAAAGAAAGGACTTAAGAAACTTTAAGGAGTGAAGGAAAGGCACACGTTAAGTGGAAGCCTATTTCACAAGCCTTTTGCCACAGTGAACAGGGGCTGCCTTTGTTTTCATTTGCCTTTTTGTGTGTGACTGTTCTGAGCAATTCACAATTTGCTTTGTATTGCACCAGCCTGGTGTGAACAGCTGGAATCGCAGAGCACTCATCATAGGTTAAGAGCTGGTTCCTATTAGGCCAGCCCCAGCACAGCTCAAATCTCAAGTCTCATCACATTAGTTTTCCAGCTACATGGGGAAATCAAGTTTAAGCTTAAATGGATGTCTGGGGTCAGCATTTTGGTGCCTTAAGCTCAGATGTGTCCCCAGACGTGGCAAGTGCCTGAAAAAAGCGCACGCTATAGTGAATACAGTGCAGTTTGCCAGGAACTCAATTAGACTACCTTGTTGGCACAGGAAATCATTGCTGTTTGAATAATGGCTTCTCCTATTGCCTTTGAAAAGACATGATATAATGGATAGATGCAGTTGGAAATAAAAGACAAGGCAAATAATGCTAAATTTAGGTATTTCTCCCTTCAGCATTGTTCTTCATTTGAAGTCAACTGTGAGGGTTCTTCACACCAATGGAATCTTAGTTATACACTGCACACATGCTGACATACAATACATAAAGTAAGAGGGAATGAACATGCATTCTGTCTTAAAACTGTATTGCTAAAAAAGCTATTTAGAATCTTAGGATGGTTTTACTTTGCCAACATTCAGACCATGTCATTGTTTCTTCTCACTCTGAGTTCCACTGGTTTCTCCTTTCTTCATTGACTTCTCTCTTCCACATCAAGCTTCTCCCATTTACATAAGACTATGCATAATTCTTGTATCTTCCTAGTTACCAGCTCTCATTCCATCTTTTGTGCTTCTCCTCTACTTTCTCAAACTAGGCCTTTTGCTTGCTTTGATTCTTGACGCCTTCCCTTAGGCTTATGAAATAGGCTTCCACTTAATGCATGTCTTCCCTTCACTTCTTCAAGTTTCTTAAGTCCTTCTCTACCTTTAGTGCTGCCCTGAGAGTCACACAGTTCTGATTTCCTCCCTGAGATAGTCTTTCTGTTTTCTTGTTCTTGACCCATATTTGCCTAAATAGCATGGGAAGCTAGCCAGGTAGGTCTCGTTCTCTGCAGAGCATAGACTGTCATTCCAAAGGAGTATTCTTCCACCACACGCACCTGTCCAGGGCACTGTACAATTTTGGCCCTTGTCTGGTATTGCTCGAGCTATGATTATGGACCATAGGCAGCAGCTGCACAAGGTGAGCCAAAGGAGAGGCTCATTAAGAAAGGCATAAAAATTAAGGCTTGGTTTTATAGAATTAGCCATGTAGAGATGTGTGCTTGTTTTGTACCCCGCAAGTGCATATGTAAATTACCAGTTAAATGTTACACAGGCATTTGGGAGTGAAAGAATTGTCAGGCTGCATTCACTTTAGGCATGTACATGCTCTTAAGAAAGCATCACTGAATCTGGGCCACAAGCATTTCCCTAGTTTGGAGGCACTTAATATACAACAGAAGCCAATAGGACAAAATTGATATTAAAATCATGCACAGATGTAGAAATATTGTATTAAACCTATAGTCAACAATGGTATTTTCCAGGCTTCATTCTGACTCTCAGTATGACTTATCGAATGGCAGAGCCCTTAACACTGAAAAATCACTGCTCTGATTGGACTTGAATCATATGGATCAGCCGTCAGCATTCAATGAGGACCAGGATTTGCAGTTCAATAAACAATGCAGGTACAAGTGACCCTGGTATAGGATACCCATCCATCACTGTGTGATGGATACTGCACCCAGGAGGTACCATGAGGAGTTAAAGACCCACAAGTGAGAAACCCAGATTGCTTTACTGAATGGTTTTAAACATAGGAGAGAGAACCTGACTGTGTGTAGGTTTCCTTCCTGTTTGTAAAGAATATCTCAATTCTTTATGGTATCCATGCTAAAAAGCAGGAGTCGGCAACCCAAAAGATAAGAAGAGCCATTTTAAAAAATTACTTCAATAACCAAGTGTTTTGAGAGTCGCAAAGGGTGTAGGCTCCTGGTGAGGGTTGGAGGGAGCTGGGTAAGGGTGCATGGCACAGGGTCCCATGGCCAGGAGAGGGAGTCTGGAACCAGGAATGGGCCCCCAACAGGGTCCCCCAGTTATGGCGAGGAGCCTGCAGTCAGGCACAGGACACCAGCAAGGTCCCCTGGTGGCAGCATGGGGTCCAGAGCCACAAGGGGGCAGCCAAAGAGCTGCAGGTTACAGACCTCGGCTTTAAAGCAACATGCCAAAGATGGTTTATACACAGACCCTATTGTCAGACTGAAGGATTGAGAAAGATAGTGCCCGAGCATTGCTTTGAAAGTACATCTCCTATTTACATGTTTTTCAGAGCAGTTTAATGTGGACCCTCTGGTTCCAAATAGGGAGACTGAGAATGATCCTTGCGAGGTACTATAGAAGTGCAAAGTGGTGGCGTGTTCTCTAGAAGTTCCACCATCTAGAGTACTGGGGGGACAATGTGCCAGGTTTGGCTTGCAGAGACTCTGTATCCCAATGTGCAATTCCCCATGTTGGTTAGAGTGCATTCTCCATTGGCTACTTAGATACTGAGTCCAGTTATGTCACCAATGCCCAAAGGAAAAGGGATAGCTCAAACTCCTTTTGAGCACAGAGATGTTTCAGGCTCTGGGCAAGTTGCCAATGAGCCCCTCAGTAGGGCAAAGTTTGTGCCTCCCTGTTGTTCAGAGCATAATTTGAATGAAAATGCATTATTGGCTTTTACAGCAAAAACGTCAGTGCTTCTGCCTTCAGTGTTTCTGGTCATATTTCTAATTACAATGGGCCAAATTCATCCCTGGTGACTGTCTGTCACCCCTGACTTGAAAGAAGTTAAATCACAGTATGTCAGGCCTGCTGTCTGAGATTAAAACTATCATATATATGTACTTTGCTTTTTATCTTGAGACCAGTTGCTTCTTTCTTCCTGCCTTCAATTCTTTTCCTTTAACACATGCTTCCTGCTGCACGGAACGGCAGTCACAGCAGTGGAATAGGTGACTCTGATTCTGTGAATTTTGCACATTTGCCATTTGGCTTGTGAATTTTGTTAACCAGTTTCATTTTTTCTGCCAAATTTCCTGTGCGTGTGTGTGAGAGGGGGAGGTGATAAAGTTCCTCCTCTGCCTTGTTGGGTCCCATGCGTGTCTCTAGTGGTGGTCAGAAAACTGCTTCACTTCTGAGTGTTCTTGTAGGCCCTTGCCTCTTTATTGGGGCTCTCGTTCCTTCAGTGGGTGGCCGGTGGGGTTATAATGGGCCCGGGCCCAGTCCCATCCTCAACTCTGGGCCCCAACCCAGAGACCCTGCAAGCCGCAGCCTTGCTCTGCTGCTACAGGGAACCAGCGAGATTCCCTAGGTTACTTCTTTCCTATGCTCCCTAGACCTCCTTGCCAGGGGAAGCCCTTGATCTCTGGCAGCCCCACTGGATGTGGTAATGCCCAGTTAAATCATCATCTTCTGGAAGGGTCTGTTTCCCTCAGGCTTCTAGGTCTGGAAAAGGTCTTTTGCCCCCTTTGGACAGGGTTTCTCTATCCCTCAGTCTTCGTACCTGTAGGGTTCTTGCTGACCAGCGCTCTGCTCCTTCTCCTAGATGTTTCCACCTTCCAACCACACCTTGCCTCCTCTCACACACTCCAGCTACACCCTTTCTCTGGAGGGAAGGTTTATTTATTTATTTATAAGTCCTGCGCAGGACCTTGATTAGTTCCAGGTGTGCTAATTAACCTGAAGTAATTATTGCTCAGGTACAAGGGAAAAAGGGACTTTGCTGAGCCTGGGAGTAACATTGGCTTTCTAGTTCTCTCCTGAACCAGGGGCTCTGCTACAACTGGCAGCTCTTTTACATCTACCCCAGAGGTCTTCCGTGAGACCTCTCCAAGCTGCCGGCCTCCTACCAGGACCTCCTCTGGACCTGGAGCCTCATCTTGGCCTCCAGGTCCATTGCAATCACCGAGGGGGGAAGACTTCCTTGCAGAGCCCCTGCTACACAACCTCCAGCTTCATGTGCAAGTGGTGGAGGCCCCCTCGTTGCAATGGAGGCTGGTTCTGGCAGTTGTCACCAGGGTTGGAGACCTCTTGGACTATGCCCGGGGAGCCTGGGTGGATCGCCAGGTGATAGCACAGCACATGGGGCTCTCCACCCTCTGAACTCCCCGGCACCTACTCCAGGAGGTGAAGGCAGCCTTGCCCCCAGTTGCTTGGTTTTACCTCGAGAAGGTCCTGCAAGAGGGTACTCATCGCCCTCCTCTCAGCCCCCAGCCCTCTGGACGTTTTGATTGGGCCTCGATCCCACAGGCCACCCTGGCCACCCCCTCCCCATGCACCAAGCCAGCTGCTAGATCTGCAGCCAGTTCCCTTTATAACCATGCACAAAGACCATCTGTACGCACTTGTTCAGCACACCATCCACTTCCTCGCCCTCACGTCATTCCCTGACATCAAATGGTGGGATCTCCTACCGCGCTTGAAGGGCGAGGACCCTCGGTGGGCCAGCCTATATTCCATCCTGACACCACGTCCCACCAGGGACATCAGTTGGTGGCTCCTGCATGGCGCCGTCAGCACGGGTGGGCACCTGGCATGGTTCACCCCTCACCCTGACACTTGTTGCTTTTGTGGCAGGAGGGAGACCCTGGCACATGACTATCTTGAGTGTGCCAGGTTGCAACTCCTTTTCTGGCTCCTCCAGAACCTCTTATTGAGGTTCCAGCTGCACTTTTCCCCTCACTTGTTTGTTTATGCACATCCCATCTGTGGCCCCATGAAGTTGCAGGACCTCCTGGTCAATGTCCTCCTGGTGCTGGCCGAAGTCACCATCTATAACACCGGGGAGGTTGGCTGCAGGGGTATCCTGTGACTATGGGGCCTATTTCCATTCCTTAATCTGGTCATGTATCCAAGCAGAGTTCCTCTGGGCAGCATCTGCTGACTCCCTAGATACCTTCCAGGAGCAGTGGTCACTGTCTGGGGTTCTCTGCTCAGTGTCCCTCTCTGGTTCCCTGCTTTTTTTCCTTTGACCCCTCACACCTGTTCCTGTTTTGATTGTTTTGTCCCCTCTAGTCAGTTGATCCCTGGGACCAGTGACTCCTCCCTTAGGCTGAAAACCGTGAGGGAGGGTTTTTAGCAGTGAAAGGGCTTATGCCCACCCACTACCCAGGGACCAAATAGTAGTACCCTCCTGAAACCCTCCATTTGACCCTGTCATTGTGTGTGAATTATAACATAAGCTTTAAATAACACCAGTCACTTAATGTGAATGTTGAAAGCAGAGGTGCACTGTCAGCGGAGGTGTCATGGATATCTAATAAGTATAATAGTTTAAGTGCTTTTAAATTCTTGAGGCCAGAATGTGTAGCCTTGCCTTGCTTTGGTTGACCGTAGTTACATGGCCTTGGGCACGTTTCATGGAGATGATGACTAGCAGTTACAAACTTTAAAAACCTTGTGGGCACCAGCTTTTCATTTATTTTCCTTGTAATTTATTTACCCAGGAAAGTTCAGCTCAGCTCACATTCACCATCTGTGTGGTCCAGATTTTTGCCCAAGTGTTCCAGCTGGGTGGAAGTGACTTGCTGAAGGTTAGGGTGTGGGTGATGAAGCTAACGTTAGAACCCTTGTGTTTCTAGCCATTGGCTATATAACCACTTAATATGCCTTCTTCCAGGAAATGGTTTTTGTGGAAGGTTCAAAGGAGAGGAACACATCTGAGTTGTAAAACTATTTAACTGTTATACGGGGACTGTGGATATAGCGTTGGCTGGCTGGAGCTGTGTTTTTGACTTCAGGGCTTTATGGGAGCCAGGCTTTTCTTTTTACGGGGGCACCACAATGTACTGGAAAACTGTCCAAATGCAGCATGACATGACCTTGTATTCTTAATGTTCTGATTTTATCCTGAATTCTGCCCAGACCAAGGCCTTTAAGCCTGGCACAGGTAAGAGAGGGGGGAAAGAGAACACACGCAGAGGGAATTGGCTGTATTCCTTCATCCACTGTGATCAAAGTACTGATGCATGGATTGCTGATCAGAGGGATGTAGTTTACTACAATTTATTTGGGAGACCAGGGCTCTACTTACTGGACGTTTAATGCACTTCCAAGTTTCCCAGTGAAATTGGTAAATAAATTGAGCTGCGTATCTCTTTTTCTTATGTAACCACTTTGGATATCAGTCGAACACTGACAGAGGTAAAGGCAGAAAATGAGTCTGTTAGTGCTCAAGAATAAAAGCTCTTCTTTCCAAGTTCATAAAGGTATAGGAAACAATACTTTTTTTCATCCTGGGCCAAGGGAGCACATCTGCCAGTCAACAAGGCACGGAAGAAGGCTTTAGGAACAGGTATTCTTGCAGAGTGTATGTAAAACCCAACCTTTATTGCAAGCTAATAGAATAAAGAATAGACTGTGACACTATAGTCCCAAACTGGCCAGTTTTTCACCCTTCACGAAACTGAATGTATCACTTTAAAACCCACCTACACAAATTGCTCTGAGTGAGTGTGCCATGCATTGAAATTAATGCTATGTGCTCTGGTGACAGAGAGCTATGGAGCTACTCCTGCACAGTTATTGGATAAAGATCCATCACGAGCTGACTGATATGTGACCCACAGGTACCACATATGTTACCTAATGACCAGTCACTTAATTATAGACTAGGTGACATGTTTATAAGGGTGAACTTTGGAGTGCTATTAGAGAATGGACAGATGAACTATACCAGTGCCCTCCGGGTAGATTTCACCCAGCCTCTTCTGCCTCTGTGGACCCATTCCACAGTAATTAGGGTGATTTTTAAGTAGGATGCAAGGAGTTAAATGACTAACCTTATTATTGCTTCATTTATCATTGTGGTAAGTGCTGCTTTGGGGGAGGTGGATTGGGAGAAAGAAAGTGAGAGAGAGGGAGAGAGAGAGAAAGAAAGGAAACAGAAGCTACAGTGAAAAGTTCTTCCTCCTGTTAAGTCCGTACCTGGAGAGTGAGTGCACCCAGGAAAGTGTAGGTTTCTCAGTTGTTGAGACAGAAGGAAGTGTGACTTGTGCAAGTTAACTCTGTGCTCTTGCTATTAAAATAGCAGCAATGCTGTGATGGCAGGATGATCATTGATAGTATTATATGGTAGTTGGGGACTCACTAACAATCTGATCAGGAGTTTACAGAGCAGGGTGCAGATCTCACAAACAGTTATCAGATAATTGATTTAGATTAATTTCATGAGATATTGAACTGATTTTTTGGGCTGTTTGATAATCTCTGTGGAAAAAGAATGGGCTTCTGGTTAAGGGAATGGATGTGGGCAGGAGCGCGGGCAACAGGTCATGATTGAAGCCCCAGCTCTGTCTTGCACTTCCAGTGTGATCGTGGGTCTTAGCTGCTATGTACCTCACTTCCCCTGACACCTGGGACTGTTATGATTCTAAATTCACAGATGCTATGTGATGTGCTCTGGTACAAAACTAATGGGAGCTACTTAGGCACTTAGGTTAAAAGAAGCATGAAATTCGCGACATTGTGTCACATCCCTAGATGTGGAGCTACAGCAGCCCACACCTACTGCTTTAAATGGGAATGGACCCTTCCCCCTTACTTGTAGTGAGATATGAAGGAAGAATTAATTATAGGTCCAGGAAGCGTGAGCTCTTCCCTTAATTAACAGAGCTATACATTTATTAGTGGTAATAAAAATATCCTGTCCTCTTTAAAATCCAGCCAGAACATTTGATCCAGCAACCAGCGTATTTGATTCTGAGTGCTGGGTCTTGCTCCCCCCTTTTTGTCACCATAGCATTGTTTTTTGGGGGGGCAATTCATGACCATCTATGGGCACAAAAGGCCCAATAAGCAGCAACACGGTGCTGTTCCTGTGTGGCACTGGGCTGCTGGAAGCAGGTGGAGGGAGCCTTAACTGCAAACCTTCACTCACCTTGTGCTATTGAACTGGTTTGTGTGTGGTGCAGAGCAGTGGGAAAATGACTGAAAGACAGCTTCTCAGATGAACCCATGCTACCCTATCACCTCGACCAGCAGAGGGGAAGACGACAGTCACTGTAGTGTGTGTCATTGATTTACCATGGTAGGGGAGAAAAGGTTTAATTTCTTCTGGCTGCTGCAGATTCCCCAACTCTCTCAGTGCTAGGCCCAAGCTCATTTACTTAAGCTTGGTGCAGGGACCAGGATTTTGCCCTACTTGCCATAAACGATAATTCATGATGTATAACAGCACTAATTCCTTTCCAACCCTTCTCTGGCCTAGTTAATAGCTTTTCTTTTGCATATTCAAGTGAAAAAGTCAAATATTCTCCATTACTGCCAATGACTTATTTGGCTGGGGTGACTGTGGAAACATTTACCTTGTTGCACAGCTTTATTAGTTTGGCAGTTTTAAGTTTTAAAGTCGCTATCATCATTCTAATTAAGTTACATGCAGGTTTTGATCATGCTGGGCGTGCCTCTCATTAGGCTGGCTTTACCATGTAATTACCCTGAAAATGAACAACGCTTATGTGCAGTTTGTAACGTGGAGTCATGTGAGTCAGTCATTGCCTTGAACGGTACAGTTATTTGTCCAATATATAGGCAGGTAACTCTGAATGTTGACTGATGGGTTCAATGGGTATTATTAATTTCTGTAGGCAGCAACCTGCTGTTTTCAGGTAGCAATAATGGTACGGGGAAGGAAGGAGCTGTGAGAAGGGCCTAGTTTGCTCTCCAGGAGAAATTAATTGTTCTGAGGTTTGTCTACACTTGAAAGCTAATTTGGCTGAAAGGTGGGTGTGTATTTAAAGCACAAAACAATGAGAGTCCTGTGACACCTTCTACAGTAACAGACTTCTTTGGGTATAAGCTTTCGTGGGCTCCAACCTCTTTTGTCAGATGCATGAATTGGAAACTACAATTAAGAGATGTGTATATATACGCACATACCAGGATGGAGGAGGGCAAGTGTTAGCAAAGTCAGTTCAGAGAGCAGATGGGGCCCATTCACACCAGCTGATCAAAGGGAAAGAATCTGTGAACAGAATAATAACTTTTTGTAATGTGTTAACCATTCCAAATCCCTGTTCAGACCTGATCTGATTGTCTCAAGCTTGCAGATAAACTCCAACTCTGTAGTTTCACGCTGAAAAAGCTTATCTGCAAGCTTGAAATAATCATAGTGAAATCTGTTTATAAAGTGTCAGGAGTCTTGCTGTTTTTTCTGTACACAGACTAACACGGCTACCCTCGGGATATTTAAAGCACAAAAGCTATTCTTGAATAATTGCATGTACGGAACCCACTTATTCTGGAATGAAAATGTTTTGTTGTCTGGTACAAGGTGCTTTTATTCTGAAATAAGTGTCTACATGGGACACTCTCCATAAGTAGACAAGTCCTTAAACACCCTGGGACAGACCTGCAAGCATACTAGGTGTCAGAGTACTTGCCTACCATGCACAACTGCTGTAACTGGATACATGTATTGGATAATCTACGTACAAACAAACCTCTCTGATTTGTAGTTAGCCAGTTGGCATATTTGGTTATTCCAACTATGTCCGCAAATAGGTACTCAGCTACACTTGCTAATACTCATCTAACTAGTTTGGAAATCTGCACCTTTTGGCTCAATGACAGAAAATGGTGAGGCAAGTTAGATGTTGGGCCTAAGCATGTGGGGCACTAAATGCCTCACGAGGTGTACTTAGTAGCCTGCCCTGCCTTTGATTTCCATGAAAATGCTCTGTCTTCGTAAGTCTCTCACCAAGCTGAAGGGTCACCCTTACTGGGAAGAAAGAAGAGCACTGACATAAAAAGCAGTGGCACTCAGTAGCAAGTTTTTCTATTGCCCCAGCATTTAATGTGAATGCTTAAAGGCTTTAGAACCTTTTGGAAGATTTCTTTGCTCTCCCTTGGCTGGAAATTGCTCTCTATGAAAATCTTGATTGGAAAGTTAAATGTTAATAAAATGTTTTCAAAAATTTCCCCTCCCTCTGAAAAAACATGGAAGAAATACCCAGCTGAGACACTGAAGAAGTAAAACACAGTGAGATCTAAATCAGTGTTGTGTTCATTTGAAGATCAAAATGTGCACACAGGTCTTACTCCTTTTAATGTATAGTGCTTAGGTGTGGTATATTTTTCTTAACATTGTGGCTTTTCAGTTTTTCTAAGTGTGAAAAAAATACAGACATTGAAAGTAATCATGGACTGTTAACAAAATGCTGTGTTAATTTTTAAAAAAAGTTGCATCCCTCCTTCCTTGAAATATTTCATGGAAGCTTTGACCATGTTTTTCCTTCATTTAGGATTTCATAGTTTGAATTCTTTCCAGATTTATATAGTTTGCAGTGGTTTCTTCAAATGGTGGAAAATATTTCCAACAAAGGGGATCGTTTTAAAGATGCAAGAACCCAGATACATGAGATCCATGAGTAATTGAGTATTTTTCGGTATCTTGGGTGAAATTTTAGTACATGTATAAAATAAATCTGATTGGAACAGTTAAGGAAGAGGGAAGTATTTTTTTTCTTTTTATTCATCCTTTTTCCCCTGGCTTTTTCATGCACTGATAACTAGGCATTGGTGCAGTGGATCCTTAAATAAAATTCAGCTTATTGTTTTCCTTAGTCCAAACAACTTAGAGAGGCAAGGTGGTTGAGGTAATATCTTCATTTCTCTTGGTGAGAGAGACAAGTTTTCGAGCATACAGAGAGTTCTCCTTAAGGTCTGGGAAATGTAGTCGGTGTTGCATCTAAATATGAGGATGGAACAGATTGTTTTGTCTAAAGAAATTAATCCTAGAGTTGTACAGGTTGCATGTAGACTCAAAAAGGGGCTTGTTTGAACATTTGCTCCAACTTCATGTCATACTGTAACAGTTTCTCTGTGTTTCTTTTGGTTTCCAATGAAGCCAAAATTTTACATGAAAAGCCCAATCAAGTTTATAAACCTTATTTTTGAAGCATAGCCGTAAGTCATGGTTGGTTTGTGAGAGGCTGGCTTCTAAGAAAGCCATCTTGAAGTAGCTTGCTTTAGGGCAAAATTGCAAAAAAATGGGACAGGCAGTTCCCAAATCTGGTTCTCGTTTCCAAAAATTAGATTCATGAAGCCTGCAACAAACAGCTTCTAATTACTTTACTGGTTATCCAGAAGCTAAAATACAGTTTCCTTAGTGTCGTCCAGCCTTGTGGCTTCAACACAAACAGCCAAGTCAAATACGATAAGGATTAATGAAAATCTTGTTTGGCTTATTAAAAAAAAAAAAAAAAGTTCTACCAATCGCACAGGACTAGATACATTATATACAAGGTCATGTATATTTCAAATCTTACCCAAATACCCACTTAAAGCCAATTCTTATAAACTTTGTTTTTTTAAAAAAGTGATGAGGCAATACTGATTAAAACTGCATTATGTATACCAATAAGGATGAAGTCTGCAAGTCACTTTCATAGTAGAGATGGAAAGTTGAATTGCAGAAGGTCTTTTGTGATCAGGTTTGTAGCACTGATGTTAGAGATTTCTGGCTTGTAAAGTCTCTGGTAGCTTCTGAAAGGTTAGAAGGTCCTGAGTCCATAGCCCAAAGGTCAGAGCAGGAAAGAGGCAAAATGGAGACCTTTCAAGGGCCTTGTATACTTTCTCCATATGGAGGGATGGCTCCCAGCCTTAGTTCATAGAAAATTACAGGCACAAGAAGGAATCTAGGGTCGCAGGAGCAAGTCACACACCCTTGTATGCTTTGATGAGTCATGGGTATAGCCATTGCCCACATTTTGGATAAAACATCCACAGCAGTGCTCAGCAGATGGAGACAAGCTCCCTACTGGCTCTATGTGAGACCCCAGTGTTCGTTGATGGGCCATCAACTTGAATAGTCCCTTCACAATGGCACTAGGCTGGATATAAACTACTTTGAGGACAAATTGGACTGTGTCTGTGCAAAAGAATAAATGGACACAACTCTGACGTCAGAAATGGCAACATTCAAAAACCAATAGAACATTTCAATCTCCCTGCTCATTCCCTGAGAGACATCTCCGTTGCTGTACTTAAACAAGTTAATTCTAAATCAATGCTTCAAAGAGAAGCTAAAGAATTAGAATTTGTATGCAAATTTGGTATGATTAGCTTGGGTTTGAATGGTGAAATGGCCTGCCTTTCTCCTTAAAAATTGATTTTCACTTCTCTCACCCTCCCAACCATCTTATATGCTGTTCCACACTGTTTGTTTGTTTGAATCTAAGTCTGGCTTGAACCTGTCACTCACATTTCTGTGGATTTATTTTTCCCTCCCATAATGTAGGTTTTCCATTTTCAAGCATCTGAGGAAGTGGGATTTTTCTCCCATGAGAGCTCATGCAATAAATAAATTTTAGTCTTTAGAAGTGCTCCTGGACTCCTTGTTGTTTTGCTGAACTAGACGAACATGACTACCCCTCTGTACTTGGCGGATGTTATGCCAGGAGCAAACCATTTGAAATCCAGATAGTCAGTCAATATTTGTAACTTTAGATACAAGGCTGTTACATGCATACAAATGGGATAATCATATTTGATTAGACTGTAACTTCTCCAAAGCTATCTTACATGATGTACTTTGTATAAGATTTGCTGCAGTTATAGAAGAGTGGTAGCAACAATGATATACATAGTCATATTTTATTCATAGATCATCACAGCTTGTTCAAAATGCTTTCTGGAAAATGGGTTGGGTTCACGAGCATTAGTAAACTGTGCATTGACCTTACTCTGCATTCTGGGTTTCCAGGAAACTTTGAAATTAGTGTTGTATGGGTCTTTGGTTCACTGCAGACATTTCACAATGCTCAAGTTAAACTCTTTGTCAGCATGACTTCCCAGTGTTCAAACAAATGTGCAGTATAGGGGCCTTTTGCAAGATGGTAGAGTGTCCCATTCTTTAGCTGATATCGGGGGCAAATATGATCTATTGTGTTATTTCTCCTCTCACTTAAACTAGTTTGTGCTAGTGTAACTCCATTCCCTCAATTACTATCTCTATAGATAGAAAAAGGTATTTTGGATGCCGTTGTGTGGTGGTTCTGGTAAATATTGACTTTTAAAGTGACATCTACTATGGTGATCTAACTTTTTTAGTGGAGTAGAAACTCTTTTCCCTTGTGAAGTATTTTGACTTTTCATCAAAAATGCATTTTTTTCCTGTTTTTAGCAACTGAAAAGGAAAGTGATATGGTTTAAAACAGCCACTCACCTCCCTCTTCCTCCACCCAACCCCAACAAAGTTTAAATTAAAAATGTTCAAAGAGCTCTGGTAACTTCCTTCCGTGTAATTTCCCTATGACTGGAAATACCAATGATGTCATTTTTGGTAACTTGCCGACTTTCAAAGTAAAACATGAACCTTGAAATGTGACATTTTATTTTATTTTATTTTTAAAAAAATCTAATGATGAAGAGCTTTCAGGTTTCCTGCAGAACAATTTTGCATTTTCATTTTGGAATGAGAGTAGAATCCTTTTTTCATTTAAAAAATAGCTTTGTGTTCAGCAAAGTGCCAAAGAATTTTGAGTTTCTCATCAGATGAGACCATTTCAGAAGTACAATATGAAATGCAAAAATTTCCACTGTTGTGTTGATATTTTTTTCTATACGCCTGGCCTGCTTGCCAAAGATGGTATGAGCTGTGGTATGTTGCACTTCTAAAAATCAGGTTGTATTTGGGCTCTATTAATACGTCTGATATTAACAATAAACTAACAATTTTCTTGGCTGAAAGTGAGATTTATATTGCTGTTTGTTTGTCATGTGCCCTTCAACTGTGACTGTGGAACACTTATACATTCCCAAATATGTTTTCCCCATCTTCAAAGCATCTGACAAAGTGTGGTTTTCTCCCACGAAAGCTCATGTGATAAATAAATTTGTTAATCTTTAAGTGCCACAGGGTTCCTGGCTTGTTATCCCAAAATATGTGTGTTACTTGAAAAATTTTATAGCCTATATCATTTACACGTGTTCACTAAGTAGATATTATTTTTCATGATGTGAGAGGGGCAATGAAATGGCAGCAGAAGATACATGTCTTAGTCTCAAAGTTGGCTGGGCAGCTGTAGGGCAGTGCCAAGAAACCCGTAACATGAGGACTGATGCTCACGTAATACCACCAGGAAATTCCATAGCTGAACTGAAGGCTCGTACCCAGGAACTTTTGGGTTGGGAAATTAATTTCAGATGGCTTTGAAATCTGTCTGCTGAATAAATATTCTGCATATCCCAAAATGAACATGTAATTTAAAACAGCGTGGGACATTGTGGGAATTAAAGGTAAAAATGAAAAAAAGTAACTTAAAACTGTAATTTTAAAGACTAAAATTCAAGGACTGTAGTGTTGACAGGAAAATTCAGGCAGTTATTAAGTCCAAGGGTGTCAATGAAATAATTAAAAGCACACCATATAAAATTGCTGTGGCTGCTATGATAGACATGGGGTTGTCCTAGATACACTGTGGTACTTTTATATAACAACAAATATTAGAATCTGGATTGAGCTGGGACTCAGAGGAACTTTGTATTGGTCCCTCTCATTATTTTAAATACAGTACTTCTTTATCATGGCCTCTCCTTATTGATGCCCTGGAAAGGAAAACCGTATTATATTTTCACAAACTATCTAATTTTGGGGGAGAGATGATAAAAAGAATGGAGATGGGAGAGGGAGATTACTGTTGAATTCACAAAGGATGGGAGCTTCACTTGCCTCTTAAAATTCAGATCTGCTCTGTTTCATTGGCGGAAGACTATTTCCTCTTTGTTCTTTTGTCTGTAATTAGTGGGACAGAGCTTTGATGGAGAGATTAAAACCAATTGGAAACTACTCTTAAATTGACCTGATGATCCTTAAAAATGTTATGACTTCAAAGTCAGTTCTTTGGGCCCTGTCACAGGTGTGTTACCTATGGAGTCAGTTCAAAATTTCCTTTTATTGTAAGAGGGCATTTTCTTTCTGGAGTACTGAGTGCCTTCAACTCTAGCTGAAATTGTAACATGTTTCACTGTTACTTTGCCATCGTCATCACCTCTGTCTTGTCCTCCTGTTGCCTTGACAGGAGATGTAAGCTCTTTGGAGTGTGTGTGTGGGGGTGGGATTCTGATGACCTTCAATCATTTTTTCCCTCCTAACATCATCTTCAATAGTATGATCAGGGATCCCTTTTTGAGCCTTCTGATGAAGGGCAAGCAGGTTGGCTTACTCCCAACTAAATATTCTGGACAAAGGTATTTGGGCTGTGACACAAGAAACCCTTTTCCTCTCACCAATTCACTGCTGTACACTAGCACTCTAACTCTGCAGCTATCTCAGAGCCCTCTGGATCCTGAGGAAAACCTCATTCTTAGCAGCCAACCATTGTCTGACTGAATTTGGAAAATACTCTGCTAATTCAATAGCCCCTCTGTTCCTGCTATTCAGCAAATGTGGTGTTTGGATCTGAAATCCCTATAGTGCAATGTGATATTTAAGCCTGACTTTAGAGCTGCATGTTGAGCAGCAATAGGGATGTCAGAAATGCAAGGCTTCACAGTTCATGCAGCTATACCACAAAGGAAACTGTCTTGTTCCGTAATCTGTGTCCCCGTACAGTAAATATAACTGCTAGTGAAATCCATTTTCACCCTATTTTGGAGCTCTGGGAAACCCTGAGTATTAGAGAAAAGCAGAATGCATAGACTTAACCTTTGCTATAAACCATCTAACCCTCCTGGTTCTGAACTTTCATCAATTTGTTGAAATGAGCTTCCAATCTGTTCTGTATTGATCATTTACTCCATGTCAATAATGGCTGTTGTGAAGGTGAGCCAAGTCTGCAATGCAGGTTAATGGAATTCATGTCATATTAAAATAACGGAACAAAATAGTGTGTGTGGCAGGGGAGAAGGGAGTGAGATCTAGCTATGTAAAATTTTCTGACCCAGATGACTACAGCTTCAAAGACTGAGGTTTTGTCAGTATTTGAAGTATCACATGCAATAATATAGACGTGTCCTTGCAGATGTATTACAGAAGCTATGTTAAGTTTTTTGAGTTTTTCAAAATGCATTTTGGAACTATTTCTTGTACCCCTTCACCTGCAAAGCTGAGTGTTCTTTTTTCAATCATGAGTCCACCTGCACAGAGCTCAGAGGAGAGATTAAAACCGATCCTTAAAATGTTCTAATAATCCCTTTAAAATGCCATGATTTCAAAATCAATATCTTCTGCCCTGCCACAGGCAGGAATGAGTGCTTTGTGTGGAACTTGTTGAGCATTTTGGACTTCAACTTTTAAGTGGAAAATAGCTTTACAATTGAAAAGTTGTGCTGAAAAATGTCCACATTTCTGGAATAATTCTGTTTTTTTTTCTACTGGAAAAATGACAATTTTTGGCTCTAAAATTTAAAAATTTTGGCGTTTTTTTGTCCTCTTAAATTAGTTAAAATTTTTGGTGCACTTGCAAAGTTTAGAGGAAAGTTTTATTTGAAAACTACATTTTTGTCATTAAAAATTTTCCTAGGAAGACCTTTTCCTAAGCAGCTCTGTCTCTGTCTTCCTACTGAAATTTTGGGAATCCATCTACTTTCTGAGCTCCTTTCATTTCTACCTTTGCAGATTCACGAAATCATGAGCATTAAACAAGTCACTTACCTAACAATGAATATGGTTCATTTTGGCCTTTGGGCCAGAGTAAAATTTAACTGTGGAGCTTCCACAAGTGGGGGAAAACATTTTTGTGGTAAAACCAGAGATGGCTGTTTGATGCTGGCTGGGGGGGCTGGAGTGGTGGAGAGAGTTGCTAAGTGGAGATGGATTAGTGGGCAGAGGGCAGATGAGACCATCAAAGGTATATGATGTAGGAGGGAGCTTTCACATGTCTTTGCAATTTATCACATGGCTAACAGCACCGTTATGTGGTTTGTCTGTCATATTTGGATGCATGTGTATGTATCCTTTGGAGTCCAAGAAGAGTTTTGGTTCAATGCCTACTGTGCTGTAGTTACTCAGACATGACTTTTCTCTCCCCTTTTTGTCTCTTTAAGTTTTCTATTTATTTAATAAGAAATTACAGGAGGAATGAATGGGTGTTTCACCCAAACTGAAAGACAGGTTATTTAGATCAGTCTTGAATAAGTTCCTTCATTAATTGTTAACTTTACAGCATCTTTCAGTCAAGGGTCTTAAAGATGCTTTATGTAAAAGTATTGAGTAGGACCTTCTCACTGGTGAGAGGCAGATGACTAATGCTTTTATAAAACGGGTGTGAGAAGTTGAGTTGATTTTTTTCACCTTCATCCTGGAAAGCCACCCAGATCATGTAAGGAAAATATGAAGACTAAAGCCATGAATCCTGTCTTCTAGTTCCCCCTGTGAATCAGTAGATCAGCTACCAATTTGGCTGGAAATACTGCAAGTATCCTGGCATGTCTGGAATTCATATTCATGAAGGGAAATCTGCTGTTAGATGAAGAACATGAAGCCCTAATATAGGCTTTGCTGCGCCACATCTGTGCCCACTGAACTCTGCAGTCCAGTCAGTGGCAGGTTTTCTTGTCACTTCAAAGACTAGTTAATAAAGCCAGCTTTGGGGTCAAATGTAGAACTGCACACAGCAACACAATAGAAAAGTTTTTGTTCCGTGTCCATCTTAATGTTTCCAAGCTGAAATTGGCTTGAACATGAGACATAGTACCCTTAGTTTTACCAGATGTGCCATGAGTTCTTTTAAGTTTTCAAGATGTTAGTTTTACATCCCATTCAATAGAAGGTAGTTTTACCTGCCCTGTGTCTTAGTATCATGTCGAGTTAATGGGTTTGGATTATATTGTAGAGGAGAAATGTGTGTGAAGTACCAGCTGATGAATATAGTGTAACCTTCACACCCCCTAAGAGTTTATTGGGGCTCTCTCATGAGTACTGATCTGTCATGGTAAGAATTAGTTTTTAAGAACTGAGAGGAACTCAGCACACAGCACTGTGAACTAAGCAGGCATATTGCAATTATATATACGTCCTGGCCTGCATGTGATCAACATAATGTACATTAGCACTAAGTAGGGTGAGCCCAGGTTAGATTTCAGATAGTCTGTGGAAGGAGTTAATTAATTGTGAATCGTTTTTACTGATAGCCCAAGGTGCAGAGCCCTGTGGTAACACAGTCACCCTGGCAAATCAATGTTTCATTAGCATGTCTGTGGGTGATGTCTATTCTGTTTTGCACATAAATGAAACAAAAGCTTTTCTCTGTTGCCATTTCTTACTCTGCTTTAGAGAGGGAATAGACTTTTTTTTTCATTAAAATCTGAAGATGTAAATTGTCCCCAGCTTTTGCTTATTCATTTCAGTGGGAGTTTTCAGTGCACAAAGGCAGCAGAATGGGAGGGAAAGGTGCAGAACTTCAAGCATGTGGGAACAGAGTCTGCACTACGAGTTAGTTTACTGTATAGATACACCCTAGCTTCTTGCACATGGAAGGTATGTGTGCACTGCAGTGTAAGCCCAGGGTTAATAGAACTTGAGTTGCCAGAGTGGTTTTTCTTTGTTTGTTTGTTTGTTTGTTTTTTTAAATCCAGGGTTTGAGTGACACTCATTTTGTAACTTCAATTTAGGAATTGTTGAATCCTGGATCTCAGCCTGGGGATCCAATGTCTACATTTTGTGATACGGGCCTGAATTCAGCCACCCATATCCCAGGCTTCCAAATACCCTTCCAAACTGTGACCATTCTAGCTTTCTTCATGATGTATATTGTAAGAAATCTTGACTGTCCAGTAGACAAAGAAAATCATCCTGTGGGATTGTGGGTTGCTCTTGGCAGACTCTAGACACGACTCCAGTGGGATTGGGTGAACATTATAAAGCAATAGGACTTGAACTCTGGGACTTGGCTTGACTCAGGCTTGGCCATTCTCCAGCATAAGGTATTGGGTCCTTGGGCCTGAGGCCCTAGGTTAGTGCACTGTGTGTTGACAGAAGGGGAAGTTAGCCTTAGACTGTTTAAATTTTGGGCTTATATTACACTGTAGATGTACTTTCTCTGATGAGTGAGACCCTCCCTCTGTCTGCTCACATATTGATGACAAATCTCTGAGCAAATTCTGGTGTAGATCTTCACCTGCTGCAAGTTGGCATAGCTACATCGATTTCAGTAGAACTATACTGATCTACACCCAGTGATGAGTTGTTCTTTTGTTTTTAAGCTATAATAGGTTCACAGATCAGGTTCCCGATTATTCACTCACCAGTATTACAATGGTGTAGCAACTGCATTCAGTAGTAACTGTTAATTTACACTGGCGTAACATAGCAGACTCAGGCCTTTGGATTTTTTGCTTCTAGGTTGTGACTAGTCCAATTACAACCTAGGAAAAGTTCTTCCAGGGGAGTTTCCAGTGCAGCAAATCATCTTTAGATTTTCCCCTCCCCTCCAACAGGCCCTGGGGACGAGTGATTAGATGAACAATTACAGTTCTTTGACAGGCTTCCTAATTGAGATCTCATTGTTGGGTTCTGCTACACCAAACCAAAAAGAAACATTCTCACTTATTGACCTAAGAGGTGCCTGGATGCAATTCCTGACAAAGCGAATTTAACAGCAAGCACTGTAATTAACTGTGACAACACTGTTGGGCACATACACACATAAATAACAAAATAGATATTTTTTTTTGTGGCTTGCTTATTTGCTAATGAAAACTGTCTGGTATTTTTGTAAGCATATTATGGTCAATTTAAATTAATTCCGTTTGTACTGACTACCTTTTCAGTTATGCAAAGATTGTGCAAAACCAAGTGTTCGACAAAGGTTTAGCTCCCCATAAAATCCATAATGTTAGCTTTCAGAGCTGGGGAAGGGAGGAATCAAAATTGTTGGCTATTTGAAATTTAAATGAGAGCAGTGCTGCTCAATAGTATCAAGGTTACAGTTTACTGGAAAACTTTTGTTTGGTCACTGCAAGGTATATCCTTGGAAACACTGACATAAAAGTTCAAATGATAAGAGTCGGTTAGGCTTAATACTGAGGTTTCTAGATGCCTTCTTGAAAGAAAAATCATTGCTGTCCATGATCTTTTAAAATCTTTTGGAATCGTACAGATTTTCTTTGGGGATGAAGTTACTCCTGTGCAGAGGCCAGCACAATGCCTAATGCATTCCTGTCCCATTGGATCCTTATTGTGCTAGGTGCTGTACAAATGCATGTCACAAGAGAGAGTCCCAGTCCTGAGGTGTTTCTAATCTAAATATATAAGAATGAAAAAGTTTGTGGGAAGGCAAATATAGGCCCAGAAATGTAAGATGACTTGCTCAAGGTCACACAGTGAGTCAGAAGTCTCTGGAGACAACTGAATTCATTATCTTCAGAAAAAACCCAGGTTTCCTGACACTAAGTATTCCTCTACTGTCATCAAATAGCTATGAAACCCATTTGCAAAATGTGTGCCTCATGTCTAGAGCCCTGTAGATCCAGGGGTATCTGCTTCAGATCTATAGGTATCCACATCTGTGGATGCGAATATCCGCAGACCCATTGATGCAGATGGGAGCTCGGATGCAGATTCAGTTTTTATCTGTCCAGGATTCTACTGGTGTTGCAGCTCAGCTTACTGCCTAGTCCTGCCCACAGCTGTTCCTCCTCTGACAGTAAGAGCCCAGCTGCAGTGGCCAGTCCCCACTCTCCACCAATCAGCTGATGATGGGCAGTTAATCTCAGGTCTGTAACTGCGGCGGGGCCAATGGGACACAGCCCTGGGTGACTTGAAGTGGCTTAATAGAGCCATGCTATCAAAGGGGCAGCTTTGTGGCACCAGCTCTGAGCGCCACTAATGGGAAAGGGTGTGTTCTGATCAGAACACGCCCCGGGCAGCAAAATGTCACGTTATGGCTCTGGCTAATCTCCACCCCTTGTGCCACTGCCAGTTACCCAATCAGATGAATGGCAACTGCCACTGCACAGCCCAGGCAGAGAGTGAGTAATAGTGTTCAGAAAACAGCTAGGGGAGACTCTGAACTGCACTGGGAGCTGCTAGCAACTCCCCTCCTCCGCTCAGTCCCCCCTGAGCCTCAGTTCAGCAAACTTCATTCGGCCTCAGTGGCCAGTCCCACACTGATGATGGGCAGCTGCTATCCCCCTTCCCCAGCTTCTAGTCACCCCAGCAGTCCCATTGATCAGCTGAATGGCAGTTGCCTCCCTTTGTACTGAACAGCTCAGTGACCTTAGCCCTAGCTTCCTGGGGCTAGCCCCAGATGGAATGACAGTGGTCAGAGCCAGAAGAGGCTCTGAATGCATCAGGATCTGCCAGTTTGCATTGCCACCCAACAACTGAATGATCCAGGGTGGGGGGCTGACCACCATCAGCTGTTTAGGTGATGTGGGGTGGGATCTGTGCTCTTTGTGGGTCTGTACAGGAAGCTGTGGCAGTCGTTCGGGGGCAGCTGGTGCTCTCTAACAATCCAAGAGCGGACATAAGCAGCTGTCCCAGAAGTCATGGTGGTTGCACCAGGACCCTAGGACTTTGTGTAAAATTTATGTTTAAAATAAAATGGGCACATTTATTAAGCCTCTGCTTTCTTAGTTATGCTGCGGTATGTAGGCAGACAGGCAGGCACCCAGACAAATGCTCTGCTCCTATCCTCAGAGCAAGAGCTGCTGTGAGGTGGGGCTGTGTCGATGCAGATACACACAAAACCTGGCCTACAGACCGCAGGTGGGATACATTCTGATCAGATGCAGATCTGATCCAGATCCACATTTGTGTATACCTGCAGGGCTCTACTTGTCTCCCTCTAATGGCTGCCCCCCATACATAATGATCACTTGCTACTGCTTCTTTACTCAGTTTAAGTTCAGAGGTCTATGCTCTGCAGATCTAAAAGCACTTGCCCTGCTGATGAATTGTGTGGGAGTTGGACTGGAATCACATAATGGAACTTGTTTTTTTCAGCTTTCTTTCTTTAAAAAAAAAAAAAACAAAAAAAAACACCCTAGGAAACTAAAGCCAGGAAACTAAATTGAGAACATTAAGGTCGCAGCCACCAGCTCTCAAAAATTAGAAATTTCTTGGACAACCTTCATTCTGTCAACTTCAGGCTGCTGGGGCACGTGCAGTATGATAGCCTTCAATGACATGATCATCTATTATTTTTTCCACAGGGTCCCTGCCTTATAAGCAAATAACTGTTCTGCCATCCAAATTCTGATCTCATTCAGTTTGTTCAGTATTGGGTGTGCCGTAGCAAAGGTTTGTGTATCTGTCAATACATTGCAAAAGAAAATACATGATGTATGAAAGATGGTCAGAGAGGAATTTAAATGACTGAAGGTAACTTGCAAAAAATGATTCTGAATAGCCTTTCTAACTTATTCTTACAGACCTTCTACAGTTTTGGGCCTGGGTATTGGGCCAGCAGCACACTGAATGTAGGCTGGTTTTGGACCAGCAGCACATTGCATGCAGGCTCTGCAGCAGAGACCCTGCGTGGAATTGAACACTGGAAATTCTGTGGCAGGTACATTGAAATTTGACAAGAGGAAGTTTCTCTGAATTAAATATGAAGCAGAATAATAAAATAAGTGCAGTAACTCCTACATTTGTTCAGATAATCAATTACATTTATTTTATTGTGTCTCCACATTTTCTGTCTCCAGTGTGCTGATTTTTGTGCTGACTACATGCAGCTGTATTGGCAAAGTTGTCAAGAAGGAAGCTAGAGCTTTTACACAGCTGGGAAGGAAACAGGTGGAGAATTTAGAGCCTGGATAAGGGTACAAAGCATTTGGGAGCTTTTGTTGCAGGTTTCTTCTAAAATGTTCAGCAATTAAATGGTTAAGCGTGAAGAACATTTGAAAGTCGATTTTTAAGTTTCACCATGAGGTGAACAGGGCAGTTCACTCTTCTCAGAGGTATTGTTTCAGGCTGGCTGCAGACTCAGGAACACAACTCTTGCATCAATTTACACTCTATGTATTTTAATGGGTTTTTCTACAATAAGTTGGGATTCTTATGGGCTGAAAATCAGGGGATTTGCTCCACTTGGAGATCTGCCTCACTTCAAACACAAAGTCTAGGGCATACTTCTGCTTGGGGGCAGAGGGGGGAGGATTTTGCAGCTAAATCTATGAATGCAGAATCCCAGGGTATTTGGAACCCTGACAATACCTTTCTAGAGGGCCTTAGGTTATTTTATGCCAAATATTTAGTGTTTCTTTTCATAGTAATCATAATATTTATAAAGCACATGGTAATGCCATGTTTGTCAGCTTTGTTTTTCACAGTTCTGTTGTAAATGTGAATATATTCCACTTGCTTTATTGAACACTTCTAATGTCTAACAAGGAGGAGGTGGAAGATGGGGAGAATTTTTTCCCATTAAACTTGACTTTTAATCTTCTTCCTCGACAAATGTACTTGATGCTGATGGTGTTTTTCCATTCCTATCTAATCCCCAGTAAGACTGAACTATTTGCTGCTGTCTGCCTTGGCTCTGATAATGTTTTTGTACTAACATAACATAATGCCATACAATTAGAAATTATATGTTAGCTGTTAGTCATAGCCCAGTGAGTTTACATTAGACAAAGGAAATTAAACGGGAACCAGAAGAGACCTAGTAAGCACAGTCTGTGTTTCTTTCCTATTCTGAAATATCACATTTCTATTGATGAGCATCATTTATGCCTACATGGGGAAAACTAGTGCTACATACAGGCAGGAGAATTCCTGGTCCTTTCCCTGAGTTCCCATCTACTGTGTTAATTTGTAAATGCATCCTTTAAAGAGGTGGGGTTTTTTTTTTCCTTTCTCTGTCAAGGAAGAGGTGAGTTGGTTATTCCAATTATTATACATCTGTATTACCACAACACCCAGAAATTCTAGTCAGGGCCCAGGGCCCCATTGTTCTATGTGCTGTACAAACACAGAGCAAAAAGGTGGTCTCTGCTTCCCATTTTCATCAACAACCCAGAAGGGAATGGTACATTCTGCCTTTTCCACCGCTCCCACCTCTGGATCAGCTCAGATAGGGCAAGACCCTGGGTGGTGCTAAGAACCCCTTGTAAGGGCATTACTGTGGGGGTAACAACAGAATCTAATAGGGGCACTAAGCACTTCCCATGGTCTGGCACAGAAAGAGCACCTCTCTCCTGCTTGCTCTGCTGAGTCAGGCCACTGACGTACCTACCCCCGCAACCTTGTGTGATGGTAACTGGTTCCAGTTGCTTCAGAGAATGTTTTTTGATAATTTGCTTCATCTTAACCCTTATTAAAGCACTGGTTTATGTCCTGAAGCATGACATTTACATTGCTGCACTTCCTTTTCTCATTAACAACTTCTTTAGCCCCTCTGCTATTTCTTGACCCCCGCAGAGCCTTTACCATTTGTTTCTAAATTCTTGGTTCATTCAGCCACTGGATCTGTTAACTGAAGAAAATTGAAATCTACAGAGCTACTGATGGCAGCTATTTCAATTAATTTATCAATAAAAATCTCGGGCCTTCTGGTAGACTTGTTGCAATAATCTCATCTTTAGATACGTAAGTGAATTCATTGCAACATCCCTATGAGGGACAGTGAATAATAACCCCATTTTAAAAAGGTATGGAAACATGCAACTTGCTTATGGATAAGCAACAAGTCAGTGAAAGAACCTGGAATAGAACCCAGGCGTCCTGAAAATATGTTTTTACTAGCCTCTAGATCACAAGGTCTCTATGGGCACAGCTGGAATTTTTTCTGGGTTAAATGGTTCAAAGAACCTACAGCCCTAGCTTCTAACCTCTTATTGAACTCTGCACTGCATTGCAAATCCATTATGACTTGAGGCTGCCTATGATCCTCTAGGTTTAGTGTGGAGCAATCCAGAGGGCCAGTATGAACACAAAACCCTACCATTTTAACCTTTAAAATTCTTGTGGATTAAATTTGAAATAATAAGAGAGATGAATTTTTTAACATTTTCATAATTAGGTTCATTTAATGGGAAGATAATGAAAATCCAAGCACTTTTCTCTTCTGTGTACGCTTAGTTGTCCAGATGCCTGTGAGTTTCTGAACAGATAATCTTCTTAATGTCTTTAGAAAGTTACTCGTAGTTTCTTTTTTCCCCACTTACAGAAGCTCTTCCTTTGCCCAAAACCGAGCCACAAAGCAGCTCTGTTCCCAATTAGATACAGAGATGGAACAGCTTGCGGGCTGGTGCAGCTAGATGTCAACTTGGAACATTTGAGACTTTTGGTGAGCTGCCTCCCTAATAAGAGATTTTCTCTACTCAGTTAGATTTTTCACCCCCCCCCCCTTTTTTTTGTTTGTTTTGTTTGTAACAGGGACTGATCACTCTGGGAATAGGAGAGACTCAGGTGTGATGGGGGCAGACACTGAGGCAAATTTCCCTGTAAGATGTGACACGGTGTACTTTTAATCCTGAGATTCAGCACCTCAACCTTTCCCAGAGCTGGGAAAACTCTGCTAAGATCTTTTCAAATGCACCACCCATGTTATGCCAAACCTTTGCATTCCTACAGCTCTGCTCAGTTATGATGCGTGATACCCACACTGCCTGTAGCTCCACTCTGGAGCAGAAATTAACAAGCAGGTTTAGCGAGTTTAGTAACTATCCCCTCGGAATGAAATTAAAATTGTAGAACTAACTTCAAAACACATAATGTGGTCCAGATTGAATCCAAGTCTTTTAATGACCAGAAGTCTTTATATCCACCCTCCACTCCCTGTCAAATGTTTTCTGCGCAGGACTGTTCAAATCTATCTTATTTCAGTATGTTCCCTCTCCTGCTGTTAGGTGAGGAATTGGCTTTATGCAGCAAAAAGCCTGTTAAAAAGGAGAAGTTACAGCATATTGCAGGATCATGTTGGACCCAGTAAGACCAAAAGCAAGAGGCAGCTTCCCATGATTGACATTGCACATTAAGATGAACATTTAATTGTCTGGTGGCGGTTCTAATCCAGTTTCCACAATGCCTTAAGTGTATGGGGGAGGACTCAAGCTGATTTGTTCAGTGGAATGTACAAAGCTGGTGAAATATTTTTATTGGAGATCAATTCTGCTTGGTGCTGAACACCACTGAATTACAGTGCTTGCTTCCTTCTGCTAAAGTACAAAGGGGTTGAGGCTATACAGCATTTCTCAAGATCAGGCCTTAGTCTTCAAGGTCATCTGCCTCAATTTTCTTTCCTACATATCTAACTGCTTTATGTAAGAAGTCCACCTATCTTTCTTTATAGCCTTCCATCTCTCCAATGCCTGAGCACCTTTCTAGCATATATCTGCTTGTGTGTGTGTATAAACTAAATGCCTTGAAAGAACAGTTTTCCATTTACCAGGGAATGCATTTGTAAAAGTAAAATTGCCATAGTTTTTAGATGAGATCTCCAAAACTGCCTAGGAGATTTAGACCCCCCTCTACCTTGGACATAACTGGGAATTGTGCATCAACTACCTCCCCCACCCACCCAGCAGCTTTGAAAATATTTAGCCTTTACCTTTGCCTTGCACCCCCCTTCTCTGTGATGTCTTTTTAGTAAGTACTCTTCGTCTGTGTATCCAGAATAATGAACTGCTCAGTGCAAGTTGCTGGCAAAGTTCTCCCTGCTTCTTCTGGTCTCACCCATATGATCATAATTATATAAGGTATAAGCACCTGAGCTATTCTTCACCTGGATTTTCCTTAATGGAAAGGATAACCAATAAGAAGGGCTGGGGAGAAAGCTATCCTGTGAGATATCCTGGGAGAAAATCCCACTTCATCAGACACTTTGTCTGCAAGTTCCCCCTTCTTCAAAGCATCTGACGAAGTGAGGATTTTCTGCCCTGTAAGCTCATGTGATAAATTTTAGTCTTCAAAAGTGTCACAGGATTCCTTGTTTGTTTTAGTACACGTGTATCTGAAGTGATGTGTGTGTTTGTGCATGGATATTTCTGGAAGTACACACAGCTGCATAGGCATGCTGTAGACATTTGTATGTGCAGGGTACCTATTTAGCATAGGAGTAGAAGTGAGTGTTGTCTTAATATTAACGGGATTGGCTTACTGAGTGTGTCTGGATTTAGATCAGGAGAAAACAAAATTCGCACAGTTGCTTTTGTTGTGTTTTAATAATGTGATGTACTACGATGCGTTGTGCCACAATATGTAATTCATGGGGACATAAAAGAAAATAATAGATTATTCTAAAACAGGGGTACAGGAATAAAGTATGGTAACCTCATATATTTAATTACAAAATAGTCTGACACACATGTCTTGCATGTTGTTCATGCATATGGCAGATGTTCATGCGAAGTGCTGCCTCTGTCAGATCAGTAGAAAGATTTACCTGGGTCAAGTTGTGAACCAGCTTTCAAAACATGGTCCTGTTTCTCTTGTGCTTTTTCCCCCTACATGTTTAAATATTGAGATTGGAACTTGTATTGCCTCTATGTGCCTTCAATAATAAGATAGTCATAGTTAATAAATGTGATTATTTTCCTAGTCTTTAATCACAGTGTCCCTGAAGACATAGTGAGAAGAGCCATATGTGACTAAAACAGTGAGGAATTATGACCCTGAATTGGCAATAGGAGTCTACTCCCTGAATTGGCATTAAGAAGGACAATTATTAAGTTTTAGTCCCTATTATTTCTTGTTTTTCTAGACTTTTTTTTTTTTTTTTTTAGTAATTTTAGGTGTAAAATGACTTTTAAGCACCTCCTCCAACCCTACAGTATCCAGAGAGCTAAAGTTAACATTGCTAAGGTGCACCCACTGAAATATATTTGTGCTGACTGGGCAAAGAATTTCAAGTGTTTTGACTGTAGGGATTTATATTAGATCCTAGAGATAGGCTTGATTGTGCATAATTGAAATGAAACTGCAAGCTGGACTGAAAATATGAGGCTGCTGGAAATTTCTGGGTATATTTTTGCCACCAACATTCCTATTCAAGGAGTTCAGTGAGGTTGTTTCTAAATCATGGTCATTTTGGATCTCTCTATAAGTGCATATGGACTGAGTGCTTGAGGGTGTGAGAACATTTTTTTTCATATTCTGTGTTTTGGCTTGACATGTAACTCTTAAATGGTTCTGAAGTGGTTTAGGTGAGCAACTCACTTTGTCTAATGCTGCTGTCAAGTCTAGCCACATGATCTTGTGGTTCTTCTCTTCCTTCTAGTACTCTGGAAGGCGTGCAGTCAGTTGTTTCTCCAATAGCAAAGTTGAAGCAAAGATGGGTCTTGCATTTTGCTCTGAAGTTGGTAAGAACTGTAATGTTGTTGGAAGTATTGGAAATCACTGGATGGTACAAATACAGATTGTATGATAAATTATTTATCCAAGCATGTAAGAGCTGGACCTTGTAGAAATACTGATTGTCAAATGCAGTGAAATGCTTTCCAGAGCATATTTCCAGTAAAGTCTGGTCTGCTTCAGACAATCACTCTGACTAATAACTCATTCTTAAATGTGCTCTGAAGCATGACATTATATACAGATTATGCAGATGCAAGCAAACAAAAAGGCCTGGTCTGTATTAGCTGATCTCTCACCCCCACTACAGAAGCTCCAGTTGTAGCAAGAAAGAGAATTTCAGTTGACAAGGTGCTAGAGGCTGCTGGCATTTTTATTTTTGCGTAGACCAGCTTTGAGCAGGTTTTTCTCAGAAGGTGTCTGGTTCTTGTTTTTGTTGGGTCTAAGATTGCTTCAGGAGCTCTCTGCCTCTCAAACTACTTCATCATGTTCACTTTCAGCCCTCTGCAGTGCAGAAAAGTGTGTGTGATAATGAAGAATGTGTTGGGTAGAGGTACCGTGGAAACAAATAGGTGTGGTCTCTTCAGCAGCACTATTTGAATCTTCATAAAAGGTCCAGAGCTTTGGTTCAGCCCCTGATGAAGATAGGGATGGCTTGCAAACTGTGGAGCTGGGCTTAGAGTTCAGAGGCTTTCTATATTCAGTGGTGGAACAAGCTGACTTTTCCCCATCTCTAAAAATGACTTTTTTTGCTTTAAAACCTCACCCACAGTTCAGTTCTGGTTTGGTTTCAATTCTGGGTGAAGATTCAAGTCTGTTATTTAATCCAAATAAGTACACAGTGTTCTTAATCTTGGACATGGATTGCCAGTTGAATGCAAGCTTCAGTTCAACTTTTGACCTGGAGGAAATGCCTCGGAAGCCACCACTTCTTCCTTGTCTTTGTTCTCTGGTGCTTCTACATGTGAAGTCTTCCTCAATTTTTGCATTGTCTGTAATTTTGGTAGGATGGACACGGGTTGCACTTTCTCTGAATGCTTCATGTTTAAAATGCAAGAGCATTATGAATTAGTTTAGTTGGGTTATCCCTTCATCCCAAACATTTCTCTTGAATTCACTGAAATATTCAGCACAGACACACAATGCAAACTAGCATGAATGAGACTTGCGGATGTTTTTCCTGTAAACTCTATGGCGTAGGAGTGTTTTCCTGATTCCTGGATCTTCAGTTTATAGACATCTACACAGCTAAGCTTTTCCCATCATGGTCATTTTGGTTCCCACCTCACACCCCTGAATTGTGACAGCTGGATCCTGATCTCGCTGTTAAGAGGGTTATGTCTTAGGAGGCAACAAGCCACTGTGACAAACCATTAGTTAATCTTTGAAGGCCAAATTTGGTTTTGGAAGTTCTGCCTGCAGCTCCATTCTGGAACTGTAAATGGGACCCTAAAGGCAAACTTGAATACTTGACATGTAAAGCTCTCTTCCCCCACCCCCCATTTGAGTCTTACAAATGAGGAAACAATCTGTGACAGTGGAGGAAAGGATAATAACAAAAAGTGTCTAAACTAACTTGGAATTGCTTTCATTTCATACTGAGCTGAAGGTGGAGTCTCAGAGCTGGAGGGTTCTTTCTGTTTAGTATTGTTTTTGATTTCTTGTGCATATCTTTCTGTCAACCAACATCTCTCACCTTCTATGAAGAGCAGCTTGGAGCCAGAATTTCAGAAACGTGAGCCTTTATGAACCTGTGTGCTAGCAGTTTAGGGGCCAGTTTTTCACAAGTGTTGCATACTCTGAAGCTCTCATGCTGGGTTGGGTGTTTGTGCTCACCTCTTCCTATGCTGACAGAAATTCACTGATGTCAGTTTGGTTTCTTTCTTCAGTTTGATTGTGCAGATCTTTACTGACCACTCAATCTATCCAGAAGTCCATGCTGTAAGACCACCCCCTCAAGAAGAATAGCGCTGAGTTGAAGGAGGGCATTACCCTTCAACTCAACGCAATGGAGACCCCAGTTTAAGTAGGAGTTAAGAAGTTGCAGAGAGAGATGCAAAGCATTTTGCGTAGCGTGTGTATCTCCTTTTGACTGCCACGGACAATCTTAGTAAGCATTGACCAGGCTGGTGACAGGAACAAACTAAATAGTTTAGGGCTGTTTGCTTTACAGCTACAATAAAAATCTAACACCAGACCAAACGGAATTGCTGAATAATTCAGAAATCTTTTCTGGCCATAATCCCCCTTCTCAAGTTTGATATTCCCAAACACTCAAAACAAATGAGGAGTACGGTGGCACCTTAAAGACTAACATTTATTTCAGTTTAAGCTTTTGTGGGCTAGAACCTACTTCATCAGATCCTTGTTAGTTTTGCTGAAACAGACTAACGTGGCTACCCCTCTGGAACTTTCTAAACACTCAGTGCTTCTACATCTCAGACCAAAAAACAAACCACATTTCACTACCTAGGAGATGTTGGGCCTGGTCCAGTACTTGGTCAGGAGACCTCCAAAAAACCTCAGGTGCTGTAGGAATTAGTATTGATGATTCACTTAATTGGCCAGTGACTTGGTGTCTTAGAATAACGTGTGTGTAGGGGTGCCACTTAGTGATGCCAGTTGTGCTAGAGGCTTTTCTTTGGTTTGAGAAAAGTAAGGTCCTTAATCATTTTGGTGATGAGACTCCATGGCCTGACCCAGTTGCCAAATTCTAGCCAAAGTAACTTATTTTTCATTATCTGAAGTGTCATCTCTGGTTTCCATTGAGTAAGTGTGTCTTCCCTTTCTGTCCTGCACCTTGTTGTATGGTGTTTCATTATTATGAAATTGTTTCACAGAGCAAAGATGCTGCCTTAACCTTGATCTGCATTACAAACTTGGGTCAGTATAATTGCATTGTTACAGGATATGGAAAATTCACGCCCTTGGGCAATACAGTTATCTCAACTCTAGTTCAAGTGTAAATGACACTGTTGACAGGATGGCTTCTCCTGTTAATATTGCTACCAACTCTCAGGAAGGTAGAGCAACTGTGGCAACAGCAGGAACTCTCCCATTGGCATAGGTAGAAGCTTCACAAATGCACGTGTTCCACTGTAGGTGTAGACAAGCCCTGAGTGGGTGGGGTGAAGTGGGGTGTGGTGTGTGAAGTCCCTGAGACTTGTGGAGCATAGTGTTTATATGCATTGTCCAGTGGGTAGAGTATGTAGGGTAAGTAGCTTTACCATTCAACCCATGAATTTTCCGATCTGTGTAAAGGGAATAATTACGTATCTTTTTCTGGAAATCTATCAGTCAATAGATGAATCAATTGAGTCACCTGGGCCAGAAGGTCAGCTGCATAATTTATAAAATATCAGTAAAATCTTCAGAATAAATTCATAAAAATGGACAGAACCTTGTAAACTTTCTGAAATTCTGCTACAAGGTCATCAAAGGTTTCATTTTCATTGTAAAATTGTTGCCATTGATACAGTATCTGAACACTCCTCTTTTTGCAGTGAAGATGTAGCCAAAAGTAGTTAAAGCCTTTTTAAATGGGTGTTCCTATATGATCTACTTTCTACCTCTTAGTTTTATTATTACTGGTAATGTGTATCTATTTTTCCTAATATGTCGTCTTTGTCTGGTATACCCCTGAAGTCAAATCTTGGGCCAAGTCAGTTGCCTGCTGAAGTCAAGTCTTCAGCCACATTTTCTGGTGATAATTTCCAGAAGGGTAGCTGTGTTAGTCTATTTCAGCAAAACAAATGAGGAGGCCTGTGGCACTTTTAAAGATTAACAAATCTATTTATCGTGTGGGCTTTCATGGGTGTAATCCCAGTTATAACATGCCAGGTGTTATAACAGGTAATTTGCCCCCTTCTAAAATTAACACCTTCTCATCTATTGTTCGTTAAAGTCCACATGGACACTGTCTGAATCAGAACAACTTCTGTGATTTGCTAAGATAGACTAAAACTACCTTGTGATTCAGACTTCTCTGCATGTGTATGCACACCTAGCACACTGCACTTTCCATTTCATTGATCTGATGAAGTGGGATTATGCCCGTGAAAGCTTACACAATAAATAAATGTTAGTCTTTAAAAGTACAACAGGACTCCTTGTTTTTTTTTTTTTTTTTCTCTGATGTAACTCTAAAGTCAGTGGATTTATTACAGGAGAGAACTTGGCTCAATGTGAATGGGACATCACTATGTATTAATTGTTAACATCTGTCACACCACTGACCAGTAAGTCTGGGATTTATAGGAAGGAGGAAAAACATAGCTATAAGGAAATTCAAATTTTTTACAACCCAATAATGCCAAGTGAAAATAAAGTGACCTTGTTTGCTGTGCTCTCTCCCTCCCTTCCTCTCCTTTAAAATACTCTCTAGGCTATCCAAATAGGAAGCAGAGCACTAGATTATTCTGAGTTGCTCTTCTGGCCATGCCCATATGCGTCTATCTCAGCCTTGAATTCCACATGCAGGGTTTAAAAACACCTCATCAAAACCAAAGGGCTTTCTTGTGAGGAAATAATGTAGTGTCTCTGGGCACAAAGGTTCATCTTTGTAACAGAAGGAGTAAGAGCTTCCTTGCAGAAATATATCTATTGCCAAATAAGCTGAGAGCACAGCTTGGCCTCTTCCAGCCAACGTTGTCTTTAGTTGTCTCTTGCTGCTTCAGACCAGACATTTTCCAGTGACTTTGGAATTGGTCTTTTTTTAAAACACTGAGGATGGAGTGGAGTAGATTGAGACTAACATTCCATATCTCTTGGGAGACTGAGCTTCCGTAATTTCTTCTGGACAGCTGCCAATTGGAGTCACATGGCTACTTCTCCTCTCTCTTCTGTTTGAAGCACCATGGCTATGTCTATACTAGACGGCTCAGTTAAGTGGACTTTATTAAGTTGACTTAGAGATGCCCCATTTGTTCAAGTTGACTTTATAAAGTCAACTTAAATGGCTCTCCTGGCTTAAATTGACTCTGTAAAGTCGACTTTAATGGCCACATTTTGTTAAGTTGACTTAATAAAGTCGACTTAACCCTTAAAGTTGACATCAAGGGTGAAAGTTATTAAGGCGACTTAAGCAAGTGCTTAAGTCAACTTAATTAACTTGAAATGTGGCCAGGGAATAGCTTAAGTTGACTTGAGCCTCCAGGGTAGATGTAGTCCATGTGATGCAAACTGAAGTAGTTTGGGGTGCTGCAGTACCAAGACTTTCCTTGCTGGGTGTCAGCAGCAGTCTGTTATGTACATGTTGCCTTCAGCTCGCTGTTTCACTGCTGCAGTGTTTGAAATACCAGACCCACATGTCAGGTGGCAGTACTGTTTGGTTCCCTCCCTTGTGTGTATGGTACGAAGTGGTGGCATTGGAGAATGTCAGCCTTTTTTGTTCATTTTAATACCAGCATTCTTTTGAATATTTCCCAGTGGGAAGGTTTGCAGATGCAATTTAAGCAGATACCATGGAGTACATGTGGAAGTAAATTTCGAATTTATAAATGAGTTTTCAGTCTGGAAAACTGACTGCAGAGGTTACATCTGTAGACTCAGGGAATGGAAGACAAAATCCTATTACCTCTGTGTCAAATCAAAATAAGAATTAAACAAGCTATTACAGTGAATAATTTATTTGATAAGTCTGAGCCCTGTTCTCTCCTTCACAAACAGCAGCTGATTTTTATGGTATTGTCCATTCAGAATTTTTCAGCTTTCTGCTTTTCTTTCTGGTAGCTTGTTTGCAAACAATCCCCTTCAGCTATTTGCTTTTCATTCCTCATGGTGCAAGAGTGGTCCCTTAAGACACATGATGTTTTATCTGTTCCCAGATACTATGACTGAAACTTGTGTGAAAAAAGAAGAGAAAGCTAAGAAAGCTGTGAGAATCTCGGAATGCATGAGTGTGACTTTCCATGAACATTCTTGTGGTGTGGGGAGCTTGCTTTGTTCATGATTTAAAATGTTTGTCAAACTACTGAATGTATCCTACAGGAATGAGATTATGGCTTCTGTAGAAGTAAACAAATGAAATCCTGTCCATCATAAACAGAACTTGTGTGTCTTGTGAGGCCTGTACCCTATCCTTCACCAAGATTCTTCATGCTGAGGTTTAAGGACATGTGCAGTTTTTTACTACTGGAGCAGATTTGCTTGAGAAGAATTCCCTGGAGAAGCTGGAATTCTTGTGTATTCTGCTGTAGAAGGGGCAAAGATTACCAGTTCCTCAAATCCTTTCTATTTCTCCTTCGCTCTCCAGTTTCCTACTCTCAATGCCCCCCACTCATTCTTCTGGTACTTGAATGAATAAATAATCCATAACTGCACTGGCTGCTTTCTTGATTCAGTTCTTGAGGTGCTTTTGACTTAGCTTCTGAACCCTATAGTCACTTTATTGAAACACAGCAGGATCTTTCTGGGATGGGCTCCAAGATGATCCTTTGAAAGAGATGAAATGTGGTCACTAATGAGCCATTCCTCTTTTTGCTTGGGCAGGGTGCTGTTTGCCTTCATATTTGCACTGCTTTGAAAAATGGAGATGTACTGTTTATTTTATTTATTTATTAACGGTTCCTTTACGGGAATGGACTTGGCTTGTGAAATTCCTTCCTTCCCTTTTCTCCATGGTGATGTGCTAGTGTAGCTGAAGGTTTGGAGAATTATTATAGAAAGTGATGGGGGATTTTTTTTTTCCTGCTGAACACCTGGACCTCCCCAGAGGGATTTCCTGTCATCTGGAGCCTTCGAGGTTGACCATGTTTGTTTGGTTGTGGTTTTTTACTTTGAATTAAGGCCCGAGCTGCACAGGTTGGATATGGGTTTCAAGCATTTCAAGAGTTGGTTGGAAAATGTGGGGAGGAGATGTGGGTGGGGAGCGGTTTGCAAATATGTCCTCCACGTTTCTTCCTTGCTTCCCATTAAGTCTTCCTGACAAATTTCTGACAAACTGTAGTTGCTGATTTCATGGAATGGGCATGCTAGAAATTCTCAGCAAGTTTTCCACTTGAAGAAAAGTGGGGCCTCCCTTTTAGCCTGGCCCTAAATTGAGTTGCAATGATTGTGTATAGAGATCTCTGCCCCCAAAGTCCAGATTGGTGGTGTCCTCTCATCATTCTCATCCCCTGTCCTTATTTCACTGAGTACATGCTGCTGTCTCTGCTCAGAGTTTAACAACAAAGCTCTTAAGAATTCTGATGCAGCCAAAAATAATAGCAATAAAAATAAAGGCATTATTAAAGCCAGAGATGACTGATGTGAAATCGCAGGGAGTGTAACATGACTCAGTCAAATCCCCAAGAGAGCCAGAGACAGAAGGGAAAGGGGAGAGAGAGAACCCTGTTTAAAGTTCTGGCCCCCACACTCCTTGTGAGTTTACTTTGATAATTCATCAGACGACCACAGAGAAGAATGCCTCCCCCGCTCCAGATGCAAATGTGTCTTGTCCCAGCCCCTTTTTCCACAGCCTGTGAATCTCACCACATCAAGAGGGAGAGAAAATAAATTTTAAAATGTCTATTTAATCTGGGTAGGTTTAAAATACCTTCTACATTTATACCACTTGTGTGCTATATACATTTAAAATTGGACTTGGGAAAGAGAAAAATCACTCAAAGGGACCATTCATGGTTCACACCCGATGCAATTATAGGAGGAGAGGAGGTTTCTTATTACTTTTCAGGAGCACTCATGTTAACTAGTGAGAAATCTGAGAAGCCCAGACAGTGGAGTAGAGAGCGTGGGTTCAATGGCTGCCAGTCATCAGAGGTGGATAATAGTGCCTATGTCCCGTCAAGAGCATCAGATACATGGGAGAACTATCTCAGAGTTCATGTGATGTTGCAGAGAACAGTAAAAGTATCCTGGATCCAGACTGCAGTTCTGGTTCCTCTGCTGCGGAAACAGGCTGCTCTGATTCTGTGCAATAGGGATGGAAGCGATGGGGAAGTAGGGATTGGCTGCAGTTCATCTGTGATGCTATCTGGTTGGCAGAGTGTAGCTTTCACATCCCATGTGGTGTTGATAACCCCTCTTCAGGTGGGTGCCTTTGGATGAGCTCCTTCACTCCCTTGTTGGCAGGTATAACTTTAGCTTAAGAACAACTGCAATCCTTATGAGAGGTGCAATCCTATGAGTTTGCAAAAGAAGTCCTCACAACCTCAGTTCGTATGTGGTCTGGCTGTAGTCCTTATTTTGAATAAATGCCAAGTAGTGTGATTTGCACTAGGTCTGAATTGGGCTTAATGATTGATAGAATGTGGCATAGTTTAGAAGATTTCCTCTGTGGGCCAGCAAGTCCTGACTGCAAGGTTTAATAATATGGTCATTTTACATACCAATGCCTATTTCACAAGTCTGAGATGTATGCAGAATTTTACTCGATTGATGCCATAAATAGTATAACAACCTCTTAAACCCGATGTCTTATCACTCAAAGAAATTAGTAAGATCTCTGTTGCGTTGCGAGGTTTTGCACAGTAGTTCAAGCTTAGAAAGATCCCATGTCTTACAATTGTTTTGATGTTATTTTAAGAGTGATTGGAACAGAGGAAGCCATTTCATCTAAACTCTTGGGGCAGAAAGTGAGATACATCAGTAAAATTACTCCAAGGTTTATACAGAATGGGGGAAATGAGTGGTTTTAATTAACACAATTTTACACACTACCTAGAACCTGCTGTAGTCAGACAGTCGATCCTGTTCTGTACAGGATCTCATACTGTCCTTATCACGGCAGTCTGAGACCATTGCAGTAAAACAGGAAACAATGTGATTGTCTGTCATTTGTTTAATTCTTTCCATCTTCCTCTTTCTAGGAGGATTATATGTGCAGTGGAGTGGTTGAATTAAATATACATTGCTATGTACTTGCATTGGAGAACGCAGATGGCAGGAGAGCATCTTGCACTTGGATCAAAAGGAGATGAGGTTTATTGTGGTCCTTCGTGCCTGTAGGAGTTCATTCCGCAGTCTTGTGCTGGCCTCTGGAAACGCTCTGTCTCCCGGACAGATGAACTTTACCCTAAAGCAGGAAAGTTCCACTGACCTTGAAAAGTGGAGTTGTTAATCATAGGCCCTCATCCTGGGGCTTAAGTCGTCGTCTTGGTGTTCTGGCCCTAGAGAGCTGCAGGACCTTAGGGATCCCATTTTGAATCATGACTAGTTGTTTACGCTATGGCTGGGATTTACAGGGAGTCCTAATGCAGCTAAATGACCCAGTCCCGTTGAATATCAGTATGATTCAGGCACATAACTGCCTGAGGCTATTTTGGAAATTATGGCCTGAAGGCTAAGTGGTGTTAAAAATGTGTCATTGGAAACCACTGTTGTTTCCAGTGTAGTAGCCTTCTTGGTCCCAGGATATGAGAGACACAAAGTGGATGAGGAAGTATCTTTTTCTGAGCCAACTTTTGTTGGTGTATGAGACACACTTTCAGGCCCCTCTGAGCTGAAGAAGAGATATGATTGATACTACTTCACTCACTTTGTCACTTTAACTAAAACCGGTAAGTCAAAAAGTTTTAGAATTTCACCCATTTTTCCAGTATAGATAAATTCAGGGGATTGCATGGGTAATTACAAACTGAGTCCATGGCTTTGCAGGTGTCTGCCTAGTCTTCCTTTCTGATATGCAGTTGTGGGAAATACGCATGTAGTCACAGGTTCACCATTTTGGGCATGGAGCTGGGTTTTCGTTTCTGAACACTTGCCTCATTTTCTCTAGAACTGTGTGAAGTGCCACCTCATCCAGCTCTATGTTTGGGATCCACCAGAATTTCCCAGCTTCTGCTTGGTGGCCAATGACTCTGAACCTAATGGATTTCTTGTGGCATCACTATGCTCTAAAGTTCAAAATGCTTAGCTGGCTTTTATTCAGATATTTAGAGGGCACTTGCACTGCTGGCCTGACCTTACTTATTGATAAGTTTCTTGTCCCCTGTAATCTTGGCAGTAGTCTTCACTGAATCCTTAGCTACCCATAGAGAAAGGTAAGCTGTTATGAAGGGAGGAAGGCAAATGGGAAGTCTTGGGCCCCTTTTTTGTTTTTTGGGGAAAATTCCATTGCTTTCACCCCCATCTTCATGACATGCTCTAAAGGGGAAAGGCACTTTGCTTCGCTTATATGCTAGATCAACAAAACTTTCTTGAAGTAAAAACTCTATACTTTCCCTGCTCCGAGAGGCAGTGAGCCATTTGGAGCCCCTTTTGGATTTGCCTTGTGTGGCTGTGCCCATTTTTGTATGAAGGGCACCTGGACAGCTCCAAAGGAACATCACTTGTAAGACAGGTGCTGCCACTGAAGAAGAAGGTAAAGAAAAGGATGGAGTGCTTCTGAACCTCTAAAGAGTTTGAGGGTTAGTTAGAAGGCTGTTGTTGGATTGTTGTAACATATTGCCTTTCCATATGTGATCCCAGCCTAGGGTCAGTTGAGAGCTGTCCAAGTAATGACTTCAGCAAGTATCTTAAGTGAATTAAGACCAAGCAGTGAGGGAAGAATTCTGGTTGTGGTCTGTCTGTCTTTTGGAAGCTAGAGCAAATTAGTTGAAACATAATAAATTTAGTATCCTGAATTGACTGGGAAAGGAGGAAAACTTCCAGATTGTACAATCTTCTACCTTTGGGCAGGGGGTGTGAAATACCAGTTGGCCACCACATTAGGAGGAAGGATTTATGGCATCTGATTAAAAACAATTTTGTACTCTCTCTGGGGGCTATATCTTTTACTAGCAGAGCCATGAACACAGTGATCTAATAGATCATCTTCTGTCTGTGACTTACTATATGTATAGATAAGCTCTCTTTCTCCAATCAGCGTTGATGGACAGACATTCAGGCATGGAAACATATTGCGTGTGTGGGGGAGGTAACAGTGAGTAGGGCCATTCACTCAAAGTTAATATCTCCAGGGCATAGGATTATTGGAAAATGATAAATAGCTGGGCAGGCGAAGGAAATATGAAAACCCTGTTGCAATGCTGGGCTGGCCACAATTTCTGTTCATATTGCAATACTAAAAGAAATTTACATTGGAAAAACCCTTCTGCCTCCAGGGCTGAATGTTATGAAATTTAAAAGTGATTCTTAAAAGAACAAGAGGGTGGGAATCAAAGGAATGGGAGGGGTTGCTGTTCCTGTGAAGAAGAGGTGTGTGAAGAGGAGAATCCATTCATCATCTTGTTGGTGTGGTCATGAGGCTGGGGAAAAGATGGGAGAAGATCAAAGTAAGGCTGAATTGCAATCTGGCATTTCCCACCTATGATACTCTCAAAGTCCAGACTTCCTCACTTCTGGATTGGTTTCAGGGATTTTCTAGCTGTCCCTTGGCACCTTTAGCAGAATGACTTGCTGCTTATTTATCTCAAGCCTAGCTTGAACTACAGCCTTCCAGAATTGTGTTGGTAATAAAGAAGGTCAGATTCTCAGCTAGTGGAAGTCAATGGGGCTATGACAGTTTACGTTAGCTGAACTGTATGACCTTTTGTGCCAGAACTAAAACAAGAACAAACTACCGCTTTTCCTTTTCATAGTTATCTGGAAGGAAAACTTCCCCAGCTTTGTTTTTATCAAAGTCAAAACCAGTTGTTTCTCTCTCTCTCTATCCACCCATCTAGTGATCAGTGTTTCTTCTGACATTATACACTGTGCCTGGGTGATTTTTGTTGTTTTTGCAACTCACAGCCCAGTGGATGAAAGTAAAGATGGTTCCTAGGGTCAAATCTTGTTCTCCTGATTTAAGTCTGTTGTATAGGTGATCAGCAACCATGTTGTCAGCACAGGAAGAATGGTAGAGGAAAAATGTTGGCCATTAGTCAACAAACAGAAGGTGAACTTTAAAAGAAAATTCTTAATGTAAAAAATAACTTTTTGTTAGCAGTGTGTGGCCCATTGGATTAAGTGTGGAATGGGAAGATAGGATTAGATTCTATGCTCTGTTCCTAGACAAGTCACTTGCAAGCAACATTTTCAAATTTGGATCCCAAAATTAGTGGCCTGATTTTCAGAATTATCCAACACCTATTATTTCCAATGAAGTTTGGGGTTTTCAAATGGAGTCACGGGCATTTGGCACCCAGTTGTCACCGAAGCTCAATTGGACTTTAGGTGCTTGACTGCCTTCTAAGCTCTTTTAAAACAAGGAAAATCTCAGCCAAAATCATCAGAAGAGTGATTTTTTTTCCCCAAAAAAGTTCATGTAAAGCAATGGTTCCCAAACTTTTTAGGTCACACTTCCATCCTTTTCCCTGTTCACACACCCCCACCTCCTAGGAAGGGCTGGGAGTGGGAACGTGGTTGGAAACAGGGGCTGCAATTGAGAGCAGGGCTGAATCAGTAATAGCCATCGGGGACCACATCTAGTTGCCCATGCTTCAGTCGAGTGCTGAGGTGGAGGCCAAGGGCTAGGACACAGCAGTCAATGCTGGGAGGAGGACTGGAGCCCAAGCCAGGGAAAGCCACAGCTGACAGTCAGTGCTCGGGGTGGGAGCCAAGGGCAGAGCCATGATTGGGACAGGTTGAAGGAAAGGTTGAAGCAGCATTGCCTTTCCAGTTTCCCTGGGGACTGGCTCCGCATTCCCTATTCTCCTCTCTATTGGGGCTGGCCCAGCATTTCCTCTGCACTCCCTATGGGGCCTGGCTCTGCCATGCCTTGCCTAATGTTCCTCCACAATCTATAGTGGGAAAGCTTTCTTTGAAAATTAGTCTGTATGCAGGTTCATAATGAAATGTGGGAACCCTTGAATTTTGAGTAGTTTTGTATGTGTGAAGGATGTCTTGAATAATTCTTCTTTAAAACAAACAAGGAGTCCTGTGGTCCTTAAAGACTAAAAAGACATCTTCAAAGCATCTGACGAAGTGGGATTTTTATCCCATGAAAGCTCATGCGATAAATAAATTTGTTAGTCTTTAAGGACGACAGGACTCCTTGCTTGTCTTGCTGAGCTAGACTGCTTCCCCTCTGGAACGTGGCATAATTTTTCTGTGTGTCACTAGTTGTGCCTGCTGTGCAACAACTCTTGGGTATAAAGAAAATGCTACTGGAATGGAATCTTTGACAACAGATGGTCACTATATTTGTGATGATAATATTACACACACACCTTAGTGAAGTAGGTTTTGTTTCTACAGTTTCCTGTCTCTTTTTATAATTGAGTAAGAGGGACTATTTTTCTGAAGTTTGAGGGTGTCAGGAGCACAGAGGAAATCAAGCAAGAAAGGAATCAAAGACTTGGGAATTCTGATGCTCGCACAATGAAACTGAGAGTTGTAAAGGAAACTGAGGAAGCTCTCGAGGAAATGAAACAAGGATAATGTTGTACTGATCTGGCTTCAAGGCATTATTGTAATAGTCGATAGTTTCCTAAAACTTCGACTGCAGTTGGAATTAAGTATGTATGAAAAAAATGATTCCTCTCCCTTCTAAACTGGAGAAATCCACACTAAGTCTGTGTATCAAAGGTAACATTATCACCACTATCTGTATTTGGAGCTCTGCAATTGCAAATAACAATTTTTTTTCCCCCACAAATATCATACAAGTATGAAAGACAAACTTTAGAGAGTAGATGTTTTATTTTCAACTAAGGGTTTCTGGGTTCCTCTGGAAGAGAAAACCTAAACATCAGCTATTGGTTACTTAATTTTAATGCATTCTTTCCAATTTATGTTTGTTTTTTTTGTTTTGTTTTTAGTGGCTCTAAACAGGAACTTGACATCAAAATGGTATCCAGATAAGATATTGCCTTCTTCCTTTGTCCCACTCAGTACATTAGTGGGTTGGATTGTCTTCTGGATGGAAAGTGAGGTAAGCAGTGCCTCAGGCCCAATCTGAACAGAATCTGGTGGGGTTTTGAAGTGTGTTACATTTCCTTTTTAAAATATATATAGAAACACTAACTATCAGAGATATTGACTCAACATTCCTGAGGTTTCCTGGCTGGTCTGGCAGGCCATAATCCTTTTGTATCATTCACTAGCTTTCTGTTAGTGGAAAGCTTTCCACTTCAGTACCTCATTTGGCAAATCTGTTCCTGCCAAACTGAGAGACCATAGCCTGTCCATACAAGAGTGGGTATGTTCATGTGATTAGCCCTCCTATTGCAGGCCCACATTGGTTTGGTTTGGAATACTGGAATATTTTTATAGTGCAGTTGATGAGACTGTTGTAATTTGGCTGAAATGTCCAAGGACTCTTATGGCTGACATGGCACCCAGCATACTTCAGGTAAGTCTGCCCTTGGAGCTGTGGGTGGGATTCCCAGCTCACATAGACAGAGGTACATTAACTTTCATCAAAGCTCTAAAAATAGCTGTGTAGCCATGGTAGTTTCAGTAGCCTCAGATGGGTGCCTACACAGGCTTGTTGTTTCAAGTACAACTTGTCTAACTCCTGTAGGTACATATGTGGGAGCTAGTTCATGTTGCTGCTTGTTGCTGACTGTGTTACCTGGGCAATTTTAGTGCTTTTAGTGTTCCAGCTCAATGAGAGCTAATGTCACTGTCTACATGAGCTGGGACTCACACCACTTAGTTCCAAGTTTAGATGTAGCCTCTGAACTCCTTTTGAAAATCCCTATTTTAACAGTGCTGAGACTGCTAATTAAAGGCACAGTGTGGCCCAACAACCTTGCATTTCTACAGTGTCTATTGAAAACACAACAGTTTGACGTTGCACAGCAACAGTGGACAAAAGTTGCAGGCAAAAAGCGATGATCCAGAAGTCTTCGTTCCCTGCATCTCTCCGCTACCCAACCCCCCAGTTGGAGGTTTGGCCTAAACCAGCGTTCTTTATTTGACAACCAGTCTTTGCACCAGCCACATATTTAAACCAAATAAACAAATAAAACCCACAACTTATACTTTCCCTATAATTTCTGACCTGAGATGACACAAGCAGCGGGTGAATCATGTTACGGTGCATCCTAGTGCACTGAGTGGCACAGAGTTCCCCTAAACACTGCTTAGCTACGAAACACAGTGACAGGCACCCCAGCAGGGCCCAGACCTTTTCAGGTGATTGTGCCCTTTTGCACCCCTCTGGGTATTTTGCCACCACAGACTTAATGTGGCCTGGCTTCTTTAACTCTGCATGTGCATGCTGTGTGGAGCGGCTCTTGCATAACAACTGTGGCTTCAGTCAGCCCCCCTCATTGCATTCAGCATCAAAACAAAAGCAACCTTCTGAACTTAATGACATTCAGTAGACCAGAATCAGATCACAGAACAGTTATTTTCGATTCATCTGCTTCTGAGGTTGCAGAAGTGTGGCCCCTTCACATGTGCTAGGTGGAATTTACTGTATTTTCTTTATCCCACACCCTCTTTTGCCTAGCATGATTACCCCAAGTTGAACTGTTTCTTGGACCTTGACTCCTAGTTGTCCTAAGGACACAGACGAAAACTCATTTTTATATCAGATAAAAAACTAAGTGACCACAAAAACTTGGGATTTTTTTTTAACAGCATAGCTCGTTTTTGCTTTGTTTTGTTTTCAGAGCCAGGCACAACCTTTATCTGTGTTTTGGTTATTAATAGATTTGTTTTGTTTTTCTCAGTGTTCAAGGTCTCACATGACCCCTTTTCTAATTTACAGAATAGTTTACAATTGGTTTTTGTGTGTCTCTGCATTTTAATTCTGCTGGCTTCTCTGTCAGTTGATGAGCTTTGATTGGTCCAGTTCTCCCAATAAATAACCAAAACAGAGACAGTCTCAGAATGTGGTTTTTCCAGATATGTGGTTTCTTTCTAGGCAAATGATTCATCGTTTGTTAAGAGAGACTGCAGCTGGAGAGCAGAAGCTTGCAGGAATGGGGTTTGGAGAACGTATCTCTCTATCCCTTTCCCTGAACTCTCAACAGTACCACCATCTGTTGTCCATCACTCGTGAGGTTCTTGAGAGAAATAAAAATAGCAATCTTCTAGTCAGCATTATAGCTGAACTCTACTGTCTGTAGGGACCTAACCTGCCACTCCCCCCCCCCACCATGAACTCTGATCACAGGTTAACTGTATGTACTGTATTTGGCTGAAGACATTTTGCAGCCCATATATACCCATACCACACACTCTTCAATATCATAAACTGTGGTAGGTCTTCTATCACTAATAGTTACTGCCTCAATTATTATTACTAATATTTAAAAATACATAATGCAGATAGGGCCCAAATCTGATGTGTCTCCAAGAATATAAGACACAAGGTTCAAATTTTCCAACTCTCAAAATTTTCAGTGGGAAAGGTTAGGTGTTCAACAGCTCTGAAATTGAAGCCAATTTATTTAGATGCCTTAACTAAGGAGAGACTTGATTTTACATATCTGTATTTGAAAAATTTTGGTGTAAGTGACATGTCTGAGTCTCCATGTCAAGCCAGGGCTTGATTTGGGGTTCCTGGCTCCCAACCTGGAGCTCAGTCTATCAGGCTACACGGCCAGTGAAAAAGAGAGCCTCTCTTCAGGAACAAGCATCTTTATATTGAATTCCACCCATACAATGTGAAAATTTTGAAAGTTTTTAATGTCAATTCAAATGGAAAATGAGATGTGATTTTAATAGTGAGAATAAGTAAGTTTACAGACAATTTATGCAGGGAAGTGACCACTTCATCATCACCTGGAGTGTTTGTGAGAGAGGCTATAGTTCAACTACATGTTGTTGGGCTCCACCATGGTTTTGTACGTAGTAGGGAAGAATAATTTTGTCCATTGCAGTATTAGGGGTGGAATTCCGTGGCCTGTTTTATACAGGAGGTGGCACTTGATGAACATACTGGTCCCTTCTGGTCTTAAAAATTACTTTAAAATGTTTGTTTCTTTTTGCCCCATTTGAAGGTTTGCAGAGTAAAGTTTGCCGTTATTTAGGAAACACCTTTACGTGTGTTTAACAAGTTTTAAAGCTTTGGCTATTGAATTCGTCATTCCAAGTTAAAAGATTGGCTCAGTTAGTCTGGTATCTTGCCTCCATCACCGGCCACCAACTGGTGCTGTGGAGGAAAGTGGAAACTTCTTATAGAGGTACTTGCTTATACACACTTGTGCATTGTTATTCAAGGAGACAGAGGGGAATAGACATTTCTTCTTGACCCCTCTGATGATCACATTGCAGCTTGTAGCATAATAGCTGACCAGCAAACTCTTAGTTTGCATGGCTACACATAAGTAAGGTTCTGTGGGACTAGAATCTGGACCTATCGAGCCTGGGACAGTGGATGTGCCAACTTTGCCACCAAGAACTGTATCCAGGCAACACTGTGGTGGTTAGTTGCTGTAGGAATTACTATCCAAAGAGTCCACAGTGGTGATACCTTCTGATTTGTCCATGCTCATTACATAAACCTGGAAAGTGACCCAGGGAGTTGTCTGGGCAACCATGCATACTTTTGGCTTGCTGTGATCCCAGACTTCTTGTTGCGTTCTGATCTCTGGTCTCTGTCCCCTGCCTGATTCTGACTCTTGCCTTTTGGTTCCAGCCTGATAATTCTCTTTCATTGGGGAGGGGGCAGGTTCTAGTGCTCTGTGTTTTGTTTTTGGCAAATTAGAAAGTTGATCACCTTATCTCTGATCACCAGCCTTTAATCCTGGACTGACGTTGACCCTGACCCTAGCTTATTGATCTTGACTGTCACCATTGGTCAGACACTATTCACCGACACCATTTGTGGGCACCGGTCCAGCTGTGACAGGTAGCCCAGACCACCTGTGCCCCTCTTCCTTGTGATGTGATATTACTGATCATAAATTAGCTCGACCTTTTAGTAATCTAGCTACAGTAGTTAACTCGCTGACCTTCCATGGCCATGAATTCTCAGGCTGATTACACACTGCTTGAAGAAAGCGTTTCCTTATGTGTGTGCTCATGTGAACTGTTAATTTTGTCAAGGGGAGAGTTACATCTTGACCTTGCATTAAGGGGCCATAAAAAACACTAGGAGGGAGTGGCTCGTTGTCAGTATTTCTGTCACAATCTTGCAAATCTCAGTCAACACCCCTGTAACTCTTCTTTCATTTCCAGACTAAATAGCCCTAGATCTTCTATGTCTCTTTTGAAAGATAAAACCCATCTATTTTTCTAACCATCCATTGCCTTTTCTGGGACATTAAATCAAAGCCCTGGGAATCAATCTCAAATGTTGCTGTGAAAATATTATTCTGACTTCAGTGACAGTGGCGCTACATACTAAAAATTCTGCCCATGTCACACACACACTTAAGCTTTCCCCCTGCTCCTAAAAGGTTTCCTTGGTGGTTTAGTGTCCGAAGATGATGAAGCACTGGACCTAATCGTGAAAATGTGTTCACAAAATATTTGCAATCTCAATTTCTCAGCTCCAAAGCTAAGCTATCTCTTGCAACATTTTGCCAGGTGGTGACTTTGCCTCAAAACATCCAACAAGCCTCTAGATATGTTGAACCTCTCCTCAGGCAAACTCCTCGTAAACTAAAGTGTGTGTGTGTGTGTGTGTGTGTGTGTGTGTGTGTGAGCAGTAACTCCTAGCATGGGTCCTCAATTGCTAAACCCAGCGTCACTATTGTAGGGGGAGACTCTGCTGATGAGTGATGTTTTGATAAAGTAGCAGGCACTCATCCTAGCTGCATCTTGGTCTGAATGGAGATAGGGTCATAACCTGTATCTTTTTTGGAGCTCCAAATACTGGTATCACTGTAAGTGATTTCCCACATTTAGAAGATAGCCATATTAGGCAGCCACCTGCATGGTAGTACTGATAAGACAAAAGACTTCCTATACTATTGTTTTTCAGCCCATCTGCTCTCTGAAGAAGATCTGTTTGGGTCTCATGCAGTTTTTGTTCAGACATTAGACAGAAAGCATGGCAACGTCACAAAGTGTTATTTATAACAACATGGAGTGTGGAGTAAGACCTTTCATTTAAAATTTCAATTCCCTTTGCTAAACTGAAACATTCTGCAGACTGAGTGACAAATAGCTCTTGCAGTTTAGGTCCAGCAGTGGTAAATTACGTGGAAGCACTCTGGAAAACACCGGTCCCATCATCGTTCTGTCAGTTGTCCCCATCCACTATGTGCTTCTTGGTGAAATCTCAATCACATTTTGTGCAATTGCACTTAATAAAAACCAAGCATTTTGTTTTCAAATTAAATGAAATGTCAGGCCAGTAAATGATTAATTACTGATTAAACAATGATTTTGTTTGTGACGTTAGTAAAAAGGGAAAACAAAAATCACCTGCATATTTTCAGCCACTGCTTGTTTCAAGGAAAGAATTATTTCAGTAAAATTATTTCAATTAAGTTTTCCTGAAAATATATAATTTTAAGAAGAATTTAATTCTGTTGTGCACCAGTGGTATATAAATGGGAAAGGGCTGAATTATCCTCGCAGATATGTGGTTATAGTCCCCAGGATAGATGTTCAAAATGGCCCGAGGTTTTCTGGAACATAAGTCCCAGTGGAAACTGAGGGGATATATGCTCCTAAATTTCTATGGTTCTTTTGAAAAATATACCCCTACATTCTGTAGGACATGCACCCATGAGAAAAATCTTAGATACTATGGAATTGGTAGTTGTCATGCAGAATGTTTTTCTGACACAGACAACTAAACATTGATATGTATTTAGACTGTCTCTGAAGCTGTAATAAGTGGACATGCATAAACATGTGCATGTATTTTGCGGGTTCACACACTTGTGAGCTCATAACACTTTAGCTACTTTCTCTCAATAGTTCAACAGTTAGACATGCAAATGCTGGTATTTGCAAATGGCTTTAGAGGCCTAGGTTCTGCATGTGCAAATGCTCCTATTTGTATTCAGCAAGTTTTATTGTTTGCACAAGTGCTAGAATTTCTACCAGAGCTTTTTGTGTACAATGTGGAGGGCTGGCTGACAACTTTCATTAGAGTCTGGATGGGTCCTGGATAAATAGCTGTTGAGTTAAATGATCAGTGTGTGTTGGAGAGAGTTAGATCAACCAAATGAAGTGAGTCAAACAAGGAGTCTGGTGGCACTTTTAAAAACCAACAAATTCATTTATCGTGAGCTTTCATGGAAGAGAATCCTACTTCGTCAGACATTCTTTGAGCATCTGATGAAGTGAGATTGTCTCCCAAGAAAGCTCATGTGATAAATGAATTTGTTAGCCATTAAAAGTGCCACCAGACTCCTTGTTTGTTTTTGCTGGACTAGACTAACATGGAACAAATGAAGTGAGTGTTTATGAAGGACTTGAAGGAAGGGATAATGATGTAGCAAGGCAGAATGGATCAGGGAGCTGCTTCCAGTATAAAGGTAGCATGTTAAAAGGCAGAGAAGCATATGGCTTGCCACATAAAAAGGGGCAACAATCTTGCATGCATTCTGCTCAGCAGCTGGGTCCTGTCAGGAACTATTCTTGTCCTGTGAAGCCCATGCCTCAGTTTCCTCCTCTCTAGGTCTTTCTGTGTCTCCTGGATGGAATTTGGGAGCATCTGCCCTCCAACTAGGTCACTACCTCTCTGGTGTTCATTCACTGTCTCAACCACTCTGGGTTACCATTCCCGCTTTTGTGCTCTGGCACAGAACTCCATTTCCCAGGCTGATTCCCTAGAGGCCGCCTGGAGACCCTCCTTCTGAGCCTTCTGCAGCACATCCATTTTTTCCTAGTTGCTCCTCTCTCCGATTGAGTTTTGTCAGCTCTTCTCAGGAATCACTCAGCTCATCAGGGCCAGCTGAGTGTGAGGGAGGTAGCACAGTGTGGCTGAACACAACTCCCCTTAGAAAGTTAGCCAAGCTGACAGATGCTATGGAGAGTTACTGGGGCAACACTGAGCTGAGAGGTTGGGTGGTTTCTCTTGACAGCCACTTAGCTGTGCTTTTTTCAGAACAAAATTCAGAAACTGGGTCACATCATTACGTGGTGACAAGTGACATAGACTCATCTATGTCAAAACTGTTCCCTGCTTGTCATCTGGAAGAAATAATACAAGCAGTTTTCTTTAAAGCAAAAGTACCACAGGTCTAAGAGAGTGCAAGGTGGGGTGAAGGGCAGGAGGTGGAATTAGTATAGCCTGCCCTCTAGAAGTTTATGGATTAGGCCACATCTATACCCTGGGCTGTTAGCATCATAGCTATGCCAGAGTAACCCTGTAGTATAGATGCAGCCTATGAAGACAAGATGTGTTTTTTCATCCATGTAGAAATGGCACTTCCCCAAGAAGTGGTAGTTAGTTCAGCGATACTATTCTTCACTCAGTCTAGCCGTATCTACACCAGGGATTGGGAGGGGTGTAACTACAACATTCAGGGAGGTGGATTTTTAACACCGCTGAGTGCTGTAGTTGTGTCAGCCTAAATTTTAAACATAAACCAGGCATTAGAAAAGAAAGTGTGTTGCAGTAGTACCCACATACAAATTTTCTTTTACTTCCCTTCATAGAGCTTACCGCTTTTGGATCCAAAAGTCACCAGCTGAATTGAAAGCAGCATAGTGTGGTTCAAAACTGGTGCTCTCTGCTGTTGTGCTTGCTGGAGTAGTATGTATATGCATGCAAAAAGCTGAATGCATTGGAGGAACTAGTGGTCTCTAAGCTTGGGAGGATGTGGTTTGTTCCAGTTGAGGAAGCATGTGGGGGTCTCACCAGACAGAGGAGACTGGAGGCCTGAGAAAGTCTTCTCATTTACTGAAATTGATCACTAATGTACTTTACTTTTAGTGCCGATAGCAACCATTTTTTCCTGAGGAAAAGTCCTTGCTTTAAGTTAAGAGAAATTGGCTCCCCCTCCAAAATTCTCTGACTGCTTTGCTTTAGGAGAGGTAGAGAGGAAAATTATTGACAATGTGTAATGCTGTCTTGTTATTAACCTCTGTACACTCTTAAGTGCTGTAGAGTACATAGTCAGACACACTGCAGACTAGTCCAGTGGTCTAGACATTTGGGATTGAAGAATGAAGGATCTGTGTGATTGTCTTTATATAAATATCATATGCCTTCAGGTTATCTGTCTGATTTCAGTCTGTCTGATATCCTCCTGCCTGACTGCCAGTTAAATCAAACGAGGCTTACAGGAGAAACCAACAGGAAAAGAAACAATGACGAAGATAAATCTCCACAGGGAAACTAAGATAGAGAACCTATTGATTGGCTAGACCCTCTGCCTGGCTCCACCTAGTCGGCCAAGGTGTATTCTTCCCGGACAAAACCTAGGATCAGAAAGAATTTTAGACTTTAAAGAAGCTGGTCACAGGAAGGAGGGGTGGGTGTTGAATAAGGTATCATCAGACAGAGGCTTACTTCCAGGTAGACACAAGGGCTCTGTCAGTGCCTAGGATGTGGGTTGTTGTGTCCAGTGGTTGGAGTAGGAGTCAGGCACCGTGGCTTGAGCCAAGAATCAGAGCTCGAGTCAGAGGCCAAGTGCCAAAGTCAAGGATCAGCCAAAGTCAGGAATCAAATCCTAGTGTTAGGACAATATTACTTGCTGTAAACCAAGACGGTGGAGCAAGGTTCAATGCAGGAGCATGACTGGAAGCTAGCTTTTCCAACCCAGAGATGGGAATAACTTGGACCTATCTGAGATATGGATAGAGAGGTTATGCTTCAGTAGGGAAAATGTGTATAAACTCTGTTGTGCTAACACATTTTCCTTAGTGCTATGTTCCCTTTGGCAATTAAAAGCTTGGTTATGAAGATGCTGGTTTTGAGTCACTTTAGTCATCTGAACGATTCTAAACATGGAGTAACTGTTGGTTCAGGTTGAGTTAGTGCAGTTTTACACTGACATAGCTTAGGAGGACAAAACTTGACTCCTGTGTTTCCTTTTATTCTAATCACAATACTGCTTGTATGTTATCAAGGAAGTTGATTTTTATGACCACCAAGCAACATGGATTAAGGGTTTTAAGGCCTCAGTAGTGTGTGGGAATTCTTGCTACCTTTTCAGTTAAAGGGCCTATGACCAGGGTATGCTTTAGGTGGGCATGGAAGTCAAACTCTTTTATAAGGGCCCGAGGGGTGGTTAATTCCTGCATGACAGGCATCGAAAGTTAATGTTTTTCCTGAGCGCAGCTCACTCTACAACCCCTGTTCGAGGCATGTTCATTTCCCTATACTTTAGTTCTCTTGCAAGCATGATCTATGCCTGATCATTTACTTCAACTCTATAATTAAGGTCTTGTATATGTTCAGATAGATCACTGGCAAAAGTGGCGAGAGATGTCATCAAGTCATAATTTCCACAACCTAATAACATTTTCTTATTTTTGATACACCATACGTTTTCTCTTCTTCATATTTTAGGATTTGGCAGCGGGCTTCTTTAAAAGTAGGCCATGGTGTCCTTTCCTATGGTTCATTATGAGTGGGCTGCTAGAAAAGCTTCGGACTGCCAAAGCCTCTATTTTGGTTTCCTTTTGCAGTATGAGGACAAAGTTTCCTTGAGATACAGCTCTAGTTAGTGAGCTTTGCTGATGGACGACAGCATATAATTTTATTCAAAAAAACAGAAGAAAGCCACTATAATCCATAGCACTTTCACTATGTGTATTTCCATAGAGTCAGATAATCTAGTCTGGTACTGGTGGCAACCACTCTACTGTTAATTAGGGTTGCAAAAGAGTTTCCATTATGGCACCCTGTTTTCATGGTCTGAGAAGCTTTGGAAACATTCAACTATTTGTAATTGGTGGGATTTGTCCCATCATAGTAGTGGAATTTCTGTGTATGCAGTACCCTGGCTGAACTGTGATGAAAGGATGTGAGCCTCTGCCCCTATTCACTTTACCTCGGTACCTGCCTACCTTGACTTTCCCTGTTGGCCCTGTGTGAGGACTGCATTACCCAAGGGGGACTGAATTCAGGAGTTTCTGTGTATTTATCTCAGTGTATCTGAGGGCAACTCTGGGCAGAGATGATGGGGAAGTCCTAACTCAGTTTGTCATCCTTTTAACCCATAATTGCTGCCGTTTTCTTGAGTGTGCTTGTGTCTACAGTACAAAAAAAGTATTTCTTTGGGTTTAAAAGAACACTTCCCAGTGCAAACACTGTGAGGAAATGGTTTGGATAAAGTTCAGTGCAGAAGGTCCTGCTGTGCAATAAACATTACAGTTGCAACACATTTATGAGACCAGTGTCATCTTGCTGGTCTTGGATGTGCTGCTGAACCTAGCGTAGCACTCCCCATGTTGGGTTTGGATTTTGAGAGAGAATCTATCCTCCATGTTTGGTATGGACCAGGGGTCTCAAACACGCAGCCCGTGGGCCGCATGCAGCCCCTAACGCTATTTCCTGCAGCCTGCAACGACATGATCGTTACTGATATTTGCAATATCATTGTAAGCAAAGGTTTCAGTGGTGCGGCCCTCAGGCTAATGTACTAGTCCTCATGCGGCCCTCTACTAGTTCTTATGTGGCCCTCGTGCTGATTTGAGTTTGAGACCTGTGGTGTAGATCCTCCTGTCACGACAGTTCTTCCTCTGGGTCTGACACTTAATATGTTCTTGACAGACTTTGGGAAAGGGGCTTGTCTCTTCCTCTCAGAGCAGGAGACTGATCCCATCACCATCACCCTGAAATTCCCCCAGTTCTGGGCTGCAGCTCTGACTCGCTGGCTCTGTTTGTGTCAGCTGAATTCTCCCCAGCTCTGCTCTGACAGCCCCAGTTCATATGAAGGATAGAACTGGGCTCTCAGCTACTTCATGATTCTACCCACCCAATCTTCCTGTTGACTTGGAGTGCTTTCCCCATTGGCCCTAGTGTCAGGACCCTGACTGCTTGTTGGTGTTTCCACTTTCCCCCTGGTATTGGAAGAGGGCCAACCATAAAAGAAAATAAAATGCCTAGTTTCAGTACAAGGCCAATAGCGTGGGCAATCAGGACTCATGTTGAGAATGAGTAGCCTGGGACTGGAGTCAGTCAGTCATGCTACACCAAAGGACTTAATCAGAGACAGAGTCAAGAGTCAGTGCTGGAATCTGCATCAGAGACCCAGTTCACTGAGGTCAGCATATTCGCCAGCATCAGATCGATCCTCCCAATTGACTGGTCGGGTATGTGAAAGCCCACTCAGCTAATCAGGATTTCCATTGCTTAAGACCACCCTCACAAGTGGAATAGCGCTGAATTGAAGCGAGGGCATTTCCCTTCATCTCAGTGCACTGAAGAAGATGGTGGTAAGCAGGTGGGAGCAGTTGAAGGGAGATAAGCAAGGTATTTTAAGTGCTTTGCATAGTTCCCTTCAATTGCTGCCAAAATCCTGCCACCGTGTAGACCTGCCCAGGGATAGGACCAGGGAGCTGAAGTGAGGCAGGAGGGCAGGATCCAGGAGCAGACAGAAGTCTGGGATGAGAAGGATGGAATATGGCAGTAGGCAGGATGCTTCGTAACAGCCTGTGATTCATCTGGCTGCTTGGACCTTCCTGTGCATCTTTCTGGTTTAAGTAGAAGGTCGCAACCAGTCAGTGGGGTGGGATTGTGCTCCAGTCAGGAGCTTCACATGAGTGGGGTTCTTTGTAAGCTAGAGTTTCCTGGGCCCCCTTTTCCTGCAGTTTAGCTGAGCTAGTGGGTGGTGGACACAGTTGAAACCCTAACTAGAGATTCAAGAGCCTGCACTGGATGGCCTTGATTCCTCACACTTGTTTGGCTGAAATGTTCCATGCTTGCTGGCAACCAGGCAAAAAAAAAAAAAGTATTGTAAAAAATGATACACAAAACCTATCTAGTTGTTCTGTTCAATTGTGAGAGAGTGAAAAAAACCCACACAATTCACATGGCAAGAACAAAATTCTAACACTTTTTTTTTTTTTTTAAAAGATGCAACTCCAGTGAAAGTTGCTGAATTCTGGACCTTGAAATTCAGCACAATCCCACTTCATATTGAAGGCTAGTCCCTTTTCTTAATGAAGTAGTAAAGAACAATTGGCGTTGGCTAAGATTTCAGCAGACGTTGGTGCAGTCCTGTCTCATTATGACAACATTGCACATTCTCATTTCTTCGCATGAGCCAGTGGCTGGAAGACTGGGGAGAAAAGCTGTTTGTTTCGGTGCCAGAGGGGCAGAGATGTTAGTCTGTATACAGGTAGTCCTCACTTAGTGACCGGGTTCCGTTCCTGAAACCCGGTTGATAAACGAATTGGTCACTAAATGAGGAGCAGCCCTTACCGGTATTTCAGGCATAATGTACTTTACTGGTAGTGGGTTTTTCAACCATCGGTAGATAGTTTTAATGTCACCTTTGCATCATTTATAACATTTTTCATATATATTTTAAATGTTTTAAGCTCTAATGTACTGAACTTAGTTTGCATAGTGTACTGTAAATATAGGTAATCTGAGAGAGTTGATGCGAGTTCTCGTACATCGCCATAATACCAACTCATCAGAGAGCCGGTCATAACTCTGAGGGGTCACTAAACGAGTAGGTCACTAAGTGAGGACTAGCTGTATAGCAAAAACAAGGAAAGTCTTGTGGCACCTTAAAGACTAACAGATTTCTTCAGACGTAAGCTTTCATGGCGGCAACCCCCTTCATCAGATGCATGAAGTGAAAACTACAGTTAGGAGATATATACATTAGCAAGGGTGAAAAACAACACAATGGGGAGGGAAGGTGATAACAAGGTAAATATATACCTCGTAACTGAGACCTTATGCCTGAAGAAATTTTTTAGCCTTTAAGGTGCCACTAGATTCTCATTGTTTCTTTTAGGTTGTTTCTGGGAGAGGCTGCATGATGGAGATTGCTTTTCACTGGAAGCTGAATCTTCCCCTCTAAAAGTTCCTTAATATCCAGGACAGAGGAAAATGGAGAGCAAAAAAACTACATTTTTGATGTTAACTTTTGCCACATTGTGCAATATTTTTTACGTTCTAATTGTGACAAAATTGTGTATTTTGAAGGTGGTTATGAAAATCAAAGACTCCTGTCTTGTCAACTAAGTTTTGCAAGAGACTTTCTACAAACATGGAATTGTCAGCAAGAAGGGATTTTTAAAGCCCAAGTGAGTCAATTTTAAAGTATGAAAAAATTAGATATGGGGTCGTTTTTTTTTTTTTTTGTTTTTTTTTAAAGAGCTGCTTCTGATTCTTAAGGATTTAGTAGGCTTTAGAAGTCCTTAAAATGATGATAAATGCTGAAATGGCTAGTGAAACAAGGTAGGTGAAATAATATCTTTTTAGTGGACCATCTTCTTGGAGAGACACAAACTTCTGAGCTTACGTGGAGCTCTGCTTTAGGTCTGGGGTAGGATCTTAGAGCCCCACTGCTGAAAACAAGATTGAACAGATTAGCTGAATATAGGTAGTGTATATTCTACTAGGGGACCATTTAAGGTGAAGTGATCTGTTAACAACCCTGTAGTCACAGGACAAAAAGCAGGAGGTTAGGGGGTTACAGACTGTGGTAATAAGACATAAATCCAGTGTCTTTCTTAAAACCATGATATTTAGCAAAGTTATGAATTTAAACTCTCATGCTTATCTTTTGAATGTGTTGTGCATGTTTTCTTGGAGGATGAGGACTGATAGGTAAGATATAGAGTGGCTTTGTGAAAACTGTTCACCCACAGATGCTAGCAACAGACAGGAATAAATGTGCACTTGTGAAAGAATGATGCAAGTATGGCAAATCAAAAGTGCACACACTAAAACTTTAGCTCCATTTGAGAAATTCTCACTGGTGCAGCGGCATCACTGGTTACACTCATGTAGTTGAACATTTTTAGCATGCAGCAGACCATACTAGAAAAAGCTGTGTGGGTGTAAGTTAACTTAATGTAGTCATAATCATCTGAATTTTCTTAAAATAGCCCTGGTCTCCGACTTTGTGCAATACTGAATATATTTTCCACTGTTCATAAGCAGAACTGGGTGAAATATTTAAGACAAATAGCTGATACATTTTGCCCCCTTTTGATGTCTGGGAATTGTCTGTAATGAAGCAGCAAAGTTCTTTGGGCCACTCTTTATGTCAAATGTTTGTTGATTTTCAGATAGTAACACTTTATTGTTCGTGAATATCTTGTGTGGCTGTACAAAGAGCACATCTTCCAAGCAGCCACCACCACCACTCAGCAACTTTGTCTCAAAGCCCACGTCAATGTACTTGATCTCACAGGGCTTATGTTATGGGGCTAAAAACTACAGCGTAGCTGTTTCTACTTGAGGGTGGAGCCTGGGTTCTAAGACCTTGGGAATGAGGAGACTGTCAGAGCCCAGGCTCCAGACCAAGTGGGAATGTCCACACTGCTGCAGGTAGCTCCGTAGCATGAGCCTGAGTCAGCTGACCTGGGTGCTGAGACTTGCTGCTGCAAGATAAGGGGTGATGGTGGGTAGAAGTACTCAAAAATCTCACTGTTACATAAGTCATGTGGCATTGCCGGTTTGCTGGTGGTATGAGTTAATGCTATAATCCAATCAACAATAGCACAAATTTCAAATAGCGTGTTAGGTCCAAAATTAGATCATCCCAATTAGGCATTTGAATCTCTAATTATGACTGTGTTGTTCGGAATCCCTTACAAGAATGATTCAAACCCTTAAAATTCCAATTTTCTTTTAATATAGTGTGCCTGCATACTCTTTCCAAATTTTGGCTGCAAAACTAAAAGGTTATAGCTCTGATTGTCAAAAGTGAGGTGTGCAGTTGCACACCTGACAATGCAGATACAACTGCCCACCTAGTTTTGTACACACGAGTGTGAGTGCACAAGTGGAATATCTGCACATATATGTATGGCTTGTTGTGCAATATCTTTATGCTATCTGCTAATTTAATATCTTATTTGCAAGTGGCCAGTGATGTGTCCAGGCAGACATTTGCAACTATTGTACTGCATATGCAAATAGTCACAATATTAAGGACCAGGATCTCTAGTGGCGTAGCTCTAATGAAGTCAACAGAGCTATGTCCATTTCTGCCCCCTGAAAATCTGACCCCGAGAGGGCATTTGTTACATACAAATGAACAAGAATTCTTCAGTGGGGCAGACAATTTCCACTATGTGAAGATGATTGAGAGACAGTGGACCCAACTGACATTGCCCTGCTACTCCTGCTGCAGATGTCATGGACAGGAGAGTTAAAGGGGGGAGATTTAGACCTGTTCAGGACTGAATAGACCTCTGCTTCTCATGTGAGGGAAGCAGGTTGGAGATTGAGGCAGTGTGCTTGTTGAATGGACCCCCTGGTGGAACAGATGATCAGACCCTAGACTGGCCAGAGCAGAGGTTATTTGAAGCCAGGCTCTGAATAGAAGGGCAGGATCTTGATGAAGAGTCATTCGATGACTCTCAAGTTGTGATCTTTCCCAGATTTCTTTTGGACTATAACACCCAGGAGACAGTGGGTCTGATCTATGCCTTGGAGAGGTAAAAACACTGCTTTGTTGGATGATGTACAGATAATGATCTACCAGTGGAAACTCCATGTCTCAGTGAGTTGTGTCCTGACAAGACACAAAAGAGGGCACCAGAGGCAAACCCAACTGTCTCCTGTGTGTTAAAACAAAACTTTCCACTGTTCTTTTGCATTAAAAGCTGCACTGATAACAATAAGCGCTGATGTATAAAGTTACAAATTGATGTCATCTAGTAGGGTGTGTGTATTGGTATTGGGTCTGCTGGACTTTTATCTTCTTTATTAATGAACTAGAAGGAGCAACCGGCATGCTAATTAAATGCTCAGCTGATATTTAATGAGAGTCAGCACAAACCATAGTGAGGACAGAATAGCAGAAAGGGAGAGCAAGGGATATCAGAAATATAGAAATAACAAAGTGAATACAATGTCTCTGAGTTAAAACATTTGAAGAAAAACAGTCTGAACCACAGTGTCCATAGGAGGAAGTGAGTTTGAGAGAGACTGAGCAATGACAAAAGACAAAAAATTAGTCCCATTTTGTGTGTAGTAATGTGAGATGATTGTAGAAAGGATCAATGCAACTTTGGGTTTCAGCCTCACAGGCATCACTAGACACTGAGTGCATTTCACGCTACAACCTTTAATGATTTAGCCGTTCATCAAAAAAAGTTGGACACATACTAGAAATGACTGATTAATGTGCTGTGTGGAAAGCTTGTTGAGCTCTTTTGCCTTTGGGGATCCGTGGGTTTTTCATAGGTGTCTAGTTAGTCTTGTGCAGCATCCTGTTATGTTGTTGCACTGTTAATACCTTATTCAGTATGTGTTGTGTGTCCCCTTTCCCAGCTGGTCAACGAACAGTATGAGTTTACCACAGCTACATGGTAAAGGAGTTGGTTTTTTTTAATTTTTTTTGTAAGCTTGAATGGTAGAAATACAAGCTTTTTAGGAGTGCAGGTCTTGGGTTCGGTCCTTGATGACATCCCTTAGTGTCAGTCCTACAGTTCACTTAATTCAAACAGAGGCGACCTGTGTATGACACGCAATAAAGATTCTTTTTACCATAGCGAACAAATAGTATTTGGTGCTAGTTAGAATCACTGCTTCATGAGCATGGGGCTGCATTTGAAAACAGCTTTAGCCGGTGTGCATGTGTAGTATAACAGCAGTGATCTGGTGCTTTTCACAACACACATCCTCCCCAACCCCCATGTGTCTCGTTCCCTTTCTCAGGACATATGGTGGAATTAGCCATGAGGCTGGGCTTTCTCTGCACGTCATGGACATTCCATGGTTGAGCTTGGATTCCATTCTAATTATTAAGCGTTGGGTTTTATCAGAAGCTGCCAAGAGGCATCATTTACTCTTGGGGAAAAGAGTGGTGGAGGCAGGGAGAGGCGTTCTGATTTGAATAACTGAAAGGAGCTCCTTGACAAGTGACTGGCTAGCAATTTACGCAGAATTATCTGCCTCTTAACTACTTTGCAAACAGGGCAGAGATCTGTATGAATTCTGGCACCACTGGTGGGTACGAGAAACTGATACAGGTTTTAAGCTGGGCCAACTTATTTGTAGAAAAGCACAAGCCAACCCACAGCAGAGCTGCTTCAAATTTTGGATGCTGAACAAACTTTTCGTCTCCAGTAGGGCCTGTATGCTTCTTCCCTTACCCCTCTGTTAAAATACCCCTTTTCTTTCTTTCTTTCTTTCTTTCTTTCTTTCTTTCTTTCTTTCTTT